>OW679195.1:61749809-62179183 GCA_940337035.1 Agriotes lineatus | reverse complement strand
CTCAATCGCGTCAATTAATTGTTTCGTCGTACTTCGGTATTATCCATTACCGGCAACAAAGTTGCTGCAGTCTTCAGATCAAATTTCTCAGACATGTTTTCAGTGTCAGAGTCAGAAAAACTGCCTGAACTTGATTTTATTTTTATTTCGTCTGATTTTCAATTTTCTAACCTAGTTTGTAAAATATTCCTACAATCTAAATTAGCTTGTTTATATCTGCGACATAATTTTTTGCTAACGCTACATTTTTATTGAATTACTTCCTGTATTAAATTTCAGCCTAACTTTTCAAGTTTAGTTGCAAAACTATCTAACTTCTTAAGATACGAGTTATATGTTTCCTATTTGATCTTCTGTCTGTGTTTTCCTTTTTGATATTCTGTTGAATACCTACCTCTAATTCTTCTAATAATTCTTGAAACTCAGTTAATCGAGACATGTACATTCTATATAATACTTTTTAATTCAACTTATAAACTGTATTTACCCACTGCTTTACTTATACTTATTACTTAAATTTTACAGATAATTTAACTCACACACATTCACTTCTTCCACTTGGCTTCTTCGGGTTACTTGGCATTATTTCCTTTATTTATATATGGGCGTATTTTATTTCTTCTTAAACTTGCTCCATACTCTTTGAAAGATTATTCCAGATTTTCTTCGTTAATCTGTTCTTATAGATTGACCAGCAGTGTGCTACAATCAACAAAATTACAGCTACAAAAGCAATTATACCCAAAATTTCTGCTACAGAGAAGGATTCGAGGCTTGAACCATTTCCATTTCCTGCTTGTGCAATGATGACTTCTTCCTTGGATTCGGTACTTTCCATTATTGCTTCTTGGGTTTGGACACGTCCTCAAGGCGTGGCAACTGGAGGGTACAATTTTTCTCTATTTTTCGGTGTAGGCGTGTGCTGCGATTGTAGGTGCTGTCAGGGTCGCCATGTGCTGTGATCGCAATCACTTTAGATTCGATTTCATTAAATCGAGATTACAACCAAAACCATAGTTGAATTTTAGACATTTAATGTATAATATAGATGTTACATGTTCGAAGTACAAAGTTAATCTATCCTTAATAACTAATGCATTCACACAATTGACATACATTTCACAATCATTACCAGTCACCACATTCCTCACATTCCGCGGAAACAGCCTTTCAAACAACTCATTACGCAATCTATTACTAAGCAATTATAATATTAATATTCCATATACAGTGTGATTAATAATATTATGCTAGTCACACTACAGAACTCCTAGAATATGTATACCTACTTATAAGAGATAATCTAGACTTTTAACCACTAATGGAATCCTGTTCTAGAGATATAACCACAATAAAAATAAAATAGAATAACAATGAAGGTTGTGACCAAGCCAATATAAGCTCCATCTAAGGTAAGGTGAAGGAAGTGCACCACAATTTTTGGTTAGTTAACTTCAAGAAATAAAGTAAAGTGTAACAAAAAATGATATCAAAAGAAATAGTTCACCACATTATAGCCTTTTCTGTTGTCAACCTTTCTATAGTACCAGACATTTCGATTCATCTAATAAATTTTCACAAAAAAAATTGTGGTAATTTATGCGCGAGTACGCACTTACCCCCGAAAACGAGGCAAAGTGCGCGGTTGTATATGATTTTTGCATTTAAATTCATTACTGATTTTGCGGGGCAAGAGCAAGTAGTACAAGTACTTCTCTACAATGCGGTAATTAAATGATATTTTTAGCTCTAAAAGTGTAGGAGATACAAAATATAGACTGAAAAGAACTGCAAAATATGGTTTAACCTTCCGTCGGGCCCATCTGATCTGACAGATTCCTGGCATACACCTTTTAAGATTTTATACTTGTAAGTTGCGCTTCGCCAGTGGCTTTTCAGGTATTTTCTTCCTGTACCATGAACTATAGTCAGTCGTATTTGCGGCTTTCTAAAGTGTGACTATGGTTAACTGGGTCCTATATAATCTTACAGATTCATTGCGCCCATCGCCGTCGTCGATATTTTTTTGGCGGAAATGTTTGTACTTTACTATATTACCGGAAGTGTTGGCCACTAGTAATATTTTTTACAATATTAAACTTAAGTGACATAAATGCACACAAGTCCTATATACTGGAAATGGAATGAAGTCACGTGAACAAAGACAATTCTGAAACACCGTAAGGAATTATTTGCCGTACACTTGAACGGAAGATCAACAAAAAACGGGAATTCCTTTAAATTTGCAACAAAAATTGCTGTGATTGTTTTTTTACTCTTCAGTTTTTTATTAGCTTAATAATTTTTTTTTAATCACGAGTAGGAATTCTTTTAAATTTTAATCTAGTAGATGAATTGCGCCCGAACATGTAAGTTTTCGTATTGCCCCCAACGGAAGGTTAATATTAGTTAACATAGTAGATACAAAAGTAGTCGATTATGTCTATTTTATGCTAAAGTAGTATATTATGTTTATTTTACACAAGGGATTACTCAGCACTTGTCCAACAAAACGCTTTACTATTTTTCCACAATATTTTACTAGAACCCATGGGCGCCGTTAGAAAACTTCTCAGGGAGGGGCAATATTTTTTCGATATTGAGATAAGACAATTAAATTCATAGAGGGTCTAAAAAAAGAAACACTTGATGCACACCTAAAAAATGCTATTAGATTTAAAAAAATATAAAACAAATTACTACAGGGTTTGGAAAAATACCTGTATTACCAACACGTGTTGTGTATCTAAATTAAAAATAATAAAATCTTTACGTTCTTTACTACATCTTTATTTTATGGTTTGGGCATCGAAGCTCACAAAATAGTGAAACGTTAGTAAAGCAATACACAATAATGCAGACATAAAATTAATTAACAACTAAAAAATAGATGCAAAAAAAACACATACCGTATAAATCGGATCGAAGTCCCAAATAAAAAACAATGTAAACCAGGATACACAATACTCTAACAGTAGTAACTCAACCAGAGAGCGAATAAGACTAACTTGAGATAAGTAATGCATTTATTTTAAATATTTGCTAACATTCCTTGCAGGTGCACTGGGATTTGGCGAGCCATTGAATTTATTACTTGAACGTGCCTAGACACAAGAAAACCCAACATCGGTCGGCCCTTATACATATAAAGTCGTCAATAAACGGGAATTTAAATATTGTTTTGTATCGCGCTGAGTGACAAGTTCATAGACGCCTCTCATTTCGATATTTCGGTCATCGACTTATTCTGCTTATTCAAAGAATCGCTTCTGTAAAGTAAGCGAGCCCTTAGGGCGGACAAATGAATAAATCGATGCTGTTATTACGCACACAATATAATATTACACCCTATAAAAATAATTTCTGTGCGGTGAGTTCTGACAGCTCGGCGGACAGCGCGTGGCGCGTAATGGTGGATTATATTATTTTTGGAAAAATCCAGGGAGGGGCAAGTGCCCCTCCTTGCCCCTATGTAACGGCGCCCATGAGAGTAGAACCAATGACCCACTTTCTATGTGTAAGTTTTCTGTATTCAGTCTTAATTTTTTTCTTCACTAATATCGATATCATCATCAGTATCTATATAGCAGCTTCTTCTTCATTTTCGGACTCACTACTTTCTACCTTGCGTTTCTTAGTCTTCACTTTCTTATCAAGTTCTTCCGTTCTCTGAATAGCTCTCTCAGCTTCAGGAGCAATTTCCTCTCCTAGTTTTAGCAGTTTTTTGTGTCTGTTTTATTTTGTCTAAAAGAAATTCATCAAATGATGTTGACGGTGTTGAAGTGGTTGGATTATTAGTGGGTTCAGGATCAGTAAACTGATTCTCATTTTGAACATCGTGCTCTGCATGATCATTTTTCCAACGACGTAAAGCTACAGGACCATAACAGTGTTCTGGTACTACATTCTTGTTGACATATTCCACCCTTCTTGAAACCGTTGATAATGCCTGGTTGCAGTTCCAGCCAGCCAACTTCGAACAACTTTGAAAATTGTACCCTAGGTATTTTCAAACCTAAAGTACATTTTTTTTCTTTAATAATTTTCAAGGTCAACTTTCTAGGGGATAAGTTGCATTCCTGCAGGGTCCCTAGTTTTAATAATGTTGGTACATAGATTTTTTAGTTCTTTTCTTCCACTAAAAAATTGTCATTTTGACAGATATGTCATAATTTAATATCGCTTGCTTCATTTTTGCATTTAAAATATTTCTTGGTTTTCTTTGTTTATCCGATTTTATTAATGATGATGATGATTCTATGTTAAAAAAAGAAATTTGTCAAGAGTTCAAATTAAGAAACTTTGACATTCAAATTGACACATAACCATAATTTTGAAAAAGTTCTACCAACACGAGGTATAAAAATTTCCTAGCATTTTAATCACATATCTACCAACATTGTAACACTTTGACAGTTATTATAGAAAAAAAACGTACTTTATATTTTGTCGTTGCCATTTAACTAGTATATTGTCCCACTTACTTTTAAGGGATTTTAAAACTGCTAAGTCTAAGGGTTGCAATAAATGAGAAGTATGTGGTGGAAGTTTCAAAATCGTTATGTCTTCTTTATGAGCTAAAGCAACAATAACATCTGAAACATGAGTGCTATGGCCGTCATAGATAAGTAGAATCGGCCTTGCAGTGCCCATAGCCGGAAGTAAGAGGTCCTTAAAATAGTTATAAAAAATCTGAGTTGTCATTCAACCGGATCTTGAGGCAGTATAAGCTGTACCCTCAAATCTGTTTGTTTATGGTATCCATGCAGTCCAAATCACTTTAGCCTTATAAACAATTAGCAGAGGAGCTTTTTTACCATCTCCGTTGACAGCAGCTAAAACTGTGGTATTTTCACTGCCAAGGCTACTGGTTGTTCGTGATGATGACTTACCTTTAGCCCCCATAACTTTCATTCATGATGGATCTATATAGATTAGTATGTGTTGTACAATTTGAAGAACTTTAGGAAAAACAAAACAAAAGAAATTCAATTAAAATTCTTCAACACAATAGCAATTCTAACCTTGTTATACAGTAGTGAGACAGTAGTGTACTAAACAAGATCAGTTAGTGAATGAAGATATAAGAAACGAGTTGGGAATAAATTCTATAGCCAGCATAGTCCATGAATTTAAAGAAAGATGGAAAGGCCACATGTCAAGGATGTAACCTACATGTTTACCTAAAATAATTAACCAATTTCGACCCAAAGAAAGAAGAGACGTAGGCACACTGAGATGCAGATGGAGTGTTGAATTAGAATAGGCCTTAGGCCTAAACCGTAAATTTACTTTTTATACTTACTTTACTTAATCGTCCCCTTTATCCAAAGAATACATTTCAACCAGTAAAATTACACAACCGCAACCATTTTATTAAATAGTTTAGTGCATTTCTTTTACCAGTTGAATAAGGTCAAAGTTGTTTTTCAATTTTCAAAAATATAAGAAAATAACAAGGTACTAGTTACTGCATGTTAAATACTAAGAACTGACCGACATGAATTGTTTGGCTGATACTAATATTTACGCACAAATTCCTTCATTTTTAAATTTTGGTTGTCTTCTAGTTCTTTTTACAATCTAAAATTGCTATAAATACAAAGTATATTTTGCTTAATGAGAAATATATTTAGTATGTTTGTTTTTTAGTCTGTCCTAACAGTAACTACAATACTTTTAAAAAATAAGTAACCTATAACTTAACATACGCTGGCTTTTCCTATGTGAAATCTTGAAATGCGAATGGTATATAAGGTTGTTTAGTTAGTGTTTACTAATTATGTATTTGTTTTGTAAATTTTTAATATATATATATTGGCCAGTCACTCTAACAGAGTATAGGCCGCTCCAGTAAGCTCTTCTGATCCAATTTTAACACGGGGGATCAGGCCGTGTGTTTCTATAATTTCATCTCTTGCCCTCTAACTTGGATTGTTGTGTTTCGTTTTCTTGATTACTTTCCGCCATTGTTCCCTATCTTGAATTTTATCTCGCCAGTTCTCAATTGTTAAGTTGTTAAATTTTTAATAATGTAATGTATTATTTGGCCAATATTGCAATCCAAATATTGGCCGACACAGATTATTGCCCTGCAAGGCCAATACACCGATGTCAATGTCAATATCAGTTGATCCCTATCAAATACCAAATTATTTAACTATTTCTAATAGACACCAAAAAATACAGAGAGGTGCAAGAAAAATGGCCAGAGATGTGGGGTCGTTACTTGTCATCCAGTTTTCAAAATTCAAACACTAAATTATATGCTTTCAAGTCCGCTATATCATGACAGTCAACAATATTTGTTTCAAATAGCAACTGTAATATTTTCTGGTTATAATGATGTGAGAATATCATAGTTTTATTCATTTACACCAAAGAAAAAGAAAAGTTACGAAATTTTGACTCGTCGTGGTGGCATCAAATCACCCATCAGAAGAAATCAAGTAGGCTCATTCAAAAGTAAATGTCAAACCCATAGAACTTCAACTGTGGAACGTGTACTGCACCCAGACTACTTGATTGGAATTCATTGGTGATTTGATGCCACTGCAATGTGTAAAAATTTCGTTATTTTTTTCTTTGATATGAATGAAGGAAAATATGATATTCTCACATTACTGAATTCAGAAAAGTCCGTGGAGTCCAGAAACAGATAAAAAATTATAAATGCCATTTGAAGAAAAAAGTTGACTGTCTATGCTAGAGACATTTCGAATTAATAGTAATTTATTATACAAGACGATAAAGTTAAATTTTATCCACGAGTGAATCGTTTAACGTCGAGACGTTAATGATTCAAGAGTGGATAGAAATAACTTTATCGTCGTGTATAATACAATATTTTTTTCTATAGCAAGAACTTTAACAATTTCAAAAGAAAATAATGACAGTCAATCACATTTCAAAATGTCAGTGGCTAGATTGGGTTGCTACGATAATACGAAGCCGTCATATTTAATTTAAACAAAAGCTAGAAAATTAAATTACTTTATCTATCCTTGATGTTAAAGTGCTACTTTATCTACCCTTGCTGTTAAAGTAAAACTTGACCTTTTGTTTTGAGTTGATAAAAGCACACTTTAACATGTGCTATAGAAAAAAGATTATTATTTAATGCAGGAGGGCTTTAAACTATTTAATTTTGAAAATCATATGACAAATGTCCCTACATTAACCTCTCTGTAGTGTTATATTATTAGATTTACAATAATTTGGCTCTTAAACATCAAGATCATTACCTTTATAAGTGCAAGAGACGGCTGATGTTTTCGAGAACATTGAAAAAATATTTGGATATAAAATGATTTTATGCAATTATCAAACAATACTTATTTTTCGACGACTGATATCAAAAGTAGATTTTTCTCACTGTCATTTGACAACAGAAAGTTGACATTTGCCGCTGAGCGTGCTTTTCATCACTTTGCCGCTCGCCGAGCGTTTTGGGTTTCCGCGTGAACAAAATAGGTAGCCACGTCCGAATGTTTCCTTGACAACGCCCGTCATTTGTTGAAATAATCGCGTAACATGTCATCGACTGCGCGAGTAATGTTAACTTGATTGTCAATTAATTTTTGCAATAAAATGAAATATGATATTTTCCTTTAATAATATGCTCAGTCGTCGAAAAAATAGTAAGTGTGTTTCGAGCTAAAAGTGCGCTTGCAGCTTTTGCATGATTGCTGGTTGAGGCGAAGAAACCAGCAATATTCATGCGCAAGCGGCAAGAATGCACTTTCAGCTCTTAACATACAATATACTATTAAATTGTGTTGGTCTACAAATTATGGGCAGAAATTTTCATAAAAACATTTGTAGCTATTGTATACAAAAATTGGTGTAAGTAACCGTTACAATTAGCCTGAGTTTTAATTATCTGTGAACATGTCTGTCCTGATTTACCAGGATAATCATAGTAGTATTGTAGTGCTAGAAACTAGAATACTAGGTTTTAATGTTTTATTATACGAGGGAATGTAAGTAGTTAGGTCACAAACAGTTGTTAAAAAAATACTTAGCTGAAAACAAGTTTGATTTTACAACAAAGTCTCCACCTGCATTAATACACTTATCCCATTGATTTATTAATGCCCAAATTCCGGCTGCATAAGTCTTTGGGCTGATATCTCGGCCACATACGCACCTCACATTCAACACCCTAATTTGTCAATTCTCTCCTGGGTTAATTGGGCCAAATGAGGCCTGACATTATCGTGATGCAAATATTCCTATCATCAGTAGGAGTAAACAAGAAACATTTCCTTATGGACATCATTTGCAGGAAGTCCTTTTGCCCAGAAAAAACGGGCAACGGCACGCTGCTCACAGTACACTCTTTGAGCACGGTCGTCATTTTTACAACGGCTGTGCACACGTGTTGTTGGAACACGGCAACTGTTACTTAAATATCATCAAGCTGGGTTGTGCTACCACCTAATGACAGATTTGAAAATTGCTCACTGCTATTTTCAAATTTCCCACATCAGTTTGTGACCTATTACCGATTTCCCCTCGTAATAAAAATAAATTGTCTCAAATACAAAACCACTTAATTACTGCTCAGATTAAAAGCTGATCAGCATAAAAGTTATTCAATAAATTCGGCATTTTAAACTAACCTTGACATTTTCTATCGTTTGTTCCTTCTATTACAATGGCAATCAACTATTTTTGAAATGTAACCCAACTTTTTTCACATAGTGGGCACCGACAGAATATTAAATTTAAATTAATACTTAAAAATTTCTTACTACCAAACTACAGGGTGGCCAAGATACAAGAGGTCCCGTGTCCTGTACCATAGTGAAAGTGATATTGAGCGCTCGTGCGGGGTCACGTGATGTCTAGCGGCCATTTTGTGTTAACTGTGTATTGCTCAGTGTTGCGTTGTCACTTGTTAATAACGGTTGTGAATACAGTTCTGCAGATTTTAAATAAAAATATAATATTAATTTACCTTTCTGTATTCACACGGGACCTCTTTTATCTTGGTCACTCTGTACCATGCTACATTGGCCATAGAGCAAACTCGACACCTATAGACCATTGAGTCAACACAAAAACATTTAAATTTTTTTGAAGTTGGTATATGGATACAATTTTTGTATTAGGGGTTCTGTATTATGTTTTGCAAAGGTTTCCACAGCTGCAGGTTTAAATTTAAAAATGACAATAATGACAATTGATGTTTCTCATTAATTCAGTGTCAGTAGATATTTTTCTGAAAATTCTCCCCTGAACTTCTATAAAATGTAAGTAATAAAAATACCTATTAATAAACGTTACGTCAATAGTATCCAATACAGTAGTTGTATAATATCCTTAAAAGTAGTTATATATAACATTTATGACAGATGCTAAGTAAATGTCACATCCTTAACCTATTTGATTTAGTAACTTTTTGTAAGTACATTCCTAGACAAAGATGAATTTTGAAAGTACACTCAACATTTTGGAAGTCAAAGGCCACTTTGTGTTTTTATGTTTACTGAACAGACTATACTAATTATGTCTGATGGAAGCGACCAATCCTTTATCTAATAGACTTGTCTGTCCGGGACGCTGTTTCAGCAGCCAAACCGTAAGAGATAGAGAAAAAAGTTATGAAAGTTATATGTTTGGAATGGTCATGTCAGGTCAGGAACCGAATTTCAGTCACGTGACACTTCCGGTTTTCGAGAAATCACGTGATTTCCGTCCGTCCGGAATGCTGGTCCGTCCGGGACGCTGTTTCAATAGCCAAACCGTAAGAGATAGAGAAAAAAGTTATTGAAGTTATATGTTTGGAATGGTCATGTCAGGTCAGGAACCGAATTTCAGTCACGTGACACTTCCGGTTTTCGAGAAATCACGTGATTTCTCGAAAACCGGAAGTGTCAGTAGGTACGCTGTTTCAGCAGCCAAACGGAGCTGCGACCCTCTGCGCCTTAAAACCTCGATCGGTTAGGCAACCACTTTGACACCTTCCAGGTCTGGGTACAGTTTTTATTTAATACGCGTTCTATTTGAAAAACGGTCTTTTTTGTTTTTTTAAATGAGACATTTGTCTCACTGGATTGCTTGTTATATATAATACCCTACAATTATGACTATGACTTTTTGTCAAGTTTAATGCCGCTTACATTATTTTATTTGAAATACACTGAAATCCATAGTTTACAATTTTGAATTCCTTTATTGTTCATAGTGAAATTATTGTGAAAATAAGATTACATTCTAGAACCAACTACATTTATTTGACATTCTTTAAAAACTGGCAGGATTTTGTTTCTAAAAAGTTGTACTAGAAGTAAAACTATTATTTTATGGAATATTGGGTTTTACATAATATATTTGTTTATGATTTTTATTTTTTACCCTTAGGTGTTAAGAATAGATAATTGTGTCATGACTAACTTTAATTTGTTTTTTATTTTGCAATTTTAAAATAAATCATCTTTGCGTGACTTCAATGTTTTCAAATATAATTAAAATTTGAATTTCCGCACCAAGATCATTTAATACAAAATTTAGCAACCTACAAATATTTAATACAGTGAAGCATATTATTCTATTTAAGTATAAAAAAATTGTGTATTTAAAGCCCTTAAGCAGTAATAATAACAAATAAATAGAATCTATTAAATTGGAATTCGTAACTAAAGAAGCTGTTACAGGAAGCTAATTCTTTTTTGTAGGTCTTCTTAAATGATGATAATTTGGTAACATTTTTGAAAGCGTGTCCATTTGTAGAGTTTGAGGCTGCAATGTTTTCAATTAAATAAAATCTAATAAAATATACTGCACAACTTACAACAGGACGATCAAGGCCTTCACGTTGATAGCAACTCTTTCCATATACAATCATATTCTCTTTCAATGTCTGCTCCTCTGTGAGTCGACACCCTGCTCCAATTATGCAGCCATTCGTAACAGTAACTTTATTTCCAACAAAGCACTTCGATTCGAAAATGTTGTTATCGCCAATCTTTGAAGCTTCTACGGTACAATCCACTTCAAAGACATTATTGGCACCAATAATCAAAACTGGCGTGTTTTCCTTTTCTGATTGATCGAAAGGTAACCTGCAAATTCATTTTGGCATTTGTTTTTTTACGACAAGAAAAGGCCACACACACTTACCGATGAATAATTTTTGCCTGCTCCTCAACGAGACAGCAATCTCCTAAAATAATCGGGCCTGCTTCTGCTAAAATTGTAGCACTAGGATGAACAATTGAATTGGCTCCGACTGTAATGTCACCACGAAGTTTGGATTCTTCACAAACGATTGCCCCTGGCATTACTTTGATGCTACAAACAATAAAGGTTGATTTAGTGAAGTTCTTGTACGTCAATATCGAGTAGTTACTTGTTCCTTGACGCCATTTCGGTGTTGTACTTTCAAAAGTAAGAATACAAATATTAAAGAAATTGCCAATCGTTTGACGTTTGAATTTAGGTTAAGTTTGGATCTGGTATCGGTCCTATTGGTTAAATAAGATTGCACTGGATAAAATGTACTAAACTTGGTAAATTGTTTTGTCCCTTTATTAAAATCTTTTATTCGCAATCACATTGCAATGTGTCAATTTCTTGACATGACAACAGCTGGGAACTAGATGATTACTTGAAACTAGCCAGGAAATTATTACATACCTCGAAAATTATTACATACCTGAAGAGTGGGGTGTTTCCATGGTAACAATACATTGAGTGGGTTGTTTTCATGGTAACAAAAATATTAGCTACATCAAGATATCTATTATACATACATACATAATCGGTCCTCTTCTACCTTACGGTGAATTCAATTGTAGTTATTTTTAAAATTAGATGATTGCAAATAAAATAGTATACATACCACGGTGGAAAGTTTCATCCCTGTCTCGAGATAAAGTTAACCTCGACGCTACGCGTCTCGGTAAACTACCTAATCTCTCGACAGTAATGAAACACTTCCCACCTCGGTATGTAATATACTATTTTTCCGTTGATCATTTATTTATGGGTTTCGTTAATGTATACAAAATTGTTCATTAATATCCCTTATTAATGCATGATTTTGTTATTTTCTAAAATCGCGTATTAATGACTCATATTCATATTAATGGATGATTTTCTATTAATAAATGATTTTTTCTACGACCACCACTAAAAGTAGGCCTTTTAGCGCTAGCTTTTTTCACTAAAAGTGACGTTTTATAATTTAGTATACGAAATCGAAACTACCATAAACGTAACGATTTTAAGTGTTACATTTTTGTCATGCAATCAAATTAAATTTTCTCCAAATTTTTAATAAGATAAGAGCAACGAAAAAATATTGTAACTAACTCTTGTGTTAATCCGCGATTAATAATCTCAACAATTAACGTGTTCGCTAGCGCTCAGGCGTTAAAATATCTCGATTAATTAATCGCTCTCATTAACACACTTGTTTGTTAAATAACTATTAAAATATTTGGTTTTTTCCAAATTTTCGATTAATAAAAAACAATCATAATGTGATACTTTCTTGCAAAAGTTTAATTGATTTGAAATATATCGAGAGATCCAAAAAAAACTGTTCCTCAGCGGGCTGTGGAAATTCAACGTATGAATAATATGTTGGTGACACTGTACGTCAATGTCAAATTCGATGTTATCAGGTTAGGTTTTCCGTCAGTTATGACATAGACTGACGCAAATCCTAACCTGCTAACCTCGAATTTGACATTGACGTACAGTGTCACCAACATATTATTCATACGTTGAATTTCCACAACCCGCTGAGGAACAGTTTTTTTTTGGATCTCTCGATATTATACTCTATTCACTGTGGTCCCGGATTGTCAAAAATGACGTTTTATGGTAGCACTGTTGAATTTCGATTGGGTTTTTTGTTACTACTAGGTTGGACAACGCAAAAGCATACCTAATTTTGAAAATTTGGGTTTTTGTTACCTGGCAACTTTTATTTATTTTTTCTTAAGTCAGTTCGAAATATAACCTATCATTTACAGTTTTGACATTATTAGCTTAATTAATTGTTTCTAGTTACCCATAGCTTGGCTTAAAAGTATTAACCATGATATAAAGTATTGCTTTTAATTGGATTTTGATATTGATAATCCGGGACTATAGTGAATAGAGTTTATATCTTCTTCGTCATCACGACGTCTTGGAAGACGTTTTGTGACCCAACACAATGATAATGTCTTGCACCTAATAGAATGTTAGTATCATCATAACTATAATATAGTATCGAGAGATCCAAAAAAAAACTGTTCCTCAGCGGGCTTTGAAATTCGACACAGACTGACGCAAAATCTAACCTGTTAACCTAGAATTTGACATAGACCTAGAGTGCTACCAACATATTATTCAAATGTTTGAAATTCAAAGCCCGCTGAGGTACAGTTTTTTTTGGATCTCTCGGTATATTAAATTCGTATATTATTCAACAAATGTGAAATGATAGCCATTACTCACGAGGAGTTTGCGACACGAACCGAAGACGAGTGTCGTAATTCAGCCGAGTGAATAATAGCCATTACACGCGAGTGGAATACTATATTAGTTATTTACTACACAAGTGGGATAAGTGCATCATTAATACACGAGTGTACACGTTACAAAATAGTACGTAACAGTAGTTGTGTAAGCACACAAGTACCGGGTGATTATAAATGCTTTTCCATCAAGTTCTCTTTGAAATATTTGTTGTATGAATAATATGTTGCTTGCACTGTAAGTCTATGTCAAATTCGAGGTTAGCAGGTTAGGTTTTGCGTCAATCTGTGTCAAAACCGAAGCAAAACCTAACCTGCTAACCTCGAATTTGTACTTACCGGTAAACATAAGTTACTGATTTAGCAATAAATGCGGTAAAAACTAAGTAAAATCGTTCTATCGTGCAAAATAGTATTTTAAGTAATAAGAATGATAAGGACATTTTACCGATCGAAGACAATTGTTTGAAGGAGGAGCGAAGCGAAGACTCCAATTAATGTCTGAGATCGGTAATTTCTTAACGTTCGTGATGCTTATGACGTTTCTTGCACGATAGAAATGTATTTTTCTTCAAACGTCAGTAAAATATGACAATATACCACAGAATAATATTATATTGGTGGCAATGTAAGTCTATGTCAAATTCGAGCTAACCTCGAATTTTTACTTACCGTTCTAGAACGGTAAACATAACTTACTGATTTGGCAACAAACGCGGTAACTAAGTAAAATCGTTCTATCGTGCAAACATAATATTGTCTTTTTTCGTGGCTACTTGACTGTATGGAAACTGCCACCTCCGTATCTGGACGTGGGAAAAACTATAACCCTCTAGTAAGATAAAAACTATACGTCACTCACTACTGTATTGTTGGTAGCGCTGTACGTACGTCAATCTGTGTCAAATAACAAATAAAACCTAACCTACTAATCTCGAATTTGACAAAGACTGACAGAGCCACCAGCAATACATTTCAATGTCACGAAAAAGAGCCAACCTGCATCAAACAGCTAGGGTAGTAAATCGGTAGCTGCTAGAACGCAGATTAACCGATCTTTCGCGCTTACCACACTTCCGTGTGGGCCGAACTAGCTGTGCGCCCTGCAAGTAGCTTCAAAACAAAAAATATGGGCGCTTATAATCAAAATGATTCCAATAAGAATAAACCAAACCACAATTAGATAGGGTTTATTAATGGTTAAAATTTGTTGATCATCAAAGATAGTATACGTAACTGGTTTGTAAGATACTTACTTATTTTAAATTACTATATTATAGTGCAGCAAAATTTTATGAAAGATTTCCACACGCATAACTCGAAGGAACCCTTTTGTTGGTTTTTAATTAATTACATTAAATCGAGAGATGTGCATATCGCTGTCAATTAAAAAACCTTAATTCCATGTTACCGATAGCATAAAGCGTGAGTGCGCCTTTTACAATAAAGCCGATATTACAAATTCTGGAGTTATAAATATAAAGTTATTTAAATCCTGATGTTAGACGAGATATCGTGAATACATTAATGGTACGTAACCCGTCATATACTGGCATCGTAATTAAATTAAATCCACCACACTAACATCCTGTTATCAGCAAGATCTTCGAAGATAACGCCGGCCGTGAGTTGCCATACGAATGTGGGATATTCCAAAATCGGCAGGATATTTGAACGTGGAGCTATCAATTATATAGCTTCTGACTTCGGGACGTAAAAGAAGGCGTGAATTCATCGCCCGCAGCCGAAGGAAGCAAAATGTGCCTGTCACCAATAACTGCAATAAAAGAGCTAAAAGCGGCCAGTTAATATGGAAATAACAAAATTAGAAGGTCCATCATACCTGATTCATTGTCAGGTCTCGAAACAAAGTGCTCGTAATTTTAATTAAGCACAAGGTGGGTCTCTCGGAAATTAGCGTGCGGCTAAGTCTAGTCGCCGAAGAAAAATGCGCCTCACGCCGCAAGAAGAGATAACACCAAAGCTGCGCTCCAAAGATAACGAGAGGAAATGTTGACTATTCTGATACAGGTACGAAATGAGCGGAACTGGGAAATTGAACAATTCGAAATGCAAACTGTTTAAAATGCAAATAAAAATATACACGTTAGGCCTGAAATAATTGGGCAAATTGAGGAAACAATTAAGTCGAGCGAAAAATGGATTCAAATACCCACTGTCAAACGTATAGCACGTGTCACATGCGACTCTAATTATAAATGTATTTAATCTATCGGTACTTTAGCTGATTCCCAGATAATTTGTCACCTTGACTTTTCACAGTTGTCAATACAAAATTTCTGTTTTTTAGATATTTATTGAATTTTGTAAAATGCTGAATGGCGCGCGTGTGTTATTACAAGTAATTCACTCGACTCACATTTTCTCTCGTGTATTATTTGTAATATAACATACTGGTACCATAAACAACTATTATAAAGAGAAAACAAGATGGTATATGTTCTATTGTACTTGTTGCCTAGCTACCAAAGTAATTATTGCATCTTTTACCATGAGATAAAAAAAATGATTCTGAGCAGGTCTTGATATGTGTTATACTTTTGGCAGTACTGAAGTGTATTGTCAGTCTATGTCAAATTCGAGATTAAAAGTTTAGGTTTTGTGTGTGACACAGACTGACATAAAACTTAACCTGCAAATCTCGAATTTGACATAGACTGACAATACACTTTAGTACTGCCAAACGTATAACACATATCAAGGCCTGCTCAGAATCATTTTTTTACTTCCTTTTACGATAAAGGAAGTATTGGATTCACCCCAAAAATTCGAAATTGAGTTTTCAACAGATCTTCACGTTTTAGAGTCCCCTGATCCCAAAAAACATATTTTTTTTCATTGGTCTGTGTGTCTGTGTGTCTGTCTGTCTGTCTGTCTGTGTGTCTGTCTGTCTGTGAACAGAATATCTCAAAAAACGAAAAGAGGTATGGCGTTGAAACTTCATATATAAGTTTTGTGTACTATGTAGATAAGACAGCAAGCTTTTGAAGAAAATCGCATAACCGAAAGTAGGTGTTTACTCTTGTGATTTTTCAGTTTTTTTCGATTTTTTCAAAAACGGCTCTAACGATTTTTTTCAAACTTCACATTTTTATTACATTTTTAATGTGCATTGACGTGAGATAGGTGATTTTCCAGTTGAATACTTCTAAAGTGGGTTTCTTTTGTTTTTTTTTTCTATTTTTTTTATTAACTCCTATTTTAAATAGAACACCCGGTATATTATTACATTTTTGAATTCTGCTTAAGATTTTAGAGAAAATTTGTCTCTTCAACTAACGCTCTATTTTGTACCGTTTCTGTAGAATTCGTAATTTTTGAAAATTTTTGACAAATGCTTAAAAATTAAAAATGAAATTTTTGACTAATTATAAGATCACTGTAAAAGGAAGTTGTGTGAGTGTATCACACCAGATTTTTATCTCATGGTATTTCAATTTTAGGTACCTCCTCTTATGGCAAATAGTATGTATTTGAACCCTTTCCATCTCATGAAATTGCCATGTTCAGTATAATTTTAGGCAACTTGTATAATTAATTCACTCCTTTTTTTGCATGAAGGTTGGCCATGGATTTTTTCTTTTGTTAAGTTTCACATGAAAAAACCGTAATTTTTATTTTCTTGTATAACCTCCAACATATTTACTGTCATTTGACAGATCATAACTTTCTTGCCAGATGGACTGCTTATTTTGATTATAAATACCGGGGGGCCATAAATATCTGATATCACATTACCTTTGGAATCAACACCGCTTTATTAAAGTGATGAATCCAACTAAACTAAATGTCATTAATGTCATCACAACACAAATTCCTATCTGTCAAAAATTATTACAGATTGCAATAAGTAATGGAGTTAGAACAGGAGATTTTTATAATCGAGTCGTAGGCTCGTGTAAACAGAAATGATTATTTGATAATCAAGAACCCACTAGTTGCATTATATATGAGAATATAATTCATGTATCACGTGACGCTATTTCAACCAATGAGGGGCATGCAAATGCCTAGTTACACATTATCACAGCGGTAGTAATTTATTTTCGTAATTGTTTCTACGGGTGATCATAAATGGTTGTGATTTTTTTCTTAGGTTGGCACTGTTAATGTTGGTTACCCTGCTGTCAATTTTAAGTTTGTGTCAAATTCGACGTTATCAGGTTAGGTTTTGTGTCAGTTTGTGTCAAAACTGACGGAAAATCTAACCTGCTAACCTCGAATTTGACATACACTTAAAATTGACAGCAGGGTAACCAACATTAACAGTGCCAACCTAAGAACAAAAAGTAAATATTTGATATTTTGCATTTCATTCAATATATTCTCTTTTAAATATAATTCGTGTAATGATTAATGATCGATGATTTTTTACTCGTTAAAACCGAAACAGCAAATTTAACTCGTGCTACGCACTCGTTAAATTTAGGTTCCGGTTTTAACTCGGAAAAAAATCATCGATAATAATCATTCCACTTGTTATATTACAACTGATTATTTCCTTCATATCCATAATAATGCGTAATCACTATGGTTTAATAATGACTAAAATTCAAACGTCAAAATTTAATCGCGGTTAAATTTATGTCAAAATTTAATCGCTTGTGCATAATTTTAACATGATTAGTAAAGGTGCTTCACCAACTGAATTTTATCTATTTATTCAGGAAATAATCACGGCAAACATCCCGCGTGCATGTAAACTAGCCTGAATAAATTTTGACGATTTTCTGCCAAAATGTTTTGCTCTGAAGAAATACATCTCGTAAATTTTCCGCTTCAAAATCCCTCGTGCTGCGCACTCGGGATTCTTGTTGAGCGGCAAATTTACTTGACAAATTTCTTAGCAAAACATTCTAACAGAAAACGTCAAAATTTAATCGGCTATTTTAATGCACTTGGGATATTACTGTTGATTATACCACACCCTCTAACATTAACCAATGAAAAACGGCAAAATGCATAGTTACGCATGTACTAACTTTTGATAAAGTACATAGCAACTGATAATCACATACCTTCCTGATTAATAGGTGATAATCACACACCTTCACAAACATCACGTTACCTGCTGTCAGTACAATTGTCATAACAACCACATTAACTGTACTTTTAATATTTAAAATACACTATTTAAACGTTGTTTATTGACTCGTGATATAATCTAGCCGAATGCAACTCATGTCTTCTTGATTATCAAATCATTTCTGTTTCCACTCGTGTAAACAGAAATGATTATTTGATAATCAAGAACCCTCTAGTTGCATTATACAGGGTGGTGACTTGTGGGACGCAGCATAGGGATTTCAATGGTAAATTTTTAATTGTGATTATTGGCTCTATTAATTATTTTAGAGCTAATACAGAAGCTTTCTGTAGAGAAAGAAATACTGCATCTGTAGATACTATTGTTTATAATTTTCCAATTTCCGGAACCCTATAAATTAAAGAAATAGTGTTCGTCAAGTAAGTGCATTTTTAGCGTAAAATATCCGAATCTGCAAATTCCAAGTAGTTCAACGATTGATAGTTTAATACGTAAATTTGAAACTACAGGGACAGTATTAAATCATTGTAAATGTAACAATTATGCTGAAAACGTGCAGCAACATGAGGAAAATGACAACACCTGGAATGTTTTGGCATCAGTAGCTGCAAAACCCAGTGTAAGTTTAAGGCAAATAGCGCAAGATATTGGCTTGCATCACAGCCGAATCCTGCGAATTTTGAAAAAACACAAGTTTCGCTCTTACAAATATCAGTATTTTTTTTATTTTTCCGGTTCCAGAAAATTATAAACGATGGTATGTATAGATACCTACAGCATTTTCTATAGAAAAAACGAATACATTTTAACGAGAACAGAATTACTAATCTATACATATACAGGGGTGTTTCAGAATAACTGTTCCTAATTCTCAGAATTGAGAGAGGGCATGTTATTCAACACTTTTTAATAATAAACTAGTGTTCGGAAATACTTCCGTTTCGAGATAATACGACATTAAGGAATTGAGTCTTTCAACATGATGGTGCACCAGCGCATTTCGGTTTAAATGTTCGAGATTATTTAAATGCACAATTTCGAAACCGATGGATTGGGAGACAATGTCCTACTCTTTGGCCTGCACGTTCGCCAGATATGACTCTAATTAATTTTTGTATTTGGGGTCATATTAAATCACTCGTCTATGCGACACCTGTGGACACAGCAGAGGTGTTAGTGGCTCGAATTATTCTTGCTTTTGATGACATTCGTGATCGTCCGCAGATATTTCGAAGAATTCGTCGGTCAATCACACATCGTTATACCCTGTGTGTCGACATTGGCGGCTATAATTTTGAACAATTCTTATAATTTTTGTGTAATACCATTTTTTAAATATTAACAAAAATTGCAACCGCTGGAAATCAATAAAATCGTTACTGTTTCACATTGAGGTTATTTCAACTACTCAATTCGTTAATGTCGTATTATCTCGAAACGGAAGTATTTCCGAACACTAGTTTATTATTAAAAAGTGTTGAATAACATGCCCTCTCTCAATTCTGAGAATTAGGAACAGTTATTCTGAAACACCCTGTATAAAGGAAAGTCACAACCCTGACTAATCAACGCAGAGCCGTAACCACTGGTACTACAAAGTTGAAATTTGGGTGGAAGTTTTAATTTGTTACGTAAGGTCGTGCTAAGAAGGGATTTTTTGAAATTCTACCCGTAAGGGGGTGAAAAGGAGTAAAATGTGTTTTTACGAATTCCTCAATATCTCTTACACCATCCTATGAGATATCGACTTGGTGTTTACTTGAAAAGATTTTCAATGCAAATGCCTAGAAACGTATTTCAGGATTTTGCCCTAATCAACCCCTAAAGGTTCAAATATGGAATCGGGGGTGAATTAAAGAACCCTTCGTATCTCCTATGTTTCTTCAGTTAAAACATTCTTTTTCTCATATAGATGTATTTTTAAAATATTTAAAAAGCGGTTTAAGGAATTTTGAACAATTTGCCCGTAAGGGGGTGAAAAGGGGTAAACCGTGTTTTCACGAATTCCTCAATATCTCTTAGACCCGATAAGATACCGACTTGCTGTTTGATTGCATAGGTATCCAAGGCAAATGTCTAAAAACACATTTCAAGATTTTTTCCTAATCAACCCTTAAAGATGCGAATCTGCATTCGGGGTGAATTATAGAACCTCTTGTATGTCTTGTGTTTGTTAGGTTAGAGCATTCTTTTTTGTCATATAGATGTGTTTTTAAAATCCTTGGAAAGGGGTTTTAGTGTTTTTTTAAATTTCACCCCTAAAGTGGTAAAAAGGGAAAACTGAAAAGGGGTAGGGGGTTAAAATTATAAATTATTTCCCCTCTGGGTTCATTTCAGAATAAAACGGGCTGAAAGAATTTTTAGAAATTTTACTCCTAAGGGGTGAAAAAGGATAAACTGTGTTGGCACGAATTTCTCAATATCTCTTAGAATAAAAGAGGAGAATTTCTGAAATTTCATTCCCTGGTGGTGGAAACTAGTGATGGGCTTATTCGAATGAAAAATAACCGGTTATCCGGTTATTGAAATAACCTATGTAACTCGGTTTTCGTTCCAAGTATTCGAATGAAAAATAACCTCATGCTGATACGTACTACGCTTTAAATATAAAACCTCTATTCAAAGGTACTACGTGCCGTATCTCAGCGGTCTACGCAGTGCTCAAAATTCTGTAAATATAAATACGTCATAACTCATAAACAAAGAAGGTTGTATTGAAAACACCATTTGGTTATCGCGTAACTACCTCGTATCATAAAAAATATCAAATTCTGGGAACCTGAGACCTGAACTCCTAAAAACTGCAAACGCATCAAGCTATAAAACAATTTTTTATTTGATTACATCTCCAAAGGGCCTTTAACCCGCCCGATCGATAAATATAAACGTTTTACCATGATTAGCAAGCAGTCCCGCATATTTCTTTCTTTCTAGACTTCTTAATAAATACCTCTTAATTTCCAATACATAACACATAATGTACGGTCGGCGCCTTAGAAATCGGGCACTACACACTATTATGATATATTTTGCATGTATTTTTTAAGTGTATAAACTTGGTTTTTACAGTTATTATGGTTTTAATTGTTACGTCAGATTGTTTATTGTTTGTCAATTATGAAATGCTATCTCACATTAATGAAGTAACCGGAGCAAGAATACTCCAAAGACTAGAAGAACATATTACGTGTCCCGATTTCTAAGGCGCCGACCGTACATATTATGTTTTGGTTTCTCTGCTATCTGCAAGTTACGATGTCGATGCAGATGACGGTGAACCGATGTCGATGCAAATGACGGTAAACCGCCAACCGGCAAACCGGCTGACTTAATCGAAACGAATTGAGAGCCAAAATTTATTCGAATGATTATTCAAATAATCATTCGGTTATTAATATCATTCGAATGCAAATAATTCGCTTATGAAAATTGTCCGGTTATGCCCATCACTAGTGGAAACAGGTATCCTGCTAACAACATTTACTAAGTACACATATTTTTGATGATATCTCATTGTTATACTAAAACTACAGTTTCATCAATCTATACAAGGGTAACGACAATTATACACACATTTCCAGGGGGTACGTGAAGAATAAAAGAGTAAAGGAAAACTTTTTTCGGAAGAATATTGTTTTCTTTTTACTTACAATATTGTTTTGCAGCCTTTTTTAGTTCAGTGTATTGAGTGAGGGGTGATGGGAGGGGAGCAGAATTCATTTAAGATTTAGAAGAAGAAACAAACATTTGTAGTCCGTACGAAGAACGGGCATCTTGCTAGTCAGTTATAAACGTCAAGAAGCAAAGACAAAAGTAAATGTACTTACATGTTGTTTGTTTACATAATTTCAAGGCATCAGTGATTTAAAATAATGCATTTTTGTTTCGTTGATTTCTACGGTTTCGGAAAATGGAAAATTGTAAACAATAGTATGTACAGATGCAGTATTTTTTTCTCTACAAAAAGCTTATTTACACCTTAATTTAAAAAATAGGGGAGCCAATAATCAAACATTAAAAATTTACCATTGAAATCCCTATGCTGCGTCGCGCAAGTCACCACCCTGTATATGATAATACCTACATTGTGAGACCTTCTATGTACTATTAAAAATGTTTTAAGTTATAGTTGTGAAAATACACAAATTCGCAATAATGTAACTTTTATATTCATTTTTTGCATGTGTATTCTATTCCATACAGTTTGCTGATGTCGTTATGTAATCCTGGCGAATAAAAAATATCACAACTTCAGTGTTTGTTAGAATGAAATGCTATTTATAGCGATTTGGGTGTAATATACTATAACTCAGTCATTAGATGTATTAATTTTAAAAAAATTGCACAAAACTTTCAAAGTGGAACTTTAATTTTTAGAAGCAATAAAAGCAGACGGTAGAATTTTAGAATTTAATTAACAGTATGTGATAAGTAATTAATACCTTAAAAAAGAAGCAATCATTTATTAACATTTATTTTTATCATTATCTTCACTAGAAGTATAGCTGAAGTCTGCAGTTAATTTAATAATGTTTATATCTGAAGCATGCATATATTTTTCAGTCTCCCATTCTGAAAAGATTAGTGTTTCTGTATGCCTAACATGTCAACTAATGTATGTAACAAAAGTTTTGACACAAAGTTCTAAAGCAAGTAGAAGTTTATTGTTTAACTGTTACTATTTTTATGAATCAGTTTCAATTCTAAAAACGAAACAAAACTATTGATAGGGTCCCATGTTATCCTATAGGAAGTATTTTAACTCGAACTTGACATAGTAGTCTTTGGACGACTGAAATATCCAGATCACGATCTTTTCGATAAGTTCATCTGCGTAATTGGTCCTCATATTGACTTTTCGATAAATTCAGACATGGAATTCTTTCGCCACAATCCCTAATCGTACGAAAAATGGTTCTCCGGGAAATGTTTCGTTTCTAAAAATGTTAACAATTTTAAATAATTTTTCATAACACTTACTTGTTATTTGTCAATAATAGAACTGTCAACCTAACTGAAAAGTTCCCCATAACAGCCATGGCTGTTATACATTTACAGCCTAGGTCGTTAAGAAAAAACAGAACAGTAACATTTTAACATTGGCAATACTGAAATGTATAGTTTTGACACAAACTTACGCAAAACCTAACTTGCTAACCTCGAATTTAGTATAGACCTACAGTGTCACCAACAATACATATCAGTATTGCCAAACGTAATTTTTTTCCATAGGTGACTCTGATAAGACGAGTTTTCTAACACCCGTTACTAATACTATTTAACTTTTTCATTTAAATTGTTCTAAAATTTCAATTTTTGTAGGTGTTACGAAAAATATTCAACGACATACGGCCGTTATCGAATCTAACTAACTAAAAATTCATTAACCTTGGCGTGACGGTCGCAGGCACAAATTTTTCCTCCTTTGTCAGATAACGAAATGACATGAATAATATGAAAGCTGACATATTCTGCAGTTTTATTTCAGTGGGGACTAGACATCAATAATGCATTATGAATTTACTAGCGAAAAAGATTGTGCCATAGTAATTTGCACAACTAGTTTTGAAAGGCATACTTTTTTTCATTAATTTGCAGTTTGATTAAGCAAATGAATGAAAAACAGGACTTTCAAAACGTGTTGTACACATAGATTTTTGCATAGTGATCTCTTGCTCGAAATTTAGTCGAAAAAGGCTTCTGAATTGACAACTGTCAAATCGACATTTCAATAAAATAGTTATTTATCCGCAAACATCACAAAAGTGACAACGTATGTGTCTTTATTGACAAGGTAAAAGTGTCACTTTATCTGCCTAAGCAGATAAAATAGCAACTTTTGCGTACTTTATCTGCCTAAGCACACAAAATCGTTGCTCTCTTCCTTTCTTTCTATGTTTGTTCGCTATTTCCTCTGAAGATACTGGACCGATTAAATTGTATGATGGCTTAAAATTTTGCTAATTTTCAGATCGTAGGCCGGTTTTTATTTTCAAAAAGAGTACGAAAAAGTTTTAATTTAAATAAACCTTTAAGCAGCGGATCGGAGCATCTGTCGCGTGGGTTATGGTGTGACAGCTGCTGTGACCGTGTGCTATTAGCTCGAATGATTCAGTATGTTCATATATCATTACAGTGGCGCGTTATTTGAACAACAGAGGTTGGCGCAGGGGTACAGTGCTCGCCTGTCATCCGGGTGGCCTGGGTTCGATTCCCGGCCGATGCATCCTTTTTTTTTAAATTTATATTAATGACATTTACCTGAATACGTTTGCTGATAAAATAGTATATGTTATTCGGAGTAAAAGTGACTTTATGTGGCTTAGCTGAATTATTTGCCTCACTAACGTTCGGCTAAATAAACTTCAGCTTCGCCACATAAAGTATCACTTTTACTCCTAATAACATAATTTAGTATTATGCATCTAGTTGGAAAAATTGGATTTTTATGGATGATGCATGCAATTGCTGGCCGAGGCGATAGCCGAGGTAAGCGATCAGGCAAGGCCATAAAAAGCAGTTTTCGTCCGAGGTGCATATTAAATATTTCCGTCAATCGTCATAATTAAAAAAAATTAAAGTGGAGTCCGAATTATAAGAATTGTTGAGGATGAAAACGTTTGCGGGCAAAAGCGTTTACGGACGAAAAGCGTTTGTGGCTGTAAAGTGTTTGCGGACGAAAAACATTTGCGGACAAAAAGGTTTGCGGACGAAAAATTAATGGTGTCCAAAAAAGTGACATTTTTGGCACGTAAATGCGTCCGTAAAATCACATTTTATAGGGAGGTCGACGGAAAAGTATACTTTTTTCACGATTTTTGCATTAAAGAAATTGATACTTTCATACGATTTTTCGTTAAAAACAACGACTTTCACGATCACTATGCAAAAAATCTGTAAAAGGCTTTACCCAGAACTTCCCTCGTCGACATTGTGACACTAAATAATTTTAAAACTCAAATTAAGTTAGGAGTAAAAATATCTTCACGTTTTTAATTAATTAAATAAATTTTCACATAAAGATAGTTACCGGTGGTCGAATTCGAAAGGCAGGCGGACCGCGTGTGCAGACCCAACGTTTTGTGGGCAATTTCTACCTGCGCCACGGAGCACCAACCTTTCGAATTTCTGCGTCGTAGCTATATTTAGTTGGAATATACGTGAGACTTCAAAAACTCCACAGTCAAAAGTTGCATGAAGTGAGATCACACGATCTCGCTGGCCAATTTTAATAATTAAAATGCGCTATTCATTCCCGTCGCTCTATTTCTGATAATCGGGTTGTGTCCACTTGCCATTTATGAAATTTTGATCGCAATATACTTGATTAAAAGAAAATAACATGAAATTCAAATGTTACGCTCTTCTTGCGAAGTGCCACCCGTTGTAATGCAGTGTCCTAAACGGGAAATTATAAACTTGAATTTAATATAGGTCTCTATTCGATGCATATTAGGTGGGTATTATTTTTTACGATCGGTTCTTTGACTATAAAATTCTACCTATTTTCCGTTCTGGTTAAATATGGCAGCTCTGCATTTAAAGGTGTTTCGTCACGTTTTCTAACCTAAATACATTTTAAAAACATAACCTCAAATGTAAACCTCGTTTAAACACAACAAAGTCATTTTATCGGTTTCAGGATATTAAGCCTTTGTTTACATATACAAAAGTAGGCTGGTAACTAGATCATAACTTATCTGTAGGGTTAAAGAATATTACCCTACATGGCAACCATAACCATATAGCAACCGATAAACTATTGAACAAATCACGGATGTTATGAATCATAACTGCCTTAGAAGTTTTAAAATCCTCGCTCTACGAGCTCGGAATTCAAAACATCTGCGGCAGTTATGATACTCATAACATTCCTAGATATGTTAATAGCTATTACCCACTTAAATTGGGAAAACTTCCATTGTCAACCTTATGCAAAAGAATATATAAAGTGTCCGCCAAAAAGCGGCATAATATGGGAAACATTTTTATTTTCGATTTTTAAAAAACTCCTTACGTCAACAATTGCTGTTTGTCTAAAAACCTATTTAGCCCTATCATATATACCGAGTGATTTTTACTTATTTAAAAAATTGAGTTTTTTGAAATTGTTAAAATTCGAAAAATGTTATTTTTCGGAAATTAAGTAAGATTTCAATTAGATTTTTTTTAGAGTGTATTATTTTTCGCTAACTGAACAATCTCAAAGCCAGAAAACACGTATTTTTTAACTTTAGCTAAACATTTATTTTAAAATTTTTGTGTTATTTTTCAAAATTTCACATTCAAAGACTGGCAAGGTGAAACTTGCTTTTAGTCACAAATTTTTCGAAAATCTGACAGCGTCGACCGTCAAGAGTTTGAGCATTCATGTTCCCACCATACAAGGCTACGAAAATATTCTCACCTGCTTATCCAATTTGATCAGGAGTAGCTTCTGATTCTCTGAATGCACTTACTGCTTCAACTAAATTAGGGTGCTTCCGAAGAAAACTGCAAAATTTGGTTTTTCACCACCACTATATGCACGAAGAAAAAGAATCTCTTGTGGATCACATCTGAATGAGTTTGATGAATAAAAGTAGACCAAACGTCAGTGGAATAAATTGTTTTAAAAAAACGTGTTTTTTAGTTTTTCGTAAGTTTTTTACCATTGCTGCTCGGTATTTTGGTAATTATGAGGTTTAGGAAAACATTTATTAGAGTAAATTTTAGAAAATTTTGTGCTCTACAAAAATTAGTCGAACATTTTTTTTTGTAGAACACACCAGTAAAGTGTTATCGAGCAAAAACCGAAAATAGTGATACAAAAGTGGTCGTACTGATGCGCGCACAGCCGTTGCAAATAAACTTGGATTTTTAATAAGAGCCTAGGTACATAGAACATATCCAAAATCCAAAACTACATGACCTTTTGTCAGGTAACCACTCCTTTTCATGACTTGGCCACTGGGCTATATGTACAGGCAGAGCCGGATTAAGGATATGTGAGGGCCCGGGGCTAATTTTTTTCCCCAAGTCGGGGGGCATATTCTACAAACATGCTTTATTATTTTATTAAATTAATATTTTACACATCACCAAGACACACAACTCACACAATGGTTGCTGCGCAAGCACCAAAGGCGCGCTCCAACTTTGTATCCCGAATCCGGGGCAAGTTGAGCATTGTACCGCCAGATGCCAGCGCATAAAGCAATAGCCTCTACACCGCAAGGTAAATGAGGTTACAGATTACATACATACATATTTTATTATTATAGGTAGGAAAGTTTTTAATTTCCGAAAGATTTACGCAACGGGTATAAAGTGATTTAAATGATTAGAAACCGCACTAGATTATAACCTTCAAATCTTTTCGAGGCCCCCGAAATTCAGTGGCCCGGGGCTGCAGCCCCCTTAGCCCCCCCCCCCCCACCTTAATCCGGCTCTGTGTACAGGCCCCCAATGCGATTTAAGCGATCTATTTACTCATGCCTACTATGCTCGCTTAACAATGTGAATTTTAGAAATTTAGTACCTTGCAGTCAAGGCTCAAAAATTAAAATTAAAAGAAAAATTATTAAATTGAATAATAATATGGCCAAAACGTACAATGACATACAAGCAAAGTTTAATAATTTGCTGGGATAACAACAAATATTTCCGGAATTTTTATGTTTCGAAAAAATGTGATAGATAAATAAATATGGAGATACAATTCGTTAAAAACCCCTAACCACACAACATTTAACAACCGCCAAATAAGTATTTCGACAGCTAAGCTGCCATCGTCAGTAGCCTTGAGAGAAACTAACACGACAAAGTTTAGATAATCTCTGAAACTTCTTTAGACAAGATCTTTGTGTTAAGCATGTTCTGCCAGCTTAGGATAATAATCATAACGTACACTGGCATAACACAAAGATCTTGTCTAAAGAATCAATGTCAACTAAACGTAAAATTAAAGAGACGGCATATATTTTACTTAACGAAGAAAAATGCGTGTCGTCTTTCTCAATATTTTTAGACACTATAGTCTGTTTTTTTGCTTTATGATTCAGAGCAGGCTTTGCATTTGCATTTTTGTAACAGTGTAGGTAGTTAGTGACAAAGGAAAAAACACTAGTTATGTCAAAAACCATTAGAACTGTCAATGTGTTAACTTATAAGCACTATTATACTTAATAAGAGCTAAAATTACTGAACCATTGACATTAAATAAGGTATTGCTTTATTTTAAGTACGTTTATTTAAGCGTGATTGATATCTAACTGTACAGAAACGCCATAAAATTTCTAGTGTAAAAATAAATATATTATTAATAATTTGCTGATGATTTTTGTTTGTAGAACTGTGTTGTACAAGTTATTATTTATGCTACACATATAACAGGCATTTCAAAATAAGAGATAATACAAAATACTCTGGTAGAACCTTTTTCAGAGATATCATTTACCAGAATTTAGATGGATACACTTCAGGATAATCATCCAGAATCTGATTCAAAAGAGGAATACAACTCGTCTTCCGATTCTTTATCAGATTCTTCCAACCTAATAATAACAGGAGGTATATCATCCACACCAATTTAACAATGTGCTGTGCCCAGTCACTTTATATTAGTAGTTCACAGTGTTCAACATTTTTTTCCATATGTTTGCTGTACACAGTGATAGAGATTTAAGCCATAAATTAGCAATTATGTCTTTTGAGGGAGGCTGAGAATTTATGTCCTTATTATAATAGTTCTTACATAAACTCCTTGCCATTTCAATTCGATTGTATTGACAGTGGTATGGAGGTAATCTAAGAACTTCATGCCCATGTCGTTTTTTGTCAATTAAGTATTGCTTTTGGTCAATATGTAAAGTAAAATTAAACTTCCATAATCGTCGCTTTATTATTTTGTCATCAAATTGTACATCACTTTTAATTAACCATTCCTGTATTTGTAGTTTATTGAACGAGAAATTGGGTGGTTTATCGATAAGAATCGAATTATATGGTGCATTATCCATAATTACCACACATTTTCCATTCAATTTGGCCAAAGCAGGGATTAACTGTTTTTCAACATTGCCTAAAAAGGTCACCATTGATACACTTATGATAGCCCCTGTCATTATTGTCCGAGTCCAACAGTAAGTCACATCCTGGTAAAGTTTCATCCAAAAACATAAATATACATTTTTCACTATAATTTCGAAATTGTTAATAACTATTTCCTTTAAAAGGCAATCCGCCGAAATGATATGACTCTTCTCACACAATTTTCTTCCATTCACAATTTTGTATTTATATCCCATATTTGTTAATGTGTAGTATAATTTTAAACGACTCCCAGTATAATTCAGTTCCTCCGAAGTTAGAAATTCCTTTTCTTTATTCATATTATCATTCGGTTATTGCTGGAGTTGTGATTTTGCTTCGTTTAGATTTCTGTGTTGCATTTGAAATCTAGCATTATAAGAAATTGTTAGAATGTTATATCTGTCTAATTCTTAATACTTACATCAAAGATTTTACCAATTCTTCCAATGATGGCTGTTTTACTTAAGTTACCATTGATATCTTTTATATTAGTAGAACGGCGTTTTATAGCCTCTTTGGTTTTACTATTACCTAATGCTGCTTTTTCATGGCATTTTATTAAGCTTTACCGAAATGTCAACTTGACAATCCCGGCGACCTGGATTTTGACATTAGTTATATTTTGTAACTAAACTGTTGTACACTGCTAAAATAATATAAATGCAAAGCCTGCTCTGAATCATAAAGCAAAAAAATAGACTATAGTTGGCTATCGATTCTTAAAGATCAGATCAAGTAGGTTTAGACAATCAACAAACGTCAATGTCAAGCAATTCATTGGAGGTTGGTGGTTTTCAATCTCCGTGAAAAAGCTAAGTTTTCTTGTTCCTTTTTAATTGTTATTCGTTGACAACGAGGGCAGATTGTCCCTCGAAACGTTCGTTATTTAATATGTTATTTAATAATTTTAATTTGCAGAGTGGCGAAATACCCAAAAAAGAATATTAATTACGACAAAGTTTGTTGAGGATATGCTCTGCACCAGTGAAAGTCAGCACTCCCGAACTGAATTTGAAGTTTATTCGTTAGATCTATACAATACTTAATTATTAATAAACCTAGCTTACTGCCGTTTAGGGGACTACCACTCTTCGGCTTTGTACAAGATATTTTTGGAATACAACAAAATAAATTTCATTTGAGTTTGAACTTAAGATATTGAATGTTCACAAAAAAAAGTTAAGATGTTGCATGTTTACAGAAAATAAAATGTTATAGTACAGTATAGTGGTAATCATCGGAGGTTGAGGGTAACGTTATCTAAGATGTCTTGGAATTCTTCGAGAAGATCTTTCGCGTCGCAGAGGAGGATGGCTGGGTAAACCTCTTCTTCGTCCTGGGCCTCCTGGTTTGTAAAGCTGGGGTCCTAAGGGCGATGAGAGATTGGAGAGTCTGCCTTCTATACGGGGATGCCGGCGAAACCTTCTCAGACGACGGCCATCTCCTTTGCCCTTCGCCTCTTCATGCTGGAGCGAGGTAGAATGCTTAAACAGATAAAAGATAATCAATAATAGGCCGAATAAATGTCTTGTAGGTGTGGATGAGGGTGCGAGAGTGGCAACCTTCAAAGCTGCGTCGGAGAGAATGGCACTCATTCTCTGAATAGAGTCGAGGCATCTTTGAAGCTCGGGGAGCCAGCTCAGGCTCAGGGTGGAAGTAAATTCGACATCCAGATAAGTGACTGAAGTGGAGAATTCTAGTCTAGAGTTCCATAGTGTCAAAGCGACGTTGTAGGAATCTAGTAAGGGTCTGATGTAGTGATGTGAGTTTTTAAACAAGATGGCCTGGGTTTTGTTCGGGATGGGTTTGTTTCTCCAGCGCTGAAACCAGCGTTCGAGAATCAAAAGTAACGGGGACAGAAGGTTGGAGCCACGGCGCCGCTCATGGCTTCGACTCAGATGGCGGTGTCATCTGCGTACTAAAAAAGTTGGACTCTTGGGTTGGGCGGTAGGGGAATGGCACAGAAGGTGATGAATAGCAGAGGGGCGAGAGGACCTTGAGGAACCCCGGCTCTTGGGGAGAAAGGTCTTGAAGTTGTTTCATGGACTGTGACCTGATGCTGGCGGCTGGATAGATAGCCGTTGATGATGCGGACAAGAAAGGGATGAGTTAAAAATTCTCCCAATGTCCAGCATGACGGCGAGGAGGCATTGACTAGAGTTGACGGCAAGAGTGGCGTTAGTTTGGAGCTGGAAGTCGGGGATGACATTGTGAGCCTTTAGAAATTGTCGAAGCCTGGAAGCAAAGATCTTTTCAAAGCTTTTGCCCAAAACATTGAGAAGAGCGATTGGGCGATAAGATAATATGGGGGTCCTTGCGGGACTTTGGTGGCATCACCATGTTGGATCTTTTTCAATCTGTAGAAAAGTTGCCTGAGTGAAGACAGCAGTTGAAAAGCAAAGTGAGGAGGGTGATACCTTCAGCGGGAAGTTGACAAAGAGTTCGGCGGGTGAGCCCGTCGTTCCCGGGGGTGGTGTTCTTTTCAGAGATCAGGGCGTCGAGAATTTTCTGCTCTTTGATGGGACGAAAAAGGTTGATGTCAAAGATGGCCTGGGCTGGGGGATGAGGCGAAGTGGGTGAATACTGGGATTGCCAGCAAGGCTTCCATGAACTTGGACATAATTAGCGCGAAAGAAGTTGGGGTCGTTCGGAACTTGATGAACCTGTTCCAACGTGTCGGCAAAGATGTCGGACTGTCGCTGAGGGTCCACTACAACCTCGCCACCGTGGTGGAGCAGAACTCCAAGAGAGCATCGTTGCCCCGTGAGGCCTTTCAGCTTCCTCCAGAATCTCGCCTTCTCACGATAGTCGTCAGAGCAGATCGTGCTCCAGCGCTGTTCCCGAAATCTGGTGGTTTGAAGACGAACAATGACGTTGAAGCGGTTTTACTGGGTTTTGATTTGGGGGGTCTCTGGTGCGAGTAAAAAGCCGATAAAGGTGCCGCTTTTCGCGAATAAGGCGATGACTTGGGGAGGACGAGGTGGGCGGTTGATATTGATGATCTTGCTAGGGACCGATAGGAACAGCCTCTTCGATGGTAGTGGGGAGAAGGTCAACAATGGCATCAACTTTCTGGATATTTGTGGGAGGGATATTCCAAAGGCGATCTTCTAGTAGCTTCCGAAAGTCATCCCTGCGAGTGTTGTTCTGGTCCAGAATGGCAAAGTACCTGTAGGGATTGCATTTGCTTGCAGATTATAGTTATATCATGATACCAGATACACTTTTTTCAGATTTGCTTTCATATCACTTGTTTTGAATTTGGAATTTGTTTTGATGTGGAAGAACTTTTTATTTGTATTTACGGAGCACCAAACACCAATCCGGGACCCTAGATATGTCTAGCGCACTAACTGCTTTCGAACTCAATTTTCAGCTTGAAACCACGAGCTATTTACATGCGTTGCCTAGTACATGATAAAAATGAGGTTCTTCAAGAGAGCGCTCAGCTTCAAATCGGATGTTGAAACGCTTTAAACCTTGCTAGGGACATTTTTACATATGTGAGATGTTTTTTAGTATTTCCTCAACTTTAAAACCGATATGAAAGGAAATATTCATTCTGTTCAACAAGATGGACGATAAGATTTGTTCCCATGAACTATTCGACTCTTTTGATAGAAGTATCAAAATCGGAAAAAAATCTGAAGCGCTTTCTCATTCGGCTAGAAACATTTGCGTTTATTTCTATTATCTCAAAGTACTGGTAAAAATTTATAATAACGTGGGCAACTTTTTACAGAAAAATGTGTAGTTGGGAATTCTAATAAAGAAAAGGACTTTAAAGTTCTTAACTTCTACGATTTTTTCGTACTTAGTACCTTTTACTTTTCGGCAGTAATATCCATAGCAACAAAAAGTAAGGCTGTGTTTCCATTGTCGAAATTAAAATACACATTGCTTTTTCTTTTGTGTGAGACCTTCTTGACCTTTATCGATCGACCTCCTCGATTAAATTGTAATTTTTTAATCAAAAAAAGCGCTTTCAAAGCGGTGGAACAAATTTTTTTGTATGTAACTCCTACGAATGCGAACTTTTAGACTCGCCTTATTGATGTGCTTCACTCGTAGGCTCGCTTGGCCATACAGTGCGGCTTGTTAAAAAATTCCTTAATTTCGTACTTGTAACATAAATAGCTATTAATCCTAAAAACTAGAACTAATGCCAACTTTTTGTATCAGTATGGAAAACGTCAACTTCAATGACAGATTTTGTTATTAAAAGTAACGACTTTTAAGACGGTTGCAGAAAAAATACTTATTCTACATAAGTCTATTTTTTCAGATTTTTTAGAAAACAGTGTCTCGCTTTGATGAACTAGTTAGCTTTATTAAGAAAGATGAAGTTTAAATACATATTGCCGGAAACCGTGACATTGATGCGAATCATTTTAATAGTACCGGTCTCAACTTTATAAACGTCAGTCAGATTTGGCAACAAACGTTTTGATTTTAAGGCAGTAGATTGTAAATACATACCTAATACTATATCACCCTCCGCCCTGCATAAACCCACAATGTTTTATATAAGCCGGCGCCTATGGTAACCTGTTTTACTAGCACTAGCAACGAGAAAAAATTGTACTTATGTTGTTATACGTAATAAAAATAATAAATTTCAATTAACCTAGGTTTGTGCAATAGATATTCCAGACAAATATTAATTAAACTTGAGGTTATATGGCGAACCGTATGATGCAATGCACGAAATGACTTGAACAATTCCAAAATTAACTAGACCACAAATTCAAATAAACACCATCTATTATCTATGATAATACTCATTTCAAACGTGTGACATATAAATAAACATTAAAGAAACTGGCATATTCTTAGAGCATACAATTGATATTGAGACTATTATTTGTTTTTAAAAAATATTTATTTTATAGTTTGCTTTTATTTGAAATATACATATATTTACAAACAATTCTGATAATTTTTAGTAAGTATTTATTGGAAAAAAGGTATCCCAGTTGAACTTTAAACAAGTTGGCCACCATACCCAGCAAGCACACGTAGGTACGTTTAAAATACGTCGTAAAGACGTTGACATAGTTAAAAAACGTTATTCGTTGAAAATTAAACGTTAAATTTTAGTTAACGTCGTTTTTTCAACGTGAATTAGATGTTGATTTTTAATAATCCTTTTTACGTTTTTTGAGCGTGTTTGTACGACGCCGATATGTCGTTGATATTCAGAGCTTTTTACACCAACAGTTAGTGTAAAACGTAATTTTTTGTTTATAAAAACACGGAAATTGTACATTTGCCATATTACGAGGGTAAGGTGAAAAATTCTCGGCCTGACAATGAACGACTGCGATTTTCAGTTAAAAAATGATTTTATTTTTCTACATAATCTCCCTTGACTTCAACACGCTTGGTCCAGCGTTTCTCCAACATCAGTATTCCTTCCTGGAAGTGAGAGTCTGGAAGGCTGTAAAAATATTTATCTACGGCCCTCTTAACTTCTTCATTGGACGCGAAGCGCTTCCCAGAAACAAATTTATTCAAGTTTGGGAACAGATGGAAGTCCGAGGGTGCCAAATCAAGAGAATAGGCGGGATGGCCGAGCAAATCGTACCCCAAATCCGGCAGTTTTCCCATCGCCAACGCACTCTTGTGAACAGGTGCGTTGTCCTGGTGAAAGATGATTTTTTTCTTCTTCAAGCCAGGCCTCTTCTTCCGGATTTTGGCATCCAAATGGTCAAGAAGGTTGGAGTAATATTCGCCTGTAATTGTTCTGACTTTTGCAAGGTAATCAATTAACAGGATCCCTTTCGCCTCCCAAAACACGCTGGCCATGACCTATCCAGCAGATGCGATCGACTTCGCTTTCTTTGGCGCTGAACCACCGTCTTGCACCCACTGCTTCGAGTGCTGCTTCATTTCTGGGGTGTAGTGGTGAACCCATGTCTCATCCATGGTGACAAATCGCCGCACAAAATCGGTCGGATGCCTATTGAATCGGTCCAAACATTGCTGCGAAACTCGTTTTCGCATTTGCTTTTGATCGGCATTCAGCAAATGCGGCACCCATCTCGTGCAGAGCTTGCTCATCCCTAATTCTTTGTGCAAGATGTTTCGCACCCTTTCTTCCGATATCCCCACAGCCTCAGCTATCTCACTGACCTTCACTCGCCTATCGTCCAACACGATATCATGCACTTTTTCGATGGTTTCCGGTGTGGTTGCGGGTTTTGACCGTCCTTCACGTGGGTCATCTTCGAGGGACGTGCGGCCATGTTTAAATTCAGCTGCCCACTTTTTAACGGTTGACATGGAAGGAGCAGAGTTCCCGTAAACTTTTTTCAACTTCGGATGAATTTCCTTAGGGGTTAAACCATCCAAAACGAAGAATTTTGTGACCGCTCGATATTCAAATTTATCCATTTTAACGAAAAACACGCAAGACGTCTACGGCAAAAATGCCTGTAAACAAACTACTTGAGATAACAAGTTGAAACTTGTCATACGAACTAATAACACTTGCACGCAGGCAGGAAAAATAAATTTTTGCAGATTGGAACGCCATCTTATGTCAAGGCCGAGTACTATTCAACTCACCCTCGTACGCCTTTTAGAATAGTAGTCTAATTTTAACGTCGATATAACGATGTTACAACAACGTTATCATAACATTTTTGCATTAGTTTTTATGCCGTTGACTTTATGTGCTTTTTAGAGTACGCGAATTGTAGACATGACGTTTATAGGACCATGAAAACTTAAGATTTTTCATATTACGTTACAATAACGTGAATATAAAACGCTTTTTAGATCAGTAGTCAACTCTTAAGCTCTCCATTTGTGTCGCTGCTAAAATTGAAACATCTGTGAATTAAAACGTAGATTATTATTCCAGTTTGACATAAGACAGCAGAATTGCACTAGAAGAATACTAGTAGGTAATACGTTTCATGTTCCACTAAGCGTTTTTTTTTTAAATTTCAGATACAACTGCTGTCGACTTTGGGTGTAACTAAAGGGTGTTTTTTTTAGAGTGGGAGAACTTTAAATTGAAATAAAACACAAAAATGTTGTTAATATCCATGAAATTGGCTTTATTTGAAAGATAATTTTATGGCATTTATGTTTGAATATGATTTCGGGCATGTGACCGTCGCGGCTGGCGTGTACATGACGTAATCTGGAGGTCCAATTTTCACACACTCTTCGCAGTAAATCAGGCTGTATTTCGGCAATAACGCGTCGAATGTTGGCTTCCAAGTGCTCAATTGTTTCCGGTTTATCGACTTAGACATGCGACTTTACATATCCTCAAAGAAAATTATCCAACGGCGTCAAATCGCACGAAAGAGGTTAACAGATCCATTTCGTGGATCCATTTTGTGGATTTGTTAATTGGCCACCACTTCCAGTTCTTCTTTTTTTTTGGTCATAATGTTCAGTACAATAGCATTACTTGGTGCCTGTTTATTGAAATGCTCCGAAAATTGTTCGCGAACGAATTTAATGCATGGACCATTTTTCCTACCTAACCAGTATGAGCGAAAATAGTGCTCAACTAAAAAGACTTTTTCTTCAGTAGATAACATTATTTACGAACTTGCAAACATATTAGTACATCTAACCAAACCCAAACGTCAATGTTTATGTCAAATAACAGTGTCAATTGTTAGGGGTTTAAGCAAACGTAGGTCTACCGTTTCAGTACTGTAAATTAGTAGCCATACTGTATTTATTTATGGTACAAATGTATATTACAAATAATACACGAGAGAAAAGCTGAGCTTTTAATCGAGTTGCAGGCCAAGCTCCTTCATGGGGTGTTAGTGCCTCACCATTATTATTAATTATTTTTAATAACCTAATAACACGGGCGTATCATAAAATTTTTATCCAACAACTCAATAAATATCTAAAAAATAGAAATGTTGTGCTGAATCCATAGAAAGTCATAGTGACAAATTGGGAAGTAACTGGGAATCACATAAATTTATAATTAGACTCGCCTGTGATTCCTGTTATAAGTTTGGCAGTATTGAAGTGTACTAAATAGATTGACAGTGCTACCAACAATACAGTAGTGAGTGACATGGATTTTATCTCACTAGTGTGTTATTGGTCACTGTAGAGGTCTAAAATCGTTCTAATAATAGCCTTATAACTAGAAGGTGTTAGATAAATGTTTTAAACGAGCTTTATAACCACTCCTCAATATTAATTGCAATTACAAAACCTGCAGTAAAGCCTTGGTTTAAGATATTACTATGATATTACATTAATAAATATTAAATAACTATGCACATAGATGCTGCAACAATATTTCAAAATATTAAAAGCTATAGATATACTCGTAAGTAAACAAAATTTTATAACTTGTAATACAATCTTGTAAGCTTATAATAAAATAAACCTATATCTCATAGGACTATGGATGAAATTATCGATCATATGAAGATTATTCACTTGGCACTGTTCTTAACTTAGTAATTGTTGGTTGACAAATATTTTTTTCCAATACCATTAAGAATGTCGAACTTTTCGAGTGTAATTTTGGTTGTGAAAAGAAAATCTTTTCTTCACTAATTCTTCACTACTTCTAGCTTCCTGTAAATTATAATTAATAATGTAGATGTCAGATAAATTAAACGTCAAAATTTCATTTTGAGTAGATTTTGCAACGTATTAAAAAAATTAGTATGTTCAACACGTTAGAAAAGTGATTCTTCTATGCTAATGTACAATTAATCCACTCGTTTGCTCGTAAATTAAACGTCTAAACTCACTGGAAAGCTCTTACTTTTCTTAACTTGTAAAACAATCTACTACTTTTACATTTTATTATTTCACGAATACAAAATAAATTTGTTTTTTTCTATAGCACATGTTAAAGTGTGCTTTTATCAACTTAAAACAAAAGGTCAAGTTTTACTTTAACAGCAATGGTAGATAAAGTAGCACTTTAACATCAAGGATAGATAAAGTAATTTAATTTTATAACTTTTGTTTAAATTAAATATGACAGCTTCGTATTATCGTAGCAACCCAATCTAGCTACTGACATTTTGAAATGTCATTATTTTCTTTTGAAATTGTTAAAGTTCTTACTATAGAAAAAAATATTGTATTATACACGATGATAAAGTTACTTCTATCCACTCTTGAATCATTAACGTCTCGACTTCGTCTCGACGTTAAACGATTCACTCGTGGATAAAATTTTACTTTATCGTCTTGTATAATAAATTACTATTATTTTATGAGGTGGTTAAAAAACTAGTTCAGAAAATTTCTTCTGTATATCCATCTCCCAGGCGACGTGTATTGCAAAAAACATTAGTGTGGTGCACGAAAATATAGTGTTCTTAATAATAGACCAACAACTAAAACTTGTGGTTTATAATGGACACAGGGGGCACTGTAGAAAAAATACGATGTTCTGTATTTGGAAAAGGGGTTGACAACAGATTAGCAGCATATCTGTTGGCGTGTCAGCTCAAGTTAATTTTTAACTTCAAACAAGTTTATAAAAATGTTTTTAACTTGAATATATTACCTCTATTTGGAATTTAAACGCCAAATGTGGACTCACATAGGTTCACCATTCAAATTTCGAAAAACGGTCACTGTTTTTGTGCATTGAATTCTGATATTATTTGATTAATAAGTACTACGTCATGTGCACAGTGCAGAAGTACAAACATGGACCGCAAACTTACGGCTCTTTACCAGAGCAATGTTTCTGTAGTTGTAGTTAACAAAGCTTTTAAAATAAGCTACTATTATTTGTCACCTACAATGGAACGCCTCCAGAATACTCATTTGATAAGGCGGGTTTCACTATATAGATCGTTGAACAGCCAATGAAAGGATTTGTTTAAAAACAACTTCCTTAGATTTATGCCATATGTATAGAAGTACTATCTATATAAAAAATAAAATACTATAGTTGTATTTATTGGTTTACTTTTTTAGGAAGGCAAATGATGAGTGAAACATTCTCGTGTATGTGTCGCAGACTAGATAAATGTGTTTTTAACTACAATGTTAATTAAAGTTACCTACTGTTATTTTACCATACATAAACTGTTGCTTATGATCTAAACATACGCCTAATAATACTATTGTCTTCGGGCTTTTGTTGATAAGCAACTCGTCCATAAAGAGAGCAACTCCATGACAGTGTGGAAATACTGTACTGTCGACGGATAGCTCTCTTTATTTTCGAGTTATTTCCAAACGTTCCACTTGATCGGTTTTTAGCTGGTTGACTTCTTGCGGTACAAATTGTGCCAATATCAAGTTGCTATCGGCCGTCATTTCCATAACTTAGGCAGCTGTAATTGAAACTTAAAAATAACCAGTAATTAGTTTAAAATTGATAGGGCATATCGCTAAATAAGTAGACTAACTATTTTTTCAACGAACGTTTAAAACAGGCTCGTTCTAAATATTACAAGAGCGAAAGAGGCGCGTTGTAAACAAATAGGCCACGCATAATTTATTTTGAAGATTCTGTACCCGTACCAGTTTTACCTGTATAATTATCACGATTTCACCTGTTTCTAAACGTATTTACACTATTTATTAGGTCTCTCAGCTACTAGAACTGCCTTGGAATCGTGTTACACAACGGCGGCGCCGCAGGATCTGAAACACAAACTAAAAAAATAATTATCGACGTGGTTCCAAAACCAAAAATGTTCAAAAATAATTAACGTCATGGTCGCGTTTAATACGACGTGCTAATCCTATTATGTGGCAAATCGAAGCGAAGGTGTTTCCTGGCTTATTTCAATGCAACTGCATCATGTGATGCGACTTAAAACTTCAAGGGAAATTTATTGGGGTTTAAGAAAAGAATTAATAGCTTCCTTTTACACAAGACAATTTAATGTATGCATTGTTTACACGGCGCTTGTTTTATCTGCCTAATCAAACATAATTATTCATAATAATTTAGGGCACATTAAGCAGACAAACAGCAGCGCAATAAAGTAATTAGAGTTTTAAATGATTACCAAGTCGCATTCTAAGAGATTAAGAAGCAAACGAGATAATAAGCGAACGGTTAATTTTAACTCAATGACCTTGGCCACCTTTTCATGCTATGAATATGTAAAAAATGTTATGTTAATGGTAAAATTGAAATAAACGGATGTTTAAAACTGTGCTTAAAATATGACTTCTATCGAAGTGAGGTTAGGTTTCCTATACTATATTATTGAATAATTATACACTTCATTCGCCGAATCGAATTAGTAAAATCTGCAACCCAAGTTACAAATATCAGCTGTAACTAGATCACTAATATGACTTGACGGCAAATTTGAATTCGAGAAAAATGGCCTGCCTTAATGAATATCATAATGGACGTGTCATGTCTTGATATACATTAAATACTATATTTCCCTTCTTTGCGTCTTTTGCGACGTTGATGTAAAGGGGTGAATTTATTCACAGATCAGAATCAACACAGTTCTTTGAGCTAAACATCGCACAAATTTACAATTTCAAACTGTGCAAAAATATGAGTCGAATTTGACCAAAAAATATACCCCCATGCGTATCCTATGCTCTAAATTTTAATAAAATCATGTTGTGATCAACTTAACTGCTGATATTTGCAACTTGGTTATAGGTTTGTTCTTCAAACGAAAGTTGTGGAAAAGTCATAAATTTATTGTACTGTACTATTTTTTGAATTAGTAATTGTAAATCAATGGTTATCTCTTATAGTGGCTAATTCATGTGGTTTAAAAAAAGGGCCGACTTGTATGTATTCAAGAAGATGATATCCACTTTCAGCATTTAATTGTCACGAATTTAATATCTAATTTCTCAATAAACACTTATTCCAAAATATGGTTATATTTTACAGTTGACATTTAAACTTGACAAAGAAAACGACGTGGTGTGAAGAAAGTGCTCATGTAGGTTTAACTTCCATTAAATTTTCATGGCCTGTTCAGAATGGACATTAATTTAATCACGTCATATTTTCTTTTCATAACTATAAAAGAAAAATGCCGAAGCACCCCCGCATGTAGTAGTTTTTAGAAATTAAAATGACATTTTTGACTTATCTTCAAACAACTAGCATCATTATTTATACAATCATGCTATCAGCTTTCTTAGAAGGATGTTACAGTTTACTCTCCTTTTCCTATTATCGGTAATTACTAATAATATAATTATTATTGCGATCCTCTTATGATGTGTTCATTAAATACTAATACAAGCGATACATTCTATTGTATTATCAGCCGCTATATAAACTCAGAAATCGCATTTGTTTCTGCTACATTTCCAAAAATGTGAAAATCCATGAAAAGTGGCCTCTGAAAATCATAGTCATCAAGCTCTCTCGAGCTAAAATAATACAAATTACCCTTTAACTAACTTGAATATAGCTAAAACAACTTCGTCTTGGAAGTACCGAGTTTTTCTTTAAAATATGTAATTTTCCACATAGCAACAGAATGTACTGTACGATTTATATGACATTTAATACAGTCTGCAAGACCTGCGTTAGACCAGGAGTACATACAGTATAAAAACAAGGGCGAACACTCGGAAAACCAAGCAAATATTAAGGGTAAATGAAATGAAAATACTACGAAGTATAACCGGAAGAAAGTTAATCGACAGAGTTAGTGACTCTGAAGAATGTGGCGTGGAAAACGAAGAAAGAAATTGGGGACGGGACCAATACAGCTGGCTAAGATCTGCATGACCAACACCTCACAGGAAACCAGTGGCGTCACTTCAGATTTCGGGCCCTCCCACGAAAATTTGCTGCGGGCCACTTATAGGTCCTTAATAAAATAAAATGGCAAAAACTTCAATAATAATAATAATAATACATATAATAAATAATAATAATAAAATTAGGCACTACAAAACAATGTATTAACTAAGATGGTTAAAAATTAAAAGTAATTTTAAGCAATGTGCTTACGCCTGGCCGGCCTTAATATTTGCAAAATCTGTAATAACCTCTTGCAATTCCATTTTATCAGCTATCTGCGATTCAGTCGACAATAAAGAAGGGTTTTCCAATCTTTCCTGGTACACATATATTGTTTCTAACATAATTTTTGCAAATGTTAATGTCCAAAAGTTCGTCAAAATGTCTTTTAACTTTCGGTCTGCGTTTATTTTTAAATGTAGGATTTATGTTCCAGTGGTTGGCTAAATTGGTTGCTTCTAATTCAACACTAAAGTACCCACTTCGATATTTTTTCAAATATTCTAGAACTGTTCTACTACAAGTTGTAGTTTTCCTCAAATCCATGCCTGGATCCTGTATCATTTTTGAAGTGATGCCAATTTCCCTTAACATTTTATTTATAAAAACACAAAGAATCACAAATTCAAAATTATCGACGCTGGTTATGATTCTTCTGTCCTCATCGTATTCTTCCTTTTTTATATTAATATTGTTTTATTAAGAACAGCGGTAATTTAATTGTGGTGAGAGTTTGGGTTCTGGAAGACCATCGTATAGGGTTAAGTTTCTTTAATTTTATAACGAATTCGCCCGCAATGAAACTACCGATTTATGCAAATCCAAAAAATGTGTATAAGTTTTGAACATTAACAAAAAAAACAATAAATTTTCCATACATCTTTAACTGTATCATTAATCACCAAATTGAAGTTGTGTGCAACACAATAAACGTATCGCCTTGTGATTGGATGGTTCAACGCATGCGCCAATATTTAAACGAGAGAAATATAACTTATTTATAATTGAAAATTTCTAATGTCTACTAAAACATATCCAAACCTCACTATTCACCAATTTAAAATGTACAAATGTAAACAATAATGGACACACGCTTCTACGAGATTGTAGTTCGTAAATTACGTTACGAATTACGGATGAGGTAATTACGGTACAGCTGGCAACTCTGCTAACAGAATCAGTATAGGGACAGGCGTTAAAACAATCCATAAATCCAATATTTAATGATCATGTTGTTACATTATAGAATTCTTACAATACGGGCGGTATTAAGTCAACTCAAATCAGTCTTACGACTGCAGGAAATTCGCCACTTTCATTACCATATGCCCGATATTACAAAACAATATATGTCAGCTTGAATTTAAAGACCGGCAATTCAAAACTACTTTTGCTTTTTGCGTGGACATCCCATTATTATAAACATAAAAATAGGAAGATTTTTTCCTGTTTGTGTTTATTGATTGAAAAAAGAAAGTTACGCCACTGCATGAAACAAGACCAAGAAGCAGACCTCCAAAACGGTGGAAAGGTGGCTGGACATCCGCATCTCAAGAACATGCGCGTAACCCGAAGTAGAACAGATCTTATGACATAAAAAAGAATAAGTAAGTAATACAAACAAAAAGCAACTTTAACATGATTTCATCTATCGCTGTTTTTTAAGTATTCATATGATCTCTTCAATGTTATTCTCAAAAAATAAAAAATGCATTTTCTACGTGATACATTTTGATAACTATGGTTGTTAACGGAATCTATGGTTACTCTATGACTTTTCAGGCTTCACCTCGCGTGATCACGTCTAAAACAAAGTTTTCGTATTATTACAAAAGGTATGCAAAAACGGGAAAACTTCAAGATGACTCCTCAAGTGGACGGTCAAAAAACCTTAACTACGGATGATGGTGTATTAATAAAACAAGTATTTCGGACATACGTCTTAATTATTCACAATTAATTAAACTATGGCTTCAAACCACAGCAGTATGTACTCTTTAGGTCTATTTACCAGAAGATTGGTCAGTATGGGACTCGAAAGATGCAAAACACGAAGAACGCCTTGCTATAAAAAATTTGACGTTGAACCACCCAGCAGTGGCAAATTTAGTTATCAGTCCACCTTCACTATTAATAATCGTGCAGGAATCAGTTCTTTCAGAAAGTTTTTAGATAAAATATTTTGGCCCATGTGCATTCAGGTTTGTCCAATACTGAACGAGTTAAGCCAATACCAGCTGCACAACAAGACTTCAGCTCTTCGGCCTGACGTTAGCACAAGAAGGCCGAATTGGTCAATGACTGTTCCTTTAGTCCGCCTCGAACTTCGAAATAAGAGGCTCTCATTGGCCAAGTCGGCGTTCTAGTGCTGACGTCAGGCCAAAGAGCTGAGACTTTATTTTTAGGCGGTATTGGTAATTCACGTTACTGATGTCTGTTTGCATGTATAGGTAAGGGGTTAGTAGAATACACGTCATTTATAGCATGGTGAGTGCTGTAATATACTTTGAAATATTACAAAATAAACTGTTGCTTATTGAAAAATATTTTTGGAGAAGATTATTTCATGTTGCAAGACGGAAATGCAAAAGTAAAAAAAATTAGCCCTGCTTCCTTAACAATGACGAATTGCCTGGCCAACATAATCTCCTGACCTCACCTAAATTTAAAAAAAAAACAACAAAATGCATATGCCCAGAGGAATACCTTCGACTCGACTAGACAAAAATTAATTGAACCATTGATCGATGTGTAGCATTAGCATCACTGCATTTTTTAAAGCAAATGGAAACAGTAAACTTTATTTTGAGAAGTGTAAAAGAAGCAAATGTTTGACATTTTTATAAAATAGTGGATGACTAAAGAAGCTGTTAAAATGTGTTATCTTGGCGTATTTGCTAAAGAGGTCAAAAGTTCTAACATTTTTAGCGAACCTTTGGTGTAAGTGTTTTATGCATTAATAAGTAAATATCGTCTGCGTCCATTTTTCCAAAAAGATCTGGTATGTTGTTACTTTATTAACCTAACTGAGTAAGTAACACTTACGCGCTTAGCAACAATTACGCGTTTGGCGACAAGTGGTCCTCGCACGATTCGCTCACCAAGTTGGTACGTAGTGGAAAAATATATAAATTGATCTTTTTAATAGCAACGGTTGGCCAAGCAAATACTAAAATAGTTAAAATTTCTGGTATTAATTGATTTTGTTTCAAGTATATATCTCTATATTGACTTAGCCTTATGTGTTTTATTATACTATTGTATTTTACAGTTAATTGATCAATCCTAGGCAAAAGTCGTTTAAAAACCTAATTTTTAGTACGATCGTGTCAAAATGACAACTTTTTGTACAGTTTCTAGTGTCAAAAGTGACTTTTGTAGCACTCTTAATATTAGCGCCCGAATTTCGTAGCTTTTGCACGTTGCTATTGGTGGCGTGTTTTAATACGTACATACTACTACATTAAAACACGCTATGCAGTAAATTTGAGGTCAACATAACCTAGAATATCTAACACAATATGATGGAAAAAGTATCACCGGACTAAGTTTCTATATTTCTGTTACGATCCCGATCGTAGAAAAAATCACTTTCATCACTAGCTGTACAAATAACTATTTTCAAATAGTTGTGTAACATAAGCATTACCGTATAGAGGAAAAGCATTGCTCTAAAAACAAAATAATTTTTGCAACCATTTACGTGGAAGTTAACAATCATTCTAAATTGCTCAGACTGATAAAATAGGAATTCGTGCGTTCCTTTCGATGACTGTTTTGATAGCGATGAATCACTGTCAATTTTAATCTTTTCATTTATTTCCGACGATTTTAATTTATAATCCAGAAAAACATTTTAACTGTAATTATTATAATATTATTTACTTCAACTTCGATAAACGTGAAAGCTATAGGAAGGAAGCACTTTGAAGTATTGTTATTGTAAAGCTGGCATCGCATTAGTCACAAAGAATCTTAGTAGCTCAAGTTTCGCCAAGCCACAACAAAGTGATAAGTTTAAAGAATAATTATGCAATGAATGCAAGCACACTTGTGGCGTCATAGATAAATAGTTTGTGGCGAAATAAAAATTAATCAGAAGTTTGCAATTCTTATAATAGTCACACTTATCAGAACAATGTCAAATGTGATTCCGATAATAATTTCGAAAATTGCCATTGAAATTTCAACGTTTAAACTCTGTCAAGTTCATCAGATTCATCACACTTCCAACCCCTTTCATGTGTTTTTTGTCGGTCTATAAACAGGCCTCTTTTTTTAGTCCACCAAGCTAGTTGCCACAGAAGGAGATGAACGCAGCAGCTTTTAAGCAGTTCACAAATTTGACGTTGGTGTGTACTCGCGTTATCGGCACAAGTAAATACGAGCGTCTGATAACGCTGGTATGAAGATATGGCTTATCAAGAAATACATAATTGTATTAGAAATTTTTAATAACGATTTTATAGGGCAAATACAATTAATATTTACTGCTCTGTACTTTGCTGAATGGTTCATTGAATTTATTAGAAATTCAACACTTATTATACTGGAAATGCTGTACTACAGACTTAGCTGGATTAATAGAAATCACTAAGTTCTGGTTTTTAAAGGATTTGCTGATGACTTACAACCAAAATGAAACATGGTTTGTAAAATAAAACACAGGGTATTAAGGTATTAATTTTTCCTTAGAGCATAAATGTGAATTTATGCAATCTCTTTCAAATGTATTTTGATTCGGAAAATGTACAATTTAGTGAAGTACAGATTATCTGCGGTAGCTTGTAAATTTGTAAAATAACAGCACAAATATTTTTGTTTCCAAATTATAATTTAACCCACCTAATTATGTAAAGGAAACACCGAACGATGAATAAAATAGCGCAACATATTAAAACGCATAAATCGCCATCCAAGCTAAATATGTTCTTATGCTAGTTTCGTTGTCAATATTAATTTCATATTTCACAACGATATATAAGCTAATAAATATCACATCCTCTTAACATATTAGAGAGCACATAAAATTTAAACAAAATTTCTGATACAATACTATTTGATGAAACTGAATTATCAAACTATGTATTTCACTACTGATATAGGTACTTATATATCGCAGCCTTTTTTACAAGAAAAGTGTTAATACTTCCTCAATATTAATAATTATTCATTTATTCAAATACAGTGTGCCTCTTTATTTTATTTACTAGAAAACTCATCTAAAACGTTTAAATCCTATCTAAGCAGCTGAGACACTGTTTCTATTTTACATAAATTAATAGCACAATAACATAAAAATTAGATTTAAAAAATCAAAATAATAGTGGAAATTATTGTTTTATTAAAAAATGTTAACACAAGATATCACTAAGAATTACAGAAAAATTAGATTTTTGTGGAAAAGTGTTAATTTTAATTGTTTAGTCAGTGGCGTTTCATTTAATTTTAAAATATGTCAGTTTTAAAACCTTATTTCTGTATCACCAGTCTGCTGTGATGGAAAATGAATCGCAGCATTCGAAAAAACAGTAAAATCTGTTTTATCAAAAACGTTATTAAGAACTTTATACCGTTTTAGACGAGTCGAAACAATTTAAATTAAATTTCAAATAATCACCAAAAAATATGAATTGGCGTGTTCATGAGAAATAAAACATACTGCCCCGTGTGTTTCACTTTTCACATTCACACCTCGGTATCACCCTAGTGATTCTTTAATCTTTTTTAAATTTTGTCAGTTATACTACCCTAACTGTCTTTAAAATTTTTAAATGATTGCAATGCAAACTAGTAGCCTACTGCGATCAAAAATAAATGCGAAAAGTTAAAATTTAATTTGAAATCCACCCGGAAATAAATAACGAAGATGTATGTGAGAGGTGAAACACACTGTATATTGAATAAAACGCGACAAAGCATGAAGTAATAATTCAATTGAATCTATACCGTAGACAGAAGAAACAAGTTTCGTGTAAATTCCAAAGAATTACATTTTAACAAGTTTTCATCACTAGTAAAATTCTAGAATTGAAAAAAATAAAATCAGTTTAGAACTCTTTCATCTTTATGAATTTGTGCTAACAGTAATTTCTAATTAAAAAATAGTGAGACATAAAGCGGGAGTTTCACGCGTTGTATATAAAGAGTAATACATTTTCTCTCTATCTTTCTATCTTTCTTTAAATCGATTTTTAAGAAAATTTTGCTAAAGATGCGCAACAATTGATATTTTATTGCAAATGAATCAGAATACACTGTGTAAATCGTAAATAGCATAGGATGTATTAAATATCTTCCTTACTATATTATTTATATATGTTACCAATAATTTTAATATGCATCGCTTTTCCAACACGGTTTGTTTAATAAATTAAAGCTTCCAAACTTTATAAAAATTTGATCTTTTATGTTTTAAGAACGGTAGTGACTTTGGATATACTCCGTACTAGTTATTCTGTTACAACAAATATTTAATATAACGCTGCTAGCAATGTGTGTTATCAAATATTTAATATTATCAAATGATTCAACTATTAGCTATTTGTAAATACACATTGTACTTACCGCAATTGAAGTATTGCTTGCGACCCCAACCATTTTATACAAATTTACAATTTATGTCACAACCACTCAATTAATCGCGACCAACCCAAATTAAATGAAAGATTTCAACACATAACTTTAGCAAAGAAATCAATCGTTTTGGGGTTAAAGTAAAGTCGAAAAATTAAGAAAAGTCGAGTAGCTATGCCACATCGAATCGATATACATAGGATAACTCCAGAACATCATAATCTATTAGGATGATTTCTTCGCTACTTTGTGTGGAATATTAATACAGAGCTAGAAAACGTGCTAGTTTGTATGTAGTTGTCGATTTATATTTAGGTTCCCGGTAAATACGTTAAAGAGTCAGTATGGAAAAGCACACCATTGGAGGTCACGAGTTCGAACCTCGGTCCCGGCAAATCTTTTTTGAAAATAATAGGGATACAAATTTGTATTTATTGTTACCTTCAGATCTGCCCCATCCGCACTTTCCGTTAACGCTTAATTTTAAACCGATTTCCACCGTCTACACTAGTATCGATAAGGGGTTAGCATCGCCTCATTTTGTTTAATGCTGCTTTAAAATAGACCACATTTAAACGCTGCAATTACTTCGTATACTTTTCTCCTCTAACAGAAGTATTTACCAACTTAGAACACAGTTATTATATATAAAAAATAGTATATGTAGTCCCAATGCAAAACAATAAGATTAGGGCAAATAATACTAATTTACTTTTTATTGTTATGTTCGAGTTTTAACTATCTTGGAAATGTTTTGCTATTTCTAATCTAATCAGGTATCACAGTTTTTGCAGTAATGAATGTGATCACCCATAACAATAACACTTTGCCTGATTTCAAAACTATCGTTAATAATTAAAATGTATTAATATAGGAAATTTGAGTCGCACTTTATGTAATTTTGACAATTTTACTTAACATTATTGTCATTGCTTGGAAAACTGTGTTTTCTTTGACGTATATCTTGCATTTCAGCATCTGTAATATTTTATTTAGTGTTAAGTATATTCTCAATCTGTATTCTGCAGAACTACACGTCTTTTTAAAATAAAACTCAAGTAAAGGTATTTTTATTGTAAATAATAAATTCAACCCAATGTTTATGTAATTCTAAGTAGTTTTTGTTTTAAATAAAACAAAACGTACATGTTGTGTCAAATGTTTGCAGTTATTTTCGTCCAAAATTTAAAAACAACAGTTAAAATGGTTTTTCACTGTGCAATATTGAAATCAATCCAATATTAAAGAAAATATTTATACACAGTTCAAGTATACGAGAATATCCGTTATAATTTATTTTTTCTACTCCTGTAACTAAAATGCCATTTAACATACTAAGGGCCGATTTCATAATCAAATTTAAAGCTTCATTTAACTAAAGTGACATTAGAATGCGCACAGTATCATGTGCTACGTATGGCACCATGCACATTCTAACACTACTTTAGTTAAAATTAGATTTACAATTGATTATGAAATCGGCCCTAACATACACGTCGCTAAGTGACCTTTTAATCATGGCTTCATAACCTATGACTAAAGAGCCTCTTAGTCATGAGCTGAAGTTGGCAACAATGTTTTAGTCATGGGGTGAAGTTAGGTTCAAATAGTATTTGCTTTATTAGCCACAGCCAAAACTAAAATCAAGTTAGTTTTCAACCGTCACTTTGACGTTTGTCAAGCATAATTTAACCTAATATAATAAATGTCAAAATTTTAATGAAATAATATGATGTTATATTCTCTAAATTTGTGGTCGTAGAAAAAGTATAGTATGCAATTCGTTTTATAAACTTATTAGTCACTCATTTTAGTAAACACTCGCTCCGCTGCGCTTCGCTCGTGGTTAATAAAACTCGTGACTAAAATGACGTTTATAAAACTTGATACATAATATACTATTAAATTTCTCAGAGTTTCAGTAAGGCGTAGCTTTTCCCATATAAAAGCTGATATACTGTTACTACATTAAATTTATACTTTCATACTCCATATAAAAACATTCAATACAATTTGGACACTTTCAAACGTGCATAATTCCAGAAACTGAGCATTTTTCCATGACATTTCGAAGTGGTTATTGGTAATTGCAGAAAATTTAAACAGTTTAACTATTGAAATATCTTTGTTATTGCTAAGGTATAATAAACAGCCACAATACTTCACAATATCATGTATGACAGAATCATAAATGCAAGTTAACAACTGTTTGTGGCTTGGTATCGGTTCAAGTTTCTAAAGAAGACCAAATTTATTACACTTGCGACATTGAGCACTTGTTACGCATACCTACTACTTAAAATGTCTTCAAACAATATCTCATACAAAATTTTTGTTTTTATCAATAGTTTTCCGTGTAGATATGATTTAAACTTATCAAATATTTGAAACTAAAAAAAATGGGTTATTGGATTGACGATTGTTCGAATGTCTATGATAAAAGGTTAACGTTCAAGTCCCTAAATTGGGCTCCAAATTTTGTGCTTCTTATTTTAAATATAATTTATTTATTTTTGTATGATACTCAGAAACTTGTACTTTTAAAACCATATATCTTAATAACTACGAAGGATAATATGATTCTTATTTCACAGAGAACTACAGTTACTGATAATACTTAATTCCGCCTGTATTACTTAATTCCTTAATATCTAGGTTTAAAGTATTATTCTCTGCTAAGCATGGAACAACACTGTACTTATATTTTGCAGCTTTCTCTCCTATTTCTACGACTCTGATTGTACTAAGGATGGGGATAAATGGGGCGCTAACTGTAGTCTTCCTTAGTGACATTTTTCCACCTAAACTTATTATTGCCGAACGAGTTATGGACCATAACTCGGCACAAACGGCCGCAAAAATACTAAACAATGCTGAAATACGCCGCTAACGCTTTCTAGCTATAAAACAGTTCCAAGTATAGAAACTAAGTCATATTTTATCATGAGACAGCGGCCACTATCGGAGCACCGCGACTATTTGCCTACAAACCCATAAAAACTCTGATAAGGCTGCTAGCACCAGGTGGAACGAAACGAGACCTAATTTAGCCACCATTGTAATATGCAATTAGCGAAGGAAGGCCTGCTATGGTTTTGCCGGCTTTTCTCGCCGGTTAAGTCGAACATGCGTGTAAAATTAATTTGGATATGAAATTCTGTTCTCTTATAGGGTTTCGCATATTTTGGCAATAATTAAGCTGGTTTGGGGACTAACTCACCTCGCCCCCGAAGGGTTGCTCAGGAGACCTCGAAACACCACGATACACCTACGATGTGGGCGTCGCACTTGCACCTGACACGTCGTCCGCACTAACATAAGTACCACGTATGACGTCATTTCTTATCATTAACACCTTTATAGTGGGGAACAGGCACCTGAGTGCTTCTGTCTGTATTTTTGCCTTTTCTAAGGGCATTGCGGTTATTATCGTACCAATCAGCAAAGGAATCCAAAAATAGGTTGATAGAATTATATTTAAGATTTATGCCGTTTTATTATTTATTTTGATTAGGTATTAAAAGTCTCTTGATTACATAGGATAGTGCCGCCTTTTCTTTTATCTTAAAAAAGTTGATGCCAGTTCTGAAACCTACAGTAAAATTTCGTTTAGTTACACAACGCTTTTCTAAGATAAAGTAAGTTCATGAAATACAGAAATGCCCACCTGTAATATATTGTTTTTGTAGCAGGAATCAGAGTAACTTTTATGAATTATATTGCCATTGAAAATAAACCACCAGGGCCGTAACTAGGCAAAATTGTATTTTAGGCAAGCCAATACTTTTGCGCCCCTCAATACACGAACGGTAGTCAAAAATACTAATTTTACTCTATGACTTTTCAATAGTTCCAAAAAAGGTGAATGTCAGAATTCATCGAGCACTATGCAACTCTACTAAATTTAAATTATGTGCTGAATGGTGGAAAATATTACTGTGAGGTTTGTTTTAATATTCTAACCTGAACATCCTGATATTGCCCAAGCAGGTATGCCTGACCTCCAAGATTTTGGATATCAAAACTCAAATGTATTAACTCTTTCCCCAAAATGTTAGCAAAGCATAACCGGGTTTTTCTTTTACTTCTAAAACAATCGCTCCTCAATCTTTTCTTTACATATCTAATAATAAATGACAGTTGTTCTGTGTGCGATACATTAGGAGTTTGTTACGATCAGTTTGACTTTTGCATCTATTTTTGGCTTCATTTACTAACGTTAGCCTTAGCAATCTAACTCACCTTAGTTTTCTCTAAACGCTACTTTAGTGCTAGGCAAATTTTAAAGGATATACGTGGTTTTGTCTGCCACTGTTAATGTTAAATTTAGGTGCAGCCGTGCGTTTGGCATGGATTATCGCAAACTCCCTCCTCGAGTTATGTGATGTCTCTTAGTTTTATTAGCTCCTCTGAAAGTTAACTAGATTTGGAAGCTCAATGTTTACCTATAAAATTAAGTGCTTAGTTTGACGTTTGTCTCTCAGGATTTTGGTGTATTGTTCATTCTACTTACCGTGGCTATGCGTTTTGTTGCCGTGAGCTTCGGCACGGTCATTTAGTAACTTCCGCTCCAGATGTAGTTGTAGATATAGTATCATCTTAGCCTACTGGTGTGGTAAAATCGCTCAATGGCCTCCCCAATTTCGACATCAGTCGTATTTTGCTTGTGTTCTTTTCGAATTAATTACTTCCAGCCGAATTGTTAAAAATAAATCGTCAAAATATTTGAGACTTCTCGTCTGGCCCGTCAGGGGGATTTGGTATGCGGTGGTCCTCAGCATATTTCTCCGATTCTTATAGCTGGATTAAGTAAATGAAATCTGGGAGAAACACCACGTAGCTGAATTTTATATGGAGACAGACAGCAGTTTTTAATGATTTAGTGAGTCGTGCTGTGAACGCATATGATGACAACTTCACCTTATACATTTTAATTCGTTTCTAAAGGTTTTCGATAAGTCCACACCTCTGGAGATTGCAGCACTAAGCAGTTTTCCACCTAAAGTATGTAGTTGTCCCCTTTTTGATTACAGGGCTTTCTATAGCTTTTCTAGACATTGTAGGATTTTCTAGATTTTATGGAAGGCTTTTCTTTGGTTTTTGGGTGAATTTTGGATCTCATTACAGACTTGGGTATCTGAATTTTCCAGTTTATGGAATTGGTGGCTGTTTCGGCGACTTCGCTGTCTTAGTCTACATGATTTTTTTACGTTGTAACCATTTTATGTAGCAGCTAGCCGGGGTTTGAGCCACACAAATTTTCTTTATCGATGCGAAATTCAACCGATAAGCTAAGACCTAATACTCTAAATATTTTTGCCACCATTTAAACATGTATCGGTGTGAATAAGTGTATGAATTGACGATATTGAAATTACTTATATTACCATTTATGTATTAATACAGTAGTGATTTGTGCTTTGTTTATTTCTTCGTTAAACTTATATTTGGAGTTATAAATTACATACGTTACTCTGTGAATGCAGCATGTACACGTCTTGGGGTTAATATTGAATTTGACTCAATTACGTACGTACCTTGTCTTTACATACCCTAAATACAATATTTTATTTCAGTACGAGGAACCAGCCTCTTATATTATTTGTCTGCAGGTAGGCACTGAAAATAAATAGAACTTCAATTAGGTCGTATTTATGGCTTTTTCCTTTTTATAACAGGTTATACCTTATAAATGTAATTGAGATATCTCCTTTCAATGTAAGTTGCGATTGCCATATCACAGGAAAATGTTCCAACTTACATTCCCAAGTTGTTGAACAATAAAGTTGGTGGCGTCCATATTTGGTTTTGATCATTTTAGCGTTAACCCACTTCCTCCTCCGGAATATCTCAGCTGGCTCACTGAAAGCTATTTGTTACAAGACAATTTTTAGGTATTCACAGCCTGCTATCCTGATTAAATTGAAGTGTTACAGGATTATTATTAAATTATTGTAGTGCTATTGCATACTAGAGCATTCAGCGGTCACAAGTTGTATCCAAAAGAACAAAAATATTTGGCAGATTTTATTTCTGTCAAGTTTTGGTTTTTGATAATCGTACAGACTATTGTTATAAGTTCATCTTGAAAATTGGGTGAAAAGTATCTTGCTGAGATGTTTTCGAATTTTATGTTATGTTTAAGGATTGGATTATAATGGTTGATTACAGTGTTATTTTGGCGCCCCCTTGCCGCTTACGCCCCTGTGAACCACTACTTAGAAATTATAATTTATGTTTCGACAGTTATTATACAGTTTTTTTCTTTTAGTAGTAATTATACTTCTATGCTGTAGACGTGGATTCACAGTTAATAACTTGAAATTGAAGATTAGCATAGAGTTGTTGCTTGTAAGTAATGGATTTGAAGGCATTAGGCTTTGACATTAACTATTATTTGTACGTTTTCATACTGCTGACGGTTAAATTTCAAAAAATATAAAAAAATTACTCGATATGAAGCTGTTCGGAAAATAATATACCGTTTATTTAAATTGGTAAATCTGCATCACAAATAGGTCACAAGTTTGAATTTGTCTCAATATACAGTGCGAACTTAGTTAAAACAACTACAGGCTGGATTGCTCAGAAATGTAGGACGCCGAAAAGCTAGCTACCCCAATATTAACTTACGAGCTTTAGGTGAAGCTGTGAAGCAAAATCGTCGTACCATTTTTTAAATTCTCCATTATCATAGCATCATCAAAGCTAACAATAGTGCACTCTAGAGAGACTTCTCAATGGAAGTCTTCTTTGGTTTTTTAGTAAGAAACATTTGCTTATTAATCTAACTTAATAACTGACTAACTAATTTAATATAGTCGGTGAATCTGATGGTTTAAACGTTTACATGGTTTGTTAATAATTTTGTTTTCTTGTTTATTAGAATGCACTTTAGCACTATCACTGTATTTGACTCTGATTTTTTTTATTGAACTGATGGTGTCTGAAGTCTTCCCAATTATTGTACTTTTAGTAAGTAATACAGAGAACTTTTGTTGATTGAGAGGACCAGGTAAATATGTTGGGTAATTATTGAAAGGTTAGAAACTTGTGTAGGGGATGGATAGGCGAAGGAATTTGTGTGAGCAAGAAGGCTAGACCTAATCTCCTTGTACTAACAATTGTAGACTACGCTAACTCACACATTGACACGAACACAGCATTATTAGACTTGTATTAAAATAAAATAACTTACAACTATGTATATATATACAATTTCTCAAGTTCAATGTCTATGCTATTTTACTAATTCAGCGACCTACTGGGCTGGTCTGTTATTGCGCGAGATGCATACACATACAGCTATATTTAATTACAAATGTTGACTAGCAATTGTAACTTAACCTAAAAACATGAATTAAAATGCGACGTATACACTTAAGTAGGCCGTAATATTACAAATTGTAAACTAAATATTACATAGCGAGTTGGTTCAAGACTGACTGGAACACCCTACAAGGGTTGAAGCACGGATTCGTTGTCCGGGCCAGTTGTCTGCTGAGGCACTTAAAACGCCAGATATATACTCTATTTTTTAATGCCTGGATAATGTTATACAACTCAAAATAATATTTCCAAGAAACCTATATTCAACAATTTTATTTTTTAAGAATGCAACCCAGGAAACATCTAAAAAAATATGTGTGATAAAATTGGGTTATTTTATGTGACAGTTCGATTAGTCATGAATTTCGCTGATGATGCACAGGATGGCCACGGTTGCTACACTGCTAAGTGGACCTCATGCTTTTGAAAATACGAGTAGCATTCAAATATGAACGATAATTTGAATTCCGCGCCAAAAGACAAAGACATGCACACAAGTTTTATACATTAATTAATGCTCTGGAATATGACCTACCTTCATTCAGTCGTTAAGTCGTCATAATGCATTTTCGTTCAATTTGCAAGCATAAGTGAGGTGGGAGTGCATGCAAGCGTGGAACAACGCATAGTAGTAAATTTCTTATCAACGAAGATATCAAACGAAAAGAAATTTGTGTAAGAGTTAAAAGACAGTTTGATGCGCAACTACTATCAGGCATAAGCGTTTACAAAAGGAGTAAAGCGCTTAAAGATGGCTGCAAAGGTGCGGAGACTGACCGCAATCTCGCCGTCAAAAAACACTGACAACAGAAGAGAATGCTGACACAGTAAAATGCACTTATTTGAAACGATTGTCGAAGGATGTTACTTCTTCATTAAATATCAGTAGGGGTAACTTGAAAAAAACGCGAGTTCTCTGTCTGCGTATTACAGGATAATGCTCGACCCCATTTCGGTATTCACACGCTGACTACGATCCAAAAATTTAATTGGACCATGCTATAGCACCCAAAAGAATTTTTTTCTCGTGGAATACAGAAACTTCCGGAAAGATGGCACCAGTTTATTAAAAGAGAGTAAGGGTGAGTAGAATAATGACATGATATACATTAGACTTCTTGCATTTGTTTATGAATAAATATTAAACTATCGTTTAAATGTGAACGCTCCTCGTATGATGCCACTTGGTAGTGGATAGGTCAGTGGTAAATTCTGCTGATGTATCATTAAGGTTTTATTTGATGTTTTGCAGTTGATTGGATTGGATCTGCGGCGATTTGCATTGCTCCACTGCTGATGAAGACCACTTCCTCTTGTAAATTATTGCCAATGACTGATGACTTTGTTCCTTATAAACATCCAAGTATTGATTTATTTACTACCTCTTTCTTTGAAGAAAACTAATTTAATTGAAACTGAGTAATTTCGCCCTATGTGCGTGAGTAGGCTTGTTAGTGTCAATCTTGATTGAGTTCGTTGTTCCGTACGTCAGTAACGCTGCATTGGTGCTACCTCATGTTTCCAAATAATGATTGCACACCTTGGTAGATCATTGACTGCAGACAGCGTTATTATGTTGTACTTTCTACCGCCGTATACTATAAGGTAATCTTGATCGTAGCAATCACGTATTTGCTTGCTCCTAATAGATTGTTGCCATTATTGTTATAAGTGTGTGCAGATTATTCTCCTCTTGCAGTGAAGTGTCCAAAATCTACTGTCCATGTCGTCATTTCTGGAATTCATACCCTACTAGGTGCCAGTTTCTTACCGGTGTTTTCATCAGTGTTTGTTGATAACTTCTCTGGATTCCATTTGTCCCTATAAGAGATGCTTTCTTTCGGCGTTTTCATTAGTATTTCTGCTGCCTTTTCTGTGTTCTATCCACAGCTAGAAACTGCTTTAGAATATTTTTCATGATTCCCAATTATTTGTGCATGGACTGCGATTTTCTTTTCTTTATCTTTATGTCCACTGACTTTGTGAATGGAAACTTTGAATACTCCATGCACTTGGTGGTTTTTGTTATTGTAAATAAGGTGATGCTATTTCTCCATTTCCGATGATAGCTGGCTGTTGAACTTCCGTATTCTTTATACTGGTACCTGCTATTATTTGTTCTTTTGCTGTAGAATCAGTTGTTAGAGCTTTTGATAGTTGCTCCGTGTGCTGGATTGTCTACTTTCCTTGTAGATTTGTGTAGTTGCCTCGATGCTGATAACCTTCTACTTGTAGATTGATCAGTGGGTGCGATCCTGCCCACTCCGTTGGGTAATTTATCTAATACTTGGTTAAAGCGAGCTTTGATCTGATTTTCTCAGGATATCTTCATGTAGGCTTCTGATCTTCTTCCATTGGGCAGATATATCGTCGATTCTCTACTCATAGTAAATACTTGTTTTGACTTGTGCAAAAGCTGTGATTGCTTCATTGATGTCGTCATTAAGCCACTGCAATCTAAATTGTTGTCCCTCAAGTCGGTCGCCTTGTTCGGCAGAGTTTTTTGATTCTAGGATAAAACTTTCCTCGTTGGTATTAGTGGTCGAATTTAGTTTTTCTTGCCCTTCGCGAACGTAATTTGCAGCCACTTCGTATCTTTTATCCACTAGAGAAAAATTCTGGTTTCTAGTCTTCGGGGAAATTGTATGATTAGTTCGGTGTCGTTGATTTTTAAGTTTCTCCAGTATTCTTCCAATGTTGCTTTCTACTTGGCTTTGTTTCTTTCGGAATCGTTCTTCATATTGCAACTCCAGAATTTTGTATGTCAGTTGTAATTGCTTCTTCAGTGTTGTTTCCATTCCGTCGTGATTGTTGTTTTGTAGTTTTCCCTGGTATAGAATTTGTAGTTTAGGCTTGTGCCATTAGTATCCTGGTCTGATTAGGATTGATAGTTGAACGTGCGACGCTGGTAACTCTTCTCGCTTCTGAGAAAATCCGTAGTAGTTGTAGGACTTGTATACTTGGTATTTGAAGTTAGTTGTATGATTTCTCTTTTTGCATGGTAAGTGTAGTTAATTGTACGATGTTTTTCCCTTGGCCACGGTTCAATACGTTCTTCTCCCAATTTTTGATGCACCTCGGGAGTTTGTGTGGCTTGTAGGACCAACGTACAACTTACATTACTTTTATAACGCAATCGCTTCTTGCAAATGTCAACAGCTCTACCCGAAAATATACGTGATATGTAGGTGGCAGCGGGTTGCTTTGGATATTCGATAACAGTTCTAATAGTCATCGTCATGTTCCTAGTAGTTTCTCCCATACCTTTTGCTTGAAGGACCAATGTCTGAAATTTGTGAATATTGTAATTACTCAAATTCTTCTAGCGTAGTAGTAGTAGTAGTTGATTCAAATTACTCAAAATTTGAATCTAACATGTGTCCTCTAAAAATGTTGTATTGTTGTAATAACCGTAGATGCATGAAATATTAAATTACAGTACATACAGCTCGTTCAAAGCTTGATCCGATCGGACTACTTCAGGAATTTTGTATCTTCTTTGTAATAATAGATCCGAACCACTGCTATTTTGCAAACAATCAGAAAAGATAAATTTGTTTCATTTCCCTCATCATTCTCATTTCATTTTCCCCTGTTAGGAAGAGAGTTAATTTTTCCTGTAAGATGTTATTCTTTTATTCTACCTAATCGCTTATTCGGTCACTATGAGAAGAATTTAAGTAGAAAGAACTAGTCGAGGATCCACATACATAGTTATATTAACATCATTCAAATATTTTTCAGGGTGTGAGTTTCATTATTATCGCATTGCAACCTTTAGATTCAAAAGAACATTACCTACTCCAACTAATAAAAGAAGTGGCAGATGTAAATAGGTTTCTTGAACTGCACTTCGATTCCAATTGGAAGTTGAACCCTTCCTTAAACTGCTATGTAGACATCTTCGCATTCTGTGAAAATCGAAGAACTCGATAATGATTTTTGCTGCACAATAGAGAAAGCACCTGAACGTTGCTTTAAAACTTCTACTCAAATTCTATTAAAACTCTCTGCCAAATAAAATAGATTTTAATTTTTTTATTACTCGTTTTTTATAAAGGAGCAAGAAAACCGGTTAAAATACCACGAAAAGGCAAAACGGCTACTTTACCACTTTACTAAGTTGAAAAACGAGTGAAGTCCGATTTCTAGAAGCAAAGTCTATAAAGTCCACTTTTGAAATTACAATACATGTTAACGTTATTAAAATATACAGATGTAACTTTGTACTAATGATCAATGCATTTTTGTTAATTTTATAAAATATAGTTTTCGCTGTATTCTCAAAATTTGTTGGAGCCGACTTTACCAGTTGTGCTTTTTCGGACCTCAAGTGGTATTCATCATATTCGTATTTCGTATACGAAAAAATATGAAAAATATGGGGAACAAAGCTAATACATTTTTAGAAGGAGTTTTAAACATTTTTTACAACAGATTGGATGTTCCACTTCCATGTTTTAATTTAATCTAATACTTCAGTGCTAATACAAATGTTAATAATGGCAACAATACCACAAAATATGCAACTGTTTTACAGTTAAAACATTATTCACCTCAATTTTAACAATTATGACAAAAAACCCGTATACATGTTTAAAGTTAACATATAGACGTATGATACAGAACAGACAAATATATCTTCATTCTTCAAACTTCAATAATTTAGTTTTTAATTCACTCAGTAATCTTGTTTTCTTATAACACTTCATGGATTAGCCCCTCTGACCTACATTTTGGTTCTATGTTTTTATATACCGTATTATGACAGTATATTTAAAATTTTGCTAAATTGTTAAACTCAAGTACAACTAAGTGAAAAATTAGAATAAAGTTTCAAGATAATCTGGTTTGAAAGACAGAGGTTTTGTTGGCCGGATATAACAATTTTGAAACGCTCATTTATATGTATTAACTAGTTTCGTCCTTCTTCTAATCGCTTACCTTTTTTCCGAATAGCAATCGCACTTGCATTATCTAGGGTTTCTTTAACTTTTTCTTCTTAAATTTCTCAATTATTAAAGGATTCTACTTCAGAATAGCGCAACTGCTTTATATGCTGGCATCAATAAATCTTCTGTGGGCGATCTTTAACTATAAAAAAAATCGTTTTTCCAGATTCGTATACTTACCATCATGATCTTTTTCTAGTATGTACTACATTTACACCAATTAATAATAAACAACACATTTTTAAATAATGTCATTAAACAATCCCTTGGCGATGAGGAAGGATGGGATTAACTTCTTTAGCTTTCTCTTCAGTTTAATTCTTGGATCTCGTGTGGAGAAGAAGCGTTTTTAGATCATATACGTAAATATGTTAAAAGAGAGTGGTAAATGTAAATTGGAGATGATTCAGCATGGGATAATAATAAATGTTATTTTATTTACAAAACTGTATAATATAGTATAATATAAAGGCAAGTGAAGCTGCTTCCATACGTCAATCACGCTGGATCGTCACTGATCGAACTTGCTTCGTCCACGATCAAGTTTACTTCCTTACGTTGTCATCCTATCCCTTATAATGCAACAATAAGCCTGTATGTTATGTAATCTTCCCAGCCGAGCGGTTAAAGCGTCTGACCAGAAGTCAAATTTCCTCTGGGGAACGTAGATTCGAACCTTTCCGACTGCAATATGGTAAATAGTACAAAAGTACAAAAGTATATGCTTATATAATATATAATATTGGCGCTCAGCGAGTTGCAATTTTTAAACATTATTTTTATGTTAGTTATTTCTTAGGTAATTACACCTTTGGCCTGTGTGAGAACATATTATGATTACTGTGTAAGGGTTATTTTCTTCTTGCCAAATAAATAAATAAATGTTTATAATAGTCATCATACAAATTTTCTTATTTATACAGGGTAATTTACAAAGTTGCTTAAAAAATTAAGGACAGATTCTGTGGCTCAGAATAAGAAGAACTAACTCAACTTACGTACATCAAAATTCAGTTCGTTGAGCTAGTAGTCAGCTTCCAAGTTCATTTAAATACATTTATCTTCCATTATTACTGTACAACGCTTTTATGGATTCGTTATGACATGCCATACTAATGGCTTTTAGTCAGGACTAGATTTGAGAAAAAGGCTTCCGTTACGAGTCTAGAAGCAAATCATATTACTTTTGAGTTAAAGATGTTTTATATCTAATTCGACCCCGCTGAATCCGAAAATGCTTGTTACCAACTCGAGATCCCGACCGTAATTTAGATAATCAAGATGGCGGCAAAAAACCAGAAATCTACACATTTTCCGCCTCCTAAGACGTATATACGTAATTTAAACATCAAATTATAAGTTTTTAAGGGCAAGGAACACACTCGTATACATGAAAATAGCATTTGGAGTGAGTAAAATAATTTATTAATTTTTAATCAATTTTTATGCCAAGAAAAGACAAGTCTTAAAAAACATTTGGTCCAATACTCTTAGCTTTCTTGACTGGTCTGTCTTTGATTCAATCACCCACACACAGGCCCAAAAAACATTAGAATGACAACTGCGACTTATCTTCGTAGGTTTCATTCCTTGATGTCATCGATTAAGGTCTCTACAGATCAAAGTGGTTCTAAGAAAGTTATAAATCTTTCTTCTTATGCCCTTTCTCCTAGCGAAAATTCTATACTTTCCAAAGGTTTGCATTTTTCGTTAGTCTCCAAAAGCATTCCTATGGAAGAGATTATTAGTTCGGTAGAATCTTCTGTGAGAACGCTGCCTAAAGACGTTTCCGATCTTATCCGCTTCGAAACTGTCAGGTGTTTACGATCATCTAAACCTCCTAAAAGTAACATTACAAAAAACGAAAGGAATGCTCTCAACACCTTACGTTTCAATTTCGACATCTCAATTATGTCCACTGATAAAGGTAATGCTGCGGTAGTTATAGATCGAACAGAGTACACCACTAAGGTTAAGTCTTTACTCCAAGATTTTTCTTATGCCTCATTTTCTAACGACACAACTTCCAAAATCGATTGGGAAGTCACTTCTCTCATAAAATCTTCAGATTATCCCACTGATATTCAATGGAGGTTGACTCCTAGCGTTTCAAAGTTTCCTCGGCTCTATGGTCTTCCCAAAATTCATAAACCAGACATCCCACTCAGGCCCATTGTCAGTACTATAGATTCCCCTACTTACTTATTATCTAAATACCTAACCACTATACTCAGAAAGTTCACTGGTAAATCTTCCTCGTATGTTCGCAATTCAGCCCATTTTGTTGAACTTATATCCAATATAAGCGTTGAACCTGAGGATTTACTTGTGAGTTTTGAAGTCACTTCTCTTTTTACCAAAGTTCATATTCCCGATTCCATAGTCAGAATCCAACAATTGCTATCAGATCATGGGGAGATGTCTTCAACTTTACCTGCCCTTATATAAAAATGCCTCTCTTCCACTTATTTCCTATTTCAAGGTCAGTTCTTTAAACAAATCTCTGGTGCGGTCATAGGTTCTCCTCTTTCACCTGTCGTTGCCAATATCTTAATGAAAGCTTTCGAAACCGTAGCTCTGGAATCTTCAGAATGGAACCCCAAGGTTTGGTTCCGATACGTTCACGATACCTTTATTATTTGGCCACGTTACCCGTTTTCTTAAATCATCTCAATAGTCAACATCCTGACATTAAATTTACCATGGAGATAGAAGGTAACGGCTCCCTTCCTTTCTTAGAAGTACAGGTCTCTAGCCAACCCAGTGGCAAACTTGGTCATTCTGTATATCGCAAACCCATGCACACTGATCGCTATCTGCATGCCGATTCCCAACATCATCGTACACAAAAACTTTCCGTCATCAATTCGCTTGTACACCGGGCTGTTTCCATATCCCAACCCGATAATGTCCACGCTGAATTAAACCACATTCGGAAAGCTCTTAGGAACAACGGTTACCGTGCTAAGGATATACAGTCTGCCATCAATCGCCATCTTCATCAACGGCCACCCAAACCTCCGAAAACCGATCCTCCTGCAGCAATAATCTTTCTTCCCTATATCCACCAAGTCACCGATCTAGTTGGAGAGTTTCTTCGAAAACAAAACATTAAAACAGTATTCAAACCCCCGAGCAAAATCTCACAGGTTCTTCCTTCACCTAAAGACAAACTAAACACTATGTCCTCTAAAGGTGTTTATAGAGTCTGTAACATAATAAACTCTAGACTATATTAAGAATGGACGTTAATAATTAATATTATTGAATCTTAGCTTAGTGTCTAACTCAAATGTAATTATGTATAAGGACGAAGTTAGCATAATACTTGCCCTGGGAACGTGCCGAACAGTGTGACAGGTTCTTCCAGAAAAAGGGCCGGACATGAATCGTAAATATTATTGCTTTTACGTGCCACTTGCGTGGGACCGATAAAATTCTTATGTTTCCATGGTCTAAATAGCTTTTACAAGTTTACCTGTAAAAGCGGGAATTTTGGTGAAGTCAGATCTTAACAGACCTCGGTAGCGGATAGATCGCTTCCGAATAATTTGTAAATAAACATATTTTAAGCTACTGAAGTGTTTAATTTCTCAGTAGAGCCTTTAATAAGTGTAACCGAGTAATCAGGATCGAGCTGAAAACCTCAACGTTAGACGTATCGCAACAAGTCCCTTGCTAGTGTTTTGCTGTATACATTGGTGAAACAGGACGTTCAGTAAAAACTCGCATCTCTGCACACCAGCGCTGTCTCAAGTCGGGTCTCGTTTCATTATCAGCTATCTCCGAACACTAGCGTGATACTGGCCATAAGATCCTTTTTGATGAACCTTTTATCATCTGCAAATCCCCATTCTTCTTTAGCAGAAAGATTCGCGAAGCCATTGAGATTTATAAACACCCTAACAATCTCAATCGGGACGAAGACTTTTCCCTTCCTTCAATGCAATAATAAAACCCATGAGATGTATGAAATAGAATTATGGGTATGTGCCAGCAAATCGAATGTTTTTAGTATCCCAAGATGTCAATCCAAAATCTTACAAACTACAGCTGAAGCCCCTTAGTATGTGACAAACAAAATGCTCCATGAAGATCTCGGTATTCCATTTGTGAACAGTGTTATTCAAGAAAGAAGCGCAAAACAACTTGAAAACATGTACATCCATGCTAACTCATTGCTACAGCCACTGTTAAATCAAAAAGACAATAGAAGGATTATCTGGATCTAGTTATGAGTAGATCTTTCGGTATCATATCAGCTAGTAGAATTCCTTGTATTCTAATTGATAATTTAATCAAATTTAAAAGAAGATACCGCTATTCTGATGTTTACGGTGTAGAAGGACTTCACAAACGGCAATCCCTATTCACTTCATTTGTGATTCGGAGCAGACATTGAATATGCATATTTTAACCAGTGTACGAAATATTTCCTTTGTTCACTAATTCCAAAATGACATTGACATTTTATAACTTGTGAAATGCATTTCGCTTATAGAAAACTCATTCGTGGCATCTTCCGGAACTGGAGAAACCAGTTATATTATTTTTAACAACTTTAATTCACTTGATGATGAATGAAGAATGTTGAACTGTCAAGTTTTGTTTATTGGTTACCAACTGTGTCTTACACCGTTAAAAAATGTACATGCAAAGCCTACTCAGAATCACAAATGGAGTGAATGGAGTATGTATCTTTATATTTTTGTACACAGTTTTTTATAGTAATCGATTTGGTATTTTTACGTTTTTGGTAAATCTACCGGTTTTGTTTATCTTGGTGTACTTGATATGTCTGACTCGATTAAAGACAAATGTCAAAATATTTTATAATTGTGATTTCATTTTTTGCAACTTTGAATTTGTCAATCTGATTAAATTCTAATCAATTTGTGTATTCTTTGACTCTTACTATCTTAACTTCTGAATATTTCACTAGCCTACTATTTTCACATCCATTTTACTAAATTAAGGTAAATATTTGCTTATTTGTTTATTGACGGTCAAGGTGCAGGCGACACTAAACTCAGACGCCACTGCTGTGGTCATTTCATCTGATTATCGATCCTTAGAGACGTCATTTACTTATCAAATATTTTTTATTTCAAGCTGTTGTACTGATAGCGAGGTCAAACTTTTTTCCTAAACGTTTACATTAATATTACGTTAAAAAATTTAATTCAAACAAATACGCGTTGTATGTTAAAAAATAAACAACGTAAAATAGAATATAACAAAAAAATCACTTAGAAATTAAACTACTAAATAATCGTGTAAGTCAAAACTATTTATTTTGAATATAACTATGTACTTTTAAACAACATAAAAAAGTAATTCCGGTAAGTAACTATTTACTATTTTATGTAATTCTACTTATATTCGACTTTTAGAAGCAGTTTTACCTATAATACCGCTATAAAGGGTCTATTGTACAATATAGAATCAAATGTTTACTTAATATATCCGAATATTAACATGTTATGATTCCTGTACGTATAAACGTAAGCAACACAATAAAGCTTTTCTAAATTAGAATTAACGAATTAAAAAGTATAAACAAAAAAATTTAGTCATGCTTACAAACTAGGAAGCTACATGTTATCACATGTAATTTCTGAACATTGTATTGGCAGGTTGAGGACTTTCCTACTCATGACAGGATAGAAATGTAAAGCTCTAAAATCATATTGCTGCTGTTAAAAATGAGTCACTGTAAGAACAAACGTATAAAGTAAGTTTCAGCTTCGTCGTTATTTACGATATGTACCTTTAATTGCACCACGTGTTCCGTTACTGTACTTTATGCACTGCAACAACACTTCGTTCTGAGAGACTTATTAACTCTACAAATATTCATAACAACTTTGTTTTTCGTTTGGAAATGAGTGTGCACTCGGTCGTAATTACATGAGCAGGTACATATTCATATTTACATATTCAGAAATGCAAAAGTATAATCAGTTCGTTTTCAAATGCACATGGAAACATGGCGCAATTTTATAACAGTGTATCAATCGGGAAAAATTAAGTAACATTCATTAAATATTTTTTTAAGTTTTCACTTATGCACTTATCGAAATCTGAAATTAGAGATTAGTCTTGTGGTTTAGTATAACTTAAAATAAATGTAGTAGCCATTGCAACAGTATACAGGGTATTTCATAAGTATGGTAATTCAATTTAACTATACCTCAAAAATTAATAATAATCCCACAAAAATTTAAAACATGTAATTGCTGAAACTGATTGACAGTCACTGGAATGAATTTCTGTGAACATAAGTTAGCAAGAGGTTACAATAAGACTGAATTTGGATAAAATGCAAGAACAGAAAGAAGTTGTTTGGGCATTTCAATGATATTTGGTGCATTACGTATTAGCGGTTAATGTACTCTTATCTAATTTACCTAATAAAGGTTTTCGTGATAGTCAGTGTTTCTCAAAAGCTTACAGCACCCCCTAATGCGATTTTTTCTATAAGCGATTAATTTTTTATTGCAACATACCACTTCTACTGAGATCAATATACACCCATTTAATTTAGTGACCATACATATAAATCACTCTGTATACCAATGTAAACTATTCGAAATTGTTTATTTAGGAAAAGTAGCTTCATATTTTTCCATAATAATTTAAGATTGGTCGAAGTTGTGTCCGACCCCCTTCTTATAAATAGCATTCAAATTCCACCGAGCAAAGTATCTGTAATGTCCAAAATCGGCATTCAGCGTTGTGTCATCCATTGTAAGGGGCGACAAAACATCAGGATGGTCTCGGCAGAATCGGTACGAGTGGCGACTTTGAGTTATATTACAAAATGGGAATAAGAAGTATGATAAATAAACAGAAATTCATCTATGTGGAAGCGTATTACAACTAAAAAAAATGAGGTACAGTCACCACAGATTTTCTTTTAGCGCTTGTAAAAATTTAACTTTGCGATTCTTTCAAAAACTATACCATGGGACTAACAAGTTCGCTAAGTTGGTGCTGACTAACTAGTTTTTGAACAAATGAGATTAGCTGCCTTAGATAAGTTTAGAACACCGCAAAAACTAAAGCAATTAATACTGATTACTATAAAAATGTACAGTACAAGATAAAAGTCGGAGCAGAGAAAACACAACTCATCAATAGCAACATTGGGTTACGACAGAGAGACGCACTATCCCCATTATTATTTAATATGGTACTGGACGGAATAATACAAAGAAATCTTATGCCACACAATAATTACCTGTTTAGAAATAGAAACCAAATACTGGACTATGCAGATGACATAGCCATACTCAATATGGAAGGCAGCAACGCAGCGGAAGCATACAGAAATCTGGAAGAAAACTCGAAAGAAGTGGGGCTTAGTATAAACACGGATAGAACAAAATACCTAAGAATATCAAGAAATGTAGAACAAGAGGACCCACAAGAAATCAGAAGGTTAGGAATGGAAGGAGTAACTTTTTTTTTTTTTTTAGTAGGAATGAGGAAAAATCTTCGAAAGACACCGTGCTAATCTCGGCGTGTCGGATTCACCTAAGAAGGGGACCCAGGCGCCTACCGACTAAAAAACCTCCTTCCTTAATACCATCGATCTGCTGGTACCACCTTTCAGTATAACTTTATGCAGACCGAACCCATTCTTCATCCTCGTCATTCTGTTCCCTTTATTTCTATTGCTAATTTTATATTATGCCTGTTGTTGTGCCGTTCTTTCATCAATCTCCTTTTGTGTAATAATTTCACAGATCATTTTGTTTATCTCTGTCCAGTTTTCTACGCTCACCAACATTTGGTCTACCAAGTTGTCCCTGGTTAACACAACGTTTGTTTTGTTTTGGCAAGTCGTTCTTTGCCAATTCCATCTTGTGCAACCAAGATGGTGTGCTCTGGTGTATCCACCTCATCACAGTACATGCACTGGTTGTCTTGTCTCTTTCCAATTCTGTGAAGGTAGCTTTCGAAACAGCCATGCTCAGTCAAGGCCTGGGATAAGTGGTATCCAATTTCGCCGTGGCTTCTGGTGAGCCATGGGTGTATTTGTGGGATTAGTAGTTTGGTCCACCTTCCTTGCTCTTTGTCTTCGTCCCATTCTTGCTGCCAGCTGTTTAATGTGGCCTCCCTCTCTTCCTGTAGCCTTGCCCTTGTATTGTTGCCCGTTGTTCTGGCTCTTTCTCTCACTAGTAAGTGTATTGGGATAACGCCTGCCACCACCTAGACGACTCTCGTTGAAACCGTTCGATAGGCTCTTGCTATACGTATGGCGATCCTTCTCTGCACCCCTTCTAGCTTCTTCTTGTAGCTTTCCATACTTATACTCTCTGCCCATATTGGGGCCCCGTATAGTACAACGGAATTCACGACCAATCCCATTAATTTCCTTCGGCTAGTGTTTGGACCCGCCACGTTTGGTAGGAGGCGACTCAACGCCGTGACGGTTTTGTCTGCCTTCTCTACTGCATACTTAATGTGTTGCGCCATTCTCATATTCCTTCCTATGACTATTCCCAGGTATTTTAGGTGATTCTGGCTTCTTATATCTACTCCGGCTATTCTGGCTGTCAGGGTTTCTGCCTTGTTCCGTCCAGATTGGTCTATAGGTCCTCTTGGCACCCTCCTTATGTGGTTTGGGTATCAAGACTAGCCTTCCTACTTTCCATTCTTTGGGGAAGTCTCCTTTTCTAATAATGTTGTCCAGTGTTTCTTTTATTATGTGCAGGTTTTTCTGGGTAATAGCTTTTATCGCCTCCGGAGGAATGCCATCCGGCCCGGCTGCTTTGCCTGGTTTTATTTTATCTATAGCCTGTATTAGCTCTTTTTCCGTTAGTCTCGGTATTTCCTCTTGGTGGACTTCTATTGGTGGCCATGCTTTCACCGTGCTTCTTGGGAACAGTTCTTCAGCTAAAATCAGTTTTTCATCGTCTGACAACTCTACCGGCGATGCCAGTGCCAGCTTTCCGGTGACTATGCGGTATCCCATCCCCCACGGGTCTTCATTTACTTCCTCGCACAGTCTGCTCCATGCCCTTTCTTTAGATTTCTTTATCTACTTCTTTAGAGTGTTTCTTGCTATTTTATAACTGTTCCTTGTGGCTACCTTACTTTTCTCTGTGTTAATCGGATTATGGTTGGCTCTTGTCATAGCTCTTCTTTTCTTAATACAATCTTCTCTTGCTGCTTTAATTGATTCGTTCCACCAATGTACCGCTCTCCGAGCATTTGATATTTTCTTTTTCGTCAGAGCTACGTTGCATGCTTTAGTAAATACCTTCATTAGGTCTTCAGCCGTGTAGCCATATGCATCGTTCTCCAGTTCGTGTTTTGTTACCTCGCAGAGGCGTGGCTCGCGTTCTTTTGTATATTTCCATCATTTCGTTCTCCGTTTTTGGGTGAGGCTTCTGTTATGTATGCTTTTCCGGCGTTGGACTTGTATATGTATGTTATGGTGGAAACTCATGTTCTCTTCTTCACCTATTCTCCATTCTTTCACCATTCTTATCATGTCTCTTGAGCAGAACGTTATATCAATATGGGACGTTCCCCCATTTCTCTCGAAAGTAGGCCTGGCCCCATGATTGAAAATGCATAAGTCTTTCCCACGTATCCACTCACTAAGAGTTCTTCCTCTTTCGGTTTCGTGTGTGGCTCCCCAGCAGTGGGACTTAGCATTGAAGTCTCCCCCAATAATAAGTCTTCGGTTATGGTTATTATCGTTCACACAATCGTCTAGTTCGTTAATAAACTCTTGGAATCTGTCGAGATCTACATTTGGGGAGATACAGCATGAATATATAGTGGTTTCGTTGTTCTCGACCCATACGTAGCCGTTTCCTCTCCCGGTTCTGCTTAAAATTAGCCCTCCTTGTGGGATGTAAATGGCCGCGTTGATTTGTGCGTCAGGGAACCACCTGGGGTTATTTAATATCATTCTGTGGTTTGGTTCTTGAACTAAAGCTGCGTCTACTGATTCTGATGAGCAATCTTTTATTAGCAGATGCATCGCCGCTATGCATCTGTCCACATTAACTTGTCTGATGTTCATAGTAGACGGGTAGGAGCAGCCTTTCTCTTTCTCCTTAGGTCCTGCACCAGTTCCCGGTATTTTGGGCACCTCATAGACTCTGTTTTGTGTAACTACATTCAAATACCTTGGGGCGATCATCAATGAGAACAGAGATATAACCGAAGATATAGCAACCAGAATATATATTGCTAAGAGAGCCTATTTTGCCATGAATGACCGGATTAAAACAAAACTCGTATCAAGGAAAACAAAACAAAAACAAAGACTATATAAGACCCACTATAATCTACGGATGCGAAGCATGGACCCTAACTAAGAAGGAAGAACAAAAGTTAAGGGTACTTGAAAAAAAAATACTTCGTAGAATATTCGGACCAGTGCAAGACAATGGAGAATGGAGACAGAGAGGGGCAACGCAGAACTAAGGATGCTACACAATGAACCAGATATAATCAATGTTGTCATGCGTATGCGGATACAGTGGTTAAGACACGTACAACGGATGGTACCAGATGACACAACATAACGTTAGTCAATAGCCCATCCACAACAACGCGACCAAGAGGGAGGCCACGTATAAGATGGTTAGATAATGTGTTCCAAGATCTCCAATAGCTCAATATACAACACTGGAGAAAATATGCAAAAGATCGGATGAAATAGAAGGAAGATGTCGAGTCGGTAAATACCCTTGATGGGTGATAGAAGCCGAGAAGAAGAAGGACAAGAAGAGATTAGCTGTCAATTTGTTATAGTTTTCTAGTCGTTCATAACAAATTTCAAGAAAGTCGAGAGGAATGGAAACGAGAAAATGAAAAATTGGTGATGAAAATCGGTTGAGATTCCGGAGCCTAAGCAAAAAGAAATTCCCTAGGCAATTGTCTTTGCATTTCGACGTCATCTTAAGAAAGTGTAAATTTTCCAAGAATGCCGAATTGCATATGGAGCAAATGTCCCATCCCTTGTGACTGTTTCCAAGCGGTTTCAAAGATTCTAAACCGAAAATTTTTCTGTTGAGGATGAAGGTCGTCCAAATTCTTCGACCTACGAAAGAAATATTGCCCTTGTGAAGGCAAAAATCGATGAAAATTCCAGAATGACCCAGGAACTCATAACTAATGAATCGGGCTTGAATGCCATGGCTATGTCAAGAATATTAAATCATCATCTGGGATACACGAAGAAATGTGCTCGATGGGTTCCGAAGATTTTGACTTAGGAGCAAAAAGAGCACGTGTTCATTTTGCTCAATATTTCTTGGAAAAATTGGACAACGGTAGATCCAGCAGGTTCAGTAAAATTGTAACAGGTGACGAATCTTGGTTCTATACGTACGAGCCAGAAACTAAACAGTAGTCCAAGGAATGGAGCAGAAAGTGTTCAAATCCACCAGTTAAAGCAATGCAACAAAAATCAGCAACAAAGCTAATGATGTCTCTTTACTTCACTAGATCCAAAATAATAGCGCTTATTTCATTGGAATGTGGTTAAACGGTAACTACTAAGTGGAATACGGAAATTTGTTTACCACAAGTTTGCAGAAATTTATTACAAAACCAGAAAAAAACTTCGCCGCTACGTTTTGCATCATGACAACGCTAGCACTCACACTGCCGAAATCACCAGTAACTTTCTGGCCCTCTCAGGCATTAATGAAATTCCTCCAGCCCCATATTCTCCGGACCTTACGCCTTGTGACCTTTGGTTGTTTCCAAAAATTAAGAAAGAATTAAAAGGAAAGACCTTTGCTTCGAATTAGCAGATTATTAATGTTGTCACTACTGAAATTCAGAAGCTCCAAAAAACCCGATTTGGGGACTGTTTTGAAAAATGGCTGTACCGTCTTAAAAAATGTATCGCAATAAATAGAAATTATCTAGAGAAATCACGAAATAATGTGAAGTGTAACAATTAAGCATTTTTTTTCTTTCCCTTTTCAACACAACTTAGCGATTTTTTGTTACTCCCCTTCTACTTATTACCATTTATTTTTATTATTTTTTGACTTTTTGAAGAAATCGCATTTTGAGATTTTTTTAAATTTAATTCTGGTAAACTTTAAATTTACGCTGTAGATAATTGCTTAGTATATGATCTTGTTCTATAAAATTAAATTTTTATCGAAGGAAAAAGAAACGTCTGAGTAAAATACTAGTTCTGGTTGCCCGACTTTAATAAAAAAAAGCACTTGGATTTTACAATTTATTAAAAATGAAGATATATATTTTACGACTTATGGATTAAACCCGCTGGGTTGTAGAGAGGACACAGACAGACTGACAGACTTACAGAGAAATATCACTTGAAAAACCACTTTCTCTGAATCAGAAACCACGAAAACGGATATTTCCTCAAAAATCTCGAGTTCGAAAAATATCATAATGTTAAATATATTTAAAGAAAGAAGAGACATACGAGTACATGGAACTGAAAATCTTATCCGAAGAATAAAGAACAGCAATGATACCAGTTAAATTACTAAGCGTTACTAAAATTAACACTTGAGGATCAAGTTGGTATTCTTTTCAATCAATAAGACAATCTTCTGAGAGCTACGCAATACCCAAAAGCACTTTGGCTTACAAAGCTAAAAGATCGACATAAATTAAAAACAGGAGGACAACCTGCCCTATCTGAAGAGGCCGAAGAACACCTGGTAGAAGGTATTTTAGCATATGCCAATATTGGGGCTACCCTTTAACTTGTTTGGACTAGCTCGTTTTAATCAAGGGTTTATGGTAAAAGGGAATGCTAGTTAAAAATTCAGAAAAAATATACCTGGCGTCGTTTGGATGAAGTATTTTTACAAAATATATTCCAATACACTGTCTACACTCTCCAAAAACATACCAGTAAGATAGTGGAGGCGGTACACGAATGTATACTGCACTTTTTGAACATGAATTATGGCTTCTTCCAGTAGCAGTTGGAGCCTAAAAGAATATTTTAGGAATGGGAAGCATTCGAAATGTCCATGCATACAGTGAGGACGTCTGTGCTATACACCTGTCGATTGAGCTTTTTCCATAAACCAGAAAAAGGGAAAATATCTTCTTCTCCAAGTTTCGATGAGCATGAAGTTACAACGATCATATTTTATTTTTACTTTCATTCTCCGATTGTGGTACATTTTTGACTCTTTTTAATAAAGATAAACCAGCAGCTTTAAAACAACTAAAAAATGACAGCAGCAGTTTAAAGTTACGGCTGAAGTTTCAAACAATATAACGCTTCTCATGAATCGATTACTTCTAATGTACTAATAGAATACAACTTTTCTGGCCATGCATGGTGGCCTAGTTAAAGAAGTTTCCCTAAATGACCATAGCTACGTGTGCTTTAGTCTGTAGAAAAAAAGAAATCAGTAAAGTTGAGCTTATTACCACATACAGAACAGCACTCATTGCGTTTTGCGCGCTGTCAAACTTTAGACACGCTAGTTGCGATGGGAACTTTTGACATCTTAGAAAGTAATATGTTGCAGTTCAAACCAAAATTCAGCTTGGTTGGTCTATTTACAACAGAAATTCCAACGTTCTTGGTCGAAAATGTTATTGAAAGCGATTACCTGTTTACCAAAATATTGAAAACTAAAGATATTTACCAAAAAATGCTATATATAAGATTTTATATTACTACTTATATGTCATTATGAGAAAATTGGTCTACAAAGTTTAGAAATGAAAGTTGGGCACGAAAAGAAGGAAACAACATAATTTTGGGAGATTCCTGAATTCAAGTAATATGCATTTCCTATAAACATTTTTTATAGAGTTTATAATGACTTACGCATTCCAACAGTTTCATCAACTATCAACAACGAATACCACACTAACTGTTTCTTAAAATTAAAAAAATGAATAAGAAAAGTTAAACTTTGAAAGCCTCTGTGTACCTAGATGTAAAACCATGCACTTGTTTACAAATAAAGAATGGTTGAACACCCATCTTCTTCTTCTTTTATTTTTAGGCCATCAGCCTGCATTTTCTTGATTATCCTTCCTTTTCTTGCGGGGGCGTCCATTCTTTTGCACTTTGACGGTGGTCCCTTGCCATTTTTACCAAGTTATTATTGCTCATTCTCGTAACGTGGTTTCCCATTCCTGGTTTTTGTCTTAATCCACTTTTTGATGTTCCTGATCAAAAAATGGGGGTGGGGGGCGCAGCAGCCCTCGAGGGAACAGGTTAAGCTTCAAAGTAAAATACAAAGTCTGTTGTGTATGCACATTACCGCGAAAAAAAGTCCTTCGCAGAGGGCCTTGAACCGTACGAACACAGTTCGCCCTAAAATAAAATCCTGTTTTCTAGAAGAAATGTGTAGGGCCAAACCATACACTTACCGTCTGAATATACTGCTAATGAACGTAATAATGAGCAAGAGGTGCCACACAAAAAGTGAAAAGGATGAGAACTACCATGGTTGGAAGTTCTGAATGTTTTCAATTCTCCAGGGTAACATAAAGATTCAAATTGTAGAAATGGTAAAGAATTAAAACAGCAAACAGTAGACTATAGCACTTTACATTGTCATAGCTCTACTGACTGAAATATTTCTTATAGTGAATAATTGAAAATGAAGTTGCTATAAAATTTCCTTCGGTGCTTCAAGTAGAATTCCAGAAGGTGGCTATTTTAAAAAGTCTGGATCTGCTCTGTGAATTATTTAAATGCAATATGTTTCAATCGAACTCGCGACTCTTGGATCAGTAGTTAGGATGCTTAACAGCTAAGCCACTGCGTTACATCAGTGTCTGCCACTTCGTTTGCTGACATTCATCAAAAATGAATGCGGATTTCTCACCATAGAAAAGATTAATGATAAAAAGTGTTCTATAAAAGTCTAACTTGTCAATTAGGGAAGTAGTTAGAAGATTTAATACTTCGAGGACCACACTGGAAACAATAACTAAAAGATCGGTGCTGGTGCGTCATGTTTGCCATTATTACCAACAGGGAAGACAAGGACATGCGTGATATCTTTACAGCTAACTGGAAAAACCTATGCATTGTTTATCGATCAAAATTACTCGGGAATAATCCCTCCAGTCAAAATCACTCCCACAAAAACCACTCCTCTCCATAATCACTTCTGCACAAATCCACTCCGTACAAAATCACTTTGATCAAAACCGCTCCCGTACAAAATCACTCCAGTACAAAACCACTCCTCTGCAAAACCACTCGCATAATAAATCAAAAAAATTCGGGCATTTATATTATTATATTCATGACGTGTTTCTTATGATTCTCAAGGTTGAAGAGTCATATTTTTGGCGGCAGAACACCGTGGGTGGGCGGCGTCCGGGAGCAGGAATTTCTAGAATTTAAGGGATCATAACCAACTTTTGCAAGTGTGTTTTTTATGGTTTTGTAGGTTGCATAATCATATGTTTCCAATTTTGCGTTATCACAAATATAATTTCGCCAATAACAAACAATTTTCTAATAATCGGACGGGGAAAGTTTCCCGATAAATTAGGGGATTATTTAATTGCATTTTTATTAATGAGCGCTTAGGTAAATGTTAGCGATAAGGAAGGAAGAAAATAATGGCAAATGTACTAATTGCCAACAAAGTTTTCTTATAACTTGGTTTTTGTTGTTATTATAAAATGAAATTTGGAAGATAAATCGGTCGGATAATATTTGTAATACGGATTTACATTAATGACATACTTGATAAAAGAACAGGTTGAATTGTATATAACACAAAAAAAAAGAGAAAGAAAAGGTAGCTAAATTGAATTGTACCAAATAATTATTTACAAGACCATAAATGACTACACAAGAGCAAAAATTAGCATAGGCCAATGCTTATGAACATTAAGCTATATTGTACAGTTGCATTTATAATACTTGTAAAAGTCTCTAAATATTTTGTAAGAAAAATAAAATAAAATAAATGTCTGTCACATTCATATCAGATACTCTTATACGTCAGTAGAGTAAATAGGAAATTCAAGAATCTCATCCCATATTAATGTATGCAAAACTATTTAGTGAACATTAGTAGCCTAGTTCAGTCGGTATGTCCGAAATCCATATATATGAGTCCGACAGTCACCTGCAGTGGATGATCTTTCGTGGTTTGTTAGAGGGGCCATCTGCGAGTGTAGTGGTGAGTTGTTTGAAAGTTATGCAAATAGCGTTCGCCGCCATCTTAAAAATGTATTAAGCGCTTTTTATACAATTATCTCGGCTGTCATTGAGGCTACATTAACAATAATAGAGTGTTTAAGGGCATACAATTTCTTACAATGTTCTAGGTCTTATTAGTTTTTTTTCGTAGGGCTAATATTTCTTCTATTTATTGCGCGAGAAAGTTGAAAATGAAAGCGCAGCTAACGGTTTTCCGTATTTTTCTCGAAATGGGTAACCCGTACGAGAAAATTGTTTAATGTAGCCTCAACGGGAAAGGAGATATTTTTTCAAGATGACGGCGAACCCTATTTGCGTAACCTTACGACAACTCGCGACTATACTTGCATTTTGGTGCATTTATCTTATTGAAAAGAGTATTTTAAATTTGCAATTATTTTATTAGCGATGCTTAATACTATTTTTTTTCATGAAACGTAAGATTAGTATCTCATTAATATGTATGTTATACAAAAAGTATGTTCTTCATACTCTACAAACTAGTGATTTGGTTAAAGCACCATACTCATTAACGTGGTAAATATTTCAAATCAAAATATCTGCTCCTAAGTTAGTTTAGAGCGAAAGAGTTAAAAGAGCTTGATTGACTTAGTTCGCATAAATTAGAACAATCTTACAGCCGGGACACTGTGAGTAAGGATTGAGGCTCGGCCTTACCTGCTGGCGAAAGTTATATTTAGTATTTTGCCGGCTGGTAAATATCGGCCTATGTTGGCTAACTAATCAAGAGGGTCGGGGTTCCAGCAAAGCTGCAACAAAACTATGGGAGAGGGCGCCAGGTCCTCGACGTCGACAAATCCTTGGGTCGGACCTCCCCAAGGTAAGAAATAAACCCAGCAAACCAAATAATAGCAAAACAAACTAGTAACAATATTTATTCAGGATTGGTTCTATAGTGCAATAACGACAAACTGATGCAAGACACATTCCACCAATATATACATACATATAAAACAAATCTGCCAACAATATAAATCTATCACAGCCAATACATAATTAACACCAGTAAATATCACAACAAATACATAGTTAACATCAATAAATACCACATGTTGACCCATAAAACAGCGAATAGTGCTATATAATTTAACGCCGAAGCATGTCTCAACATAAATACAGCGGCGGTCATTGTGAAGCGGCGATCGACACAACGCGTAGCATGACTAAAGTAACCTAAGATCAAAAACACAGAAAGCTCCAAATAGTTAACTATACTCAGTTAAGTGGAGTGCAAAACAAGGGGTGCGAATAGCGCAAGCATAAAGTAAGGCCAACATTCAACCCCGAGAGTTGGCTTAATAAATTGACTTTATTGCAAACAAAATTTAGGCGGGGCGGCACTTGCAGTTTATGAGATCTCACAGGGGTGCTAGAACCTATAATACATTCATAAGTCGATCTCGGAAGTTTCAAGACATTACTTGCGGTCATTCTAAACCCTAAACTTGACTATTAATGTAGAAACGGGCAGTTAGATAAATGCAGTAATAAACCCGTCTGCGGTAGCATAGCCACAGCAGCACAAAATTGACAGCTAAAGCGAAACTCAAATTGATGTCAACACACTAGGCTGTTACGCGTTCATGAAAATGTGATTACTAAAGCAGCCGCAATACATATCAAAACAATCTAAACGTGGCTGCTAAACAACCGGGTAAGTAAACCAATTAATCAAATATCTAATTACTCAAGTAAGCACCAAAATCGTTATACACAACATACTATTATCGCAATTCAAAAAGGTCATACTAATAAACTCAGATTAATATACAATACAATAACTAAAGCACTATAAAACCTCAGGTCCACACGGCACGTAGTGCTGAACTGGTGGAAGTGGCAACCAGGAAGTGCGCGGGCCATGGAGACGGCCTCGCCACATGCTGCGGATGACCCTCGTCAGGTGCTACGAGGCAGCGTTCGCAGGGGGAATGGCAGCAGACCTCAGCTGCAGGATTGGGCGGCCAGCCGGCTCACAAATGCACCGTATCTTCCAGGCAAAACCAATTACACCAATACGGGAAAACCAATCCAAGTAAAAAACACATTTCCAGAGTAGTAAAGAAAAGGCTAAAAATACAAATTTCCAGGTAGATTACGGGGAGTAAACCGTAGGCAACTATTAACTAGTAACCATAAGATGTAAAGTAGCAAAATCGTTCAGTCCAGCATACAGAGCAAGGCCCTCCAATCAAATCCATCAGTGACGAAACGAATGCAGATAATATAACCCAAATTACCGGATCATTCCAGAGGGGTTACGATGCCTCTCAATTCTTCAAAAATGAAGTTGGCTACCAAAACCGATGAGACAGGGACCCTATAAGGAGAGATCCAACTTACACAAAACAAGATTGGTCAGGAAATGGCCGAAAAATTTGAAAGTGCCATCAGAAAAACTGACGAATACAAAGTGTGATTTAAGTTGATAAAGACAGAGCTGTATCTTATTCAAAATTGAGAATGATTTTAACAGTGTTGCCTAACCATTTATGGAAAATGTATTGTATATTTACGAAATAAATGTGAATTGCGAAATCTAATTAATTATTTCAAATATTACATTTAAAACGACAAAATGAGCGTAACAACCCAGCTCCGCGGTACCCTATCCCCAAAAATATATGATTATGCAACCCACAAAACCATAAGAAACACACATGCAAAAGCTTTCGGACGCCACCTACGGTGTCCTGCCGCAAAAAAATATGATTATACAACCCTCGGAACTATAAGAATCACACGTCATGAGTATAATAATATAAATGCCTGAATTTTTCTGATTTATTATGCGAATGGTTTTGCACAGAAGTGGTTTTGTACTGGAGTCATTTTGTAAGGGAGTGGTTTTGACCAAAGTTATTTTGTACGGAATGGATTTGTGCAGAAGTGATTATGGACTGGAGTGGTTTTTTATAGGGTGATTTTGAACGGAGGGATTATTTCCGAGTGATTTTGACCGGACACCTTGTTTGTGTGATGGAGTGTAATCAGTGGGATCAAGATTCTCGAGCGAACATTGTGAAAGTCTTTAAAACAAGAAGGCTTGATGATACTATGAACTGGTTTAATAACGATTAGAGGAAGCTGTAATGGTACATTATGAAATTAGTTTATAATTCAGAGAATTATGTTATGAGTGTATATTAGCGCATGAGCGAATTGAATGTAATCTTCTATTATATACGAGTTTCATATACTATTTTGTCATCGACAAGCATTATAATAATTTCGAAGAAATTTAATTTCTACTAATATATTTTTTTAAAGCAATGTATTTATACAAAACCATGACGTATTTGTTACTATGATATGGTTGCTAAGCTATTGTTTATGGTAACAATTTTTGTCTAGCAAATGACAAATACTTTCTTATGAAAGTACGATTTGTTTTTTTAAATGTCAAAGTTTATTACAGTTTCGGTCATAAAAATGTTATTTATAAGTGGTTGCAATTTTTGGTTCATTTGGGGCTTGTCGACGTGCAGAGTTTCATAATTTATGCGTTGGTGATGTCAAGGAGGAAGGATTCGTAGTGGTTGTTTATATTAGGGACACAATGATAGTTCTAAGATATCTACGATTTTGAATGATGTTGGCGCAGTGAACTATACTGATCTTATTAAAATACATGAGTATAAGACCAAAAAATGTTAAAATTGAGTTTTTTTTAAATTTCGACGATTGGAGTTGGGCTCAGTGAGACCATTCACACTTGGACACCAAATTAACTGTGCTCTACTCAGAACCACAGACCTAAGAGATAGAGTAACAAGGTCTACACATCACCAAGACACACACACCTCACATTAAATTGATTAATAATAAGTATTTTATTTGCCTCATCAATGTCTCCCTTCATCTTAAAATATAGTTTATCAATAGGCTTTTGCAAATCGTTTATTTTCGGCACGGTTCTTCTAAATACATTCTCAATGCAAAGCATTGAACTATTAGAGTTTACATAGTAGTAGTAGTGGTTGTGGGGAGACCGAAGTCTAGCAAGTAGACCACCATATACCCTTTTTGCCATGAGTTTACATTAAAAAAAAACATTTTGGAACGAGATAGGTTTAATGGTTTTCATTAGTAAAAAATAACAGATAATTCAAGTTGAACAGCATTATAAGTATGTAAAATTATAAGTAAATTAGTTTGAATAAACACGAATTGTGAATACAATTTATTGTTTTACTATAAGATTTCTCAAAAGTTGATACCTGACTATAAACTAGTTTTAATAGTAGTTTTAATGGACGAAATATTTAGAGCATTGACAATCAATTCTAATATTATTTATATGTATTGATATGATCATTAGATGATAAAGCATTCAATAACTACACATACTAAGGCAGCTTAAAATAATGTTCCTAAAAGGAGTGCTGGTTTCGTTTTATCGTTGGAATTTCGGTTTCTTACAACAGTATTTGCAATTCATTTATAAATAGTCCAGTTTTGATTGCAATTGTAATACAAATTAGTCAAGACTTATCTGAAAGTAGTAATTATTATTATAAAATGTAATACAAACGTTTAATTCTTACATATTTGGTCATGTAATTGAAGACATAGACCATGTAAAACTGTTAACCTAAAAATATGATTTATGACAATTTGAAAAGGCATAACAGGTTATAAAAGAAAACTGTATTATCATTTGTTTGATAACCATTGGTTTTGGCTGGTAGTTTAAAAATAAACAGAACAAATGGGTTTTATAAAAAATATAAATTGAATAGACACAAGTCCTAATTGAAATTGCAATTTTAGACATTAATGTACTGGTATGTACCCGTTTATATTGGCATACACCTAAAAAGTGTGATAGACAAATATTAGTGCGAAATAAAAAAAACTTAGTGAGTTCATCGATTACTACTACACAAGGATGTGCTAGCAACCACAACGAGGATATCTCTAGCAGAGATCTGGCGAATAGAAGATTACAGAAGACAAAGAGCTTGAAGATAAAAGCTTACAAAGTGAGTCTATTAACTTTCAACTTAAAGCCAGACACATATCAAAGGAAAGTAATAATATAAAATATATCTGCTACTTACAGAGTTATTAAAAAATTGAATTCAATTGAATCATAAATTAGATAATAATATTTGTAAACAGACGGTAATATTAATCTAAAATTGATCTAACTGAAATTAAGTATTTATCAAATATTATTAACAAAGGTGTTAAACGTAGGATAAAGGCAGATATAATTGCTTAATAAATACAATTGTCCTATATTTTGCATTATAGTTATTCATTGTTTATGTCTTGATCTGATTTTAATAGTAACCCTCAGATAGAGTCGAATAATTAAGGTTATACAATTACATGCAAAAGACTATGGACAAAAGGTAAGATTTAACTCAAAATTTTACTAAAACTCTGAGAATAAGATTTAAATTAAATAAAAGCTTTTAGATCACAGCAGTATATTACCAAACCTTTCAGCTGTTTAATTTCTTTATTTCTTTATTTTGTTATTGAAATATGAGTACTTACGCAATAAAAATTCAATCAATGCAATAACTGCCTTTTATGCAGACTTAAAAAATACTTTCCTAGTTTAAAGTAAATTCCAATCTTTATAAGTTAAGAGCTTGAATTTCTTGATGACGCTCTCTCTCTTCGTTACAATTTAATTTAAAATAGTTATTTTCCGTTACGATAATGCTACTAGTCTTGTACCTATTTTTAAAATACTAGTTATGTATGGTACTTAATTTCCCAAATGGATAAAATATCTTTATTCGCGTGTGACATTTTTTCCAGTGTCCCTATTTAATTCTATAACTACGTTTTAAAAATTAATAAATAATTTTAAATAAGCAATCATATTATCTGGATGTGTGCTAGTTACCCAGATACTCATATGTATTTTGTTAGTTGTTATGGATTATGACTGTTTTATCCACTAGTGAGTAAAGTAGCATTTTATCCACCTTCATCATTAAAATGTGACTTTACTATGGAGATTTTAATAAATAAAAAAATTTAGAAGTAGTTAGGTATTAGAAAAAATATATTTTTTTCTATAGCACATGTTAAAGTGTGCTTTTATCAACTCAAAACAAAAGGTCAAGTTTTACTTTAACAGCAAGGGTAGATAAAGTAGCACTTTAACATCAAGGATAGATAAAGTAATTTAATTTTCTAACTTTTGTTTAAATTAAATATGACAGCTTCGTATTATCGTAGCAACCCAATCTAGCTACTGACATTTTGAAATGTGATTGACTGTCATTATTTTCTTTTGAAATTGTTAAAGTTCTTGCTATAGAAAAAAATATTGTATTATACACGACGATAAAGTTATTTCTATCCAATCTTGAATCATTAACGTCTCGACTTCGTCTCGACGTTAAACGATTCACTCGTGAATAAAATTTAACTTTATCGTCTTGTATAATAAATTACTATTTTTTTAATATCAAACTACAAATGCTAGATCTTAGGAACCTAATTAATTGAACTATTTAGACACAAAGAAGGAATACTCCAGCTTCAGAGTTTATCATTTATATTAAGGAACATTGCCTGGTTAAACTAAAACGTGAATAATATTAATGCTATGCCCAGAAGCCATAAACTAATGAATACATATTTACCGAAAAATATTTAGTTAGACGAGATAATGTCTGGGTATTGTGCAATCCTGGCAGATTTTACAGTGTAGAATAATTAAGACGTTCAGGGCTATTCAATTATAAAACCCATTATTTACACAAGTGTCACAATAAGAATTAGCAAAATCAACTCAACCTACCGCAAAAGCCTTTAAAACGATTTCTTTAGCTCATGAGTGTGCATATTCCTTGCTCATTAGATGCCAGTTCCAATTCCTGTAGCTGTGACAATAAAGAGATATAAGGCAGGAAAATACAGTATGACCTGTTAACAGTGTTTAATTTAGTGAGTACACAAGAAAGTGTTTGCCGTTGGAGATTTCAACATGACCAAACGAGATAAACACGTCTTGCTATAATTTACTGTGCTGCTCTTATTTAATCTGCGATGCTTACGAACGGCTCCAGGAAATTAAATTAGGTTTCCCACCTTGGTTAAAATATTTTTCTCTTGGAATGGAAACCGATATAAAATATTTCATTAAAAGATAGATCTTTACCAATTAAACGTCGTATGATATGGGAAGACTAAACATAACAATTCAGTTTTAAAACACGAATCGCGCATAAATTGCCTCAAGATAAACGGTTTCAAATAAACCTTCAAACAAAATAATGATTCAAAAATAATTAGGTTCGGGTCACTGTCACTTAATTTCTTGCAAAAGTAAAAGCTGCAATAACTATTGGCAACTACCTATAAAACTGGTACCAAAACTATTTCATTTTAAGAATTTAACTATAACATCTGAACGTTGGAATGGCTAGGTACGTTTACGGAATTTAAAAATGTTACAACGTCAAGTTAGGTGACTAGGTTTGACAACCAAAATATCATACCTACAAGAATATCCAGTTGTGTTTTAATTTTATAATTTTTTATGTTATAAATTCCGTTTAGGTACAGATTTAGACATGTATATTTTATTCCTCTCATGGGCTCTGATAAACTTATATTTTTTATATCAAGAAAAGTTAGTTAAATTGATCACTATAGAAGAATAAAATTAAAACTTCCCATAAAAATTATTACATTTGGACAGCTGCCTACATATTTCTCCTAGGGAAAATAAAAACGGATATTAACAAAAATATATTGAGTGAGATAGATTTCTATATATTTCCTTACAATACAATAAAATAAACGCAACCCAATGAAATATATAAGATATATTCTTTAAACTAACCATTTATCGGCATTTTGAATTTCTAAATGTTCCTCTATCCACTCGTACAACGGATTTTACGTTCTTCAGTTAAAACTTCACAGTTTATGTGATTAGCTAAACTGCATTTTATCCATTTTTCGTACTTAAATACTTAGAAACATCTTGAAACACTTTTCTGGTGTTGATTTATGTTTTAATTTAAATTACTGCTGTCAAAGTCTAACAGTATTTTAAATTTAAATTATATTTTTTACCTTCTTACAAGTTTTTCGTTAAATTAACAGGAAAACGTTATGCAATGTAAACAAAATGAACATGTAATTTGAACGTTATTTGTTCGAATTAAAATGCTATATAGAATTAGTTTGTAATATTTCAGATACTTTTATTGTCAATTAAATTGAACGACAAGGCCTATCCAATTTATACAAAAATATAACTCAAAAGTTTTCAATATAGGTACGACAAATATTCTATAAATTCAGCAGGTCATGGGTGCCAATAAGGACAAAAACGTTTGCATAAACTGAACCCCCTTATGCAATAGAGTGCCAACCAAGAATTTCAAGAAAAAATAGTTATATGGATATTTTAAGCATGAAGTTGATGTTTTTTGCAAGCAAGCAAGAACCAAACCTAACTTACATATTTGACCATCAATTGATAATAGTATTAACTTGAATATTGCGAAAGGAAGATATGCCAAAAAGTTGACATAAAAAACGTAAAAATTATGCAAACATAATTATTGTTCGGTAAATAATAAAAAATCTATAGGAATAATTAACATTTTCTATGGTTTTTTCCTAATTATAAATCTTAAAAGTTAACACTAAAAAATGAACTTTGAAATTGAGTCTTGGCATTGAAATTTTTTAAAATATTCCAAAAATTAAAAAAATTAATGTTTGCGGAAGTTAAAGACAAACAGTTGTTTTCTGGCCTTGCGATTGTTCAGTTAGCTAAAACTAACACACGATAAAAAATCTCATTGAAATCTTGCCTAATTTTCGAAAAATAGCACTTTTTGGATTTTAACAATATCGAAAAACGCAATTTTCTAGCTGAGTAAATATAACGCAGTATGTCTGATAAGGGCTAAATAGGTTTTCAGACAAGCACAAATTTTGTCTACTTTTTGATTCCGTGTTGCAGAAAGCGCATTTCAGTCACTAATGAAAAAGAGCCAAAACGATTTGCTTTGACGTAAGTCGTTGGTCATTAGTTAATTTATTATTCCTAGTGTTGTTTATGTCCGTAAATACTGGGCGAAATAAAATTTAATAATCTTTTTAGAGAGAGAAAAACGTTTATTTTTCTTGGAAATTATTCCATTAACAGGGTAGTCTTATCCTTCAAATGGTCGGATGCTTTTCATTTTTTGTTATGTTTACTTAAGGAAAATTCCAACTTTTCCAAGTTTTCGACCTGCCGCTCGAGCTGCCATCTTGAAAAAATGGTGACAAAGTCCAGTTTTTCCGCATTATCTTCTTACCAGTGTCTTCTGGAATAAAAACAGTTATTATGAATATTATAGCAGACATAATTTCCTACCACTTTTGTTTGAAATATATTTTTTAAGTGAAATAATTATCGAGCTACAGCGCTGTAAAATGGAACGGATTCATTAAAAATTAACAATGCTCCGTTTTGAGTTTATTCTTTCATGATTATTGTTTATTATTTGACTATTTTCATACTTAATAACTATTGAGTAGGTGCTGTTAACTCATTTCCATACCACCACGAAATAGAGTTGACAACACGTTTCCTTTTTTAGTGGTATCCACTAATAGCTCTAATCGAAGTGTTTTATACATTTTTTATCAGTTTAATGGTCCCGGTTGCTCTTGTTGTGGGTTTGAGATTTAAAATCTCCATTCCCTTAAGTCTAAAAAACTACCCATCATTCGACAGTGCCGAATTTAAAGGAAAAAAATCTGTAAAAGGATTTACACGGAACTTCCCTCTCTCGAATTATATCAATTTTCAAAAAATATATAATCTGCTGGGATTCGAACTCCACGCTCCCAGACGAATATTTCAAGCCCAGTTTCTAGTCCGGTGCCGTGGCGCGTAGCGTTCAGCGTTGTAGAGAACAACTCGGGGTAGGCCGCTCCACTCGGCGTTTACTCGCTCTGAACGGAACATGCAATTAATAATACACGGTCAATAATTGCGAAATAATTTTTATATTACACTAGAAGTCTTTAGCTAAAGTGTGTGCAAATTTCAGCCGCTAATATTAATAACTGAATGTGCAGCAATTTAAAAAAAAAACATTTTTCGGCTTGTATGGGTCGTACTATATCCTTTTTTTTAATTTCGGAGAAAATTGGCCGCTATCGAATCGTGCTTCTGTAATGTGGGTACAATTAAAATTGACAAACATATTCAACATTTGTGCGCCTAAAAAAAGATCACTTTTCAAATTAAATTTGCACATATTTGCAAGTGCAAAAAAAATTCGCTCATATTGTGTGTGGTAGTATAACTCTTAAGGAACAAAATAATCCTATGCTGATTGCTGTACGACTTCTGCAAGCTGAGTATATGCAAAAAGTAGCAACATTTTTTCAAATTTAAAATTGGGCGTCTTCTGCTCATCGAGTACTATGCGTTCTGAAAATTTCAACGTTATATAGGTTTTTTTTCAAGTTAAGAACAACTGAAAGATCGGTCATTTTTAGCGGTTTTTTAGTGATAACTTTTTTTTTAATGGATCGATTTTGACCATCGACAGCTTAATTTATTTGTTTTTTTAAACTACATAAGCCTATTTTTTTTGAAAAAAATCATCGCTTTTTTGCTCTTTTATATGCAAAAAACCGTTTTTTCATTACTTGACTGCAATTTTGAATCACTTCTCTACTGATTCAGCTGTTACTTTTTAGTTCATTCAATTCTACGTGATTTGTTCTATAAAACTACATGCTCACTTTTCAGGTGGTATTTTTGTCAAAAAAACGACAGCTTCACGCTGATGCTCAAGCTCGTAACGATACGCCAGTCGCACCGAGTGATTCAAGCTCGGAGGTTGGTTCAGTAGCTTCGCCTCTGGAAACTCATATTCGCCCCCATAGCTCTGATGCCACTACGTCTCAGGAAGACGCTGCTTTGCCTATTCGTTCCAGTGTTAGCTCGGTTACGTGGAGTCATCCTTTGTCCACTTCACAGTTCTCTGCCCCTCAGCCTAATCCTAGTAGCTCACCCTCGAATCGCCGCAAATTGATTAATTAGTTTGTAACAATCAAAACCGGATATAGAGCAGATCTAAGCGTTTGCTATAATTAATATCTTAGGGGAATACCTTGATGCGTTTTAATATTAAGGACATCGACATGTTTAGTGTGGCCACGCAAACGTACGTTGCTCCGGCCCTTAGAAATTGTTTTGAGTAGCGTTACAACGTCATTTAGAGCTAGCCTTCTGGGTTGAACGTTAGCCCGGTTAGGCTTGTATCGCTCTGTACCAACGTATTTGCTTTGGGAGCCCGTCTCGCGCTCAGTACCGGTTCGTCCTCCGCTAAATTAATATCTCTTTTCTTAATTGCCTCCGCGACGCCCTTCGTAACTTTGCTGTCCCTCTCTTTTAAAATGTTTGTATTGTCCGCCGTATTGCGGCCTAAATTAATTTTACTGATAATTTGCATGGGAAATATTTATATTCGGCTCGAAATATTTATTCAATCTTCATGTGCTCGATATATTTATGCATATTATATTTAAATACATGTATACATTTTGATGCCTGCTCGAATCGCCATAGATTTGTATTTGTAGTTGCACTATAGTACCTACCCAACTACCTGTTTGAGAATAAAGCTGTGATATTTTCATTGGTCGTTGATTTGTTTACTTTTGATCTGCTGGACTTATCTCTGACCTTGTGTACGGTCCGGCACATAGACTAGATCTGAGTCGAGGACCTGGCGCCCTCGCCTTATTTTTTTGTGTGTATTCTTTTTCAGCATAGCTGGAACCCTACGACCATCTCGGCGAGCTAGCCCAATTAGGCCGATAGTTACCAGTCGGAAAAATAACAAATATAACTTTCGCCACCAGGTAAGGCCGACAAATTATCTTCCCTTACAATACATGAACTAATCTGAGATAGTACTTTTGTTTTTTATATTCTCCCTTATTCAACATTTAGAGGCGGAAGGGGGTCAGGGGCTATACATAGTATGTATGGTATACATATACATGTTGAAAAGTAAAAGTTATGATGCAAAAACCTGCATAATTCTCATTTTTTTACATTTTAAGAAATTTGTTCCGTCTTTCAACTGCTGTATGTTGGTAAGTATTGGGTCAACAAATAATTTTGATTAACATTGAAGGAAATGTGATGCTCTACAACTTTGTATAAGGACGTTTTTCTCGGAAAATGCATGGTTCAGAAGATATAAGCAAAAAACCGAAAAAAGTCCGAAAATTTCGAGGTTTTTCGGCTCTCTCCGAGTTAGCACAGGGTCCTCGAGGTCGAAAACTCATTTTTCTCATTTCTGTTACATATTTTCTGTTTTATTTATTTCTCCAAAACAAATCAGATTTTTTAATATTCATAGTGTTTTTGAGTTCGGTAAGCTCTTGTTCTTTGAAATTTCTCTTCGTTCTTCTATACACCGCTTTTGCATTTTTGTCATGGTTTTTAGAAATGTACTACATTTCTTCATTCAAAATCGATAATAAATGTGGTACTTTTATCATTAGCAGCACTTTTATGCTTAGCAACGGCAATTCGTTTTACGTTTGGCAATACTGAAGTGTGCTGTTGGTGACACTGTAAGTCTATGTCAAATTAGATGTTAATAGATTAGGTTTTGCGTCAGTTTTGACACAGATTGACGCAAAACCTAACCTGCTAACCTCGAATTTGACATAGACTTACAGTGTCATCAACAACACACTTGAGTACTGCCAAACGCATAACATCAACTGGAGCTGCTTATTGTGCTTTAGTACATAGTATAGCCCCCCTATTTACAAATAGTAGCGACATCGTGGAGCAAACCTGATGCAAACATGAAAATACAAAAAGTTACTAAACTGTACAAGCAACTGCGGGATATTTAAAATTTCAGTGTAAACAGTGAAAAAATAACAGATCTGAATAGCTGAAATCCTTTTCTACCACTATTTTTACACTTGTCGACACAATATCCTGGCATATCCACGTCCTCGACTTCGAATTAGCCGCCGAAGAGAAAAAAAAATAAAAACACGACAAACGTCAATGTCACAGGTTAATTCATTATGCAACTTTTTTAGGGACTTGAGGGATACCAACGTGATTTTGCTCCAGCGGCAACATCAAAGGTTGTCGCTACTATTTGTAAATAGAGGGGCTATAGTACATAGGAATGAGTTATGCTCATCTTGGTTGTGTTTTGACAGTTGGTGTCAGTTGTATGTAAAAATTTAATATTTTACATTTCTTATGAAATGCGATAAAATAGTATACTCAACACGTTAGAAAAGTGGTTTTACTGAAATCGTATGGCCGTTTAAGTACTCGCTAACGCTAGTACTCAAATACGCCATACATGTTCAGAAAAACATCACTTTTCTCAACTTGTAGAGTAATATACTATTAATGCTTGTGCTTAGCATTTTTGCTCTAAAATTTTTCATTTTTAGCTCCTCCTTTTCCTTGCATCTTTGTTGAAAGAAGTCTGTCTTTTTTTCTCAGTTCTTTGTTTCGGCAAATTTTCTTTTGAAGTATTTTATATTATGCTCTTTATTTGAGTCCATTTTTCTTCCATTTCCTTCACCACCTTGCACCTTTCCTCGGCCTTGGCTTGAAACGTATCTTACTTTTCTGTTGATTCTATAGAAGCTAGTTACAATTATAACACCTTTCTGTGCGTTCTACCCTTACTGAAGATCTTACGAGGATAGTTCATCATTTACTGTCTCTAATATAGTAGGCATTGACTGACAAATGAAAAACTGTTTTTATCCGAAGTGTCATTTATTCACGTTAGTGTATATCTTTTCATTTATTCGAAATATTAGATCAGTTCTCTTGTGGTGTTTGTAATTTTATCAAAATGGATAAAATTGAAACAAGAGCTGTTATAAAATACCTCTGTAAGTAAGGTTTATCACCGCAAGAAATTCATAAGGACATGACTGAAGTATTGGGTGATTCTGTGCCTTCATACCAGGTAATTAAAAATTGGTCTCGAGATTTCAAACTGGGGAGAGAGTCCTGTGAACACGCGCTAGGTGCAGGACCACCAAAAACTGTGGTTACCAAGGAAAATATTAATTTGGTCCATGATATGGTACTGAATGATAGAAGAATTACCGTCAGATGCATAGCGGAGACATGTGGCATTTCAGTTGGGAGCGTTGAAAAAATTTTGCACGAAGAATTGGGTCTCACAAAAGTCTCTGCACGTTGGGTACCAAAAATGCTAACGGCAGATCAAAAACGCCTCCGACACGTTACCGCAGAGAGCAATTTGGCAATCATTAACAGAGACTCCGATGAATTTTTACAAAGATTCCTTACAGTGGATGAAACTTGGGTTCATCACTTTGACCCAGAGTCGAAACGCCAAAGTATGGCATGGCGGCATAAGGGTTCCCCACCTCCTCGAAAATTTCGTGTTGTTTCTTTGGCAGGCAAAATCATGGCAACGGTTTTTTCGGATTTTAAGGGAGTTATTTTTGTGGATTATTTACCACGTGGGCACACCGTAACAGGCAAATATTACGCAGATTTAATACCAAAACTTCGAGAAGCAATCAAGGAAAAGAGAAGAGGAAAATTGAGACGAGGTGTTCTGTTTCATCAGGATAACGCCCCGGTCCACAAAAGCTGTATTTCAATGGCAGCCATTCACAACGCTGGCTTTGAAATTTTTGAGCAACCTCCCTATTCGCCAGATTTGGCCCCTAGCGACTATTTTCTTTTTCCAAAATTACAAGAACATCTTCGGGGAACCCATTTCATGAACGGTGAAGAAGTGATGACAGCCGTAAATGAGTGGCTGGCGGAACAAAATACAGAATTTTTTTCCAAAGGCATTCAAGCACTTCAGCACCGATACTTAAAATGTATTAACCTGTCAGGGGGCTATTTTGAAAAATAAAATTATTTCGTTCTTCTCAAGCGTTTGCTTCTATGCTAGGGACAATAATTGGTGAACCGCCCTCGTATGTTGTATGACGTCGCTTTTTTGTAGTATATGGTATAGTCGATATTAAATTGCCAAATTGTATGCTATTTATCTAAATTATGAACACGTGCTTCATAACTCATAAGTAAGCGGTTTTTTATAAATTTGGTTTGATATTAACTTATAAGTTGATGGAGACAACTTATCAATCGCTTAGACATAATGTGCATGAACACTACATTCTATAAGTTTAAGTAACATGTATCCCCTTTATAGGTACAAAATGGGCAAATTTCGTTGTTTTCATAGGGAATCTTGGTAACTATATGAGATATGGAAAAATTAACCTCTATCCTCGATCTCTCTTTTCGAGAAAAGCTTAATGATGCAAACCAAAATTGGCTATCGTCTTTTGTTTTCAAGTTATAAACAAAAGATTTTTCGTTTTGTGGCTATATCTGGCTTAGTTATGAAAATATCTACGTTCTTCAGGCAATTTTTTGATAAGAATGCAGTGGCGTAGCCAGTTTTTCGGAAAAGGTTTCCAATTTCGAGTTATACCAACCATAAAGTAAATTTTTTTGTGGAACTCATAGTTGACTGTGATATTATGAGAGAGAGGATTTTTTCTCATTACAGTGACATATCTAATATATAACATAGTAACAGTGTCCGTCATAAATTCGAGTACACATGGACCTTTTTTATTATACAGTTATCAGAAAATTTTATTCTTGATAAAAGTCCCTGAATTTTCTAAAACTAAAAATACACTTGACAAAATTTAAATATCTCCTTTCATATACGGGGGAGGTTCGAAAATATAAAAATGGCTGAAAGATAGAGTATCCTTATTTTTCAAAATTCAGAAAATGTTAGTTATAAAAATTGCTTCCAATTAAACGAAATTGTTAAATATGAAGTCCCCGCTATCTATTCTGAAAAACAATTTTCACTGGTTTTCTTTAATTTTTTTCTTACCACCCTGTATATTACGGAAAATGGGATACCTCAAAGTTATTATCGAATACGATAAGTATGTATTGGTCGAACTTAAGTTTCGCTCACTTAGGAACCAGAAAATAACGTTAATCAAAATGAGTACTAAAAAATCTAATTTTTTGTTTTCAAAGTAAAAAACAGATATCTTTATAACAATTTAATAACACACGATCTGACCATTGTTAAAAATTACTTTAAAAATTGTCAGTTTTTGCTATAATGTAGTAAAAATGAATAAATTTGACCTACATAATATATATCACTGGAATGGGAAAAAATGTTCTTTCCACGAAGGGACAGCCAACTACGAGTTCCATATAAAAAATACAACTTTATGACATAACTGGAAATGCAAAACTTCTTTTGAAAAACCGACTACGCTACTACATTTTTATCAAAAACGTGCTTGAAGACCGTAAAAATTATTTTTTTCTATTTTCATAAATAAGCGAGATATAGCCACAAAACGAAAAGTCAAAAAATCGGACTTTTGTTCCTAACTTGAAAGCAAAATACGATAGCCAATTTTGGTTTGCAACATTAAGCTTTTTTCTAAAAAAAGATCGAGGTGGGGAGCTTCATTTTTCTACATATATTTCCTACAGTTGTCGAGATTCCCTATGAAAACAACAAAATTTGCTAACCCTGTAATTTGCTGCTTGTCTCTTTTTTATACATTTTGTTTTATATTGATATTTGATATACTGTTAGCCTACTATAGAAGCAACCAAAATTTGAAACTCAAAATATTTTATTATTCAACATCTTCGCAACGTATGTAAATCTTTAAAAATAGATTCTTATTGCTCTGAAAACCAGTCTTCCCAGGCTTCTATTAGGTCTTCGTTAGAAGAAATTTTACATGCTTTCAAACTCTTTCTCATCTGGGCAACGAAATAATAGTCCAAGGGAGTCAGATCTGATGAATAAACTGCTCAAGTCCAGGTCTAAAGAGTAGCTTCAGCACTGCGAAAACATTAAGTATTATAGTGCACCCAGAATGTGTAGTTTAAAACGTGACCACCGAACTTCTGTAGATGGCGCCAAGTGGACAAGCCGCCACTGTGCTACAATGCTTGGAAATTTTGCAAAGTGGAAAATCGCCACGTTTCGCCAAAACCAAATAGCGCATGAAGGTGCTCGGGACCTTAGCAACAACTTTGCCCCCTTTCAAAATTTCGATATCTGTAGCCGTTCGAAAGTTACAGGCGATCCGGACGGACGGACGGACGGACGGACGGACGGACAAAACGTTCGCATAAGTACGCTGAAGCTACTAATAAGGGGAGTGTACGAGTAATTCAAACCCTACATTAGCAATTGTATTCTTGGCAATGCGCAACTTGTGCACCAACGCGTTACATTGCAAAACCTTCAGCCAACATTTCGCGTCTTTTTCTACTATTTTTTTCTCGTAGAGTTGTTAACAATGTAGAATAATATTGTCCAGTTATTGTTTTACCCTTATCCATATAATCAATCATAATTACTAGACGGACATTCCAAAAATTTCTAAACACGAAACTGCTTCCAGTTCATTGATTACTGTTTTGTTTTTGGGCATTAGTAAAAATCTATCCAAGTTTCATCCATGGTAACAACACGGCTCAAAAATTTTGCAGTTTATTTATATCTAAATTAACGTGAACTTATGCAATGGACGAGCGTTTATGAAATCTCCAGTGTCGCAGATATTCATTTTAGCCCATTTCGACAGTCTAATAATATCATGTCGTGAACTGCATTGGTATTTTCGGAGTGGACACACAAATCGGTCGTCTGGGTTTCTTCTCATCTTTAACAGAGAATTTACCTGTTTTGAAGCATGCAATTCAATTTTTCAAATTCGCATATCAATGGCATTGATCGCCAACGGTATTAAACATATTATGTTAATGTTCTCCCTATACTCCAATTTATCGATTTTCTCAATCACGGTCAATAAGCTTTCTTTGCACTGTTATTGCACAGCAATGCTTCAACTTTTTGAAGAAATTTCACAGTAACATTCAGCCTTCAATTTACCTGTTCTTGGAGATTTATTATTTATTTTTCATATGACCTTCTAAAGATCTTTATAACTTGCGTTTTTATTCCTATAAAGGAAGTGTTTGATTCGCCCCAAAAATTCGAAATTGAGTTTTCAACAGATCTTCACGTTTTAGAGTCCCCTGAACCCAAAAACATGTTTTTGTTCATTAGTCTGTCTGTGTGTCTGTCTATGTGTCTGTCTGTCTGTGTGTGAACAGAATATATCCCCCCAATTAACGTCACAAATTGTTCAAATTGTACTATTAGCATTAATATTAATAAATAGATACGTTTTCTTCAAATAGTCACATCTTAATACTCGTAAATATGTGTATAAAAGTCCATTTGCGGAAAGTGACCTTCTGCGAAAATCGTTTTTTCTGTCCTTAGATACGGTTTCTTTTGTATGGATTTGATCGGTTGCTAAGGTCGCTGTATGTTAAACTTTCCATTATTGTCAGTTGTTTACTTCCTTTTACAATAAAGGAAGTATTGGATTCACCCCAAAATTTCGACATTGAGGTTTCAACAGATCTTCACGTTTTGTCTGTCTGTCTGTGTGTTTATGTGTGTGTCTGTGAACCGAATATCTCAAAAACGAAAAGAGGTATGGCGTTGAAACTTGATATATAAGTTTTGTGTACTATGTAGATGAGACATCAAGCTTTTGAAGAAAATCGCATAACTGGAAGTAGGTGTTTACTTTTGTAATTTTTCAGTTTTTTTCGATTTATTCAAAAACGGCTTTAACGATTTTTTTCAAACTTTATATTTTTATTAAATTTTTAATGTGTATTGTTGTGACATAGGTGATTTTTCAGTTGAATACTTCTAAAATGGGTTTCTATTGTTTTTTTTTAAATTTTTTTATTAACTCCTATTTTACATAGAACACCCGGTATATTATTACACTTTTGAATTTAGCTTAAAATTCTCGAAAACATTTGTCTCTTCAACTAACGCTCTATTTTGTACCGTTTTTGTAGAATTTGTAATTTTTGAAAATTTTTGACATGATTAAAAATTTAAAATCAAATTTTTGGCTAATTATAAGATCACCATGAAAGGAAGCTGTGTGCGTGTATCACACCAGATTTTTTTTATTTCATTACGCTATTGCCTTGTTTGAATTCTGTATTTATATTCTTCGATCTTGTCTAGTGTTATTGTTATCTTTTTACTTCCTTTTACGATAAAGGAAGTATTGGATTCACCCCAAAAATTCGAAATTGAGTTTTCAACAGATCTTCACGTTTTAGAGTCTCCTGATCCCCAAAAAACAATTTTTTTTCATTGTTCTGTCTGTCTGTGTTTATGTTTGTGTCTTGTCTGTGAACTGAATATCTCAAAAACGAAAAGAGAAATGGCGTTGAAACTTCATATATAAGTTTTGTATACTATGTAGATGAGACAGCAGGCTTTTGAAGAAAATCGCATAACCGGAAGTAGGTGTTTACTCGTGTGATTTTTCAGTTTTTTTCAATTTTTTCAAAAACGGCTCTAACAATATTTTTCAAACTTTATATTTTTATTGTATTTGTAATTTATATTGTTGTGACATAGGAGATTTTCCAGTTGAATACTTCTAAAATGGGTTTCTTTTGTTTTTTTTTCTTTTTTATTAACTCCTATTTTAAATACAACACCCGGTATATTATTGAATTTTTGAAATCAGCTTGAAATTCTAGAAAAAAATTGTCTCTTCAACTAACTCTCTATTTTGTACCGTTTTTGTAGAATTTGCAATTTTTGACAAATGATTTGAAATTAAAAATCAAATTTTTGGCTAATTATAAGATCACTGTAAAAGGAAGTTGTGTGAGTGTCCACACCCCATTTTTACTTCCATTTACAATATAGGAAGTATTGGAATCACCCCAAAAATTCGAAATTGAGTTTTCAACAGATCTTCACGTTTTAGAGTCCCCTGAACCCAAAAAAAATATTTTTTCATTGGTCTGTCTGTCTGTGTGTCTGTCTGTCTGTGAACAGAATATCTCAAAAACGAAAAGAGGTATGGCGTTGAAACTTCATATATAAGTTTTGTGTACTATGTAGATGCGACAGCAAGCTTTTGAAGAAAATCGCATAACCGGAAGTAGGTGTTACTCTTGTGATTCAAACTTCACATTTTGATTACATTTTGAATGTGTATTGATGTAAGTTAGGTGATTTTCCAGTTGAATACTTCTAAAATGGGTTTCTTTTGTTTTTCAATTTTTTTTATTAACACCTATTTTAAATAGAACACCCAGTATATTATTCATTTTTGAATTCAGCTTAAAATTTTAGAGAAAATTTGTTTCTTCAACTAACGCTCTATTTTGTACCGTTTTTGCAGATGTGTAATTTTTGAAAACTTTTGACAAATGCTTAAAAATTAAAAATACAATTTTTGGCTAATTATAAGATCACTGTAAAAGGAAGTTGTGTGCGTGTATCACACCAGATTTTTTATGTTGTGTTATAGTTCACTTGTATTTACTCACATCTAGAATCTTCGCTACTTTTAATGAATCCTAAGAAATAAGCATTAATAGAAAATGTGCAATTTTAGTAGCTAATCGTGAAATTGTTAATACTTGGTTATTCTTAAAACAGTCTCAAATCTAAACATGATTTTTATTACATATTTTACTGTCTATGTGATAACTAAATAAATTGTTATGCATTGCGTCCAATTTTGATAAATATTTATGACATAATTTTTGATATCGTTCCTATCCTTAAAGGTCAATGGGGTTCACTTTCCTTCTGTTTATCAAACCTGTAAGGTTCTTCATATATTTACATAAAATATCAAAAAAATAATCGTCATAGCCATTATTTCCAGCATTTCCAAATATAAGTCAAATTAATGGTAAGCAAAGTTTTGAAGATCTGTCTGTACCAGAAATTACAATTTTGAAACCCACAACGTACCTCACCAGAAGACAATGGTAATACGTATCTCAATTACTGTTACATTGCTGATAATACTACGTTATGGTAGTATTTATGATCAGTAACATCATAAATTACTCAAGGGAATCTTTTAGATGATGGTAGACCAATATTATTAAAATTATAATTTCTATTAGCTTAAAAGGGATTTTCCTACTATTTGTAACTGTTGTATTAAGTTAGTATTATAATTATGTATGTTTATGAATTGATGTTATGTAAGAGATAACCATATGTAATATTGTATGAGAAGTGTAAATTCTAACTTAAATGATAAGAAAATATAATCTATTTTATAAATATAGTTGTTTAAGAAACTCTTTCCGCGACTGGTCTATATGGGAATTTTAATTATCATTATCTAAATGATGTTTCCATTGGCCAAAGAAATCAATATAATATCAAACTATTGTCTACATAAATAGCTGTTTTTTAAATCTCAATATGATTGTATTCTCATCTGAGAACATCAAAACCGTTTTCGCTGTTAATATTTGAAAGCTCTTCTTTTAATTCAGAATTATTGGCCATCTGAAAATATATACATTTCTAGAATACAAAACAAAATTAGTTGTTCCTGGACGCCTGAAGTTATTGAAACAAGTCGCTTCCACTGTAGTAATATTTTTCAATAATTTCAAAGCTGAAAATTCTAAAATTGCATGTTTATATGTACGTCATATGACAACTGCACCAATCAATTGTCTATAAATACTAAAAAAAAATAAATTGGGACATAATTGAAAGGCCTAGACCTAGCCCACGGTGGCCCAGATTGCCTTCTCTAATGCAAAACTAAACTTTGGCTCATTAATAAGATTGTACTTTGTGCTCTGATTAGGCAGATGCTTTTCAATTAATTATCACTTAGAGGCAATCAGATAAGCTGGTGTAACTATGCGCTTGAGTGAGGCATCGACAATAATTGAGAAACTTGTAAACAATGAGAGCAGAGCATAGTTGTTGTTATTCACGTAGGCAACATTTCGAGCAGAATTAAATCGAGGTTGAGACGCACGTGTTGACGTGCAGCTAAAAATAGCTGGTTGCCGTACAAACAAGTTTCTGAGTGAATTATAAAGTATGATTGAGCTATATCGCTATCAGTTTTAGTGTTTACTCGGTGGTGGTTCGAGTATAGCTGCCCAAAATGTTGCAAAAACGGTTTATTTTCTTGCTCAAAACTACACAAAAACATTTCCAACGTAAGTTAACCATTTAGCACGATCATACCATAATTAAAACTAATTTCAATTACAGAACGTAACAAAAGCGATGTAGGCTTCATAGGCTTAGGGAATATGGGTTCCCGTATGGCTTCTAATTTAATAAAAAAGGGGCGCTCCCTTAAAGTTTATGACACTTCCAAAGCAGCAGCACAAAGTATAACAGGTGCTCAAGTGTGCTCAAGTCCTCAAGAGGCCGCCACCGATGTGGACTTCGTTATAACCATGTTGCCTGAGGGCGACATCGTCCGAAACGTCCTCACAGCCAGCGATGGTATCTTAAAAGGCATCAACAAAAACGCTCTTTTGGTAGACAGTTCCACCATAAATCCATTGACTGCTCAAGAGCTTCACAAGATTGCTGGGGGTGCAGGTATCCAATTTATTGATGCCCCCGTTTCTGGTGGTGTTATTGGTGCATCCGCAGCCACTTTAACGTTTATGATAGGGGGCAATGAAGATATTTCGAAAAAGGCTGAACCTTACCTGCTCCAAATGGGTGGCAGAGTTATGCACTGTGGTGGTCCTGGAGCTGGACAAATAGCCAAGTTGTGCAACAACATGATCTTGGGAATCACCATGATTGGCATCGCCGAAGGCATGAACTTGGGCGCCAAGATGGGTTTGGACTTGAAAACACTGACCCAAGTCGTTAATACTTCCACCGGACGCTGCTGGTCATCCGACACATACAATCCCGTGCCTGGTATTATGCCCAATGTACCTTCCTCTGATAACTATAATGGAGGATTCATGACCAAACTGATTGCAAAGGATTTAGCTCTTGCTGCCAACGTGGCTGTCAGCTGTGGGGCCCCAATTCCTTTGGGATCTGCTGCTCATCAAATATATAGAACTTTGGCAGCTCACGGAATGGGCGACAAAGATTTTGCGGTAGTTTATAAGTTTTTACAGGGTACAAATTAGGCATTTTGTGTATTTTTTGCATTTTAAGATAAAATAAACCGTTTTAAGTTACTATGTGGAATGTTGATGTTTATATAGCTGCAGGTCGTTGTAAATAATGTCACTAACTTCCAAAAATTTATTTAGTGTCATTATTGAGGTTCATAACTTGAAGTTGTTTTATTTTTTAATTTAGTAAATGTTGGTTTGATCAACATCAAACAAAAAAAAACAAACTAAATATGTTACGAAATTACAAAACTATAAATAAATGCTGAAAGATAAACGAAAGCAATATATCTGAGAAGAAATATAAATTAGAAATACTGAATGACGAATCTATAAGCTTCCTATATTAAATTTATTAAAACTACACGAAGCAGCATTTGAGGCAGTGGGAGGATAAGAAAATGGTAGGAGAGAACACAATTGGTGAAATAAAGAGGTGAGAGATTTAGTACAAAAAAATAACGTAGTTATGGAATGTGGCTGTCAATGCAAGACCTAGAAGATGGAATAGAATATCTAAAAATGAAAAGAGAAGTAAAAAGAAAGTGAAGACACATTAATTTAGTCTTCGCAGTCTGCTAAAACAATGTTTTCAGTGTTGTATGTGCGACAACTTCGGCTAAACTGAACTCTCAAGGGAAACGGAAACTAATTATTTCAAAATTCAGACGGAGAAAATCGGTTTAAAATCGAGTTACTCGTTTATCAATGGTTTACCGTTAGCGGAGAGTGTAAATGGAGCAGAGAGCGCCGATAATGTGGCACCTCAGATTTAAAGTAGAGAAATAATAGAAATCTACATCCGCATATTTCGATAACTTTAAAAAAAATCTTTTTCGGGTTCGAAATTCGAACTTCTGGCTCAGCAATCAAGTATGTATTGCACTAAACCATACTAACAGCGTAGTTACGTTACCGTTTAACGTCTATTACTAGTAATGAGAATACAAATCCATAAATACATACAAAGAGGAAATTCAGGATCTGGTACATTCTCACAATGAGGTGATTCAGTAAATTAATGTAAACACTGTCTTCCTCATAAAAATTAACATATATTGTACATACGCTACATGTTTCGGCTTATATATTAAGCCATCTTCAGGCTAATGTCAAAAGTTTATTTATGACTGTCCACTTTTGACATTAGCCTGAAGATGGTTTAATATATAAGCCGAAACAGGTAGCGTATGTACAATATATGTTAATTTTTATGAGGAAGACAGTGTTTACTTTACATTAATTTACAAAGAAGAACGCGCTCAATCTCACTCAAAAAATTCCCAGTTCTTTGAAATACTATTTCACACATAATGGCGCAAAAATAATCGTAATAAGTTATTTCGTTCTCGAAATAAAATGTTTACATCCATCCGGCAGGATATATTTTATATTTATTAATGTTCTCGACTTTCCTTTAACTCCGGAGCTTCTTCACAAAGGTTATGCAGTTTCATGAGACCTTTCATATAATTTTAGATTAATCGTGATTGATTGAGCGGTTGCGACAAAAAATACAAATTTGTAAAAATGGTCGAGGTCGAAAGTAGTAATAAAGCTGATATCCAAATGATTAAAATGGAAACTTGCGATAAATATTTTTTAAAAACTGTTAACCGAAAATCGGAATAAATATAAGACCAGACAGAATGCGGAAGCTACAACTATGAGAGAATGCCCTCAAAATTACTTCAGAAGAAGTACACAGTGCAACTAAGAATATGAAGAATGGGAAATCACCCGGACCAGGGGGTATCCTCGCTGAGCTTTTAAACTATACACCTCTTTGTGAATATGAAGTTTTGGCAGAGATATTTGAAGTCTAAAGAGAGATAATATTCCTATTAACTTAAGCGTATATACGCCCTCCATATATGAAAGCATAATGAAATGAGTATAGTAGCTACCGAGGCATCGGTGTAACAAAAGACTGTATGATCGACTAATAAAAACAATAAAAGAAAAAAATATCTATGAGTGAAGAACAGGGCAGATTTTTCTGAGTTGACAACGCATTTAAAGTGAAACAAGCAATAGAAAAACGACCAGCAAGAAATGACAAAATACATATTTTAGTTATTGATTTAGAAAAGAGAAAAGACAACGTATAAATAAGTTAATTGTACAATTTGCTGACCACATCCCAAATCCCAACTAGGTTGGCACATTTTAACTTAAAATAAGGTGCTCTGGTATTATAGATTCAGACTAATATTTTTAAAGCTTTTCCAAGACCTAAATCTATAGAGATTTTGTTTCTATAGATTTACTTGGCCTTGAGATTTTCTGACTGTCATATTATCCATCTTGTGGAAAACTTTGTTTTACTAGCTGTAAACATAATCTCAAAATTAATTAATGTTTACTAGCACCAGGACTGGTGTGTGGGATCATCCCTGATAAAACGGACTCCGTTCACCAGTTGCAATATTCGTTGTTCTTCCTTAATCACATAAATGGTCTCCTTCTTCACATCAAAATTTGTTTCAGTTTAAAATTCGCTTTTATTCCATTTATGTCAATTAATTTTGTCCTCTGTACCCTTGTATATCAATCCAATAATAAACTTTTAATTATACAGGGTTTATTTTGTTAATTTAAATCGATATAAAATAATTATGTTCACATTTTAGAAACCAAAATAAGTTATGCTTAATAATAAAATTCACTATAGCAATTATTCTCCTTAGCATAGAATTTCGGCTTAGACCGCGTAGTATTTGTATATGAACACCCAGCATTTTCTGGCTTAATGTGCCTTGCACCTTGTGAAGTCGAGCAAAAACCCGCTCGATGGCCATGCTCTTTGGTGGCTCGTGTTGTTTGAGTATCTTGAGAACGAGGATACTTAGGCAGATTTGGCCGTTTTGCTGTTTGTGCATCCATATTCACTAACGTTTCGCAAGACCTTGCAGCTTGCATCATCAGAGTGAAAGTCGCACTAAGAACCGAAGAATTTTTGAATTTTCAAAGTTTATTCAGCTAGGAGTATACAAAATTATACTAAACCTAGCCTACTACCGTTTAGGGGACTACCCCTCTTCGGCATTGTACAAAATTACTTGGGCTTAAAAAAAAAATAAAAAAAAATTTTACATTTCATTTTAGTTTTTGCTTAAGATATTTCATGTTTGATGTTTACAATATTTTCGTTTTAACTTAGGATATAGTGTTGCATGCTTACAGAATTAAATTTAAACTTAAGATATTTTATTTAACAGGATTTGGCCTTAAGATATTGGATTTGACATATATACAAGAACATTTATACAAGAAAATTTACAAGGCGTCGGGATCATCGGAGGTTGAGGGGAACGTTTTCTAAGAGGTCCTGGAACTCCTCGGGAAGATCTTCGGCGTCGCCGAGAAGGATGGCGGGGGGAAACCTCTTCTTCGTCCTGGGTCTCCTGGTTTGGAATGCTGGGGTTCTGAGGATGGTGACTGTGTGCTGATGATCCTGCTCAATCGCTCGTTGCACGAATCGGCCTCGGAGTTCGGATAGTCTGCCGTCTATAGGGGGGATGCCAGCAAGGTCGCAAACCTCCTGAGAGGGATGAAACCAGTTCAGGTGCAGCATCTTCCTGGCGACGGCCCTCTCCTTTGCCCTTAGCCTCTTCATGCTGGAGCGAGGTAGAGCGCTGAAACAGATAAAGCGGTAATCAATAATGGGTCGAATGAATGTCTTGTAGGTGTGGATGAGGGTGCGAGGGTGGCAGCCTCCAAAGCTGCCTCGGAGTACGGAGAGAATGGCACTCCTTCTCTGAATGGAGTCGAGGCATCTTTGAAGCTCGGGGAGCCAGCTCAGGGTGGAAGTGAAATGGACCCCCAGGTAGATGACTGAAGTGGAGAGCTCTAGCCTAGAGTTCCATAATGTCAAGGCGACGTTGTTGGGGTCCAGTAAAGGTCTGTTGTGATGACGTGGGTTTTTAAACAAGATGGCCTGGGTTTTGTTCGGATTGGGTTTGATTCTCCAACGCTGAAACCAGCGTTCGAGCATGAGAAGTGACGGGGACAGGAGGTTGGAGGCACGGGCGCTGCTGATGGCTTTGACCCAGATGGCGGTGTCATCTGCGTACTGAAAAAGTTGGACTCTTGGGTTGGGCGGAAGTGGAATGTCGGCGCAGAAGGTGATGAAAAGCAGAGGGGCGAGAATCGAACCTTGAGGAACCCCGGCTCTTGGGGAGAACGATCTTGAGGTTTTTCCGCGGACTGTGACAAGAGCCGAAGGTCGGTGTGGAGCTATTTATAGTCCTCTGTGCCAGGCGCGCGGAGTGGCGTAACGCTGGCGCTGGTTGGTCGTCCGAGTGCAACGTAATCCGTGGGGCGTGGCCGTATGACGCAGAGTGGTTGTAACGCTTTAGATCGTGTATCACAGGGGTCCACGTTTTACTAAGCTTAAAGCCATCTTCCCTGTTGATATTATTTGGATGTTTTTCTATTTCTATGGCTTCACGTATCACTCGCGGGAAGTAATGAGGTATTCTGGCAAGTACTCTGGCATGCTCAAATTCTAAAGTGTGCCCATTTGTACACGTATGCTCAGCTACGGCTGATTTTGTGATGCGTTTGTGTTTGCAATCGCCTTTATGTTCTTGGAGTCTTAGATCAACGGAACGACCAGTCTGTCCAATGTAACTCGAGCCGCAAGAACAAGGAATGCGATATACGCCAGCGGTTTTTAAACTTGGAATCTTGTCTTTTACCGATCTGAAGCCGTTACCCAAAGTTTCCTTGCTCGTGAACACAGTTTTGACGTTGCATCGTTGCAGGACACGTCCTATCTTATCCGTTGAGCCTTTAACGTAAGGTAGAAAAGCTAAGCCTTCTAGAGGTGGAGATTCTTCTTTAGCCTTCTTTGTCATAGTCTTGTCTAGTGCTTTTCGTATGGCGGTAGTTGTGTATCCGTTCCTTTGTAAAGAGTCAAACAGATGTAGCTTTTCTCTCTCTAGATTTTCCTCGTCTGAGATACGAACGGCTCTTGTCGCCAGAGTCTAGAGAACTGTTGCTTTTTGCATTGGATGATGATGTGAGTCAGCATTTAGATATCTGTCCGTGTGTGTTTTCTTTCTATATACTGCATGTCCTAAACTGCCATCTGATTTACGTTTCACCAGGACGTCTAGAAACGGAATACTGCAATTTTCCTCTACTTCCATTGTGAATTGTATGTTGGGATGTACAGAATTCAGGTGTTTTAGAAACCGCTGGCGTATATCGCATTCCTTGTTCTTGCGGCTCGAGTTACATTGGACAGACTGGTCGTTCCGTTGATCTAAGACTCCAAGAACATAAAGGCGATTGCAAACACAAACGCATCACAAAATCAGCCGTAGCTGAGCATACGTTTACAAATGGGCACACTTTAGAATTTGAGCATGCCAGAGTACTTGCCAGAATACCTCATTACTTCCCGCGAGTGATACGTGAAGCCATAGAAATAGAAAAACATCCAAATAATATCAACAGGGAAGATGGCTTTAAGCTTAGTAAAACGTGGACCCCTGTGATACACGATCTAAAGCGTTACAACCACTCTGCGTCATACGGCCACGCCCCACGGATTACGTTGCACTCGGACGACCAACCAGCGCCAGCGTTACGCCACTCCGGGCGCCTGGCACAGAGGACTATAAATAGCTCCACACCGACCTTCGGTTCACCGAGCTCCGTGGCTTAGTGCGTAGCACGTCCACTTAGCATTCGGGAGGTCGTGGGTTCGATTCCTGCGGCCGCCTGCCTTGATTCAGGTTTTTAGGTGGTTTTCCTGAATCAACAGAGTACCTTCTCTGAGGTGAATGCCGGGGCAGTATTTCTCCACCTTTCCTGACCTTTCTTCCAGTCTCCACCCCTCCTTTCTCTCACCCATCCCGAGTTTCCCGTTCTTGGCTGAAGAGGGACGGAAGGTCCCTATAGCAGCCCGCCCCCAGTTGGGGCAATTGAAATAACCTTTACCTTTTTTTTTTGTCCTTTTCCTTCGGTTCTTAGTGCGACTTTCACTCTGATGATGCAAGCTGCAAGGTCTTGCGAAACGTTAGTGAATATGGATGCACAAACAGCAAAACGGCCAAATCTGCCTAAGTATCCTCGTTCTCAAGATACTCAAACAACACGAGCCACCAAAGAGCATGGCCATCGAGCGGGTTTTTGCTCGACTTCACAAGGTGCAAGGCACATTAAGCCAGAAAATGCTGGGTGTTCATATACAAATACTACGCGGTCTAAGCCGAAATTCTATGCTAAGGAGAATAATTCGAGTAACCGCGAAAGCCTCAAACAATACACTATAGCAATCCTACATTTTAATACAATGTTTTAAAACTACAGTATATTTTCTTAATTAATCTCACATTTCTAAATAACTTATTCAAATATTAATTCAGCTTATAACTTTCATATTATTTCAGACTAGTAGTAGTAATAGTATTTTTGGGGAAACTCATGTCTAGCAAGTAGGCCTTTATAGGCCCTTTTTGCCAACCTCATGAACAATGTCTAGGCATGCAGAGTACCAGGTACCTTAGTCCTACTTACAATTTTGCCGAGACTAAGGAGTTTCAACCTTAGCAAAAGATCTTTTACATGCTAGACATCGTAGTAACATGGGACCCACGGCTCTACATCACTTCCGAATGATGGCATTCTGTAGAGGTTTTCATTAGTTTTCATGCGCATTTTTTTTTATTTTTATAACCCCACCGAGATCGAGGATCGAACTCCCGACCCTTAGATCAGTAGCCAGAATGAGCTATGGAGCCAGAATATTTCAGACTAACTTATTTACCTTTTAATTATAAATTTCTCTCTGTTAACTTCAATAACCATTCATCTTAATCCAAAAATAACAATTTTAATTTATCCTTTAGAACATTATTTTTGTATAGCTATTCTGTTTTATTTTCTGATTAATTTCACCCTTGTACTTTTAATAATTAAATAGTTTGTCTATCCAAAATACCTTCCTATCTAGTAATTATATTTTTTAACAATAAATCGGCAGTGCTGATCTGCAACTATCACAATATAAATAAAATATTAAAAGAGTTGAAAGCTAAAAGGCATTTAAATAGAAATAAATGACGAATGTTCGCACACACTACTTTTCGTACACGATCAGAAAAATATAAATTGCTAATTAAAAATATGACATACAATACTAAAAACAGCTTATGAGGAAAATGGCCTTCTTTAATAGAAGCAACAGAAATTAATTACCTGCATAGAAGCTGTAGAGTGTCGGGAATGCTAAATATTACCGAAAATACAATAAAAAAAAGAATGAGAGTAGAAGAGAATATTTCAGAAGATTAAAGAAGAAGAAAGTTAAAATTATATGGGCACCTCCAACGGATGCCAACAGAAAGGCTACTGAGGAAAGCAATGAGGTATATGGAAATGGTAATCTATAAAAAAAGCAAACGAGATAGATCTCCAAAGGATTGAAATAAACAAGTACAGTGAAACATGCAAGAAAGAAATCTTTAGGATAATGACTGAGAAGACAAAGAACTCTTGCGTTTAGGATGCGACCAACAGCTGAACTAGATACGAAGATCTTTTTTATATAAAACTAAATCTGGCGTAATTTCAGCATTAAGAATATCTTACAAATGATTTTGGAAAATCAACCGTTTTATTTAAAAAGTAGGGACTTGGGGAGGTTTGTGACCACATTGGATGCTGTTTCTGTTTTTACGATATAAGATTTGCCTACATTGGAGCTGGTAAACGCCTTCTGTATGTAGCCTGGGCAAAGGCTCGGTATCGCTTGGGATTTTGAGCATGTCATTTCCCTTACCAAAGCAGCAATCTTTCGTAAAAAAATCCGGCAAAATAATGATTCCATGATATCAGAATATTCGTTTACCATGGCAACTAGATTGAAAGTCATTTTCGTTTTCTTCTAAGTCGATAAAAATTTTCCTAAAACTTATGTGACATACGTTACGAACAATAGGATGAAGCCGCTATGGAATCTCCAGTCAATACCAACACATATATGGAAGCATTTGAAGAAGAAGCTTTTCAGTTCAGTCATCTCAAACCTAAATGCTGGTTCCACTACGCCCTACGTCGACGACACTTTCGTTATATGGTGCCACGAAAAAGCAGCTCTTTAAGTTTTATTGGCACGCCTAAATACCCATCATGCCAAGGTAAGATCCACTATGGAAATTGAAGAAAATGGACACCTTCATTTCCTAGACGTGTTATAAAAACGAACCGCTAACAATAGATTAAGCCATACTGTATATCAGTATCTACATGATTCGTCTCATCAGTACACCTAAAAGAGAGATCATTGCTCAAGTTTGTTATTCATCGGGCCAACAGTATTTGTAACGAGGACAGTAAACCACAAGAACTAAGACATGTGGAAGAAGCTTTACGGAGTAATGGCTACAGCCGATAAGGTTTCAGTAAAGCATGCCAGAGCACCATAAAACCAAAAGAACCTAAACCTGAACGCCTCAACCTATGAATTACGCCTGCTCTCTCTTCATCGCCGGAGTAACCGCTAGAATAAGAAAAGCCTTAGACAAGAAAAACATCGGGGTCCGCTATGGTACAATGAGAAAGATCGAACAATTAATCCCTTCCAACAAATACTCTTTGCTCAGATTACAGATAGGCATTTTCCAATTTTAATGTACTTGTGGCAAATCTTACATTGGACAAACTGGAAGAAGCATCCAATGTAGAATAAAAGAACATCAGAGCCATGCACGACTTGGAAACACACAAAAACCAGCCGTCACAGCACTATTATTAGGACCAGGAGAACACAGAATAAATTACGACTCCGTGAACATACTAGCCAGCACTAACAGATACTACCTTCGTTATTCGGAAATCCCTAAAGATTATTACAAATCCGAACAACTTCAATTGAGAAGACAGTTACCGCCTTAGCAACACATGAAAGTTAACTCTACAAAGCAAATCAAATCATACACATGTTTTACGTGTGCAACCAACCGTAACGACTCCTCGGTGTATAACGAGGAACAATAGACTCTAATATCAGCCTTTAGAAAACTTCTGAAAAAGCAGACAGTATGAGCAGCGAAACGTCAAGTTTAAATCCACGCCCACGGCATAACGCGGAAGAACCTACCGTTAGAGAGCGATGACATCCAGTGAATGGGCAGAAATCAAAATCATATAGAAAGGTACATAGCATACAAAAAGAGGCGAAGTATGTAACACAGGCTCACAATTATTTGGAAATGGGAAGGGAGTAAAAGAAAAATGGATTTCAAGTGAAACATGGGCACTCGTAAATGAGAGAGCAGCAAGAAGAAACAAAAAAATCTGGTGTGATACACGCACACAACTTCCATTTACAGTTATCTTATAATTAGCCAAAACTTTGATTTTTAATTTTTAAGCATTTGTCAAAAATTATCAAAAATTAGAAATTTTACAAAAACGGTACAAAATAGAGTGTTAGTTCAAGAGACAAATTTTCTCTAGAATTTTAAGCTGAATTCAAAAATGTAATAATATACCGGGTATTCTATTTAAAATAAGAGTTAATTAAAAAATCTGGTGTGATACACTCACACAACTTCCTTTTACAGTGATCTTATAATTAGTCAAAAATTTCATTTTTAATTTTTAAAAATTTTTCAAACATTTTCAAAAATTACAAATTCTACAAAAACGGTACAAAATAGAGCGTTAGTTGAAGAGACAAATTTTCTTTAGAATTTTAAGGTGAATTCGAAAATGTAATAATATACCGGGTGTTTTATTTAAAATAGGAGTTAATAAAAAAAATAGAAAAAAAACAAAATAAACCCACTTTAGAAGTATTCAACTGGAAAATCATTTATGTCACATCAATACACATTAAAAATGTAATAAAAATGTAAAGTTTAAAAAAAATCGTTAGAGCCGTTTTTGAAAAAATCGAAAAAAACTGAAAAATCACAAGAGTAAACACCTACTTCCGGTTATGCGATTTTCTTCAAAAGCTTGCTGTCTCATCTACATAGTACACAAAACGTATATATGAAGTTTCAACGCCATACCTCTTTTCGTTTTTGAGATATTCTGTTCACAGACAGACAGACACACACACAGACAGACAGACAGACAGACAGACAGACAGACAGACCAATGAAAAAAAATATGTTTTTTGGGTTCAGGGGACTCTAAAACGTGAAGATCTGTTGAAAACTCAATTTCGAATTTTTGGGGTGAATCCAATACTTCCTTTATCGTAAAAGGAAGTAAAAAATAGAGAAAAAAACAAAAGAAACCCATTTTAGAAGTATTCTGGAAAATCACCTATCTCACATCAATACACATTAAAAATGTAATAAAAATGTATAGTTTAAAAAAAATCGTTAGAGCCGTTTTTGAAAAAATCGAAAAAAACTGAAAAATTACAAGAGTAAACACCTACTTCCGGTTATGCGATTTTCTTCAAAATCTTGCTGTCGCATCTACATAGTACACAAAACTTATACAGGGTGTTAATTAAGTACGTAGACAAACTTTAAGAAACGATTCCTTGATCAATTCTAAGATAAAAAGTTCATACAAACATGGGGCCTAAACGGCTTCCTTTTCAAGATACAGGGTGTTGAAATTTAAACAAAAATTACTTTTTTTTCAAAAATCTGGAAAACGCCTAGAGGTATTGTAATGAAACTTGGTGTATATTAGTATTTCATAAAGTGGCATTGTTTGGTCAAAATAAATGTAATTTATTTCCACCAGTGGCGTGCATCGGGGCCACCGCAGCTACCTTATTTCAAAAAAATCTGGTACGCCACTGTTTTTTAGTCAATACGACAAGTTTTTTAGCTTTATCCATTGAAACTATACAAAAGATGTATCTTTTATTTTTTTGATAGAATAAACATTTTGCGAGAAAAATGGAAAAATCTGTAACAGCAATTTCGTACATTGGACGTTAATGGGACCTAAACGGCTTCGTTTTCAAAATACAGTTTAAGGAAGCTTTTAAAAAATGTTATTTAATAAAACACAATCTTACAATAGCTACAAAACAGTGGCGTATCAGATTTTTCTAAAATAATGTAACTGAGATCGCCCCGATGCACGCCACTGGTGGAAATAAATTAAATTTATTTTGACTGAACAATGCTACTTTATGAAATACTAATCTACACCAAGTTTCATTAGAATACCTCTATCCGTTTTCCAAATTTTTGAAAAAAACTGTTTTTGTTTAAACTTCAACACCCTGTATCTCGAAAACGAAGCCGTTTAGGTCCCATGTTTGTATGAACTTTTTATCTTAGAATTGATCAAGGAATCACCCGTTAAAGTTTGTCTACGTACTTAATTAACACCCTGTATATGAAGTTTCAACACCATACCTCTTTCCGGTTTTGAGATATTCTGTTCACAGACATACAGACACACAGACAGACAGACCAATGAAAAAAAATATTATTTTTGGGATCAGGGGACTCTAAAACGTGAAGATCTGTTAAAAACTCAATTTCGAATTTTTGGGGTGAATCCAATACTTCCTTTATTGTAAAAGGAAGTAAAAAATGGCTGGACAAACTAACGCAACAAGCCCTGGAAGCAAAGGAAGAATTTAAAAAAAGTATACAGAACAACTAAGAAACTAACAACCAGACCCCAATATACCAATCAACAAATGAAAAACGACAAGGGAAATATTATCAGATCACAAAACGAAAAAATCAGAAGATGGGAGAAAGCGTTATGTAAACAAGGGCATCTCTTTCTTCATTACTATTCAATATGGGTAGCGCATGTAGTCGCATAGTGGCCTCTAGTCTAGACCACTTGACAGAGCAACAGTAGCACTCGAATAGAACCATCAAAGCAGCAGAGGAAGAGGTAGGCTTAGAACAACGTAACGGAGAATGATTCGACAACAGATAAAAACTACAATAAGGACGTGGCCGGAAATAAAACGAATATCTCAAAACACAACACAATAACGAGCATTTGTGGAGGCCATGTGCTCTAACCCGTGAGTTTTAAGATATAGTACCTATATATAAATTCGGAATATTGATACTACCTATATAGTTAACTAATTGGTACGATACAGCCTTCAGTAATAAATGTACACAATTCGTAGCAACTTTGCAGTATGTTACGATAAATAGTATTACTTTCATGTAAATGGTAAAACAACAAGAAAATATATACTTCTTAAGTCCCACGTCACTACAGTAAAGAAATAAAGTTTATTTTAGTTCTGAGAGGAAGGGGAAAATATATGTATACATACTGGTTTTCAATAAATTTTATGAAATGTCATTTTATTTAAAAAATTTCCATTGCCGCGTAATTTTCGCCCCCCGATCGATGGCAGGGAGGATATTGTAGAAGCGACTGTTGTCGCGGCTCACTAACGCGCGACACAGTTGGCTCCCCCTCCTCTGTCCCGCATAACACCTAAAGGCGACCGGCTACATGGCAAAGCAGGCGGCGCGGCGCCGAGCTTGGTTCGCGCCGTGAGCTCAAATTGGTCGCATTATGTGTTTCGTTGTTTATGTGAATTTAGAAGATGAAGGAAAGAGGCAATAACCGGCATCAAAGTCGAACATACTAACATAAATTGTATTGCTTTACGTTTTATACGCAGTGAAGGCAATTAGTTCTTCTGTATGTAAATAATCCGTTCCACCCAGATTGGTATTAATCGAACTGATTAAATATGTTGGTCGGTCTCGCTATTCTTGGCTAAGTGTCGCTGCCCCCCCCCCCCCCCCACAATTAAGGAACTTTCTGACGTTACTACTTCAAGCTGCAGATCCGCTTTGTCTTCAAGTTGATGCTGTTGACACATTAAGTTACACATTTTCTGTCTTTTGTGAATAGCTTCTATACAGCTTGTAGATTCTGTACGTTTTCACCTTCCCTTATAGTAGCTAGAGCTTATTTACCTTTATAATTAGAAGTAAATCGGATAAATACTATTATTATTAGTAGAAGACATATATGATTTGACAAAGAAATAATTGCAGCACAAATATCGAGAGAAGTGTAATTCATTATGTCCTAAAAGTCCACCACTCAATTCTTGGGGAAAGTCTGCCATATTAGAAAATGGCGGCAAAAAACCGTTTTTCCAAAATATTTTATAAACGATCGACCATATCCAAAACTGTTTCAAATAAAATGAATTTCTTATAAAATTATCTGCTTAGAACCAACCTCTTTCTTATCCACAATCGAGGATTAAATACACGAACTACCTACATGAAAAGAGATGCATCCGATGGTAAAAAGATACTGGATTACCTGATACCCCGCCAACCATTTCGCAAAGGAAAAGAACTCATCAATACTGTAAATGGAGTCGCTGATCCTAATCATGGAAATGTGGAAGAAGCTAAAAAGCGGGGAAATATGAAAATTCAACAAATACCTTCATATTTGAAAAAAGGATATCTATATGTACTTTGGTAATGCTACTATTCTATTCGATGGATACAATGCTGGTCCATCTATTAAGGATTAAATACACTTAAGACCAAAACAGGTTTAAGTAATCTGCCTTGAGGTGCTTTCACCAAAAATGAAACTATTTATGAAAAAGTATGTTTTTAAGAAACCACCAGAACAAGGACAGGTTTCTTCACAATCTAGGAGTTAAACCTAGTATTGCTGAATGTAGCAGACACGCTCATAGTTACAATATCAGTAAAACATTCACAGACTGAAGAAACATGTGTTGGAAATGATAACGATCTGCTGAATCTCTTTTTGAATTTGTTACTGCCAGATTCAAGAGCTTTATATTTTAAAACAGTAAAATCTGGTGTGATACACGCACACAACTTCCTTTTACAGTGATCTTATAATTATAATTAGACAAATATGAATTTTAAATTTTTAAGCGTTTGTCAAAAATTTTAAAAAATTACAAATTCTACAAAAATGGTACAAAATAGAGCGTTAGTTGAAGAGACAAATTTCAAGCTGAATTCAAAAATGTAATAATATACCGGGTGTTTTATTTAAAATAGGAGTGAAAAAAAACAAAAGAAACCCATTTTAGAAGTATTCAACTGGAAAATCACCTATCTCACATCAATACACATTAAAAATGTAATAAAAATGTGAAATTTGAAAAAAATCGTTAAAGCCGTTAGAGACACACACACAGACAGACAGACACACACACAGAGAGACCAATAAAAAATGTTTTTTGGGTTCAGGGGACTCTAAAACGTGAAGATATGTTGAAAACTCAATTTCGAATTTTTGGGGTGAATCCAATACTTCCTTTATTTTAAAAGGGAGGAAAAAAGGTTTGGAATATCGAATCCACAAAAGCAAAACTTGGTGGTCTTTCTGAGACTCTTTTGTTCATCCATTAATATCTTTTAGATTCTTTGATATTGAAAAACAAGTGACCCGAAATCTGGCAAAGATGATGCACTAAAATACCACTCTTTGAGAGTTTATCTCCAAATAACTGAATGGAAAAGTCTTTCTTCTCTAATGAGGCCCGAAGATTGGGGATGACGACTCAAAGAAAGCATGTACTTCCTTGACACCTCCTTGTACTTTCCTGCAGAAATGATGGTCTATTCAGTACATCACTTTTTAAAAGTGTCAGGAAGTAGAAGGTGAAAACAGAAAAAAAATATTGAACTTTACGAAGATGATGATGAAATTTTGTAAAATTACATGTAATGTCCTAAACTATGTTATAAATTTTTATAAAGTATAAATAAATGAATAGCTTTTTAAAGAGTAAGACAGAAGTTATTAATGATTTTTGTGTGATTGTGACTAGGGGGCTAAGCATTTTTTGATTAGATTGACAGTTCAGGAGATATTTGAGAAAACCTGTTTTTGGCCGCCATTTTCTAATATGACTTTCACTAAGAAATTGAGTGATGAACTTTTAAGACATAAGAAATTTTTCCATCATTATGGAATGATAATCATTTGTGTTGTACCTACTTATTTCCTTGTCAGATCCTATATTTCTTCTACTCAACCCTCGATTGAGCTGAGATATTGGTAACGACCTTTCTTTTAGATCATTTTATAAAAAACAACCTTTATTTGAAACCATTTTTGATATGATTGCTCGTTTATGGGATATTTGGAAAAAGCAGTTTTTTGCCCGCCATTTCCAAGATGGCGGACATTCCCCGAGAAACCGGGCGGTGAAGATTTATTTATGCTGCAATTATTTCCTTGTCACACCCTTATTTTTAGTTTATTGCCTTTACTATATGTATAGGTGTGCTTCTCCAGGGTTGGCTTCACGGACATCAACTTGAGCTCCCACCACCCCCGCAGGGAAGGCCTCGTATACTGTTAATATAGTCTTATATATTTAATGCACACCATTATACCGGGTGCTGACTTGCGCGACGCACCATAGGAATTTGCATAGTAAATTATTTATGTTCAATTATTTGCTCCCCTAATTATTTTAGAGCTAAACTGTACTTACATTTTTTGTAGAGAAAAAAATACTGCATCCATTCATACTGTTGCTAACAATTTTTAATTTTCCAGAACCGAAGGAATGCAAAAATCAAACTAGCATTTTTGCAAAAATCAGTGATTCCATGGAATTATTGAAACAAGCCAACTTCATTATTGCACCTACAATTATTTAATAACCTGCCTGTAGTCTTAAACTTAAAATGAATCAGTCTATTAATGGTTGTACTGTTTGGAATTTGTCGATACGGATATTTTACAATAAACAAGGAGCTTACTTAACGAACGTCCATCATACTCGTAAAACCATTTTTGTTATGGACAAGGTCTAGGTACCTTAGAGACATTAAGCAGGACATAATTAATAATGAATTATTATAAACGTCAAACATCAATGACAAACAAACAAACAGCACATATTGTCGCGCCGCACGCATTTTGGCACGCATTGGCTTGTTTCAATAATTCCATGGCATCACTGATTTTTGTGAAAATGCTACTTTGTTTTTTGCATTCCTTCGGTTCCGGAAAATGAAAAAGTGTTAGCAACAGTATGAATGGCTGCAGTATTTTTTTCTCTACAAAAAATGTATTTACACTTTAACTCTAAAATAATTAGGGGAGCAAATAATTGAACATAAAGAATTTATTATGCAAATGCCTATGGTGCGTCGCGCAAGTCAGCACCCGGTAAGTATATACAATGTGTTTGTTTATATTCTGTACTACTGCACGCATGTAATATTATAAGCAAATTAAACCCGTTTTGCATTAATAATTTATAAAAGGTATAACTATTGGCATAGTTCACTTTACACCATGGCATAGTTCAAAGGTCAAAAGTTTCCCATTCTGGGAAAAAACTTATAGGGCCGGTTGCAGAAAGCAATGTTAAGTCTGGTGTTAGCTAACGCGACGTCAAAGTGAACAAAGACGAATCAAATCTCAAATGCTTATGGCAACTAATACATTAGTAAACAATATTTGATGCGATTTTGTTCACTTTGATGCGACGTTAGCTAACACCAGACTTAACATTGCTTTCTGCAACCGGCCCATAGAGGTGTATTTGACTTATTCTTAACAATTAGCCAGCTACGGAGAATTAACTTTTCTTCGTTAATAAAGAAGATTACAATTGTCGAACTTAATCATCCTCTAAGTTTTTTGAAAACTTGCCTTATTTAAAACATCAAGAAATGGTTATTTTTTCAGCAAAAGGGTAAAACAAGTAAAATTGTTCACAACGAAATTTTTGTTTCCAACAATATACAATTTTTAGGCAATCTATTATTTAAAAACGATAATATGTAGCAGTAAAACAGTTCGCTTTTTTTATTGCAACAAGCTATGTATATTTTGTAGGTGCAACTATTATAATAGTTGTAGTGTTCTGAATGGCAGGTTGAAGATACATAAATAGAAATTGAAATGCCATAAGCTCTCGATGAAAATATATTTTATTAGTAGCTTCAGCGTACTTATGCGAACGTTTTGTCCGTCCGTCCGTCCGTCCGTCTGTCTGGATCGCCTGTAACTTTCGAACGGCTACAGATATCGAAATTTTGAAAGGGGGCGAAGTTGTTGCTAGGGTCCCGAGCACCTTCATGCGCTATTTGGTTTTGGCGAAAGGTGGCGATTTTCCACTTTGCAAAATTTCCAAGCATTGTTGCACAGTGGCGGCTTGTCCACTTGGCGCCATCTACAGAAATTCGGTGGTCACGTTTTGAACTACACATTCTGGGTGCACTATAATACTTAATGTTTTCGCAGTGCTGAAGCTACTCTTTAGACCTGTACTTGAGCAGTTTATTCGTTTATTTATTTATAATTGTTAATCACTTGTACTACTTCGAAAAAATAGTTACTTGTAACGAATAATTCTAAAAATGATCCAAAATAACGATGTATTACATTGTCTTGTAGTTTTTCATATTGTAGGTACAGCTGCGGAAACATAAACCGGGACAAGTTCTGTAGGGTCATTTTTTACTATTTGAACGTTGTAATGTTGCCTTCCTGATTTTTTATGAAATGCTTTCTATTATGTGTCAATGAACAAAGACGAACAGGTTAATGCAGCACAAGAAGCTTGAGATAGCATCGAAAATGAATTTATTCAGACAATTTAGCTTCGGCAAAAATTTTGTGTCCCGCTTTTTATTTCCGCAGCTGTACCTACCTACCATATTGATAATGGTGTCGTTAAAAATATCAAATTTTGAGAATGTGTGTTTTGAAATTATATTTGCCGCCTAGTGACTACATAATGAGAAATGAGAAATATAGCACTGTTTTAGTGGCGAAACTAATATAATTAATCTCTTAGCATATAATTTTTGTAAAATATAGCTGATTGCGGTTTTTGAAGACAATGGATAAGACAATGCCTTATAACCATAATACTTAATCTTATTAGACTATTGTAAGAATTGCTTAAATATTTTGCAATTTACTATTATCAATTTTACACTTTAATTAATGTTTTTACATTGGGCGCTATAGATAGCCTACCTCTATATGAAAATTGTATTTATCTTTTCATTAAAAAATCAAATAATCAGCAATAAACGGTTTAAATCAAATGAATTATTTCACCAACTTGAACCTGCAAGGTCAATAATTTGCATGTTTGTCTGCTTTATGAATCTTACATAATGATTAAGGTTCTCACTTAATTGACGTGTTGCCAAAATAACACAGATGAGATGTTTTAGTTTATCACCATGTCGGTGTAATAGATATGAACACTGTTATCAAGTCTGTGTTCACGGCCATACAATAATACTATTACCCAAACGTTTGTAAACGAACCGTAAAAGACCGAGAAATTTTTTTTTTGTTTTTAAAATGATTGCAAGCAACCGACTCACGTTTTGTAAATTCTAAATGATTTTAGCTTTTAAGAGAAATCCCAGTAGAATCAGTTGTTTCTTGTGGATTTTAAATAATTATTTAGCACTTAAATATAAAGCAAATATAAATAAAATTATATTCGTGCTCTTCTATTTGTTATTTAATTGGAGTATGCAATTATAAAACTTAATTTGTATATCATTAAGATAGGAAATGTAATTTCAAAATAAAAAATTAATGCACAGTTGTTGAAGAGCAGAATCAACTCTAATTAGTAGTGAAGGCTTAATTGGAGCAATACAAATTTAGCTCTAGAATTATTCATTTTATTTAGTGCTGGTGAAAGTTGCATGCAAATATTTTTAATAGAATGTAATAGGTATGGTAAGTTTATTCGTATTTGGGACTATCATTATACACTTTTAATAAATAATAGATATTTTATTTAAGCAATACAATGTTTATCTAATGGGAACACCCACGAAACATATGAAAAATGCAAGTTCAAGGATACTACTTTCGTCCAATGGTCCAGTTCTAAAAATAAATTTGACAGATATTTCGAAAATTTTTGGTTATCAAATTGGATATAATGAATTAGAGCATTATGCTGACGTCATTAACGCATCCATAATTTCATTTTTAAAAATCTATTGCATATTTATTAATCCGGTATGACTTTTACCTTTTACGTGGATGGAAGCCAATATATGACGTTTTTCTAGGTTATGTTGTGAAAGTTGAATTTTTTGTACTTCGCCGCTTCATTCCGTACGATCTGTCGATATTTAACATCTTATTTATCTATTTATAAAGTAACAAAATGGGAATTATCGTAGGAAAACTTTGGGTAAGTGTATACAACAAAAATATTTCAATTGTGATTAAAATTTTCCCTGATGTAGAGGAAGAAGACTACTCTGGAACAGTTGGAAACCCTCGACAAAGAAATAACGACCATAGAAGAGTACCGTAAAAATACAGAGCAAACCCATAAGCGAATTGTAGGCCGCTTTATCGTAATATCCGTTGCAGTGTATTTGCTAACAGCATTTTTGTTCTATTTTTATTACTTCCCAGCAACATTTTACGACCAGCTATTTTATATAATACCATTAATTCTCGCTCCTGTCATAATACTCACAGTAAAACGTGTACTAACACTGTACTACAAATGGAAAATAGCACGAAAGCAAAATAAATTATCATCGCTTAAGGATGAAAAGAAGAAAATGTTAGAAAAAGTTAAGGAGACCGAAACGTACAAAGTTGCCAAAACCATCTTAGAAAAGTTCGACCCGGAACCGGCTCGCAAAATGACAGCTGTGCCAGCTTTATCGGAATTTTCAACTCCGCAAAGACCACTCGGCACACCTGTACCTGTGGCTGCTGCTATGACTGGAGGTCTGCGGCAGCGTGCTCTTCCAGCCCCAAATCAGCCGTTGGTTCCTTTCACAACGCCCGCACGAACTTTAGTTATTGCTAGTAAAGCTGCAAGCACAGTTAAGAAACCTGAACTTCCGGTAGTGCAGAGATTTCAGTCATCAGTAATTGGTTCACCATTACCAATGCCTCGTGCAATAATACCGAGAGATCGGTCAGTGTTCGACAAAGTGGTTGACTACTTGATTGGTGATGGACCCACGAACCGTTTCGCTTTGATCTGTAAAAATTGTTGTAGCCATAATGGTAAGTGCAAAATCGCTTATATTCAAAGCTAGTTGCAGAGTGCAATGTAAACGTGTGTTAACTCCTTTTTGATTGTATCTTAATTAGTACTATGACTGATGAAAATTGTCTTAAATTTAGAGTTTTAGAATTCTTGTCGTGAAACTCAAATGGCACAAATATCAAAATTTGTTGTTGAAAATAATTTTGTTATTTGCAATGATAACATTTGTCATAGGTATTTGAAAAACTATAAAACCGCTTTACAACATGCAGGAGGCAATTTTTTAAGTTTTACTGCTATGTACAATGTATTACATTAATAGTAATACATTATTACGTTTATAGTTTGTCTCCATTGGCTAGATTTTCTAGATGTTTTCATTTTTGTCAAGGATAAACTTTACAGGACATTTAGAAGTTTGTTCGAGACTGAAGTTGTTTAATCTTGCTTCTGGTTAAATACATTGTTGCTACAGTTTGTTGTTCTGTGCTTGGTTTTATTTCTGGTGGTTTAAGTGATGCACAGTACTTGTACTAATTTTCTGTCATTATTCCTGAGCTTGGTGTAACTTGACACTTAATTTTTCCATCTAAGTCAATCCTCGACTACTGTTTATAGTTACAAATAGAGAGTGTTTTAAAATTACATGGCACTATTGTGGGGACGTGTTCCCTAGGTTGAAATAAACAAAATAGTTGTTTTTTATTGCAATTTTTGACAATCGAAATGTTGGTCAATTGTAGTTTAATACCTGAAAAGTGTCGACTTATTTACATGAAAATCTTGTTTGGAAACGCTGAGAGCAGTAGTTGGTAAAGATTGAAATTTGCTACTGCCGGAGAGTAATCTACCTGCAGCAGTGTGTTTCTATCAGCTTTCTCGGGGCTACAGCTCCTTTAATACATAATTTCCTACCAATGTTCATACGAACTTTTCTGTTTGTTTTGACATAGAGAGTATGTGCCTAGAATAGTGTTGTGCAATTTTGAAATACCCTGCATATAGCATGTTTCACTGTCTGATTATTACTTTGTTGTCATCTACATTAAAGACGTATATTTTAGAAATAAAAAACGTTGCAGTGTTTCCAAATACATAAAGATCCAATGAACCAATACAGGCTTAAAAGAGCAGCAACCCAAGTTAACAAGATACTTAAACAAAAGTAGAGTTAAACAAGTTTAGCCTCGAACTACATAACCACATAAAATGTGGTTCAGAAAAAAGTAGCAGTTTTGACTGTTAATTATAACAGTTGTGTTAGCAACATACTGTCAATTGTTTAGCATAAATGTCAAACAAGAGAGTTTGACATTGACACACAGATTCAGTTTTATACATACAAATTAATAGAATTTAAAAATTGTTTAATTTGTTCGTTAAACGTATTGTTTAAAATAAGTACACTTTCACGATAATTGCAAGACATTTTTAAATTGCCATAGCAACAATTTTCTATCAAGTTACTGACGGTGGACATGTTAGATTTGGCAGCCTGTATACTATATAGCAATTGTTAGCTGTATCATGAAGCATACAGTCATGGAACATATATAGGGGAAGTTTTAAAAAAACTCATCCTCAATGATCATTGATCACTCAACATATATCTCACTGTATCAGCTGCTGTTCATTATATCATGACCCAATGTTAAATTTTATGTGTTCACTTTACTGGGTAGTTTACTTGAAACGTGGTACATTATATCACAACTCCACTGTATTTTGGTTCTTATTAGTAATATAACAAGGGCGAGACATACTTACCGATAATTTTGCATATGCCAAGAGTCGAGTGCTGGTTACAATGAAAACTGCCCCAAGGACAGTTTTCTAAGTACGGGCAAAATTATTTGTAAGTGTTTCCACGTTTATATTTTGAAGATTATTACGCAAAACTCATATACAAATTATGATTTAAAATGAACCTAATAACGCCAAAAAACTCAAGTGGCTTGTTTCTTGCATTTCTACTTCTACTTGTGCCACCATCCAAGAGGTCGATAATCATCCCTAGGGCATCTATTGCTTGATAAGCATCCCTCAGGTGCTTATCAGGTAATCAGTTCAAGATTGGTTGATTTTTAAAAAATGTGTGGTTCTCATTGCATGTGACAGTTGTGTGTAATAATCTAAATGAGTCATTCCTTGTCAAATCCAAGATTCGTATAGTGTAGGTTGCCTGGCAAGTTTTGACCAATCAGAGTACTACATGCGGAGCGGGCGTTTAAATATTTCTACGACATTTATGCACAATAAACTCTTCAAAATCAGTTTTTCTTTCAATCGTTAAATGAGTTAGGTGGTTCTGGTTTTTAAAATGTGTGGGGGCGGGCCAGATAGTAAGTTACAAGAGCTCGTTTGATTTACATTATACTCCATTCATGTGCATAGGATCTTTTAAATTAAATTACAAGATTTAGGTAATAAGTCTAACAGCCAGTCTTATAAATGCCACTAATCTGACGTTAACTTTAATCCGCTGTTAAAATAAACAAAAACTCATCAAAACGTTAGTACTTATGACATTTTATTCATCAGTAAATAATTTTTGATGCGCTTTTGTTTATTTTAACAGCGGATTAAAGTTAACGTCAGATTAGTGGCCTTTATAAGACTGGCTGTAAAAATTTTAAATTTAATATAGTAAGGGCCTATAAGTAATGCAACGACGTTATCTTTATATACAGTGTGGAAATAAAGTAACGGATAAATTCATTAACTTCGTTGATATTCATTTTTCTGAAAAAATCTCGAAGGGGTGTAGCGATTTTGACCATAGGGAATATTTTCAGCTGATTTTCAGTTTCTTATCTTATTTGTTTTAAAAAGTTATGACGTCATCGACTTTTTTTTTAAATGACAACCTATATTTTTTATTATTGATTTTGGTAATACTTTTTATGTTGTTTTCAATGGTATAAAATTTTCAATATGTTCCATTTGAAAAAACTCGAAAAATTGGTCTTAAAATTTAAATATTAAAAACCAATTAAATGAGCAAAATAAATCTAGTTGCCGATGGATAAAACAAAAAAAAATAATTACATGTCAGAATTAAACAGTTTGTAAATGTCATAACAAAAAGCGTCTTTTGCTTTTTCTAAATTACAATTTACCTCTAGCAAACTATTTTATTAATAAAAATGGTACAATTAAACGAGACACAGAGAATTGATTTTTTTATTATACAGTATGTCCCCGGATTGAGTTTACAATAGGTATGATTGACCAAAAATTTTCGAATTGGAATTTCATATTTTGGGATTCCGCCCTGCTTAGTTTGAAACGAATTTTAAGAATATTTTCAGTTTTTGAAAAACAAGTAAGCCTTGACAGGGAAGCGAAAACTATTTTATCTACTAGCAACATGATATTGTACATTTTCGTCATAGAAACAAAATATGAAAAGCTACTCATAACTCCCAAGGGACTTGTCAAATTATTTCTCCCTCAAACTCATGGTAACAATGCAACTACAATTATCGTCTTAGCAACCATACAATCCTTGATGTTACTTACATATTCTAATTTTAAACGTCATTATGACATTCAGCAACCATACAATCCTTGATGTTACTTACATATTCTAATTTTAAACGTCATTATGACATTCTGAAATTTCATACTATTTTTACGAATATGCTAGTAGATAAAATATTGTATGCACCACGGGAGATATTCATGTTCTTTACCTTCGGTTGACTTACAGACGTCGGGCCAGAGGCCCTCGGTCTGTAACACATGTCAACCTCAGGGAAAAAACATATTCATATCTCCCTTAATGCATAAATATCTATTATTTTCAGGTAAACTTACTCTTTTTGTTCATGATACGGCAAAATTTAATTAAGAAAAGTTGTTTAGAATGATAAATTATGGCCCTATAACAAATTTCAGAAAGCTCTGTCGACTTAGATTAAACCGTCATTTTTAATAAATGCAATTTGTTTAATCTAATAAATAGCGGTTTAATCTAAGTCGCAAGATTTTTCTGAAATTTTGTATAGGATCATAATTTCTCATTGTAAACAACTTTTCGTAATACAATTTTGCCGTATCATGAACAAAAAGGGTAGTTTACCTGACAATAAAATACAATTTTCTAAAAAATAACAGTTTTTATAAGTCGACAGATCTTTCTGAAATTTATTATAGGGCCATAATTTATCATTCTAAACAACTTTTCTTAATTAAATTTTGCCGTATCATGAACAAAACGGGTAGTTTACCTAAAAATAAAATTGTTTTCACTTCCTGTCAAGGCCTACTTGACTTTAAAAAATCGAAAGTATACTAAAAATAAGTTTCACACCAAGCAGGGCAGAATCCCAAAATATGAAATTCCAATTCCAAAATTTTTGGTCAATCATACCTATTGTAAACTCAAACCGGGGACATACTGTATATTATTGTATTTTCCAATTGTTTTTTTTTAATTTCAATAAAAACTAATGTGCCGTCAATGAATTTCCGTCAAACGTAGGTAACTAGTTTTATTTTCCTCATTTCATTGTTTTAATTATTTAAATTTTAAGACCATTTTTCTCGATTTTTTTCAGATGTAACATATTGAAAATTTTATATCATTGAAAACAACATAAAAAGTACTACCAAAATCAATAATAAAAAATACAGGTTGTCATTTAAAAAAAAAGTTGATGACGTTATAACTTTTAAAACAAATGACATAAGAAACTGAAAATCAGCTGAAAATATTCCCTATGGTCAAAATCGCTACACCCCTTCGAGATTTTTCCATAAAAATGAATACAATGAAGTTAATGAATTTATCCGTTACTTTATTTCCACACTGTATGAGACTGAACTAATCCTAAACGGACCGATTTTGATGAAATTTTGTGTGTGTGTTTGAGTGGGTTCCTGGATGGTTTAGATCAGTGGTTCCCAAACTTTTTTGGGCCAAAGACCCCTTTCCCAAAAATAGTTGATACCATAGACCCCCCGCTGTAACTCGTTATTTTACTTGCTTATAGCACGTTTGACAATCACTGGTTTTCCATAATTTGATAAGATCTGATTTTTTGGAGTCGATGCTATCTGTAAGCGAGGGTAAATTAAATGACACTTTTCCAATCGCATTGAACAAAACAAGTTCGGGCGTGCAAAAAAGTTGTTTCAACATGCATTCGTCCTGTACATGTCCAAACTCGTGTACCAGCAGTGTGTTGAGACGAACCTTATTACAATTTCATCTTCTTAAAGTTAATTTTGTGAAGTGTTAATTAGTACATACTTATATACTTTACCATTAAGTTAACATACGATAAGTTGATATTGAAAGATTTAAATAACGGCCTGTTTGGGGGTCAATTTTAAAATGCCTTTGACCCCCATTTTTATGCATTGAATTTATCGACCCCTGAGAGATCGTTATCGACCCCTTTGGGAATCGCTGCTTTAGATTCACAATTGGACCTGGTAGATTTTGCTGCAATTGGGTTCTAGGATTTTAAAAAAAATGTTTTGACGAATTTTTTTAAATTTTTTTAAGATTTCTTGCATATCAGTACATATAACCCCAAAATTTTACCCCCCCCCCAACCACCACCCTCGAATATTTTTTAAAATGAAAAAAATCGAAAATTCGAATATCGAAAAAACGTTTGCTAAACCCGCTAATAGCCGGCAGCGGACAGGACAACACCTGTCAGGTCCGCTAATAGCAGGCAGTGGGCAGGACAACGTCTGTCGGGTCTGCTAGTTACCTAATATCTATTTAATAAAGAACACAAAATAAAAATAGTATGCTTAGGTATATGTATTATCACACCTACTAAATTATTGTATAATTTTTTAAAAATTTCTTTAGAGTCGTTCTTCTCATGTAGTCGCAGTCCTCAGTTTTATTTTTCAGCAATATCAAAAATTCCATTCGCATGAAGACTGTTTGTACAGTAAAGGAGTGAATTAGAGTTTTATCTATCCCCGAAACTGATTTTGCTAAAATTGTCGCAGCTCTTCTAATTATGTTACTCTTAAATTTAAAAGTATTCTTATGAAGCCTTATAAAATGTTTCTCTAACATTTTAATCGATTCTAACCAAGCATTTGAAGGCTGAGTGAGATCACCAAATAACAAACTCTGCACCCATGACTGCATACTGTATTTATTTATTTATTTATTTTGGTACACAGCCATTAGGCCAATTATAGGCGTCGCTGTACATGTATGAATACATATTTATGGGATTATTTTTATGTGTAACATTCCAAGTGAGGAAACTCAATTTAATGTTTTCTTGCAAGATAGCCAGTAATATAAGTTAGACTGTCCTCTTCTGATTTCTTTGAAGTAGTTGCTATTGAGGCATTCGTTCAAGTATCAGTATTTGAGGAAAAGCTTTCGGTATCAGAAAATTCGTTATTCTCTGTTGATTCGAATAGCGATTTGGAGCAACTGCAAAATACCATCAACCAGGATTTAAAAATCTATTCACAGTGGCTGTGCTTTAATAAATTAAGTGTTAATTTGACTAAGACCGTCTACATGGTAATAAGTCAAAAAAACAAAAAAAGGGATAAAATAACAATAAAATTTAACCATGTAAATCTAACAGAAGTGGACAATTACAAATACTTAGGATTACACATAGACAACAAATTACAGTGGACAAATCACATATCCTCAGTGACAAAAAAAATTGCCTCAATGATAGGTGCGACAAGAAACTGTTCTAACTACCTAAATACCGAAACTAAAAATATAGCTTATCACTCTCAGATCGAAAGTACTTTTAGATACCTGATTCCCTGCTGGGAAAATGCTGCTGGCTGCCACATAAATATGCTACAGCGGATGCAAAATAAAGCAATAAAATCTCTCTTCAACATCAACCGAATGACTCCGACAGTGCAAGTATATCATCAAACAAAATTACTAAATATATAGGACTTAAAAAGTTTAGAACAAATTAAACTTATTTATAATATCTCTCGTGGTGAAACAAAAAGTAACTGCCAACTAACAAGAGTGGACAATGTGCACAGTTATAATATACGGTCACAGTTACAATTTCGCAGTGAATATCGCAAAACAAAAAAAACACAAGATTCCCCCCCTATACAGAAGTCTACACATATACAACAAACTACCTACAAACATTAAACAAATTAATAATAAAACAACTTTTTTGCACTTACGGGACTAAAGTTGGCACTTTAGTCACTTATTTCAGGGACTAAAGTAGCTCATTTTATCTCTAGGGACAGAAGTAATTACTTTAGCCCCTAGGGACTAAAGTAAAAAATGTTACCGTATCTATGGTAATCTATGGTAAATTCGGGGTTATCAGGTTAGGTTTTGCGTCAGTTTTGACATAAACTGACGCAAAACCTCATCTATTAACCTCGAATTTGACATAATTGTGAGCTCTTGTCATAATGACTTACAGTGCCATCAACTTTAAAATTTAGCAAAGGCTACTAATTTTAAAATAATTGTAACTAAAATGTCAATAAATGACGTTTAAAAAAACGGGTTTTTGTTTTAAATCTTCCTGCAACGTGAAAAAAATAGTATATGCAACTCGGAGAGAATGCTATTTTGCTTCTGTGCAATTTCTGACTCTCGGGCTTCGCCCTCGAGTCAGAAATTGTACCTCAGCAAAATAACGCATTTCTCTCCCTCATTGCATAATCTACTATTATGCAGACAGTCAAAACTAAAATCTACACCAATATGTAATATGTAAAAAATATGAAATATGTAATTAGTCATATTATATGTGATGTGGAATTTAAATACTTAGTTAATTAGAAAACTGACATTCAACACATATTGTTCAATATTATAAACAAATTGTAGTATATATTGTTAGGTTGGGTTTAAAAATACTAAATTTCATTTTATTACTAAGGGCCTAGGCCTCGGTACCAGTTACTTTCTTGTAATTGTTTTGAGGTCAGAAATAAAGATTTATTTATTATATTATATTACTGTTCAGGGAAGCATACTGCGCGATAATCACAAAACAATACTTGTACGTAGTGCGTCGGTATTCAGTATAATTCAACAATTAACTCAAATCACAAGAAAATCAAAAAGCTACACTAAAGAACCTGTAGAGCCATATACTAGACACTAGACACAACTTACCTTCTCAAATTTTGACCAAGTTAGGCACAGAGGTAGCCTCCATATAGACTAAGAGATATATTTTGTTTTTATTAAAATTTGTCGAGTCATTTTATAAATATGCTTATGTAAAATTTTTGCAAAAAACCCAATAATCTCATGACCGACATATTTTTAAATTGCCATAACAGATCTTGTAATTGAGCTAGAGAGGTGTCAGAGGTGTCGTTTTTAAGCATTTTTAATAGGGTTTTGAGGAAAAATTATTTTCAAATATTAAAGTGAAAATTTTAATTTTGAATTTTGAAAACGGTGCATCTTCAAAAATTTTCAAAAAATGTTTTAAATAGTTCATAGTAATGTTAAATAATTTCAAAGTTTGAAAGGAGGATGATAATGGGTTCATATGTAGAATAATTGAAAACAATACTATATTGTTTTATTAGGATTAAAAGTGGCACTTTGTTTGACAACCAGTTATGTTTGTATGTGCGAGTCAAAACGCAGCGTAGTCGAGCAAACGCAAAAATTGCGCCTAAGCGCCAATGGGCTATATTGGAGTTTAACCAAAAGTGCTTTTAATCCTAGCAACTAAAAGTGTTACCTAGCAGCATATACTTTTTGTATCGGTATGAGAAGTTTATTGACCGATTTTGATATTAATAGTTATTTATGCATCAAGGGAAGTAAGTAGCTTTTACCAGTCGAGAACGAGTTTGCTAGTCCTCGCTCGCTTGGCCTGGCAAAGTTTGAGACTGGTTGTAGATAGTTACTTCCCGAGCATGCTTATAATATTTTTCCCCATGCCCAACAAAAATTTGAATAATTTTCCTTTAATAATTCCACGTTAATTGATAGAAAATTAATCTATTACAAACAAAGCAAATAGTCACCTGGTGTTGAGTTGCTTAGTAGCAATTGTTTTTCAGTTGTTTCTATCAATATAAACAATCACTAGTACTTGCGTTTTTTTTCACTTACTTTCCTTGGGGAGTAGGTTTTACCTTACTTACCTAATGTCATGAGAACCAGTAAACTAACAGTAAAATCAACTTACCTGCAATGGGTATGTCAAAGTAAGTGTAACTTACTAAATGGGCATGGAGAAAAAGTGATTACTTTTAAGACGGTTGCAAAAAACAGTTATGTATGGTACAAGACCAATGTATTACTGTTGATCTAGTCTCTTTCAATATGGCCGCCATAGCCCGATTGTCGCTTCTGAGTCCGTCAGGTGTTTATACTGTGCCGGCTGGTGGCACTGTAAGTCTATGTCAAATTGGAGGTTAATAGGCTAACCTCGAATTTGACATAGACTTACAGTGCCACCAACATATTATTCAGACAACATACCGGGTGACAATGAAACTACTACCCACGGCGGCATTTCGAAACGGCTTGAAATAGAAATATGCAATTCAGTATGTCGATAGGATTGAAAATACTTGTCAAAATTTAATTGTTTTTAAAAACCATAGCAACCTCTGTCCTGGCCTACTCTGTTTTGGTAGTAAAATTAGTCATGCTATAGCGTAAAATTTACTATCGCGAATCGTCTTATGGTCACGCAAAGGACACATTTGGCGCTGGTGCTTACTGTGCACATTTGGAAACTTAGGGCGCTCTCTTTTAATACACTCGAGCTGCGGAAACTCATTAAGCACAACGTTACATGCCTCAAACACCTGTTAGTGTAAAGGCCGAAGAGAATGCTGTCTGCGGCATTGGATTTTTGTATGTCAACTTCCTGGCTGGACTGTCTAATCTAAGGAATGCGCTGATGCTTGCATGTGAACTTGGTAAATTTGCCACCCTGTATATATTTCGATATTCTTTTTTTTAATTTAGTTTATTACCAGATCAACAAATAATATTTTGTTATACATAGCAGTGATAATATACTATAATACAATAACTAGACTATGATATACTGACACCCGTATGCATAGTCGTTTGCTAGCAGCTGGCCGGCGATTCGCCGGAGTTTCGTTATGAACAGTATGTTGGCGGCACTGTACGTCTATGTCAAATTCGAGGTTGGCAGGTTAGATTTTGTGTCAGTTTCTGTCAAAAATGACGCAAAACCTAACCTGCTAACCTCGAATTTGACATAGACGTACAGTGCTGCCAACATACTATTCATAACGAAACTCCGGCGAGCCGCTGGCGAACGACTATGCATACGGTGTTAGACTAATTAGTAGTCTCTTAAGTTTACAAATAACAGTAACAGTACGCAATAGTGATAGTAGCAGTTACTTTTACTAGGGGTTAGGCTGAACGATATACTGTGGTAATTTGCGTTTCAGTCTGATGTGTATGTTAGGTTGGAATAGGTTGTAGTGTACCGCACCATTACACGCACTAGAGTTTGTAATAAACTTATTGGTGCATTTGTTGATGAATTCTTCCACGTATAAGACGCCAAGCTCGTGGTGTAGTTGGGCATTACGAATATACCAGGGTGCGTTGACTGCTCTTCTTAACACCATGTTTTGGAGTGTCTTTAACTTTTCAATATTGGTTGTGGAGGTGTTGAACCATACGGGAGATGCATATAACACTAAGGGTCTTATCAGGCTTTTGTACAGTAGTACTGTACATTCGATTTTTAATATTGATTTACGATTTATTATGGGATACAGCTGTCTTAGTCTGGTGTAGCTTTGCATTAGTTTGTAGTTGACATGGTAGTCCCAGCTGCGCCGTGTGTCAAGGTAAACTCCTAGGTATTTCACTGCGGAGTCTCTTGGGTTCCAAGGTATTGTGCTGTTGTTGATGAATACATTTGGGGGATTGTTGATTTTTCGCAGTGTGAATATCTTGACTTGGCACTTGTCAGCGTTAACTCTGAGATTCCATTGCTTGAGCCAGGAAGAAAGTCTGTTTGTTGCTTGTTGTAGTGCCGTCACTGCTTGTTCGAGTTTGGGGGCTTGAGTGAAGATGGCCGTGTCATCGGCAAATTGGCTAGTGTAACGTTAGTTTCTGGGATATCTGACATGTATATGTTGAATAGAATGGGCCCAAGGACGCTGCCTTGGGGAACGCCTGCGTGGATGTTTTTGATTTCGTATAGTGTCGAATTAATCCTGACTTCGAAGGTTCGGTTGTCTAGGAAGGAGAAGAGGATGGCCTTGAGGTTGGTGGGCATGTTGATGCTCAAGATCTTCTTTTTGAGGCCTTCGATCCACACTTTGTTGAAGGCCTGTGTGATGTCTAGGAATAGTCCTATGGTGTATAGTTTGTTTTCGAAGCCCCGTTCGATTAGTTCACTTATGCGCTTCAGTTGGTGGCAGGTTGAGTGCCCTTGTCGAAAGCCGAATTGAGCAGTGGCGAGGTTTTCTATGCTGTTTATCAGACGTTTGTATATGACTTTTTCTAACACTCATATGCTTAGTAGTTCGCCAGCGACTCGCCAGTTTTTGTTATGAATAATATGTTGGTGGCACTGTAAGTCTATGTCAAATTCGAGGTTATCAGGTTAGGTTTTCCGTCAGTTTTGACACAAACTGACACAAAACCTAACCTGCTAACCTCGAATTTGACATAGACTTACAGTGACACCAACATATTATTTATAACAAAACTCCGGCGAGCCGCTGGCGAAAGACTATGCGTACGGGTGTAAGAAATTCGATAATGAAGTTAAGAGATTTATTGGTCTGTAATTGTTTACTTTTTTTTAATTATTGCCTGGTTTGGCAAACATGATTATTTGTGCATGTTTCCATGTCAGGGGGAAGTGGCCCTGTCTCATGCAAGCATTAAAGGTTGTGCTTAGGTAGGCAAGTGCTTTGGTAGTTAGGTGTTGAAGGATGGTGTTTGTGATGAGGGCATGACCTGGAGATTTATTTTTAGGTAGGGTGTCGATTATGCTTTTGAGTTCGTTGGGAGAGGTTGGGTTGATGCTATCTGGTATTGGTGCGTTGTTTTCGGTGTCACTGACTACGTGCATAAAGTGGGTTGTTGTGCAGGTGATTGTGAATGTTGTCAATAGGTGATGAGCAAACGCATCGACTTTTTCGGCGTCTGAGCTGTATTGTTCATTTTCAGATTCGGTAGTAACTGTGGGAAGTACGGTTCTTTGGTGGAGTATGTTTCTTGTTGTTTTCAACAACCCCATGTCTCTTGGACTGTGATCAGCGATCTGCTGTTTCTAAGAGTTGATACTTAGGTTGTCGAGCTCCCTTTTGATTAAATGAGAGATATTATTCAGTTGATTATTTGTTATGGGATTCCTTGTCCTCTGCAATTCGCGTCGAAGTTTGCTTTTAGTTTTTATTAGCTCTACTATGTGTCTAGGGGGATAGTTGTAATCCTTTGGTAGGATCTTTTTTGATGGCGTGCAGGCCTGCTTTATGCTGTTTTGTATCGATTTGGTAAGGTGGTTTGCCATCAGATCTATGTCCTGGGAGAAATGAGTTTTGGTGGGTTGTTTAATGGATAGTGTTAACAAAGGATAGTAGCACAGGAAGGTGGTCTGAATTCAGTTCTGTGATAACGTTTTGGAATATTAGTTTGTTGAAGTTTTTTTGGAGCACGATGTCAAAGATATTGGGCTGATGGTCGAGTCGTTAGGGATAATAGGTGTATTCGTCGGGTGCTATGACTTGGAATGTATTGGCTATTGCAAGGTTTTCAAGTTTAGTCCCCTCTGGATTCGTTGCCCTGCATCCCCATAAGATTTTTAACGTTTATGTCACCTATGACTAGCAGTGGACCATTAGTATCGAAGATTTTTTTCATATCTTCTTCGTATAATTTTTTGTTTGGTTGTTTGTAGGCAGATACTATTGTTATGTGACTCTGGTCGTTAAGTGTAACTTTTATTGCGATTGTTTAAATTTTTAGGTCTTTTATTTCGGGTAGTCGTGTGTGGACGTATTTTTTTTTATGAAGATCGCCACTCCTCCTGCAGCTACTGTTGATATCCGATCATTACGGTAGGTGTGGTATCCTGGGAGATTAAATTTGATAGTATCATCGAGATGAGTCTCTGTTATACAGGCGAGGTCTATATTGTACCGAACAGGAAGGTGATGAGTAATGAACTCTGAGTGTTAATTCCATTCACGTTCCAATTGAGGATTGTTAAGTTTTGTAAGGCGTTTGTGCGTTTAGGATCCATTGAGGAGCAATGGCAGCAGGGTGTTTGTGATAAAAGATTTGATTTGGGTTAAGTATGGGGTTAGTAGGTCAAGGAGTAGTTGTATGAGGTTATTGGGTAAGGTTGTTGAGTTATTGGGGGTGGTTACATTGCTATTTGTGCGTTCTTGAGTATTTCGGCATAAAGTCTGGGCATCGTTTACTGTTGGTATGTCTGCTGGGTGGTATTCTGGTAGTTCTCGTTGGTTTAGAAGTTCAATATGGCAGGGGCATCCGCGGTAGTTATCGCTATGGTCCCCTCCGCAGTTTGCACTTGGGTGGATCGTGTAGTGGTGTTTGCCTGCGCATTTCACACATGCTGATTCCAGTTTGCAATAGTTTTTCGTATGTCCATATTTTTGGTAACGGTGGCATTGAGGTATATTTTTTGATTTTTTCCTGACTTCTACCGTTACAATTGAGTTGGACATTGAGGTGAGTGAGAAAATACGCTAAGCTTGTTCATTTTTGGTGAGATCCACTGTACAAACAGGTAGCGGTATTTTATTTTTTGTGTATAGGCGAGTCACTTTTATGATTGGCAAGTTTACTTAGTTCATCTTTTATTTCTTTGTCTGTGAGAGAAAGGGGAACGTTTTTTATTACAACTGAAATCGGTTTATCGTTGGGGTTTTGATAGGTGTGATACGGTATTTCATTCGTTGTGAAGTGTTTTGTTAAGGTACGGTAGTCTTCATCCTTGGATAGATTGATATGAAGTGTAGATGTATTGTATGAAGTTGTGAATGATACGGTTGAATATTTTTGTATATCTTCGATTAGTGCTTTGTGGTTGACTGCGTTGTGCAGATGTATACGGGAGACTTTAGTTTGTACTGTTTCTGCTTGTTTTTCGCTTGATTGATTTTCTAACGAGTGTTCTTTATCTGAGGGCTGTGCTTCGGTTTCCATATGTGGTGGTGGTAGTTGTTGTTACTAATTACGAGGTTTGCAGTGGTCCAAGTGTAGCGTTTTTGCACCTCATTGATAGGCGGCGATAATTTATCGGATTTACGTTTATTTTGTCATTGATAATCCATTATCAAATCATGGTTAGCAATTGTTAAATGTGTTTATTAGAAGTATGAAATAACTTATGATTTAATATAAATAGCGTTGAGGTCGAGCGTATCGCACTGTTATCAGAGCGCATGCAAAACATTCACATCGGTTCACTGCTCGTACTCGAATCCTCGATATTCTTGTTAGTGGTACAGTTCAAAATATATATGTACAGATATTTGTCACAGAAGTCTTGCTTAGTAATTTTTGTAAAAAAAATTTCGATTTTTTCAAAAATTACACTTCTTTCAAAAAACTTTAAAAAGTTGTAGATATATACTGTTTGAGGTTTTTGCGGTCATTCGAATTATTCTCCTTAACATGGAATTTTGGCTTAGACAACGTAGTCTTTGTGGATAAACGCCCAGCATTCTCTGGCTTAATGTGCCTTGCATCTTGTGAATACGATGGCCATGCTCTTTGGTGGCTCGTGTTATTTGAGTAGCTTGAGAACGAGGATACTTAGGCAGATTTGGCCGTTTTGCTGTTTGCGTGCCCATATTGACTAACATTTCGCAAGACCTTGCAGCTTGCATCACTCTGATGATGGATGGACAAAATAAGTGAACCATCTAGTGTATTCATTTTCCATGTTTCAGTTTTTTTTACCAGTTTTGTCATGTGCTAATTATGTTTGTTACTTCGCTTTCAAATAAATGTTCTGTTTCAAAATACATATTTAATTTTTTCCAAATCTCAAAGAAGCGAGCAATTCCAAAATCAGTTCACTACATCGCAACTTCACTGTCTATAAAAATATATAGGGTATTCCATTTGAAATAGGAAAATTAAAGTTATTTCCAGGAATGTCACAATGTATAATATGAAATAAATTTACTCTATTAGTTGTTTAATAATCGTTGATACTGAAATTTGAATTTTAGGAATGGCCTTCCTAGAAGAATTTGAATATATCTCTTTCCGTTGCTGTTACTGCTTCACGTTCAATCCAGCACGAAAGAAGAGGCCAGCTGCTCCTAAGCTGGAGTTTGGCCTGAAGCCCCTTCAAGCCCATAGTTCGCCTGATACGTCAGAATCGGAGAAGAATTCTCCAAGTGAATCGGATAGCGAAACTGAGACCACTCTATCGCTCATGGATACCCAACTTCGGAAAGTTGCTGATGTTTCCGAAGAAACTGAAATTAGAGAAGTGCTTCTTGACAAACCGGAAGAGGTTGTACCTATGGATGTTGATCCGTCACCAGCAAAAGTGGATGAAGCAACTGAACTACTTCAACCGGTGGACGAAGCAACTGAACTGTTTCAGCCAGTGGATGGTACAAAAGTATCTGAAGAGAGACATCAGGAAACTGTTGATGAAGAATGTGGTACCAGTGATGACATTATAAAAGACTGACTAAACGCTTATTTATTTAAAACTTCATTATATCATTCAAATTTTTCGTTAAATTTGGAGCTGATGATAGCAATTTTCAGAATATTTTAAACTGGAACGCCATATTTTAAGTTAAATTTAAATAATGGTGAGTTTTCAGCTTTGTGCCAATTATATTCCTTTGCTTAAGAATCATATGACGCAACTTTTTAATAAGCTTAGAGGGATGCGGAATACTGAATAGTTTTCAATGTACCTATAGTTAAGGATGCAAATCAGGGACGCCCATGAACTTTAATGCTTCATGTGAGTTGGTAGCAACTTCCAATTGTTACAATTTGTATTATAGAAACTAAAAAATCTCATGGTAGAAAATAAACAAATTTGATACTAGTAGAAAGTAATTAATAATGATTAATAGTGTGTTGTACCACAATAAATGATGTTGTTGCCAACAAATTGTATTTGAAATTGTGATTTTGAGAACTCCATCAATTGAAGGAATTCATATTGCATGGCAGAGAACTTGTAACGAATAACTAGACTAATTGTTTCAATTGTATTATTTGTGTTGCATTTCTAATTTATATTTGCATTGTAAAAATTGTATATAAAAGTAACAATAAACTGCCTATCACCAGCTTTATGACATAATGTAAAATCATGTTTCTCGATAAACTAAACTAATGATTTGTGATAACGAATTTATAGTTTTGTTTCAATTATTTATTGCTGTAGGTGCCTTTATGTGTTTTGATACAGTAACTGTTAATAAATAAGTAACCAATTTTTGTTGTTTCATTTCTCATGTCAGGTTTTCTATTGGTGAAATCTACAGGGAGATCAAATAGAGAATAGTTATTTATATGAATAGCTAAAACGCCACGTTTGTGCATGCGTGAGAAAGTTTAAAGAACAAGGCAAATTCTTTAAATCTCACAAGTGCAAAAAGAAGCTTTAGATACGAGTTGTATACATAATTTTTGTGACTATCACATATTTATGCCAAAAGAGATCACAAACCGTCGTTATTTCAAATTGAAAACTCACCAAATTTAATAACATAATTTTGACAGAAGTGTGCAATAAAAACATGCGTGTGACATATGGAAAGTGTCAAATAATAGTCTTCTTTGGGAAATAATAATAATAATAGCTTTATTTCCACAACAGTATACAGGCAAAGAGCATTGCTCTTTGATACAGGTTAATATAAAATTAAAAAAAGAGAATAAAGCAAGATTTTGGGAATCCTAAGGTGAAGTTCCAGTATAAGAGTTGAACTCCGTACTGATCAAAACTTAACCTTAAATGACAAGAGTTCAAAACCTAATGCCTAAGCCTAAACTAACCTAAATGCTGTGTCGGCAGTAAGCAAAAGTGAACTATTACCTATTACAATACAATTAGCAGAGCTTGCATCCGGATACTCGTACAAAAAAAAAGAAAAATGGTTACTTAATTAAACTGTTCAGCGAAATATGTTTTTTAAAACTATGAATTGACAGGCTTTTGAGGGAGGAAGGGATAGAATTGTAGATCTTGCCGATAGTGTACAAAAAGGACCGTTCAAAAAGAGCAGTACTATGCCATGGAACGGTAATGAGCCCGCGATGTCTTAAATTAATGTTAAGTATATTGAGATGGTATTTAGCCTGTTACTTAACTCTGCTTGCAGCATAGATAAATAAAGCAAGTCAATAATAGAGTTCCTAAATATTATAAGAGTTGAGACAAGTCGGGAATAGATGCCGATTGGTTGTGATCCACTGCGCATGCGCAGTGTCCTCTGAAATTGCACCAGATTTAAGTCCTATAGTTACTGTAGAAACCAGTTTTGAGAATGTCACATTTGACAAATTTTTATTTGACTTTAGTTCTAACACTGATTGATGCAAATGTATTAATATGTATTCCATTTCTACCTGCCAATAGTTCTTTAAGGGCCAGTTCTACAATCCAAGGATAAAGTTATCCCAGGAATAAATACCCTAGAAACGATTGTTGTAACAAAGAAAACTATGACAATTATACCTCGGATAGCTTATTCTAAGCATATACTTGCATTGTAGAATCGGCCCTAAATAGCATATCTTGCAGAGTTGTAAGTATGTATATGGAATTTACTTAAAAATTAGTTACCTAAATAATTATTTTTCTACAGTTTTTGAAATACGGGTTGTTGCATTTTTCGCTTTAAAAGTAGATTCGAACGGGGCTTTATATCCATTGACACAAATTCCCAAAAACGAGAAGCAAAGAGCTGAATAGTTCAAAAGTAGAACCAGACTCTGTGGGAAAAAGTGCGTCTGGGTGGCAAACGAAAACTAAAATCCAATGCTGTACCTACTTCGTTTACGTTGTCTCAACTCTTTCTCAAAGATTACTTATACAGGATCCGTAGTAGATACCTACCAGTGTAGTTTTCATAAACGCTTTAAATTAACCCTTTTTTGATATTGTCAAAGTGACAAGTAATTAAATTCATAGGTGACACATACTAAGAAAGACAACTCTGGCCTTGTATGCTATCATTTATTTTTGAAACAGTAATGGCGGCTGACATTTGCGTTGTCTCAAAACGCTTATATACTATATAGGAACTCTAGTCAATAAAGCACAGAGCTGGGGTAAAGCATTGCCGATATTAAATGGAATTACTTCAGAATAAATGGCAATAAGGCAGAGCTCAATTCGTAAATTAGAGTCACAGAAATATCAATTAGCATAAATTAAGAGGTTGGTGCAAAGTAAATCCAATCAAAATTCAACAAATCTATCACCAAAAGGTTTATTACATGCGTGTTAAATAAATTTACATATCAGTTTAATTGAATAAGTACAGTTCTATGAACTTTTTAAATAAAGGTAAGAAGGACAGAATGTTCTTAATACAGTGCAAAGAGAGCACAATACTAGATCGAATAAGGCTATCAAAAAATGGAACAGTAATATTTTAAAAATGCTGAAAATCAGACAATTATAAAATACAAGAAATTCACACAACAGGAAATGAACGAGATTGGTGTTTAAAAAAATGAGTCAGCGAAGTGACATAAGTGAACAGACAATCCAAATAAAACATAGTGAGTGTCGCTATAACCTAGTTTAAATACGAACGTGAACAAACAATAATTTTAGAATTAAGATTTTGTATATTTTTATAATATAAGTTAAAATTTAGTTTATAAGTAACTGATTTATACTTGGTTAACATTCACAATTATGAATTTAGATAGGCAATTGTTGTTAACTACCAGGAGGAGAAACAATTGAATAGAAATTATTTCATGACAGTCTAATTTGTCTCTCCAGATTAATTGAGTTTTAAGCCATTTACAATTGAAATAAATTAAAAATAATTATACCATCGTGATCAGGAGTTCGTAGTGCACATGTGAGAATGTGGGTGTGAAAACCCATTACCTAAAATTTTTTTTCATCTGCGACCACCTTCCGAACCACTTCGTCAACGACGAGAAGTTTACGATCATCAGATTTTGAGCACAATTGAGGTCAGGCGTTTGAAATTTTGGTAGCACTACGTCCGCACGCCGTGTAGGAGTACACCGCAGCAGTTCCAGCATTCTAGGGTTTCGCTTCCAGCAGCGAGCATCAGGAGAAGCTGTTCCGAGCCAGTTCCCGCAGCCTAAAAAAGGTCAGGTTAGTGTTGCAAAGCAAATATCCGTGCTAAAGTTTTGAAGCTTACAATGAGGAACGAGTCCTATAAGAGGAAGCCGATCCAAATCTTACAATACTTCAAAATAGAGCATGAGGTCCAGAAATTGTAAAAATATAAGTTGAGGTTATGGTTTTCACCTGAAAGGACGCGTTCAAAACAATCTAATTCGCAGAAAGCCGCAAACGATCTAAAAACAAAACACGACTAGTGACGCTTAATAAAGCGCGAGATTCGAATTACCTGATAATTTGTTCATTGATTTGCCTTTGAATTAACTTGTAAATACACCAGAAACGAACCGCACGAAAATTCAATTTGTTGATAGATACATTGACAGCGTAGGGAGTCTGCGCGTTGCTGCTTTTTAATTTCACAGCCCAGTGGCGTAACACGGGAGTTTAAATATAAATATGTCGGTGAACCTAACTTGCAGATTTGAGTCTTTATGCCTACTGAAAGCCAGCCATAAATAACTTTACTTGCAGATGTGCGAATTACTATAAAGGGAAAAACACTACAATCAATGAGCCCATTTATACAATTATTTATTTACTTTTAATCAGTCAAAATTTGATTTAAATAAAACAAAAGTATAAGTAGCGAGTTTATTTATTAATTATCATATCAATTAAAATTATACCGAGCATCTTCATTCACTACAATATCTGTACGAAAACAAATTTTTTTATGTAAATAGATTAATTTCCTCGATATTTTACGAAATAAGCAAGCCGACTGAAATCTATATCGATTATAAATATTTAGCCACCGTACTTCAGTGAGTTTGTGTGATATATACTGAGACCTACGAATACCAAAATTGAATCTTAGACAAGAATTCTGAAGTATTTGTAAACGTTTTTTATCGTTAGAATCTATACTACACCGTATATTGGAAGCCAATAGTTTATCTGCGATAAAATTATAGCATTACAAAGTACGGTTTTCATTTCCTTTGACAAATAGTGCTTATGTGGATATAAGAGCGTAAGTCCCACATAGCCTTTTTTGATACAAGCCCTAACATGATCTTTCTAACGAAAAGAATTGTCAATCACTAAACCGAGATCTTTAGCTTTCTCAACAACAGGCAGTGCCTCTCCATTAATATATAATTTAATAATCTCCTTGGCTCTAAGGCAATCAAATGTTCTGCCAAAAAGTAAAACCAATAATTTCTTAGGATTTAAAAACAGAGAATGTTGTAGTGCAATATTATATAACGATGCCAGTTCTTTATTAACAATCACCACTACACCTTTTCCATTTGTAAATCAGAAAGCGTCAATTGTTAATCGGATTAGTCAAGTGAATTTCAGAAAAGGTCAGATGTAATTCAGATTTTTTAATTGTAAATCAGAAAGCATCACATGTAATTCAGATTGATCAATTGTAATTCGGAAAGCGTCAGGTGTAATTCAGAAAGCGTTAGGTGTAATTTAGAAAGCGTCAATTGTAATTCAGATTAATCAAATAAATTTCAGAAAAGCTCACATGTAATTCAGATTGATCAATTGTAATTCAGAAAGCGTCAGATGGAATTCAGAAAGCGTCAAGTGTAATTAAGAAAGCATCTACCTTAATTTGAAACATTTATTATTTTTTTAATCTTCACAATAAAGCTTATATATGTATTAAACTTTTGCAAAACTTTAACGGCCTACTGGCATATTTTCCATTGCCAAAGCTGCAGCGTGGTAAACTGTGGTATGCTGTGCCGCTTGACCACAATCTCCCCCCACAATGGAATTTTTCGCCTGGTCAATAATTCCTTCCAGATAGATGAGCCTTTGCTCTTGAATTCCAGGAGCTACAACTTGAGGTACTCTCAGATTACACTTTACGAAGGATTTTTCCTTTGACCATATTGTCTCAATAGGATTAAGCATAGGCGAATATGGTGCTAGGCGCAACAGTGTTGCAGTGCTGCATTATCGCACACTACCACTAAGGGCCGGTTGCAGAAAGCAATGTTAAGTCTGGTGTTAGCTAACGCGACGTCAAAGTGAACAAAAACGAATCAAATCTCAAATGCTTATGGTAACTAATACATTAGTAAACAAAATTTGATGCGATTTTGTTCACTTTGACGCGATGTTAGCTAACACCAGACTTAACATTGCTTTCTGCAACCGGCCCTAAGTCGTTTGGTTCATTACCCATCTCTTGCCAACGACGCAAAAGGCTCGCTACCCAAGCATTTGCTGACACAACTGTGAATGAACCCCTCCTTCTCTCCATCGCCACAATGCTTAGTGCTAAATAGCTCCAATTAGATGAACATTGGGGCCTCTTCCTGACGGCATTTGCTGAACGGCTCTCGAACCAGCAAGGGCGCAACCCTTAGTTCGTCGACAAAACAAATTAAAATTGGTTTGATCCATCCAAACAATTTGTTTACCCTGTTGAATATGCCTGTTTAACATTTGCACATATTCCGCTTTCTTGTGTTTATTTTCAACTGAATTCATCGTCGTTGGTTCGCGATGTAGCTGCTTTAGCGTAAACAATCTACCTTCCAAACAGTTTCCAATTGTAGATATACCGACTTCTGTGTGGAAGTTCTGTCTTATCTTTTCTTGTATTGTTTTAAGCGTAGTGTGACATTCAGCTTCTATCCATGAAATTACTTCTTCAGTTAAAATGTTAGGCTTTATTCCTCCTTTTCTAAGCATTGTAGGCCGTCCAGATCGAGTCTAGCGGAATACTATTTTGTACTTTATCCCTCATGTACCTGCCAAAGCTACCCAGTCATCTGCTCCGTCGGCGCATTCTACAATTCTTCTTCTGTCTTCTTCAGAGCGTTGTTTGTAATGTTTTCGCAGAACAGGCTCTGTTCCTGCTATCACTGTTCGGCACAAAGGACAGTTGACTTGTGGTGCATTGCCGAGTTCAAAACACTTTATGTGAAATAAATGGCGACACGGAAGTGTACGTAATATTGAATGCCGTGTCATAGATACACGACAAATTTCGCAATTATCTCTCATTTCCATACCTATTAAACTTTTTCACTTTGACAATTATAATCACAAAGCAACCACTAATAGAGCGATTTCTCAAACAGTAAGCTTGAATATAAGGTCACTATATCAATAAGGTAACGCCATTCCATTCCTTGCTTGAGAATGTGAGAAAATTGTGAGATAAGGATAACAAATACAAATTTCCCAAGTGCAATAGGGAGGACACTAGTTTTTGGGGATTTTCTTTTTGGTGTAATGGCACTTGTAAAGTGAGGAATCTGTTAGGTTATGTGTTTTTATCCCCAGTTGGAGAAAATTGTGCGACAAGGATAGATATAAAAAATCACTAATGGCGGTACCTTATTGATATAGTGACCTTACTTGAATAAAAGTTTCAGCGCCCTACAACGGGTGGGCCAGAAACTATTCAGGCAAGGCGGCAAAATTTAAATACGCCATTACTACGATATTTGGATTAATCAAGGATATACCGTCAACACCAATACAAATTTTGCATATACATAATTTGCCTTCATCAGAATCTCGATTTTAAAGTTTTGAACCGCATAAATCGGAATATGCAAAATCTTTATAGGCTCTGAAGTTTACAATAATTATGGAAAATTCTAACAAAATATTTGCGAATAACAAATATATTTAAGTAATTCAAATAGCAATATTGTTTAATAGGTATTGTCAATCTTACAATAGTCGTGCTCAATTGCAACAATTTGCTTTGGTTAAAAATGCTTTTCACGCATTTTAAATGATTTGTCGGTGTCAGTTTGACGTATGAGTTTACTATTTACGCACTTTTCAAAAGGCGGACAGTATAGCCCCTCTATTTACAAATAGTAGCGACAACCTTTGATGTTGCCGCTGGGGCAAAATCACGTTGGTATCCCTTAAGTCCCTAGCATATTTAAAAATTGCCAAGGAAGTTGTATAATTAATTAAAATGTGACATTGACATTTGTAGTGATTTTATTCATTTTTCTCTTCGGGGGCAAATTCTAAGTCGAGGACGTGGAAATGCCACGGTGTTGTGTCGATAAGTATAAAAATAGTGGCAGAATAGGATTTCAGGTACTCAGATCAGTTATTTTTTCACTGTTTACACTGAAATTTACCGTTTAGTACCTTTTTGTATTTTCATGTTTGCATGAGGTTTGCCCCAGGATGTCGCTACTATTTGTAAATAGAGGGGCTATAGCGGACAGGTGACACCAGCGCCCCCTGACGGATGGGCCAATCTCTAACAATTATTTGATTTGACAGATGCATTCAGAAAACGCTTCTATTAGTAGGTTTTTCTATGCCGTTGGGAAACTTGTGTCTCCTACACTAAATCGGCACAATTTGAAGCAACACTTCTTCACATACCGACCCATAATTAATTATAGTTTGGTTCACAACCTTGTCGAGTGGCGACACCAGCGCCCTCCGACGGGTGGGCCAGTCCCTAACAATTATTTGACAGGTGCATTTAAGAAACTCCTCTATTAGTGGTTGCTTTGTGATTATAATATACAAGCACATAAACCAAAACAGTTAGTTGTCATGACTACCAAACTTTTTAAGGACATGGTAACTATGTCAAATAATATGTTGTTTATTCAAGAGTTTACTATTTAAGTTCTGAATTACAATTGATGTTTTCTGAATTACATCTGACGCTTTTAATAATAATAATAATAGTTACTTTATTCAACAGGTAAAAAAACCCAGTTACAGAATAAAGATAAATACATAAGAAAACCAAATTAAAATTATAATTGTAATGCAATGGCATAAAGGTGCTTATTAAGCTTAGTTTTAAACTGACAAAATCCCAGCCCAAATATATCCAATTCGTTACAAAACTGGTTGTACGTGTAACACATGGTAATCAGCGGACTACAAAAATGATAATTAGTTCTCGGATTGCCATACGAGAAAGATTCATTGTTACGTGTGTTAATACAAGGTACACGTATATTTAATTTGGCTAACAATTCCGGTGTAGAAGTTAGATTATTTACTATTTTAAACAAAAACAAAGTGATTAATTGAACTCTTCTTAATTTTAGAGAAGAAAATGAGAATACAGATAATAATTCAGAGTAGCTACCGTCAAATTTTGATCCATTGACACGCCAATACACATATTTAAGAATTTTTTTCTGAATTGTTTCAATTTTTTTAACTTGATAATTATAATACGGGTTCCATATAATAACACAATACTCGAGTTTAGATCTGACGTAACTGTTAAATAAATTCAATAAGGTTTTTGAGTTCAAAAAATCCTGAGTATTTCTAAAAAGAAATCCCAGACTCCGATTGGCATTTAATATTAACGTGTCCACATGGTCATTGAAAGACAATTTATTATCGTAAGTTACCCCAAGGTCCGTAAAGGTTGATACTCTTTTAATCGGTATAGAACCCAAAGTATATTCAAAATGTATAACATCCTGCTTTCTAGAATAAGTCATAGTAAAGCATTTTTTACTATTAAAAAATAATTTGTTTTTAATTGACCATTCATAAATTGCATTAACATCAGCTTGTACTCGTTCAAAGTCTACAACATTGTTGCTAGTTTTAAAAATTTTCAAGTCATCTGCATATAATAGAACTTCAGAGTAATTTACACAATATGTTATATCATTTATAAAGATTAAAAAAAGTAACGGGCCTAAAATGGATCCTTGGGGAACTCCAGAGGTAGCAAAAAAGTACTCAGAATTTATACCATTAACATAAACATATTGTTGGCGGTTGGTTAAATAAGACCTAATTAAGTTAACAAATTTCTCATGAAGACCTACACCAACAAGCTTCTGCAGCAAAATAACATGATCAACACGATCAAAAGCCTTGGAAAAGTCCGTATAAATGACATCAACTTGACTTCTGCTTTCCAGTGCTTCCGATACATATTGAGTAAAACCTGTTAAATTAGTAAGAGTAGACCGTTGGCTAACAAAACCATGCTGCTTCAAAGAAATCTGATGCAAAACCTGCCGGTATAGGCTTCCATGAATTACAGACTCAAATACCTTGGCAAACACAGAAAGAAGTGCAATTGGACGGTAATTATCAATATGATTTAGTTTCCCAGATTTGAAAATTGGACATATTTTAGCTATTTTCCATTTCTCAGGAAAAATATTAGTTGATATACATAAATTGAAAATGATCATTAGTGGTTCAACAAAGAATTCCGCACAACCCTTAACAACACATGTGGGCACATTATCAGGTCCAAGTGATCTAGTGTTTTTTAATTTAGCAATACACATTTTGACCTCATTGTCCGTAATGTTGTTCAAGACTATGCTGTAATTATTAATATTACAAGTGCTATCAATTCCATGACTTGAGCTATCATTTGGAGAAAAATTGCTACTAAAAAATGTTCTAAAACCTTCAGCAACCATTTCATTCGTTCTTAAAATGCTATCTTGCGAAAACATCGGAACTGGTATGCCAGAGTTTTTCTTTTTATGTTTAATAAAGGTCCAGAAAGATTGAGGATCAATAGAGATGTTTTTTTCCACCTCATGAATGTAATTAGAGTAGGCGAGTTTAGCTTTATGTTTAATCAAAGTTCTAAGTTCCTTAAATTTAGTTTCATATTGGGCACACTTAAGTCGTCGAAAAAGTTTTCTATATTTATTTTTTTGTTTAATTAACCTAATTATATCTCCGGTGAACCAGTTTGGATATTTCCTGTGAGATTTGGTTACCTTAGGAACAGTTTGATCAAAAATATTAAATATTACTTTATAAAATAAGTCAACTGCTTCATTTACATCAGAGCAATTGTTGAGGAAATTCCAATTTGTAGTACTAATAAGTTGATATATACCAAGAAAATCAGCTCTATTAAAATTATAGAATGTTTCCTTGTTAGGAGTCAAAATTTTATTCTTAGTAGCACCGTACTCATAATTTATAATCAATGGGGGGTGATGCAAATCCTCCGGTACAACGCTATCTTCACATCTCATAACTGTCACGTTATTTAGGTTAGTTACAACTAAATCTAAGATACGGGAATTGTGATTAACAATATCATTCAACTGATCAAAATTAATTAAAGAAGCAAAATTAACAAAATCCTTACACAGCGCAGACAAATCACAAAAATTGCACTTATTTATATAATACTGATAAACATCCGTTAAATTAAAATCACCAATTATAATTGATTGAGAATTAAAAATAAAAGGCAATGCAATAATACTATCGTAAATTAAGCAATAGTTTTCTGAATTAGTATGCGGGGGAATATATACAACAATAACATAAAAAGAAACATAATTGTTGACTGTAACTTTAACGCAAACCGAATCACAACTAACAACCGGGCATAAGAAAGGAATAAGCTCACATATGTAGTTGGTAGATACAGCTAAAAGCACTCCACCTCCATTGGCGCGACCAGTAGCAGTAATATCCCTATCCTTCCTAAAAACCACATAATTGTTGTCAAATAATTCACGATCACCTATAGAACTATTCAGATTCGTTTCCGTACAAGCTATCAAAGAATATTCGCGCAGGCAGGATTCCACAAACAGCTGCTTAGTTTTTGTCCTCAAGCCACGTACATTTTGGTAGTAAATAGACAACACTTTATGCGAAAGTACTCCACTAGAAACGCGACTAAGATTATGACGACCCTATTTTTGCGGTAGGTCCTGCTCACTGAGAATTTTTACGGGTGGCGAATTGTCACTCTTTTTTAGAAATATTGTACCTTTTTTAGTCCATAAATATTTGTAATCACATTCCTTTTTCGCAATGTTTGCTTTCCATAATAAGAACTTGTTTGCAGGTGTTAGATTCTCGTTAATAAATATTCTCCCAGTACCAGAATTTGGTAAAATGTCATTATTGTAAATAATTAACTTCTTTCTGTTTTGGATAAATGCATCACGGGTACTTCTTCTTAGAAATTGAACTATAACAGGAGCCGGTCCGTTACCAGATCTAGTAGGCAAGCGATGTATAGCTTCAACTTCCATGCTATTAAAATTATCTATACCAAGTTTATCAGCAATGACGTTTAATTTACTTAGAAGATTTTCATCCCTTTCTTGAATTAGGCCGTGTAATTCAATGTTTTTATTCCGGGAATACTGGTCCATGTTATTTATATGTGTTTTAAGTTCGTTAATTTCCTTATCCTTCTCAACCAATTTATCTTGAATACTAGCCACCTTGACATCACTTAAGTTTGCGCGATCCGTGATTTCCTTTATTTCAGTTTGCATTACGGAAATACTGGACGATAAATTAGCAACTGTTTGAGTCAATTGCTGAATGCTGTTGTTCATTAGCGGCAGCAGCTCTAGTTGCTTCCTAATGTGCATAAGATGTTCATTATTGGTTTTTACTGCACTCTGAGTATCAGGAGTGCCACATCGATTCAGCACAGATATGTTATCATCCACCTTGCTCGACTCGGAGTCCAAATTGCCATCAAAATTTGAGGTTAAGCTCGTGCATTCGACGCATTTCCAATATTTAAGTGTTTTATTGTTGCTCGTTGCACGCACATCACTGATATTAATCCCAACACAATTAACATGAAAAGATTGCTTACATGTACCTGTGCAAACAACTGCTTCATCATATCTATCAATTTTATTTGAGCACTTTCCACACAAAACACCTCTTGGCGCCATTGCAATAGCCTTTCTGAATTACAATTGATCAATCTGAATTACATCTGACCTTTTCTGAAATTCATTTGATTAATCTGAATTACAATTGACGCTTTCTGAATTACATCTGACGTTTTCTGAATTACACCTGACGCTTTCCGAATTACAATTGATCAATCTGAATTACATGTGACCATTTCTGAAATTCATTTGATTAATCTGAAATACATTTGACGCTTTCTGAATGACAGTTGATGTTTTCTGAATTACAACTGGAAAAGGTGTAGTTATGGGAAGTTTCGATACTTTTGCAGACTCGTTCATTCCAATCCCATTCCGCAAGTGGATCGAGTCCATCGGATTCGATCCTCGGATCGACATCGAAATTGAATTTGCATTTCAGACACCCGTGGTCCTCGGTCATTCCGGACCTGGAACGAATAACGTGCGTATCTTTGTTTTGGTGAGTGGTCACGCAGTCGGTAATTCAGTATGTTTATATGTCTCAAACATCAATTGGGCACATACAAAGCCGCCAAAAGCCATAAATCACTGATACTGATAAAAAAGCATGTAACTTCGGCCGTATCATGTGTCGCCTGTCGACGTTGAGCCTCTAAAACGAACACCATCATCATTTGCTGTTCCTCATCAACACATTGTATTGTATTCTGTATTGAAATGGATTGAATAACGGAATGCCAAAGGAATGAATGTCCGCGAGAATTGACGCCTCGCGACCTTTTCGTTCCTCGGAACGAATCGGGACCGAAACTTGGACTCGATCCAAATCGATCCTGCCCCGGATTCAATCCTTTGTATCGAATCCGACCGGATCGACACATCGCTAATCACCACTGCATCATAAATTTGATTAGGAAGGCAAGAATAGATAAGCTGGATATCGTCAGTATAAATATGTAGAGTGCAACGATTAGCTGAACTAGCCAGCCTTATTGTATAAATGCTGAATAGCAAAGGACCTAGAATTGATCCGTGTGGTACACCTTTATCGATACTAACTCTATCAGATAAAGTTGCCCCTAACTTTACTGTTTGAAACTTGTTTGTTAAGAAATAGCAAAGCTATAGCAGTCTGACTTGGCCCAATTTAAATAAAGAAAACAGGATATGGTGGTTAATTGTGTAGAAGTCTAAAAGTACTAATATCGATAAAGCTGCATCAATAGATCCAAGAAGATTATCAGTAATATCTAGTAGAGCAGTTGTGCAACTGTAACCTAACCGGAAACTGACTGGAATTTGGAGAGGATGTTACAGCGCTCCAAGTAATTACGTAATTGTAAGTCAATTATCTTCTCCAAGACTTTCGACAGAGTAGGAAGTAGAGATGGGCGCGTGAGTGAGTTTTCGCTCACGTCACGCACGTTTCACGCTTGCTTTAAACACTCACGTTCACGCACGTTCACGCTCACTTTCACTCACGTTCACGGCGTGACACGCCACTCACGACGTGACACGCAGCTTTTATTTTAAAATTTAAATTAAGATAGAACAGAATGTTCAAATTTAAAACCAATGAAAAAACCGTACCTAAAGAGAACTAAAAATATGTTTCTGCACGTGACATAATTTACGTGGTATGTTGCAATCAGAATAGTTGACATAAAATGAAAAAAATGAAAATTGACTATAATAACTTACGACAACGGATAAATACTGATTTCTCGCAAATACATTTCTTGCAGCTGTCTTCAAAGACATTAATTTTAATATCAAAAGCTGTCATTGAAATTGACGTTTCCCTTATGGTACGAGTACAGAATGTATATGTTGCTACACAACACTTTTAATTCGTAAGTTTAAAAGTACTTTTATGTACAAGAATCAACATTTTCAGCGTTAAGGCGAGTATACAAAACAAAACATTACTTTTATTAGAATAATAATTACATCTACACATGTACACAATAAATTGGTTTAAAAATAAAACGTAATCAACATTTTCAGTGTTGAATCGAGTATACAAAACAAAACATTACTTTTCCAAAAAAAAGGTTCATCTACACATCTACGCAATACATTTTTGGTTTAATAATAAAACGTAATTAACATTTTTAGCGTTAAGCCGAGTATACAAAACAAGACATTAAAATTTTGATTTAAAAATAATATTTAATCAACATTTTCAGCGTTAGGTCGAGTTCTGCGCTCATCTAAAATTCGCCCAGCTGTAGCAAATACTCTTTCGCTTGTAGCCGAACTTGCCGGTATGTTTAAAAATTCTCGAGCAAATTTTTTTAACAGTGATGTATTTACACTGTTTTTCCAAAATCCTAAAATGTCATCTACATTTCCGCATTTTAATTTAACATAATAACTTAGTTCTGCTTCGACATCATCATCATTAGATGTGTCATCGTCAGAGCTATCTCTAAGTGTAGAAAAATAAGAATGTGATGCTGATGTACCAGTTTTGAGTCGTTTGCTATGTATTTCATCATTATCAACTATAGTTTTATTTGCATTTTCGAATATTTGGATTTGCTCTAGGCTTTCCTTTACAGTCGAACGAATATCTTCTCTTTTATGTGAAGGTATGAACTTTAAGGATTTATAATTAGGGTCCAAAAATAAAGCCACATAATGTAACAATTCGTGATTTAATTACGTTTAAAAGTTGCTGCACCCCGCAGTTTTTTATTCGTTACTAAATATTTAACGTGAAATTAACGTGAAACGTGAATCACGCCATGGAAATTTTCACTCACGTTCACTCACGTTCATGTCACGATTTTCAAATATTACTCACGTTCACGACGTGACACGCCGTGACACGACGTGACACGACTGTTTTCACGTCACGCGCCCATCCCTAGTAGGAAGTAAACTAATAGGGTGGAGATCTTTATGTTCCTGTGGAGACGAGCACTTGGTCAAGGAAATAATGACAGCATCTTTCCATGCTTGAGGAAAAACACCCGTTAATAAGCACTTATTAATGATATGGGTTATATAATTTAAAATGTAAGGACAGCATAGCTTTAATATGAATATGTCAATCTGATCAGAGCCGAATGATTTAGTACGAAGTTTATTTAATAAAGAATAGATTAAATTGTTATTGACCAGCTTGAACTCAAATAAATCAGGGAATTCATAAGTGGTGTTGTTAGTATAGAAATTTATAAACTCAGAGATATCTGTATTTGAAGTATGAATGCTGTTGACAAAGTAATTATTAAACTCTTCTGCATTTAGTTAGTGGTGGGGTATGCCACAGTTTTTTTATTTTGATTTTGCAAGGACGTAAGCTCCTTCCACATACCACTGGTGTCAGAACCACGGAGAGTACTATTGAAATAAGCTTGCTTTTCATTGCCTAGACACTGAGTGGTGAAGTTACGCAACTGCTTGTAATAATCAAAATGAGCAGGAAGATTCGTCTTTCTGTACCTAGTCTTTGTTTTATTCCTTAAACGCATTAGACGCTTCATATTATCGGTCACATAAGGAGTTTGCGGTTTTGATGCTTTCTGGTTACAAACGGCATGTGCTTGTCAAAAAGGGTCACGATGTAATTATTAAATATGGAGACCTTTTCATCAATGTTATTCACGTAATAGATACTATCAAGGGGCAGCGAGATAAGGTCTTGATAGAACTGATTATGATCAAAACATTTATAATCTCTATATGTGAAACATTTAGTTGGAACAGCTGACTTGGCAACAGAAAGAACACAACTTACTAACTCGTGATCAGAGAAGCATACTGGCATTACTTTTGTGCTGAGTATTATTGAGGGGTCCGAGACTAAAACAAGATCGATCGAAGAAACGCTACGGGCAGTAATTCTCGTTGGCTCAGAAATAATTTGCTGGAAGGAAGTGGCCTCTAACATAGCCTTAAGGTAAATGCAAGGTGGACTATCAGGTTTCAGCATATGCACATTAAAAATTTTATCGGACATTATTATGCAATTGTTTAAAGACACTTCGAGCTCATCTATAAAAAACTTATAGTTATCTTTTGGTGGTTTATATACTACACCAAACGAGTAAGTATAGTCCTACTCCACCAACTCTGCCTGCATGGTCTGCTCTAATAAGATTATAGCCTTTAATACGCACATGATCGTTATTAATATCAGAAGTGAGCCATGTTTCAGTAACTGCAATTCTGTCATAAGTACTATCCACCACTGCACTTTTAAAACTGTTGAAATCGCTTAAAATAGATTGTGCATTAACATGCGCTACATTAAAATTATGAATCATAGTGGAAGAGGAAATATGATATACCAAACTGCTAAATACTAAAAATCTTAAATATGCATTACATAAAGACAAAAAATTCGCTGAACAGGTTCAAAAATAGACAAATCAAATTAGTACTTAAAAGATAAGCAACAACAAAAACATTAAATTAAATAAATTATTTTGATTTAAATTTGAGAGTCGCGATGGACGCCGAGTAACTGACATGTACAGCCTCGACTCCGTTTAAAAATCGTGATTTTAAAGGTGAAAAGTGAACAGTTAGAATCAGTTTAGTGTTAGAAGTGATTTAGAAGCGGATAGAATAAAGGGGAATAATCAGAATTTACACAAGGGAAACAAATAAACAAAACGGCGCAGAAGGGTCAAAGCCGCGTAAAATAGATACGCACATTGAGGCGCGCGGCGGTAATTTCGTTTGCGAGAACCTTGACCAGGCAACATGTGCGTGGTCTGACGCATAAGATTGCGGGTATGCGACCGGGTATCGGAAAGCGTTGAAATCGAATTTAAAAATAAATCAGCTCATACTTAAAAGCAAAAATGCAAGCAGAAGAGCTAGAGAGGATGACTGAAGAATTAATAGCGGGAATAAGATTGATGCAAATGGAATTTCGGAATGAAATGCAAGACAGTCAGAGGACAATACAAGGGAATTTAGACGAACTAAGTAATTTAACAAAAGAGATACACGCAAGAGAAGAAGAAATCGAGCGGGAAAGGAAGGCGCTGTATGAAAAGCTCGCAAAACTGGAAGAAAAGTGGGAAAAACACAGATCAACTACGAAAATAATTTACACAGAAGAGATGCTCTTACAGTTGCGAAATGTAAAAGACAGCAGGATAGAGAAACCCACCTGGAGGAAAAGAACTATGGAACTAAAAATCAGGGCTAACAAAAAGACTGAACCGAGAAATGGTCATTACGAAAGAGCAGAGGTGAAGAACCCAGGAAATGCAAAAGACAGGCAAAGGCAAGTAGTAGGAGAGCGCCCCGTTAACGAAATAAAAATAGGTACATGGAATATTTGCAGTCTAAACGGAAAGGAAAGGGAACTAATAAGTGAGTTTGAAAAACCAGGAATAAGAATTCTAGCCCTGACGGAGACCAAAAAAAAAGGGACAGGCTTTGATGACTTGCAAGGGCATTTATTATTATACAGTGGAGTAGATCAACAAAAATGGGCACAAGCAGGAGTTGCCTGTCTGATACATAAAAACTTTAAGGAAACAATAATTAACTGGGATTTTATTCCGGAAAGAATAGTGTGGATTTACCTTAAACTAGGAAAACTGAAATATAAGGTTATAATTGTGTATGGACCGAACGAAAACGATAAAAACGAAGAAAAAGACAAATTTTGGATAGAGTTACAGGACCAAGTAGATAATTCAATGGAAACCCTAGTGGTAGGCGACTTAAATGGTAGAGTTGGCAACAATAACGAGTCAACTGATGGCAGTGTAGGTAAGTTTGGAGAAATTACAAAGAATAGAAATGGTGATAGAATTATCGACTTCTGCATAATAAATGAGTTACTAGTAGCTAACACATAATTTAACCACAAGGCCATTCATAAGTATACTAGAGAAGTCCAATCAAGAAATGAAAAATCCCTAATTGACTTATTACTTATAAAAAGGAATAAATTAGCTAAAATTAAAGACGTGAGGGTTAAAAGGGGTTATGAAATAGGTTCGGATCACTATCTAGTAGAAATAAAGATAAAAGGAGACAAAGAGTACTCAGAAGAGCGGGTTATTAAGAAGAAACCGTTTAATAACATAAAGAGTTATAGACTACAAGAAGAGAATATAAAACTTATTTATCAAGAAGAACTGGAACATGAAATAAAGCAAAAGAAGGAGATTACGAGTGAAAACATAGAAGATAGCTGGGAACAGTTCAAAGAAATAGCCATCAAGACGGCAGCAAAAGTCTGTGGTACTTCAAATCATATGAATGGGAGAAGACAAACAGCATGGTGGAACGATGAAATCAAGGCCGCAATCAAGCAAAAGAAGGCTAGCTGGAAAAAAATATCTTAGTACAAAAGATGAAGCAGACCACAAAAGTTATAAGAATAACCGATCAAAAGTCAAGCAACTAGTAAAAGAAGCCAAAAGGAAAACGTGGGAAGACTTTGGCGACAGAATGGAAACACAAGGCCAAGGTAACGCAAAGCTACTCTATAGGACTATAAAGGGACTGAGTAATGAAAAGAAAGAAAGAGTTCCAATAATTCAGAGTAAAGATGGAAGAATGCTGGTTTCAGAAATAGATACTAAAACCCGGTGGTATGAGTATTTTACAGAATTGTTTGAATGTGATGATAGAATCAACAGCGATGGCAGAGATACACAAAGTATTTTTTCTTCAAACGGCAGTAAAATATGGCATTATACTGCTGGATTGATGATGCTAAACTGTCACTATTGCCAAGCGGCAGATAATATTATCCGCCGCTGACGAGCGGCAGATAAAGTTATTATCTGCCGCTGACAACTTTATCTGCCGCTCGTCAGTGGCAGATAATATTATCTGCCGCTGACGAGATGAAGTAATTTTCTTCGAATTTGGTTCACAAAGTTGTAAATAATTTGTTATAAAAACGTTTGAAGAAAAAATACTATATGTTATTCGGAGCAAAAGTATCTTTATGTGGCTCGGCTGTACTTATCTGCCTCGCAAGCTCGGCAGATAACCCGTCCAACCTCGCCACATAAAATATAACTTTTGCTCCTAATAACATAATATACTATTAAATCAGCATGAAGCACTCCAGACGGACATAATGTATGAGGAGGTGCAACACGCCCTCTCAAAATAGAAAGTTGGAAAAGCTGCCGGGCAAGACGAAATTAAACCCGAAATGATCAAGTATATGCCACATGAAGGACGACTAATGATGCAAAGAATGTTTAACGTGGCGTGGAAAACAAGGAAGACTCCAGAAGCCTGGCAGGCGGCAATTATAGTACCGGTTCTTAAAAAAGGAAATTCCACTTAGTGTAATAACTACCGAGGTATCTCGTTACTCAGTGTAGTAGGCAAAGTATACGAGCGCATAATAGAACGCAGATTGAGAAAAATCCTAGAGCCAACCTTTCAAGAAAGTCAAGCAGGTTTTCTACCAGGACGCTCTACACAAGACTGGATATTTACGCTACGCCAAATTTCTGAGAAAACAGTCAGGAAAAGAGGGAAAGTGTATCTGTGTGCAATAGATCTCCAGAAAGCTTTCGACACAATTTCGAGAAAGTGTATATGGGAGACCCTAATAAGGCGGGGTGTACCTAATAGCCTAATAAATGCAGTGAAGAGCTTCTACCAAAATACCACAAACAAAGTAAGAACTAAGTATGGAACAACGGAAAATTTCACCACTAATAAAGGCGTAAGGCAAGGGGGAATCCTAAGCCCTTTGCTGTTTATTACGGTTGTGCGAGCTCGTAGGTTAATATGAGTTTTTTAATTAGTGGACTGTATTATCTGCTGCTCTCATTGCCAGGAATCTCATTAAATGATGTTGGAGTAAAACACTTCACTACTTTAAATGCCTTTAATTAACTAAGAACCAATACAACACTTATTCAATGCTAGTACATCTAGCTCCGTGCCGAAGCACAACCTTTCGCATTGACAAGCAGTTGTGTACTCTTCGCTGCTACCGCGGCCCTCAGAGTATATAAAGGGTGGGGCGCAAACATACTCCCCGCCAAAAATATTTCATTAAATATTTTTCAACCTCATAACAATACAAATTTAATGTTAGTATCTAAACGACTAAAAATCTAAAATCGAAACAAAGCTGATTTTTAAGCTTAAGTACTAATTTATGTCTAGTCGCTTCTTAACTATCGGCCACTTCACTGGCACAATGCTCTGCTTTTTCGCACTCACTTGAAAGTACACAAATCTTTTTTATACTGCGACGTGTAAGTCCCTTTGAGGTGCGTACTTCAACAACACGCACGATGTCGTCCTTGCCAGGAAACACCTTGGTGATTCGATCCAGCCTCCATTGACAAGCTGGTAGCCCTTCTTCTCGCAACAGCACCATGGTTCCTTCCACTAGGTTTCTTGTTTGCGTCAAACCTCGCCTTGGTCTTTGTTGGAGACCATTTAAATATTCCAGTTGGAATTTTTTCCAATATTGTTGTACCATAGCTTGTACGAGCTGATATCTGGTCAATTTATTTGTATGTTCACTGAGTAAGTTAGGATCGGGTAAGGAAGTTAAGGTTCTGCCGATTAGAAAATGTCCCGGTGTTAAAACCTCAAAATTTTCAATATCCGAACTTATAGGTGTTAACGGTCTAGAATTCATTATGGCCTCTGCCTGAATTATCACAGTATTAAATTCTTTATAAGTTAAGCTGTGCGAATTCACAATTATTTTCAAATAAAACTTAATTGAAGCTACAGCTCTTTCCCATAAACCTCCCTGTTCAGGACTTCTTGCAGGAATGTAATTCCAGTTAACCCCCATCTCTGCTAATGTATTATGCAAAACTTCTTGTAGTTTCCTACTCTTGTAAAAATTTTCCCACGAAATTTGTGGCATTGTCACTGTATATATTTATAGGTTTACCCCTTTGTGCAACGAAACGTCTAAAAGAAGCAATAAAATACTATGTTGTCAAATCGGTTACCGCTTCTACGTGTATGGCTTTTGTACTAAAGCATACAAACAACGCAATATAGCATTTTATGACCTTGCTTGATCTAGTTTTTCTATCTTTGATTAAAAAAGCTCCTGCGAAATCTACTCCACAGTTTTCGAAAGCATATGTCGGTTTTACTCTATGAGAGGGCAAAGAGCCCATTAAGGTCTTACAGGCTTTTAGCTTTACCTTAAAACATACCATACATTGATGTACAATTTGTCTCACTATACATCTCCCCGCCACTGGCCAATATCGTTCTCTAACTATAAATAATGTGGTTACAGGCCCCGCGTGCAAACTTATTTCATGGCTATGCTTGATTATCAACATTGTCAAAATATGTTTAGCAGGAAGTATTATCTGATGTACGCTATCGTAACTTAACTCTGAGTTTTGTATCCTTCCACCTACTCTAATCAATCCATTATTATCAACAAATGAACTTAATTTTGCCAATTTATGGTTATTACTTAATAAACAACCCCTTTTCAAAATTTTTATTTCACCCCAGTATGCTTCTCCGTCTTTTGACCTTAGATATATACACGCGGAGTATCCTTTGATACTAGCGTCAAAAAAACGCATGCAACTCGACCAGTTCATACTCTTTATGCAAAACGTGTCGCGGAATTATAATATCTTTTAATTGTTCTAAATCGTTTTTAAATGATTCCCATTTCTTTACTGTTTCATCAGGTAGCGGTTCGTCCCATGGTAGCTTCAACGACCACAACCCTTGCATAAATAATTTTGCAACAATAACTACAGGTGCTAGCATCCCTAATGGATCATATATCTTACTTATAGCCGACAATACTTCACGTTTTGTAATAGCATTTTTCGTATTACTAAACATATCTACCTTGTATTTTAATACATCATTTCCCGGACAATAGTATATTCCTAACGTTTTATGAAAATCATCTTTTTCTAATGTTAATGCTTTTAACACATCGCCTTTATCTACGGAGTCATGTATTAACCTTGATACGAACCGATAAACAGATCAGATCGACAAAGGAAATGTACGTCGCCACATAAAGCGGCGACAGTACAAAGGACCCTAAAAACATCTGTTTACCAAGCCGTCGCGATCTTGCACAAACAAAGAGAAAATATATCTATTTTCAAAAACCCTCGTAGAAACATAAAACAATAAAACTAAGGCAACCCCAGCGAAATTTTAAAGTGCAGCAAAGTGGCGCTCATAAACTTTATTGGAACCGGCCGGCCAAGAAAGGCGACAGCAAGGGAAATTAATACCAACGAATGTATCAGCATTGCAGATTGAATTTACTTAAATTAAGAAATTTTCACAAAAGCAATAAACTAAGACAGGGTTGTTTAGTATCAAAATAAGGGAAAAAATTAGCCGATTTTTTTTAAGCAAGTATGAAATTTGAGCCTCAAACGGTCAACGAGCGCGCACGCAAAAATAACGTGCGCGATATATGCACGGGCATTGGGAAAATTAATTTATTCGGCGAGTTTAGCGACAAACACCCTCATATCAGGTATTAAAAGGACCGCCTTTTCGCGAGCTATGCCATGCGACACAAATCAGGTCGATAATTGATCGCGCCGCGCAATTAAACGCGATAATTCGAAATGCATCAAAAACGGGCCAAAACATTCCTTCTACCTCGACCAATGGGTTGCGAGATCGCGTCTGACAAACGACTGGCCCCTTTAAATAGTCGGACGCTGGCAGTAGGAACACACTCAACCCAGGAGAGTCAGCCAACAGCATCCAGCCTTCCAGGACCAGCTAGCAGCTCCAGCCTTTCAAGGATCTACCAGCCCCAGCCCTCTCCAGAGCCTATCACCTTCGTTGGACATAGCTGGTTGCCGCATCTACTGGACTTAGCTGTCTACCGCATCTACTGGACATAGAGCCTGCCGCATCTACTGGACTTAGCTGTCTACCGCATCTACTGGACATAAAGCCTGCCGCATCCACTGGACTTAGCTGTCTACCGCATCTACTGGACATAGAGTGTGCCGCATCCACTGGACTTAGCTGTCTGCCGCATCCACTGGACTTAGCTGTCTGCCGCATCTACTGGACTCAGAGCCAACCGCATTCGTTGGACTTAGAGCCAATCGCCTTCGTTGGACTTAGAGCCAATCGCCTTCGCTGGACAGAGAGCCTGCCGTCTTCGTGGGATTTGGACACGGAGCCACTTTAGCCGCCGGCACCGCCTCCGAAGGACCACACCAGCTTCCAACTGCGGATGCCAATCCGCCATTTTCTTTTTCTGTACATATATGTTACCTAGTTATAAGCTTATCTGTATGTTAGTTAGTAGTGTAAATATAATAAACTTTGTTCCAATCAAATCCAGTGTCTAGCTGAGGATAACGCCCACCCTCCTCTTCCGAAACCGACGCCATTGAAGTAACCCTACCGCTGAGCTATAAACCGAGGCGTGTTAATTGTCGCCCGGAACGTGGGGCCAGCCTTTGGTGGATATCATAGGGAAGCCACGCCCTCTACAATGGTGAAGTTGACGAAGAAGGATGGACGCAACTCCGCCGAGGACCAACAAGAAACTTCAGCAGACACCGCAACCAAGTGGCAGCCCGCATCACTCGGAAGTCACAGAAGACAGCGCATTCCCGTTTGCATGTGGACAGAGGACACCACCGCAGTGTCTCAACCCAGTGCAAACCGAGATGAATGAAGACGACCAACACCACTTCTGGGAGTGGTAGAAAACACCCAGTGGCGCCCAAAACCAACTTCAATAACCTCAGCACCAACAATCAGAATCCGCAACGATTCGCCGCGATCTCAAGGATCCCTCATCACCAGCTCTCTAGCCGGCACCTCCAATGTGCTGCCAAAAGCTCTTCACCAGCTCTCTGGCCAGCACCTCCAATTGTGCTACCAGAAGCTCATCACCAGCTCTCTGGCCAGCACTTCAAATATGCTACCAGAAGCTCATCACCAGCTCTCTGACCGGCAGTGCCAATCTGCTGCCAGAAGCTCGCCACCAACTCTCTGCAGGCACTCCAGCACCTGCACTCAGCACAAATTCGTCGAGAAGCGCAACAGGGAAACCGCGCTCACTAGAAGGCCGAAGCCACAACTCCGCCGGAACACGCGCTCCAGGTCCCCGAAGCTATGACTTGCCACCTCCACCACCGAGGGTCAATCTGTCCGCGCAAAGGATGCCCCTTCCTTCCGCAGATTGACTCAGCACGTGAGGACTGCCGCAACGCCGCCATACTTCGCCTGGTCACGCGCGCCCGCTTCCGGAAGATCAAGCATGGCACCTTCTACGACGAGGATCCACCTGGCTTCTCCCCAAACGTCAACACGTCTGATTAGCCCTATCAGCCCCCGAACAAGGTGTCCCACCTCAGCCGCCTCCACGTCAGCAAGTCGGGTCACCTAGAAAGATAGGAACTTCGCGTCAAGGAGAGGACTCCGCCTAAGCACGCACTTCAAGACCCCGAACTCCTAGCATCGCGCTTATGTCACCGAGGACCGATCTGGCCACGCCTGGACCCCCAAGCTTCCGCCGGCACCAGCCGTGTACTGGCGAAGTGTTCCCAGCCACAGATCTGCTCCAGAACGTGAAAAAGCCCACGCCCCAAGGGACTTCGCTTGAACCCGAGCCCCAGGTACCAGGAGTCCTGGCCGAAGTTTCTAACACCCCAGGTCGACATCCGCCCCCACGAGTCCCGGCTGACGACACCTTCCATCGGAACGCTTCTCACCGCCTCCAAAGCCCCAACAACGGCCTTCAACGGCCCAACATCTCGCTCATCGAGATACCTCCACCGAGCAGCGTATCATTCCATAGGGATTCAGCGACCACTTAGCCCAAAGATGCATGACGGCCAGCGAACCCGCAAAGGAAAGATCCCCCCGGTTTCAAGAACCTGCTACAAGGGATCATGCGACTCGCAGCCAATCATCACCATGATAATTCACAAGGGCATCTACGGATAACCGGCCACTCATATCTCGCAGTACCACCAAGGAATCCGTCGCTAAGCCAATTAGACGTAGTCGAAGGAAAAACACACGCAGACCAACTCCGCCTCTTCTCTCCCTAACCTTTTTGTTTTGTGCCCGGATCGCGGACGCCAAACGAGGGGGGAATTGATACGAACCGATAAACAGATCAGATCGACAAAGAAAATGTACGTCGCCACATAAAGCGGCGACAGTACAAAGGACCCTAAAAACATCTGTTTACCAAGCCGTCGCGATCTTGCACAAACAAAGAGAAAATATATCTATTTTCAAAAACCCTCGTAGAAACATAAAACAATAAAACTAATGGCAACCCCAGCGAAATTTTAAAGTGCAGCAAAGTGGCGCTCATAAACTTTATTGGAACCGGCCGGCCAAGAAAGGCGACAGCAAGGGAAATTAATACCAACGAATGTATCAGCATTGCAGATTGAATTTACTTAAATTAAGAAATTTTCACAAAAGCAATAAACTAAGACAGGGTTGTCTAGTATCAAAATACGGGGAAAAATTAGCCGATTTTTTAAGCAAGTATGAAATTTGAGCCTCAAACGGTCAACGAGCGCGCACGCAAAAATAACGTGCGCGATATATGCACGGGCATTGGGAAAATTAATTTATTCGGCGAGTTTAGCGACAAACACCCTCATATCAGGTATCAAAAGGACCGCCGTTTCGCGAGCTATGCCATGCGACACAAATCAGGTCGATAATTGATCGCGCCGCGCAATTAAACGCGATAATTCGAAATGCATCAAAAACTGGCCAAAACATCCCTTCTACCTCGACCAATGGGCTGCGAGATCGCGTTTGACAAAGGACTGGCCCCTTTAAATAGTCGGACGCTGGCAGTAGGAACACACTCAACCCAGGAGAGTCAGCCAACAGCATCCAGCCTTCCAGGACCAGCTAGCAGCTCCAGCCTTCCAAGGATCTACCAGCCCCAGCCCTCTCCAGAGCCTATCACCTTCGTTGGACATAGCTGGTTGCCGCATCTACTGGACTTAGCTGTCTACCGCATCTACTGGACATAGAGCCTGCCGCATCTACTGGGCTTAGCTGTCTACCGCATCTACTGGACATAGAGCCTGCCGCATCCACTGGACTTAGCTGTCTACCGCATCTACTGGACATAGAGCCTGCCACATCCACTGGACTTAGCTGTCTGCCGCATCCACTGGACTTAGCTGTCTGCCGCATCTACTGGACTCAGAGCCAACCGCATTCGTTGGACTTAGAGCCAATCGCCTTCGTTGGGCTTAGAGCCAATCGCCTTTGCTGGACAGAGAGCCTGCCGTCTTCGTGGGATTTGGACACGGAGCCACTTTAGCCGCCGGCACCGCCTCCGAAGGACCCACCAGCTTCCAACTGCGGATGCCAATCCGCCATTTTCTTTTTCTGTACATATATGTTACCTAGTTATAAGCTTATCTGTATGTTAGTTAGTAGTGTAAATATAATAAACTTTGTTCCAATCAAATCCAGTGTCTAGCTGAGGGTAACGCCCACCCTCCTCTTCCGAAACCGACGCCATTGAAGTAACTCTACCGCTGAGCTATAAACCGAGGCGTGTTAACCTATTATAATTTGCTACCCATTTTCTTAAATTTAATCCAGCTGAATTTAATATACTAATAATTTCACGTTTTAAAGTAAGTAATTCTTCAACTGTATCGGCTCCGCATATTAAATCATCGTAATAAAACGAATTATCGATAATTTCACTAGCTTTTGGAAATAGTTCTTTGTTTTCTATAGCTAACTGTTTTAAGCAACGCGTTGCAATAAATGGACTCGATCTTAAGCCGTACGTTACAGTTTTTAACTCATATATTTTCAAAACCTCGTTTTCATTTTCACGCCAGAATATTCTTTGTAAGCAGTGCTGTTCCTTATTTATATTAAATTGTCGGTACATTGCTTCGATATCACTGCTCACTACATAATTGAAGGTACGAAATCTCAACAAAATATCATTGAGATCAGATTGCACAGTAGGTCCGGTATACTGTAAATCGTTAAGTGCAATCCCATTGTCACACTTAGATCCCCCGTCAAAAACCGTTCTACATTTTGTAGTCAAAGAATCTTTCTTTAACACCGCGTGGTGAGGTAAATAATAACTGTATTTTGGTTCTACATTCGTTTGTACTAATTGCATATGTCCCTGCATTTCGTAAGTTTTCATAAATTTTGAATACTGCCCTTTTAACTCGAAATTTCTTTTTAGTTTCTGTTCTAACTCATAAAATCGTGTTTTAGCTATTTCTTTAGAATTGCCTAATTCTCCTAAACTTCTTTTAAATAATATTTTTGTGTCAAAACGACCCGTTCCGTCTCTAACCGTCGAATTTAAAAATAATTTCTCCGCCTCTATATTTTCAAGCGATAAATCTCCTTTTTGTGTAGAAACCTCCTCAAGTTCCCAGAATTGTTTAACTAGGTACCTCATCTACTGCGCAAAATGAATGCACTTTCATAATTGGTCCCCGCGATAAATGCAACCTTCCCGCTACTACCCATCCCAATTTGGTTTGCTGTAATATTAGATTTGAATTTTCTATATTAATTCGCTGATCTCCTAACACATCCCAAAAAACATCACACCCGAGTATTATATCAATATCAGCTGTCTTATTAAAGTTGGAATCAGCGAGCTTTAAGCAACTTGGAATTCTCACATTACATTTTTCAAAACTCAAATTTGGAATAGCAGCAGTAAGTTGTTTTAATCCTAGACAGCAAATTATTTTCTCAAAGTCTGAAAACTTGGATCTAATTTTAATGTTTACTAATTTGTCTATTTCAGCTGTTTTCGCTGAAATTCCCGTAACTTTTACATCAACTTTCTTGCCGTTTAAATTTAATATTTGCATGGCCCTTTCCGATATAAAATTTGACATAGCTCCGCTGTCCAATAAAGTTCTAAGCTCAAACCATTCCGAATTAGCTGCTTGTACATAAATGATTGCCGTCGGCAATAAACAAATATCTTCCGTGTTGGCAGAATATACCCCCATATTACAAACGTTAGTCGTTATTCCGTTTGCCGCATTGTCAAAACTTTGTGTGACCACTTCCTCATTGTGTTCCCTATTATTAATACAAGAAGCTACTTGCTCGCCGCCCCTGTTATCCGCATTAGCAGGCGCTACACTTTCTCCATAATCATGCAAGAACACGTTATGTAATCTACCACATTTAAAACACCCCCGATTTTTACAATTTCTTGCGGTGTGGCCCGGATTCAAACAATTGAAACACAACTTCTGTTCAACAATAACCCTTTCTTTTGTCTGCCTAGACATCTTTTTAAACCTTTCACATTTATAAATTTTATGGGTACCTTGACAAATTGTACACCTTTCATCTGCCGCAACAAATACAGACTTAGTTCTTTTTTCTCCATGTGAATCGCCTAATGAACTCTTTAACCCTTCCAAGAAGTCACATCTATTTTGTAAAAACTCCTTAAAGGATGCTAACGTTGGAATCTGCTTTGCATTATTTACACCTTCCCATGTTCTTAAAGTTACATTGTCCAACTTCTGACTAATAACAAATATAAGCAAAGGACCCCAATTTTCTGTTTGAACACTCAAATTGCTCAAACCTCCCAACGATTTAATTAAGGTGTCTGTTAATGAGCGTAACCCTACAAAACTTTCCTTTTGCAATTTCGGGATATCAAATATACTTTTAATCAAACTGTCAACTGTTAATCGTGGATTATCAAAACGCTGTTCTAATAAATCCCAAGCTACCTTATAATTTTCATCGGTTAATTCAATGCTACTTAAAATTTGTTTTTCTTCTTTTTTGCAGGCTCCCTTTAAATAAAATAGTTTTTGCACGTTACTAATACCAGTATTATTATGAACTATATCTTCATATAAACTCTTAAACTCGTTCCAAGATTCATAATTTCCATAAAAATCAGGAATTTGCAAACTTGGCAATTTAACCTGTGATTCGACTGTTGACTGAGTACTAATATTATTAATTGCAGGAGTACTATTTCTCCCTTCTATTAATGATTTAGCAGAGCCCATAACTTCATAAAATTTCTCCTCAAAAGTATCCTTCAAATTCTGGTCATCTACATCAACATTTTTAATACATTCTAACTCAATTTGTACTTCTAAAAACTTTGATAATAAACCTTCCGCTTGCGCAATTCTAAATTTTAAATTATCATATTTATCAGGCGTACAATATTGAATAAAACTCTCCAAATTATCTAGCTGCGATACAATAAGATCACGTGTTTTTTCTAACCTTAATATTTCTTTAGACGCTTTCGGCATTTTTACAGGTTATTTTATTCAAGGGCAAAATATAACATATAAAGGTACTCAGTTACCAAACAAATAATGACAACACTGTACTTCGTATTGCAGGTGCTGTCTCGCTTGCAGCTGTGGGTCTGTCGGCTTCTCTTGTGTGACGTAGCGTCTGGCTAGCCCCCTCCGCCGATCGATCGATAATCCTTCAGTACGCGTGCACTCAGCAATCAAACGCTCTGGTCGATTTCCCGCCGAAGCAACGTTGTTTTCAATTATATCGAACACTCAGGTCGATTTTTCACCTTTTTCTTCACTAGGACGAACACTCTGGTCGCCTGCTCAAACCAACAATTCACCAAATCACGATCCCTGGCTCGAAGTGACCAAATGTGCGAGCTCGTAGGTTAATATGAGTTTTTTAATTAGTGGACTGTATTATCTGCTGCTTCCATCGCCAGGAATCGCATTAAATGATGTTGGAGTAAAACACTATTACGGTCTTGAACTGACTTTACGACACCACACCGGCTCATACCTAAACGAAACGGCCGGCGCGTGCCGTAATGGACGAAATCGGGACGAAAGTTCTCCTAGGCCGCTACCCAGCCGCAACAAGATGGGCCGGCTAGACTTTCAGTGGAGTTGGGCGGGTTCTTAACGAGATTATCTAAGGGTAACGGCCAGAGGGTCAGTAAATAACGGTAAAATAAAGAGGGCGCCACCAAGCCTGTCTTAGCCCGAATAACCGGGCCTGGGCGGTTAGACGGGGGGCGAAGTATTCAAGACACTCCGTCGATAGGGGTACTCGTAAATTATAAACTCACACAACGATTTCGTGATGGCAAAAATACTTAGATCATGAAGTGGGGCTTTTTCAGCCACGGCAATGTCACCACCAAGCTTACCTGCACGCTCTGATCTCACTAGCTCCACCGTACATTTATCTCCTCAATGATGGGCGCACGCTGAAACAGAACATGCACAAAGCGACCAAGAATAAAGCGTCTCTTAATTAGATAAGCGTCCATTATTCCATTCTTACATTGGGGCAGCAAAGCGTGCCGCAAACATTGCGTCAATTCTTATAAATAAGCATCAGCTGATGGGCGCACTACTGTTACTAAACGACACCCATAACTGTACAAAATTAAAAGCAGTTTGACATATGAGTCCCACAAAGGGAACGTTTGTTCATAAAAATGCTCACATGATAATTTGGGCAAACACAGCAAAGCCGAAGTGAGGGAAGTGATTAGATCAAAAATGAGCGAGCGACGCCACTTCGCGACAACAATTTAAGATGCGAAGGGTACGTTGTTAACGGTGCACAAGATTTCACATCAAGTTCGCGCACATGCAATTTTACCGCGACCAAACTGGCGTTGCCGCCTTACAGTACGTATGCCAAGAGTTCAGCAATTATTCACATGATTAAGCGCACAGCTCGCGCACGAGAAGTTAGTATGATTCAATGGTTACAAATACCTTAATTTTATTGGTGACGGCCCAAGAGATCGGCATGCGGTCCAGCTTGCGGGAAACAGGTTGCCTGTGGCAATTCATTCGCCGCTAAAACGGCCGACGTGTGAATGGTCTGGATGCGCCCAAAATGGCGACAAAGGCTGGCGCTTCAACAAATGCCGCTACGACGGCCAAACTAGCCCAAGTGATGTCCTACCTCAACGGAATCCTCGCACAACGAGCTAAAGGGAACACTCCCTTACGTGACGACGTAGAACCGGGCATGGAATTCCATCACACCTACGCCTTGGCGTAATAAGATCGCCGCTAACGACACACACACACCTCCCTTGTTCAATCGCCTGAGTCGAACTGCCACTTAAGGCGAAACAGTTTTATCAATTACTTGCTGAACGCACGAGACGGGAAAAGGCTGACGCCCCCGCCAAGGGCGGGAGCGCCGCACGAACACACACACTATCCGACCTCTTATTAGATCGACGGCTCTTGGCTGAATCCCCGCAAGGAGCGTTACGACGCTTGAAGTGGCGTGAGCCAAAACGGCGTTACCACGTGACCCTCGACAGCTAATGGCGAGGCGCCTAATAAAACAAATAAGTGCCGGTGACAAAGACAGCCAATGGCGAGGCGCCCAATAAAACAAATAAGTGCCTGTGACAAAGACAGCCAATGGCGAGGCGCCCAATAAAACAAATAAGTGCCGGTGACAAAGACAGCGCGAGGCCTCGCAGTCACACCAACAGCGTAAATTCTAGAAGGTCCGGAAATCCTGCGAGCGTTAACACCCGACTGTCAAAGTACCAACAAAGGGGTGCCCCGGATGACGAGAAATACAGCGCTTGAGGCCAAATATGTGCAAAATCACTATTATGGAATTAGGCGATGAAGCCAAATAAGTAACTAAAAGGGTTTAACATACGGGCACGCTGCCCTAAAGCCTAGGTGGCTAATTAAAATACAAAATGACCTGACAACACTTCACTACTTTAAATGCCTTTAATTAACTAAGAACCAATACAACACTTATTCAATGCTAGTACATCTAGCTCCGTGCCGAAGCACAACCTTTCGCATTGACAAGCAGTTGTGTAGGTACTCTTCGCTGCTACCGCGGCCCTCAGACTATATAAATGGTGGGGCGCAAACAACGGTAATGGACGAAATAGCAAGAAAGGCTAACGCTACTACACAAGGATGCAGGGTGGGTATAAGGAAACTTAAACCTGTCATTGTTAAAGAACTATTATATGCTGACGACTTAATGTTGATAGCTAGTTGCAAAAGTAACCTCCAACATGCAGCAGAGAACTGGAAAGCGGCACTCTCGGAAACTGAAATGACCATAAACCACACTAAGACCGAAATCATGGTAATATCAAATGATGACGAGCAGATTCAAATAAATCTAGACGGACATCAGATCAAGCAAACGAATACCATGAAATATCTGGGCTCCATATTCGATAGAGGGGGGAACATAGAAAGTGATATCAACAACAGAATAGGTGCGGCGGCAAGACTATTTAATGCACTAAAAGATGTGTTCCTCAGCAAAAAAGAAGTGAGTAAAAGAGTGAAAGTTAAAATATACAAAACAGTTTTTAAACCGGTCTTAACATACAGCAGTGAATCGTGGGTGCTAAGTAAAAAATTAAAATCTAAATTACAAGCTGCTGAAATGAAAATTTTAAGAAGGATTGAAGGAGTTACTAGGTATGACAGAATAAGAAACACAGATATCAGAGAAAGACTAAACACTAAATCACTGGAGGAAGAAATACAGAGTAAGCAACTAAGCTGGTATGGCCATTTAATCAGAATGAACGAAGGAAATCTAGTTAAAGAAGTATGGGAAGCCAGATCAGAAGACGAATCCAAGAGAGGCAGACCAAAGAAAAGCTGGGATACTGAAATAGCAGAAGTACTAAGTAGGAGAGGATGTTCATGGGCCAGTGCAAAAGAAAAAGCCAAAGACAGGAATAAGTGTATGAATTAGTCGGCCTATTTCCACAGTTTATATTATTAAATCGCGACGTTTCGGAAGCTAATTCTGCTTGGAGTAACTCCAAGTGCAAAAACCAGTCCTTCTCAAGACTACGCCTGATGACGGAAGCAGAATTAGCTTCCGAAACGTCGCGATTTAATAATATAAACTGTGGAAATAGGCCGACTAATTCATACACAATGAGACCACAGTTACAAAATACTTTCAGATCAAATATACAGGAATAAGTGGAAGACATTTTGCAGAAAGGAGATAAACCTCGACACCTAACGGTAAAAGAGGATGTGGATAAGTTGTAAGAAGTAAGTTGATTTAAATTTGAATAAAAAATTTCCAGATGCGAGTTTAATCGTACGTTGTAACTACTAAATAAATGTAATTGCTCAACTAAATTGAAATCTTTAAAACAAAATATTAATCGCAACAAATCAGTGAAAAAAAACCAGAACAGTTTTGCGGTTACAAATAAGGTAAATAAAACTTTGTATATTTTTACCAGGGATAAGACCAAGTAAAAAATGCTAACAGGTGGGCTCTTTTAAGCAAAAAGAAAAGCGTGGCTTCCTTAATATGTATTTACTTATTAAACTAGGAATTAGAAAAGTCATCCAAGCATTTAATTAACTTAATGGTACCTTGCCTTCGTTGGTCCATACTGCTTGTCCGTATTTTCTGGATGCTTCTTTGTATAGCTGATATCGGTGTTTAGTTAAGTCCTCCTTGATTACAATGCTCGTACCTTTGAGTTTATTTTTCTCCCGATATAAAAGTTTCTTCGTGTTTCGGCTAACGAACTTTACTATGATAGGTTTGACCCTATCTTCGCGTGCATATAAGCGGTGACTACAGTCGATTGAACTGGCCGGGAGGTTCAATCCGAGCTTCTGTTTAAAGATATTCAAAATAATGCTATCGGTGAATGTTAGTCGAAAATAGCTATTTGTGCAACAAGTGCTAAAAGTGGACATTTATGCACGAGTTTGCACACAATATATTTTCTGCGGCCTTAAATTTACTGTTAGGTTTGCATTTATGACAGTTATAACTTATGTCATAATAAATAGATGGCCTTGACGCACAGGTGAATGTTTCTGCAGCCAGTAGCTGTCAAACTCGGTTATTAAAGGTAATTATAAATGTACACATTTTACTTTATTCATTACATAATGCTTTAATTATTTAAAAAACACTTTAGCTCTAATGAAAGAAGTAACTAGAATAACTTTACAACCTCACTTAAAGTTCAAAATTCTAAATCAACACCAGCTGTTTACTTTATAACACATGTGCTAAAAGTAAACAGCTGATTTCACTTTTAACACGCTGAATTATAAACCACCATTTGTATTCACCCTTAAAATTCGAATTGAGATCTTCACGTTTGAGAATCCCCTGATCCCAAAAAGCATATTTTTTTTCTTTGGTCTGTGTGTGTGTCTGTGGACAGAATATCTCAAAAACAAAAAGAGGTATAGCGTTGAAACTTCATATATAAGTTTTGTGTACTATCTAGATGCGCCAACAAGATTTTGAAGAAAATCGCATAACCGGAAGTAGGTGTTTACTTTTGTAATTTTTCAGTTTTTTGTGATTTTTTCAAAAACCGCTCTGATTTTTTTTTTAAATTTACATTTTTATTAAATGTTTAATGTGTATTGATGTGAGATAGGTGTTTTTCCAGTGGAATACTTCTAAAATGGATTTATTTTGTTTTTTTTCTATTTTTTTATTAATTTCTATTTTAAATATAACACCCGGTATATTATTACATTTTTTAATTCAGCTTAAAATGTTAGAGAAAATTTGTCTCTTTCACTAACGCTCTATTTTGTTCCGTTTTTGTAGAATTTGTAATTTTTGAAATTTTTTGACAAATGCTTAAAAATTTATAATCATATTTTTCGCTAGTAATAAGATCACTGTAAAAGGAAGTTGTGAGATTTTTTTTGAAAGTTTCGAATTTTGAGTTATACAATAAAGTTGTATTTTTTATATGTAGACCCATAGGTGACTGTGTCATCATGAGAAAGGATTTTTGTGCTATTGCATAATATACAGTGTCCGTCATAAATTTGGTCACATATGGAATATTTTCAAATCTCCCTCGTACACAAAAGGGTAAATTTGGCAATTGCATTTAATTTGAGAAGATGCAATTTTTTTTATAAAAGTAACATTTTCTTATATATGTATAATAAAAAAATTTAATGTGTCCGAATTTCTGATAGACATTGTATATTTATTTATTTATTTATTTAATTCGCACTCAGCCAACAGCCGTTAGGCCAATTATAGGCGTCGCTGTGCAGTTATGAGGACTTCCAACCCCACTAACGACCGTCATGATGTTGTTATGACCGCCGGGACCAACTTTTTACCGTGATAGCCGTACCACGAGGCGCCGAGAGATGCAGCCGTGGAACTCCAAGTTCTGACCAGAGAGAGCGTTGCTTAACTCTGCTGATCGAACGTGGACGCTTGTTCAAGCTACACCACCCAGGACAGGGCCCGGTAATGATGCGGTGGTGGAAGATATTTCTAAAAATTTGAGAGTTACATAAATATTGTGCGTATAAAAGTTGTAGGTACGAAGGTGATGTCCATTAGATTTGGTTATACAGGCTCAAAAAAGTTTGGCGCATCAAACTTACTTTTTTTTCAATTGAATGCTCTATAGGTATTTGGGTAGCTTAAAAGTTTTGCGTTGAAATACTCGTCATTTTGATGTTGTATGGGTCTAACGGCAACTGTTTTGGAGATATTAACGATTTTATACAAAACAATGCTGTACTTCAGGCGGCTGCTGTAAGCAACAGAAATATACCTAAAACTATTATCTAATATGAGACCTAGGTTTTTTGCTTCATCGACAACTGGTATAATTTTATTGTCAATGTGAATATTAAGGTGATTTTTATTAACCTCGCATTCATGTTTATTTTCAAATATCAATACACAACATTTTTCAGGATTTAAAATTAAAGCAAGTTTCCGGGTTGCCTCTGCGAGAGAATTCAGATCATTATTAATAATAGCAACTGCTCCATATTTGTCAACTTTTAGCGGTCCGCTTCGAAACACGAGTTATTTCTCATTAGTACAGTGTTCTTGGTACCAACACAAATCAATCTAGTAATAATGCTTATTCCCAAATATTTCCTTAGGATTTCCCTATTTGCATTTCCATATAAAAAAATCTGGTGTGATACACGCACACAACTTCCTTTTACAGTGATCTTATAATTAGCCAAAAATTTGATTTAAAATGTTTTAAGCATTTATCAAAAATTTTCAAAAATTACAAATTCTACAAAAACGGTACAAAATAGAGCGTTAGATCAAGAGACAAATTTTCTCTAGAATTTTAAGCTGAATTCAAAAATGTAATAATATACCAGGTGTTCTATTTAAAATAGGAGTTAATAAAAAATAGAAAAAAATCAAAAGAAACCCATTTTAGAAGTATTCAACTGGAAAATCACGTATCTCACATCAATACGCATTATAAATGTAATAAACATGTAAAGTTTAAAAAAAATCCTACTTCCCGTTATGCGATTTTCTTCAAAAGCTTGCTGTCGCATTTACATAGTACGCAAAACTTATATATGAAGTTTCAATGCCATACCTCTTTTCGTTTTTGAGATATTCTGTTCACGACAGACACACAGACAGACAGACAGACACACAGACAGACAGACACACAGACAGACAGACACACAGACAGACCAATGAAAAAAATATGTATTTTGGGTTCAGGGGACTTTAAAACGTGAAGCTCTTGAAAACTCAATTTCGAATTTTTGGGGTGAATCCAATACTCCTTTTATTGTAAAAGGAAGTAAAACTTGTGCAATATAACTTTCCCTAATTCCAAAAAGGTACAAAATAGAGAGTTAGTTGAAGAGACAAATTTTCTCTAAAATTTTAAGCTGAATTCAAAAATGTAATAATATACCGGGTGTTCTATTTAAAATAGGACTTAATAAAAATAATTGAAAGAAAATAAAAGAAACCCATTTTTGAGGTATTCAACTGGAAAATCACCTATCTCACATCAATACACATTAAAAATGTATAAAAGTGTAAAGTTTGAAAAAATCTAAAAAACTGAAAAATCACAAGAGTAAACACGTACTTCCGGTTATGCGATTTTCTTCAAAAGCTTGTTGTCTCATCTACATAGTACACAAAACTTATATACGAAGTTGCAACGCCATACCTCTTCGTTTTTCAAATATTCTGTTCACAGACACACAGACAGACCAATGAAAAAAATATGTTTTTTGGGTTCAGGGGACTCTAAAACGTGAAGATCTGGTGAAAACTCATTTTCGAATTTTTGGGGTGAATCCAATACTTCCTTTATTGTCTTCTCTTCTTATTCTTCATCAACCTCTTTGAATCCACTGCTGGATGTAGGTCTCCCCTTGAGTCTTCCACTCTTGTCTGTTTTGCGCTAGTTGGTGCCAGTTTTGTCCTGTTATTGCGTTAATATCATCTAGCCAACGTTTTGGTGGTCTTTCCACATTTCTTTTGTGCTCTCTTGGCCTCCACTGGATGATATTCTTAGTCCACCTTTCACTCTCTTGTCGGGCCACATGTCCCGCCCGACTCCACTTCAACTTTGCGATCTTAGCGATTACGTCGTCCACCTTCGTTTTTCTTCTTATGTCTTCGTTCCGAATATGTTCTCTCAGAGAGACTCCCAACATTGCTCTTTCGATAGCCCTTTGTGTCGTTCTTAATCGGTTGGTTGATTAAATTGTGTCATTGTCTCTATGCCATACGTCATGACAAGGAGAATACAACTATTGAACACTTTTCTCTTTAGGCTAATGGGGATTTCCATATTTCTTAAAACCATGTTTAGTTTACTCATCGCAGCCCAAGTCATACGTATTCTTCTCGTAATTTCCGCCGTTTGATTTTGCTTGCCAAGTGTGATTGTATGTCCTAGATATGTGTATTCATTTAGTTTCTCGATTTCATTTCCATCTATTTCCACTCTAGTGTTTTCTTCTGTTATTACTTTGGTTTTATTCAGATTCATCTTCAGGTCGACCTTCTCTGATTCCGTTTTCAGTTCTCTCATCACTTCCTGTAGTTCTTCCATGTTATTGCTTATAATCACGATGTCATCGGCATATCTAAGATGACTCAAGTGTCGACCGTCAATCTTCACTCCGCGTTCTTCCCAGTTTAATTTCTTGAACACATCTTCTAACGCAAGGGTGAATAATTTTGGGGAGATCGTATCTCCCTGCCTGACTCCTCGCTCGACTTTTATCTTCCGTGTTGTTATTTCTTCTGCTATGTTTATTTGAATGGTTGCTTTGTTGTATATTTGTTTCAGGAGTTCCTTGTACCTTGAGTCTATCCTGGCTTTATTCAGCCCTTGGTAGATTGCCCATAGTTCTATGGAATCGAAAGCTTTATTGTAGTCCACAAAGGTTAGCTGAAGGGGTACTTTGTATTCATTACATTTCTTTATGAGTATATGTAATGATTGTAACCTTTGCGGAACCCCGTCTGTTCGACTGATTGATAGTCGTCTAATTTGTTTGATAGTCTGTTAGTGATTATTTTTGTCATGAGTTTATAAGGATGTGGTAGGAGATTTATTGGGCGGTAGTTATCTAGGTTAAATTTGTCTCCCTTTTTATGTATTAATATAACCCTCGCATTTCTCCATGACCACGAATCTGGGATGGTTCCATTCTGTAGGCATTTGTTCATGAGTATTTATTGTAAAAGAAAGTAAAAACTGATAATTTTAACGAATTTGGGTAGAATTTAAATTATTATTAGTCTATTACCCAAATTGCCAAATGTATTACTATTTTTTAAATTTCTATTACGGAAAAGAATCAAGAGTTGGCAACACTGGTTGCCTATCTTAGAAACTTCGAAATGAACCTCGGGCCTGGCATTTAGCTTTATTATCACTTATCGTTATCACTCCCAGCTTTTACCATGAGACAATCCATAAGACTCTCTTGAGAAATTGCTAGAGGTAGATTCCCATTGCTTTCCTCTAGGATTTGTAGGGTTTACTCCCGGATAGGACATTAGGACCGGATGATGTATTTAAGGATATAGAAAAGAAATAAGGTTGGGACACAGGATCATGAAGGAGTATCTACCGCATATATTTATACTACTATATTGCTAGTAGGGCCTGGGAACGCGCGAAAACTTTACGGCGCCCACATAGTCTCACTCTGAGTATTATGCGTCTCGCGCGCATGCCTGAGAATTCGAACTCCGGCTTTATTAGAAGTGAATTTTAAACTTGACCACTTCCCCACCGCGCGGACGACGCCGAGGCGCTTGCGCATAGCTCACCCACTACATTGAAGAGTTGGTTGTCTGTCTCACTTACTTTTTGACCTCCCCACTCATAGCCGCTAGCAATATAGTAGATATTAAATACCGATGGGGCCACAATTATACGTGTATATAACAGCAATGAGATAACATGAACAAGAAAATAACATGTATTTCTTGAGTAAGAAAGAGATAAACATAGTAGTAAATATTCGAGTAGGCATGACGCTTATTTTAATTATGACATAAGTCAACTAAACATGCCTACTAAAATAATTTTATCGTATGGTCATTTTTTTCGTACTCAAGCATTCTATTTTGTTGTTCATGTTATCTTATTGCTGTTATATATAATTATGGCCCCTTCCGTATATTATCTACCCTTTACCCCGCAATTGGTAGACCTGGACCAATACCATAATCTGTTATGGTATTTAATCTGGATTTCTAGTAAGAGTTGGCGACCATGGTTAATGGTTAGGATCACGGTCTAAGATATTCTACACCGTGGTTAGGATCAAAGAGGATCATCTTTGGTTAGGATTGTTAGGATATTAGCTGTTGGGGCATCATAAATAAAATGTTTTATTTATGTCGGGCATGCATATTAATAGCAACTTAAATTTAATAATTCCCTTCCCTAACATTCGATTTGGTGCTAGACCGTAAATTGTATTGTTGCTTCTTCTTCAAGGTTTTCGATGTAAGTATAAATATTTGAACTGATTTATAGAAAGTTCGGAAATAAACATAATCAACTTGACCTAATTGAATTTCGCTTAACGTTGTTTTGAAATATTGCATTATAAACCCGGATTCTTTATTTTTATTTTCAGAATGGACGTGAAGCAGGAATTACTTGATAATAATTTGTGTAGTGGAATGACCTGCAGCTTAGACGAATCTCAGATGAAATTCGAAGAAAATAAAGTAGTTGCAAACTTAAATGTCCAAGAGATCATTAATGATACTATCGACAACAAAGTTTATTACGAATTGAATATTAAACAGGAAGAACTTGATGTAAAAGATGAATTGCTGGCTATATGTGCAGCAAGTGAAAATATGTTAGGCAAATTGTTAGTTTGCAAGGTTTGCGGATGTGAAGCAGAAGTCGAGAGTAATTTCTCGAAACATATGGCGACTTGTGCAAAACAGTTCCACTTATGCTCCACTTGTGAATACAAAGCAAGACAGGAAAATAGTTTAATTAGACATATGAGGACACATACGGCCGAAAAACCTTATTCATGTTCCATTTGCGAATATAAAGTAGTACATAAACATAAACACAAGTTAGTTCGTCATTTGATGACACGTATGGGTGAAAAACCTTATTCATGTTCTATTTGCGAGTATAAAGCAGCACAGAAAAAACACTTAGTGCAACACATGAAGAGACATATGGGTGAAAAGCCTTATTCATGTTCCATTTGCGAGTATAACTTAGTGCAACACATGAAGAGACATATGGGTGAAAAACGTTATTCATGTTCCATTTGCGAGTATAAAGCAGCACAGAAAAAACACTTAGTGCAACACATGAAGACGCATACAAGCGAAAAACCTTATTCATGTTCTATTTGCCAGTATAAAGCAGCAGTGAAATCATACTTAGTAAGGCACATGAACATACATACAGGTGAGAAACCTTATACATGTTCGATTTGTCAGTATAAAGCAGCACTAAAATCACATTTAGTAAAGCACATGAAGATACATACAGTTGATAAACCTTACTCGTGTTCCATTTGCGAGTATAAAGCAGTACGGAAAGAAAACTTAGTAAGGCACATGAAGATACATACAGGTGAAAAACTTTATTCATGTTCTAATTGCGACTATATATCAACAGAGAAAAGTTCAATTGTGAGGCACATGAAGACACATACTGGTGAAAAACCTTACTCATGTTCCATTTGCGAGTATAAAGCAGCACAAAAAGAAAACTTAGTAAGGCACATGAAGATACATACAGGTGAAAAACTTTATTCATGTTCTAATTGCGACTATAAATCAACAGAGAAAAGTTCAATTTTGAGGCACATGAAGACACATACTGGTGAAAAACCTTATTCGTATTCTTTTGCGAGTATAAAGCAGCAAATAAAAACAGAATAGTGAGGCACATGAAGACATACTGGTGAAAAATATATGATTCGCAATTGTAAAATTGCACAGAAACAGATATTAGTTAAACATATGGCCACACATACACAGCAGGATAGAAACTAAGCTTATTTAAACGTGAGGACATAGACAAGTAAGAACTGTTATCAATAAGTTACTCAGGACAGGAGTGCGACAGTGTGTATGTTTATATATATGTTATTGGAATTTGTCTCTTGTGAACTTCAACTGACTATACAGGGAGTTTATTATAACGCGCAATATGTGTAAATGCGTTTATTTTAAAATGCAATATGGAAACGTTACTGAGTATGTAAAAACGGGATACGGAAAGTTCGTTCCCCACATTTCGTTCCCCACATTTCGTACCCCACATGTCGTTCCCGGAAACTTCGTTCCCGACCGAGCTCAGTTTGTCTCCTAGATTACAGGGTGTTGAAAAACGAATGCAGCGATCGGAATACAATTAAAAAATGAAAGATATTTTAATTAATTTATTTATTTATTATAATAAACTTATAAGAACGAAATAAATTCTATTTATTAAAAATGTCGGTTTAATCTAACTATCTTCCTGATACTTTGTATAGGGCCATAATTTCTCATTCTGGACTACTTTTCTTAGTAATATTTTGTTGTATCATGAACAAAAAGGGTAGTTTACCTGAAAAGAAAATAGTTTTTGCTTAACTGCCAAGGCCTACTTGTTTATGAAAAACTGAAAATTTTCTTAAAATTATCTACAAACCAAGCAGAAATTATAATTCCTATAACATTTTTATGTAAAACTAAAAATAAAATATAATTCCCTCTTGTAAGTTCAAGCCGGGGACATACTATATATAGTTCTTATAAGTTTATTATAATAAATAAATTCATTAAAATATCTTTAATTTTTCTAACTGTATTCCGATTTTCCGATCGCTGCACTCGTTTTTCAACACCCTGTAATATAGGAGACAAATTGAGCTCGGTAGGGAACGAAGTTTCCGGGTACGAGATGTGGGGAGACGAAATATCCCGGGAACGAAATGTGGGATACGAAATATGGGGAACGAACTTTCCGCAAATCGTAAAAACATAATATACCGTACGGGGGAAGGAATTCTGTTGATCAAATAGTATAAAGACTTCAGTTTGCAGCAAGTATGTGGGTTATTACATGCCCTGTTGTTCTTTCTGATGCTTCTTTTTCAATAAAATTACGGTTCATATATTGCATTTTAAAATAAAAGCATTTACACATGGCGTGGCGTACCCTTAGACACCAATAGTAAGAATCAAGTCCTTATGGAAACGGGAATGCCACATTGCGCGTTATAATAAATTCACTGTATGTATATTGCTGTGGATAAGTGTTAACAAAAACGCAAGACAAATTTCACACACGATACGAATTATGCAATTAATTATTACTGCAAGGCATCCGGATGAAAATGCAGTAAATTTTTGTGCACATTCTCTCGCATTAAATAGAGCGGTTATTACAATTTAAAGAAGTAGTCACACTTAAAACTATTGAATTATGATCAGTTTTTTCTTGAGTTCTATTTATGATCATAATCGATGGGATCGGAAGCTTAGGATTGTCAATTTTATTATTTTCTGACTGGTCTGGTTTGTTTTGTACATAGTTTTTATAGTAACACAACCGAAGTAAGCTGGGTTTTAAACGGCTTAACATACCAACAAGCTAATTAGTTTTAGTAGGAGTTTAGCCACATTCACCCAAGAAAATAATTGTATATAAAATTCACACTCGATCTTGCCAATTCTTTTACGATTATTCATCATTTGCACAGACTGCATCGGAATGGGTTGAAAAGGCACAGAGAGATGGTTTGGAACTAATCTTTCTTTTCCACACATTAGTTCTGGGTTCTGTGGTGATTTTGGGTGCGATTTTCGCAAAAATGTAAAGCCATTACCTGAAAAAACAAATTTTATAATTCGGCAATGTAAAACTTTATGTAAGCTGTAAACCTTATTGTACATGTGTAGAGGGCAGATAACCCAATTTGAATGTTTATTCACCCTACAAACGGGTTTAGTAATAGAAAAATGTAAAAATAAATTTTGATTAAATGGCGAAAGATTTCCATGAGAACTTAAATTAGGATTTATGTGAAATTGTACAAATAGGAAGAAAGAGAAAAGGGTGTAGAAATGATAGGGAAGTTTAATTTTTTGTAAAATTCCAGATTAAATAAATATAAGCAAAGGTGTTTAATTTTCACGTTTCCTTTACTACTTTGACTCATAATATAAAAGTAAAAACTCAGGCGGAGGACGTGGTTCTGTTGCTTTTTATTAACGCAAAAGTACGTTTCTTTTAATACTAATTTTAGGTTATGATATTTGTTTATTTTGAAATTGTTTTCGAATGAAACCTAAACTGAGGTTATAATCATAATATTGAAGTATACATACTCGTGAAATTAATTTACCTTGTAGCAATTATAATGAACGTTTCCAATTACAACTGACATTTTATTTCCGACGTGTATTCTGGATGAAGTCATGGGTAACTAACCTTGAAAAAAGGCAAACAAGGTCTTTATCAATGGTAGATTTGTATAATTACAAATAATACCTTCAATTTGGGTGCCTATTTCCTGGACTTTGGACGTGGATAGCAACAAAGGAGCTGCTGAGCAACGATCTTCCTGTTTCGCATCACTTCCATTAACTGTGCGGGTTGGTGCCATCACCAAAAGAGAGGCCTTGGATTCTAGAGCAGAAATAGTTTCTCCGCTTACAACAAGGTAGGTGAACGAATGAAAGTGCATTTTGAGGTTAGTGAAATTTTTTTTTATTTCGGGTTCAACTTGTTGGTTTGTAATGTAAAATGTACTATTTATTTATGACTTCTCCAGATTGTAGCACTGATAGTACCGTGCCATCATTTAAAAGCGGGACAGAGAGTGATATGAAATTTCTGTTTTAGATTCGAACGTTGGTTAACAGCCATTTGTCAATTTATTAAATTAACCTCAATCAAAATATAAGCTTTATTAAGCGTCAAAAATTACAGTAAATGTTCAAAGAGAGTGCGTTGGAATTTCTGTCTTTGAACATTTACTGTAACTTTTGACGTTTAATAAAGCTTCTGCCTTGTTTGAGGTTAGTTTAATAAATTGACAAATGACCGTTAACCAAAGCTCGAATCTAAAACAGAAATTCCATGGCACTCTGTCTCGCTTTTAAACTATCTCACGATACTAATGCCAGACGGGCCTAGGGCAAGTATTCACTGCCCGGGATGTTAATAAATAAAAGCGTTCTCCACGCGAACCAATTTCACGTTAGGATTGAAGGAGCCTGACGAGAGCCTTGTCCGAACGTAATTCTATTCGAGTCGCCGGAAAAATTTCCAGTTCTCGGTGCCGGCTTAAATTATAATTCAAATACAAGCAAGCGGGCGTTCCGTAGGTTCTGAATGAATTTAGGTCGCTCTGATTTTCGCCGAGGCCTCGCGATATTTTTGGCGGACTGTTTAGAGAAATTGCTTATTAATAGGACGGTTTGGAGTTAGGTATTCAGGATAATTCTGTTGCACTCAAGAACTAACGGTGCAGGTATTTGGGGTTGTTAATTCAAGCGACAAGATAATTCCGTTGCGCTCAAGAACTAACGGGGTAGGTATTTGGGGTTGTTAATTCAAGCGACAAGATAATTCTGTTGCGCTCAAGAACTAACGGGGCAGGTGTTTGGGGTTGTTAATTCAAGCGACAAGATAATTCCGTTGCGCTCAAGAACTAACGGGGTAGGTATTTGGGGTTGTTAATTCAAGCGACAAGATAATTCTGTTGCGCTCAAGAACTAACGGGGCAGGTGTTTGGGGTTGTTAATTCAAGCGACAAGATAATTCCGTTGCGCTCAAGAACAAACTGGGCAGGTATTTGGGGTTGTTAATTCAAGCGACAAGATAATTAGGGATGACTCAGGCAGTTCAACTCCTCTTGCAGAAGCCGGGAATAGAACTTACATGGACTGGAAACAACAGGTAGTTCGGAACAGAATTCTGTGTTTAACGGACAGGTAGCTGGAGTGGCGGTAACTGGTAGAGTCCATTGGGCAAGGGCTCAAGCTAGCCTCCAGGCTAAGGCTCAGGTTCTGGTCTGGATTCTGAAAGGAACGGGTTGGATCTGTCCTCGGACTGAGCGGGCATCGCTCTTATATGCTTCGAGGCAGCCGACCTGGTGAACCTAGAGTGGGACTAAAACATGGTAGTTAGGCGGGAAGTGGAAAGTAGGGATGCACGGATCGAGCACAGCGGCGAAGCTTGCGCAACTCGCGTTTTACACCTGGACTCTTATCGGACTATCAGCAGCATCTCTCTTCCAGTTTTTCTTACCCTACGCGTGGCTCCAAATGTTCGCGCGTCACACATTCTTGTGACAGTGATAGCGTCTAAAAATTGATAGCGGTAATTAAAACGTTCTAAAACAATTTGGAGGCACGCGAAACGTCACAACATCGTGCGAAATCATTGAGATTATAGAGGTGTAGATGTGGCGTTTTAATTACGGGAACGTTTTTTGTATATAATTTTAACTACCTCCAATGATATTGAACAATTATGGATAAGCACAATCTTTAAAAATCGTAATTATGCCTCTGAAGTATTACACAGCGTACATCAAAAACATTATTTGGAATTTTTTAATGTTTTTCTGAAACTAAACAACGTTATGAAATTGGTAGTAAAAATTGTGAACAAGATCAGAGCTCAAGTGTTACAAAGAAGATTATTCAAACCCTTGGCCGATGAAATTGACTGTCAATACGGGGAGCTACTTCTTCACTGTGAAGTCCGATGGTTAAGTAGAGGATGAGTGCTGAAACGTTTTAATGATGTCCTATCTGCCATAGTTCAATTTTTCAAACAACGCGATGAACCGATTCCAGACCTTGAAAATTCAATCTGGCTTAGAGATTTTGGTTTTCTTGTGGACATTACAGAAAATTTAAATGAATTTAATTTGCAGCTTCGGGGGCGAGACAAAGAACTAGTGGAAATGATTTCTGATATAAAAGCATTTATTAAAAAGCTTGAGTTATGGGAACAAAACCTAATCAACCGCAATGCCAAAAGAGGAAGAAGAAGAAAAAGTAGTATTCGAATGGCTCTGCCACTCTAGATTGCTTTAATATGTTGTACGGCAGCTTTAACAATAATCTTTTCACTCGTAACGACCTAGAGCGTTGACCTCGTTAACTTAATTTTGCAATACGTTTTGTGTCAATTTTGTTGTGACTAAGCTACCAGCCGCGGAACTTTTGCTGTGCCTAATTTAGTTGCATACGCCGAAATCCAGTTTTAAGATTAGGGTTTAGGATGACCGCAAGTGTATGACTTGAAGCTTTTCAGAGCGCAATATGAAATGCTTATAGGTCCTAGCACCCCTTGTGAGATCTCATAAACTGCACCGCCCCGTCTAAATTTTGTTTGTAGTAAATTTAATTAACTAAGCCAACTCTCGGGGTTGAACGTTGGCCTTTCTTTATGCTTGCGCTGTGCCCAAGTCCCGTCTTGGACCACACTCTGCTTAACGGAGTCCATTTGAATATTTAGAGCTTTTTGGTTTTAATCTTAGATTAATATAGTCACGCCACGTGTTGTGTCGATCTCCGCTTGACGGTGACCGTTACTGTATAGAGAGTCAGACGCTTCTGCGTTTATGTATTTGCTTTATGAGTTGGACGCTTAACTAGGTGTTTACGTAGCATCCAACGCCCTTCTGACAAGTTTTGAATTACGCAGCACTACTTTTTTTATATAGGTCGAACTTGTGAAATTGACATGTGATTGGATAACCCCTCTGTGATATATTTATAATGTTTGTTGATTTGGTTTATATGTATATTGTTGGTATGTGTCTTTTATGCGTTGTGTATGGCTGAACACTATATGTAGAACCATAAATAAATCTCGTTACTAGTTATTGGTCATGGTATTATTTTGATTGGCTTGGTATATCCCTACCTTGGAGAAGGTCCGACCCAAGGATTTGTCTCCGTCGAGGACCTGGCGCGCTCTCCCATCTTCATCTCCCTTCTCATTTCTTTTGCAGCTTTGCTGGAACCCCGGCCCTCACGACAAGTTAGCCATCCTAGGCCGATATTTACCAGCTGGCAAAATACCTAATACAACTTTCACCAACAGGTAAGGGCCGCCCTTCGCCATCCTTCATTACAGGACAAAAAAGTTAAGAAACGTTACTAACTGGATGTACAGAATTGCCAGCAGAGCAAAAATTTGTGACAGTTGTAAAAAAGGCATTGCAACATTAACAATAAAACCAAAATGCTGCTTTTTCCTCCACGCCAGGATCAGGAATCGAGTTCAGATTCTGATAAAAATGTCAGTTTTTCTACAACGACAGATGTGATTGAGGAAAGTAATTTTTTAAGTTTTATACTAGTAGCAGCAAGAAGCTAATGATGTCAATCTGTCTACCAGAAAATTGAGGAATAAGAAAATCTTGCGCGAGTTTAAAGCTCCAAACTACATGGTATGACAATCAAAACAAACTCTCTAGAGATAAAGGCATCTTGGAAAGTCCCGACCCAAAACCAGGCAAAAGCCTCTCAGAACAAGTAGCTGAAGCTGTTCATGTATTTTACACAAATGATGAAGTCAGTAGAGCAATGCTAGATGTTATAAAGATTGCATAACAGTTATTGAACTAAACGGGAAAAAAATTCAAAGACTTATTTTGTGCAATCTGAAAGTAGCAAATTTTATTGCCGAGCTACGACCAAAACATTGTATTTTAATAGGTTCAGGTGGCATACGCACTGTGTCTATATGCACAATCCTTCAAAAATCAACACTAATAATTGAAAACGCCAGGTTGGAAGTAATGACAAATGGTAAATAAAAAACCTACGAACATTGCCTATCAAAAATTATATGTAATCTACCAACAATAGATTCCAATGTGGATAATGTTCATGTTGTCCTGGTGATGCTGCAATATGGACCATCCTTAAGAAGTCATTTGGAGAAAACCTAATACAAAAGATCACATTTCGGCAGTGAATTTCAGTCGATCGTTGCAATTTAGAGACTCTACAGAAATCATCAGCAGACTTCAGAGAATTACTTTGCAACAAGCTGTCACTTTTACTCCGACATGACTTATTGCAAAACAACAAATATCTTTCGTGAATCATATAAAGGAAAATTTAAAAAATCTGAAGTTACAGTGACTCTTGACTTTTCAGAAAACTACAGTATGGTTGTGCAAGATGAAATCCAAACTGGACTACTGGACGTAGCACAATTCGCCCTCTTTGTGATATATTACAAAGGAAAAAAAAGTTGATTATTTTAACTATTTGCATAGAATACAACACACATTTTAAAGGAAACTCCTTGCCCTTTTGACTACAACATTTGAAAAAGTTTCCAAAAACATCATTTGCTTTTGCGATATAAAAATAAGAAAAATTGTGTTTTCACAAGCAAGACTTCAACATTAATGCATAAATGCATTTTGCAGCCCCAGTACACGGAGAAGGGCCGAACGACCCTACGAAAACCAAATCTTGTCCTCTTTCCAGCTTTATGAACGGTCAGTGGAAAATATATCTGCGATTAACTTCATTTTTACAACACAAGAGAATTGTGTGGTCAGAAACTTTTAAAAGATGGTTTCAATTAAGCAATTATCACACAAGGGACTCAACGACGTCATACCTTCATACCTCAAGCACATCAAAAATAACTGTGAAAATATTTTCTTAAGCTTCACACTCATCACAGGTAATTGTTACAAGATCACCAGACATTAGCAAATGTAAATGGCTATACCACCCTGGTATATGACAAGAACTGGTGGCTAGTTTATGTGATGGAGAAAAAATGAAGAACTTAATGAAGTGAAAGCAACAGTTCTTGATCCAGCTGGACGTCACCATCATTTTGAAGGATGTGTGATGGATGCCTCTCACAGATGTATTTTCTACAGTAAATTCTGTGACACCAACCGGAAGAATTTTTGTGCTATTACAAAATGATACTTGGAAAACCAATTAGGCATTATTCAGGTACTTCCATTGAACAATACAACGTCAAGTATATTAGGGCTATTTTTATTATTTCAATTTGTTTCTTATTTAAAATTATTGTATTATGCTTTCGTTTGCTGCTTATAATAATAATAATAAATGGCTTTATTTTCTCAGTTATAAGAAAAAAGGCGAAGTTCAACAGATGAGTTTTGATGAAAAGGGATTTTGTTTTTCAATTACTTTAACTATGAATCCATTATCATCCCACTTTTAAACTTCATAAATCACTTAGGGCTAGCGCGCACTATCAACTTTTTGTCGTCCAACAGTTTCGTCGGCCGTGTGAGGTATGTTGCAACATATGGGGATGTGCGCATTACCGACAAAACAGTTTACTCAACTTTTCTGTTCGGTCTTGTCACAAACGAGAACACGACTAAACTGTTAGCCGACACACTTGCTACATATGATTTGAATTACTCTGCGCACACTAGACGACTAAAACTGCCCCAGAAATGCCCGGACACTCTTTTTTTCAGCTGTGTTTGAAAATATCTGTGAACATCAGGAATAAGGTCGTATCATATATTTATATGTTATATTCTATTAAACTGTTGAACAAACAAAAGTACCTTTTACAGTACAAAATAATTCAATATTATGTTTGCTACAATCTAATATTTTAGAATATAATGGCTTTTTATAATCTAAACAACTGTTCCTATACCACGATTATTTCAAGTAGCAAGGTCCTCTACAGGGCAATTAAGCAAAGTATCTTCAAGTGCACTCTATCTTTTTTCTCACTTAAATGTGAACTACACCACAGACTTTGACTATAGAATCACAAAACTCGGGGGACACATCAATCAATCTATGAAAGATTCTTTACTTGTTAGCAAGTATTCCAAATGCAAATTCGACCATTCACTGAGTCCGGGTTGACCGCTAATTGAAAAACGTTTCTGAATAGTCAGGTTTCTTTTGGCATATGGACGTAAGACATATTTAGACAAACTAAACGCTTCATCTTCTATAGTGTAAGGAACCTGTGTTAGAGGGCTGCTTCGTTTTAATATGATTGCCATCGAAAATGTGTTCTCTGATCAAATTTTTCCATTATTTTTACCCAATCATTTTGCCATTTTCTCGCCATGCATAATGGTTGCAAGTAGTTCCACAATTAGTCGCAAGTATCTCTCACAACTCAGGTATTGTTGAGGTTTCCAATTATCATCATCATCATTGCCAGTGCTCCATCTCCGAATATACGCCTCCCCAATTCTCTTCCATTCTTTGCTCCCCAGTTATTTTCTACATGTCATTTCTCCATCTTACCGTGGGTCTGCCTCAGCTTCGTTTATTAGTTCGTAGCCTCCATTTTATTGTTCTGTTTCATCTATTTTCTTCCGTTCTCAGAACATGACCCGCCCATTGTCATTTCAAAATTGCAATTCATTGAGCCGGCGTCTTCAACACTTGTTATTTTTCTTATTGTACGAGGGATGCTCTGTTAATAGTTAGTAGCAGGCCATGGAAGCTCAATTGGCTAGAAACAATTGCAACAATTGAATGTTGCATTAGTTGACATTCGTTACCCACAATTGTCAAACGTTCCAATTTCCTTGTGAAACGTAGTTCATTTTGTAAGTTGAGTAGTTGTGCATTTTTAATTCAGTTAAAATGAACATTCCGCGAACTGCCTTTAGAGCTATGATTTTCTATGACTATAAAAGACAGTTAGGACACCAGCAAAGCCATGAAAATTTGATAGCAGCTTTTGGCGATGCTCCTCCTTTATTATCCGCTGTTAGTCATTGGTTCCGCGAATTTCGACGTGCGCGAGAACTGCTAGAAGAAGCAAGACCTGGAAGACCTGCTGAAGCTGCCTTTTCAGAAAATGTTGATCGTGTGACAAGCTTGATTCAGTCCAATCGAAATGATACTTATAGGGAGATTCAGGAGGAAGTGAATATTGGATCCTCGGCGGTGAATACCATTTTGCACAAACATCTTGGAGTAAAAAAGCTAGCAAGCCGTTGGATACCACATTTGCTTTCAGAAAGTCAAAAATAGGATCGGGTAGACTGGTGTAAATTTATGTTGCAAAAATTTGACGGAGGAGCTTCCAAGCAAGTGGCATACATTGTAACAGGTGACGAATCTTGGGTATACAGTTACGACCCTGAAACTAAACAGCAGTCTCGTGTTTGGGTATTCGAAGATGAAGACTTGCCCACAAAAGTAATTCGTGGTAGAAGCGTCAATAAGAAAATTATTGTCGTTTTTTACCGCCAAAGTGGTCCTGTTGCTGTTATTCCACTTGAAGATCGCAGAACTGTTAATTCTGAATGTTACGCATCCTCCCACACTGCTGCCAGAACATTGGTTTTTTAAAGATTCGGCAGTTCAATTGGTAACTCATCCTCCGTATAGCCCAGATCTGGCACCGTGCGACTTTTTTTTGTTTCCAACAGTTAAAAAATGATACGAGGTAAAATATTTTCCAGCGCAGATGCAGCAGTTACAGAATTTAAAAGAATTTTTGAGGACCTTTCAGAAAATGAATTTTCCGAGTGTTTTAAAAAGTGGTTCCAAAGAATGTACAAGTGTATTAGTCTGAATGGTGATATTTCTTTAAGCTCTTCTTAGTTTTTCTATGTCTGTTTCTCTTAGAGACCATGTTTCTGCGGCGTAAGTTATAACCGGTAGCATACATTGGTTGAACACCCTGGTTTTCAGATATTTCAAGTATTGATAAGGTTTAGGCTTTTCATTGTGTTGCTTATAAGTTTATGTTTATAATTTAATTTTAATTAATTTAAATTGCCCTATTTATTCAATTTATATATTCAAAATTATTTATGTTACCTCCTGTAGATACACTCGACTGAAAATCAGAGTGGATTTCTTTTTTCCGATTTTAATTATGACAATTTAAAACTTTTGTCAAATAGCACATCAAACCATTTCTGAAAATTCAATTACAAATACTTGATCATTTATTATATGACAATATCAAATAGTAAGTGCTTCCTTTATTAAAATTAATTGATTTTAATCTTTATTTTATTTCAGTTCCTATGTAATATCTGGATTCACCCACATTTCATCCAACTTAGCACTCCTTTGCTGAAACCAATTCATCCCACTCTGCAATCTATCACTCCACAACTGCTCTGCTCAAAACCTCGGTGAAGGCCTCAACTGTCCACCAAACTGCCAAAAATGTTCAGAACCAGGATCTGGACCAACCCAGGAACCTAGTCTGCCCCACGAATTTGCCTACACAGCTCCACCACAGCAAAAATCCAAACAGACCTCGTTCGTAGTTACGTTACTTTAATACTCAAACCAAATCATTCATTTGAATTCCGTTACAGCTTAGCACCAATAATCCAGGCCAGAAACAAGCCCCACAAACACGCTCACTCTATCAACGACTTTTCTGCTATCCTCTTCTTTTGTAAATTGTTACTTGTTATCCAATTCTATCGATGCCAAATGTCAAGTATAATCTCACAATAAATCCAATTCAGTAGTTCTTTTCTTTTATTTGCTTTTATAGATCATCAATGTTTTAGTTTAGTCTTCTCCCATATTCTTTATCTTCTTCCATAGAGTCTGCATACCTTCCATCATTTTAACACTCCATATTTTATTCCTTTTTTACACCACGCAACTTTATCTTAAACTCTTTACCCTTCCATACGACAAATATATTATTAAAACTCTCAAAAGGGTTTATTTATTAATTTGCTATTACAAAAATTGGTTACGTGTTTTTAGTTTCAAATTTTCTTATATCAATAAAAACAATCTCCTTAGCGATTTTACTCATTTTCTCCATCCAACACACTATAAAAGCTTCAATAGTCTATTTCGAAAAAGTATTTGTCATCATTTTCCAATTTCATTTTAGATATTAAATTAAGTTAGAATCCTGCTTCAATCAGTTTTATATTAAATTATAAATTCTATTTTATTTATTTATTAAATGCATCTTAACAATTTTAATATCCAATTTACATCTAAATTGGTCTTTATAATTTTTAATTACTGTAATCTTTTAATCCTATTAATCTGATTTTTTAGACCCTTGTACCAATATCATAACAATATGTTGTGTTGAAAACATCTTTCTTTCTCAATAGAGATTCAAAATGCAGTGAACGAAAATTGTTCCCCTTTGCTATATTCTTACCTTAGCGGAACAGATAGTCTTTCTTCACATGGGACGCAGTTTCTGAATTTTGTATCTTGATAGCTTATTTAATAGTTCGTCACTTGTGACTCTCATTTTATGATAACCAAAGAACTCTCTAGGATACGTCCTCAAATCTTCGTACAGTTTATGAAAGTAGCCCTTCAGCAAGCGTTGATTGGTTATTGAGTGAAATCAATATATCTTTCTAATTTTTTTTTTCGGCTAATATTTAACGCCGCGACGCATGCTACCTCTACCAAATCCATTTTGAGACTGGGACCAGACAAAAATTACAACGGTTTTGTTTAGGTGCGGGCACAACTCAGGGATAAAACAGTTTAGTTCGTTAATGCGCGCAGATCCTACTTTCAACGACCAAACTGTCGTTGAAGAGTTCAGTTCATAGCGCGCGCTAGACCTTAACATTAGTATTTAGTAACATTAGTATTAGTAACAATAGTAACTATTTACTAGAATTTTTGAAAATTTTTGAATATGCACTTTTTTCAAAATTAAAATTTAAAATCACAATTCGTTAAAACCCCTCACCACATAAATATTTAACAACTGCTAAATACGTATTTTGACAGCCAAGCTGTGATCATCAGTAGCTACGAAACTTATACAGCAAAATGGCAACGATATTCTCGTGACCAAATCACAAATGGAAGTGAGCAATACCGCGCATTTTACAGCTATTTATACTGTCCAACTCGAAGAGCGTGACCGAGGGCCAATTAACATGGCCGACTGTCAAATTAACTTCAACAAATCATACAAAATGGAGGAATGTATAGGTCCACCGTCTTTGTTCAAAAGTTTATATTTTGGTTCTTAAAAATGGCCAAGCTTTCAAAAGAATTTAGTTGCTTTTGAATAATAATAATAATAATTTATTGTCCAAAACCAATACAAACTGGTGTAAGACTAACCAAATGACAATACAAAGTCACACATGATCAATACATAAATTGCGTGTATACTGTAACAATTGAAGAGTAGCTAATGGTCCAAATATTCATCTATTGTATAGAAATTGTACATTAATAGGTAATTATAAAGTTTTTTCCTGAATGTTGCTAGGTTCTTAAGCGTTTTTAGAGAGCTAGGCATCTTGTTATATAACTTTATACCAATATATCTAGGACTTTTTTCATATTTTGCAAGAGAATGTAACGGCAGAATTAGCTCATTGGCATTCCTCGTACTGTAGTCATGGTTAAAACTATTGGTGGCAAATGATTCATAACCCTGCTTTACATAACATAGTGTTTCCAATATAAATATACAAGCTAAAGGGAGTACCCGTAAATCATGGAAGATTTGTCTACACGACGCCAGTCTTACAGCGCCAACAATACTTCTTACAGCTCTTTTCTGAAGTTTGAAAACTCTAATTGCATGGGGCGAGTTACCCCAGAAAATTATACCATATGCAATACGGGAAACGAAATGAGCATAGTAGTAAGACATAATTACTGTTCTATCTGCACAGTATCGCAGTCTATACAAAGCAAAGCATAGATGCGTTAACCTTCGACATAGAACGTCAACATGCTTTTCCCAAGTCAGGTTTTTGTCAATGTAGACACCTAAGAACTTGACAAATGGAACTTGTTCAATTGATTTATTGTTAATTCTAAGCAAATTACTTCTGTTAGTTTCATCTTCGTTGTTTCTTAGGGAAAATTTGACAAACACTGACTTGTCCTCATTCAAAAACAACCTGTTTGCACTGAACCATTTAGAGAGCCGATCAATAGTTTGCTGAGAATAACCTAAAACACCTGCAAGAGATGTGTCAGAACACATGTAGGAAGTGTCATCCGCGAACATTGTCAGATTTTTGAAGTTTGTTGAAGTTAACTCCTTTACAATTTTTAGGTCATCCTCCTTTATACAATGACCCGTTTCGTAATTATGTTGGTTAATACTCGATTTTTCGAATCTGCTGAATCTAAAATGAGTTAAGTGCTCTTTAAACCTAGTACCAAAATTGCGACGTGTTTGCCCAATATATTTAGAATCACAATAGAAACATTTAATTTCATAAATTCCAGATCTCTCTAAAGTCTTAAGTTGGTCTTTTGGATTTTCCAACAAATTTCTAATATTGCTGTTTGAACCATACACAACTTTATGGCCCGATTCTTTAAAAATGTTTGCTAGGCCCTTTGTAGCCGGGTGAAAAGGAATTTTGATGTACTTGGGTCCTTCACTTCAAAGACTGACGAGAGTTTCGAATTTTGACATAAAAAGGTTGGCAACGAAAGGGGAAAGGCTGTTTCCCATTGCTGTTTCTTCGTGCTGTTCATAGAACTTTCCATCTATTTGAAAGCAATTCTGAGACATGCAATGTGTAGTTAATCTAACTCGTCAATTTTGTTTGAATACAAATTATTATACGTAAGTAATTCCCGCAAATATGTCATAGTTTGTGGGACTGGTACGCTTGGAAACAAAGAACACACATCAAATGAAACTAGTATCTCGCTTTCACCAAGTTCCAGATCTTTAATTTTATTTATAAATTTCAACGAGTTTTTGATCGAAAAATTATTTTAAAGTTTTGACAAGTTTCTTAATTCATTTGTTAACCATTTAGATAGGAGGTAAGTTGGAGAGTTAATTCCAGAAACAATAAGTCTCACCGTTTTGCCTGATTTATGCATCTTAGGGAAACAATACATTTCTGGATTAGAAGGAGTCAGCTTATATCTAATGGCTGGAGTAATAAGTGTGGGACAGGACTTCATCACATCCTGTGTTTTAACAATCATGTTCCTTAGGGGAGATTTTTTTAATGCTTTGTAGGGTCCATTGTTAAGCAATGTACTTACTCTATCAAAATAGTCCTGTATATCTAAAATAACAATCTTATTACCTTTGTTAGCCTTTAGATGAAAACATCCCTTGTTGCGCAATCCCTTAATAAGTTCATGGTCTTTTTTAATCGATTCAGTGGTTTTACTTTTTCTATCTCTCAGGTTTTCCGAAATTTTAATTTTGCAAGCTCTTCTAATGAATTCTTTAGACTGTTCGCCTAAAGTGGCAATTGAACTTTCGATACCGGCAACGATATCTTTTAAAGGTGGTTTAGTATGACCTAAATTAAATTTTAAACCCCTATTTAGAAAAGCCAATTCGTCCTTATGAAAGGATTCTGATGACTCGTTTTTAACAATTAAATCTTTATCTACTCCTTGGGCAACCTTCAAAGATGTGGCATTTCTATCCAAATCAACGAATAGCTTTACAACTAAATTCTTTTGAAAGCTTGGCCATTTTTAAGAACCGAGATAATAAACTTTTGAACAAAGACGGTGGACCTGTAACTTCCTCCATCTTGTATGATTTGTTGAAGTTAAATTGACCGTCGGCCATGTTAATTGGCTCTCGGCCACGACCTCCGAGTTAGACAGTATAAATAGCTATAAAATGCACGGGAATCACCCACTTCCAGTTATAATTTGGTCACCAGCATATCGTTACCATTTTGCTGTGTAAGTTTCGTAGCTACGGATGATGACAGCTTGGCTGTCGAAATACTTATTTAGCAGTTGTTAAATATTTGTGTGGTGAGGGGTTTTAACGAATTGTGATATTTCAAACCACAGACTCCAGCAGTGTTTTATTTTATTAAAATTTAAAATGTTCATTTTAAATTAGAAAAAAAAAATCTCAAAGCTGCAGACCATCAAAAACTCCATAAAAATGCCGAAAATTACAACTTTCCCACCTCTCTAGCTTAATTATGAGAGCTGTTATGGCAATTGTAAAATATGTCGGTCATGGAATTTTTGTTTTTTTTTAGAAAACTTACATAGCAGTATTTTCAAAACGATTTGATATAGTATTGTAATAACATTTTGTAATTTTCTTAGTCTTTGTGGAGGCTACCTCTGTAATAAACTTGATCAAAATCTTAGATGGTGGGGTAAACGTTTTATTAAAAGTGTGTTGATTTGAAACGGAATGGCCTATTTAGAGAACCAAAATACAGAGGAGTTGTGATATAGTATACCATGTTTCGAGTGAACTACGCAGTAGTGTGAACACACAAAATTTAACATTGAGTCATGGTATAACAATGGTAAACCCTGATATAGTGAAATGTATGCGGCGTGATCATTGAGAATGCATTTTTAGAACCTAAATATGTGTTTCATGAATAGGCTTCATTTTACAGACAATGGTTGCTATGTAATATACAGGGTGCCCAATCTAACATGTCCACCATTGGTAACTTGATAGAAAATATGTTAAATGAAAAAAGTTTTACTATTTTAAATGACCATTTCAAATTTCGAGTTACATGGTTTAACCGGAAATGATACTACTGGATTTTTAAATAGAATACATATTACGTGTCAAAATAGCGTTAGAAAAGGCAACGGGCTGACAATACAAATAGCCTCCGATTGGCTTGTAACTACTCAGTGTTTGGGTGAGGTTTCCTAGATCTCGATAGTTTGGTTATACTGAAGCTGGTCTAAACACATCGGTATTACCTTTAATTTCTGGGTGAGCGCCACTACAAACGGTCAGCTAGGTGTCCAGTAACTACTGCATTTGCAGTTGCTGAAAGACGGTTCTCACTGAGGAATACTTACATAGTTTACTCAACAAATTTCTATATAAAAGAAACACAAAGGCCTCGCAGGCCATCAGCTTACTTAAAATCTTGGTCAATCAAACTCAACGTGTTAAATATTAAAAATGCATTTATTTCTCAAAATGGTATAGTGAATGACAAGTAAATCTAGCGCAAGCATATGTGTCAATTTACCAAATAATGACAATGATTAGCTGTTCGCCAGCTCACAATTCATGTATATATTTTAATGTAAATATATAAAAACAAACATAATATGGGGGCTCCTGGGTAACACTAATGAAATTTGAGTGTTACAGTTAACTTCGGCTGTGACCGCTGCTCCGATTTTCGCCCTAATACAGTATACAGGGTGTAGAAATGCTTTATGCACCATAGGGATTTCAATGGTAATTTTTTCAAATTAAAATATTTGCTTCCCTAATTATTTTAGAGCAAACTTGTATGGAAGTTTTTTGTAGAGAAAAAAATTCTGTATCCATTTGTGCCAGCATTTGTCATTTTACATTTCGGAAAACCGAAAATTTAAAGAAATAAAATTGCCATTTTTAGACAAATCAGTGGTGCCTTGAAATTATTGAAGTATCTCAAAGCATCAACAAATTAGTTTGCTGTTTATTTGTTTGCAACTATCAAATGTAGCTGCAACCATGGCACTTATTGCACCTGATCTGCTTCCAGCATACCACCAGGGCACCAGTTCACAATTTGCACTGATTTTTGAAAAAATGATAATTCTAGTTTATTTCATTATAAACGGGGCTGCGCGCTATTGCGCGGTCTACCCTGATGTATTTTCGTATGCGCTGCTTAGCACATTTTATTAAGGTCACTAAATCACGTTAGCTACGCTTAGCTAACGTGATTTTGTGACCTTACATTTTATGTGTCACCACTGAGTAGTTTAAAGCTTTGCTAATAATTTTAAAAAAGATACGCGAATTGTTAATAGTCCCTTTTAAAATCCCATAGATTTAATCAAAATTCCGCTCAAATAACGCTCCGCCTCTCTCCAATGGGGGCCCTCGGGGCTCCGCACCAGGGAACCTCCCTTCTCCAAGGGGGCCTTCGGGGCTCCGCCTTTCTCCAAGGGGGCCCTCGGGACACCTCCCCCCTCCAAGGGGGCTTTCGGAGCTCTGCCCTTCTCTAAGGGGGCCCTCTAGACACCTCCCCCCTCCAAAAGGGCCTTCGGTGCTCTGCCCTTCTCCAAGGGGACCCCGGGGCTTCGCCCTTCTCCAAGGGGGCTCACGGGGCTCCACCCCTCCCCAAGGAGCTATCGGGGCTCCGCCCCTCTTTAAGGGGCCCTCGGGGCTGCGCCCTTGTCTAAGGGGGCCCGAAGGGCTCCGCCCCTTTCCAAGGAGGCCTTTGAGGCATCGCCCCACTTCAAGGGGTCTCCGGGGTTTCGTCCTTCTTTAAGGTAGCCGTCGGGGCTCCGCCCCTCTCTAAGGGGGCCCGCGGGGCTCCGCCCCTCTCCAAGGGGGCTTTTGGGGCTTCGCCACTCTCCAAGGGGGGCCCTCGGGGCTCCGCCTCGTTCGCGCAATCGAGGCGACGCGACGGCGAAATTCATGCAAACGCAAATGGGGGACATCGCGTCTGCAATTGTCGTGACGGACACACACGTTTGGATCGTTCTCCTTTATTTATATGATTAGGTTTTCTGACGTAAACTGGGAAAAATGATGGCATAAATGGATGCAGAATTGTTTGCTCTACAAAAAACCTATTTACAAGTTTGCTCTAAAATAATTAGAGAAGCAAATATTGTCATATGAAAAAATTACCATTGAAATCCCTATGGTGCATAAAGCATTTCTACACCCTGTATAACAAAAGACATACAGGAATGGTAGTAAAATTAGTCATGCTATAGCGTAAAATTTACTATCGCGAATCGTCCCATGGTCGCGTCAAATCACTTTCCGCTTTACCTACATCCAAAACAATTCGAAGCTTTCGTAATTTTAATGTAAATTTATTCCACGACGATATGCGTAGAATACCATGGCAATGAATATTTGTTATCAATAACATTAATGAAAAAAATTGAATTTTTAAATACTAACCTAATTAATACACTTGATTTACACGCTCCATCTAAAACAATAAACGTTAGTAAACCTAGCATTCCGTGGCTGACAGATACCATTCGAGTTGCAATGAAACTTAGAGATTTAGCCTTAGCTAAATATCGCCAAACTAAAAGTCTTGTAGTAAATGGGAGTATTATACATCGTTAGGTACGTAATCATGTTAATCATATGCTTAAAACAGAAAAAAAGGCATATTTTTAGTTTTCTGCTAAAAATTGTAGTTCTAGAGAAATTTGGAATAAACTAAGAAATCTAAGCATTGGCACAAAACCAAAAATTGAAATTCCACCACATTTAGCTAACTCTGATGCAATAAATAAATTTTATTTAAACTCTATTCCCGATACTGCCAGTATCGATTCTGATACGATAATGCAGCTTTATAAAACTAATAAATTAATTTCAAGTGAAATTGAATTTGAATTTAAAGTAGTGGATACTGAAAGTGTACTTAAAATTATTGATGATATTAAAAGCAATGCTACTGGCCATGAGGGCCTAAATATTGAAATTATAAAACTCTGCCTACCTATACTGCTCCCTTAATTGACTCATGTGATTAATTATGCGTTGCTTACAAATACTTTTCCTGACAGTTGGAGGAAGGCGGTAGTATTGCCATTACTTAAAACTTCAAATCCGGAAGAATTTAAAGATCTTAGGCCAATTAGTATACTGCCTGTTATGTCAAAGGTTCTAGAAAAAGTAATGAATTCGCAACTGCGAGAATATCTCAATGAAAATAAAATACTACCAGACATTCAATCTGGTTTCAGGCCCAATCGAAGTTGTTCGACAGCCTTGCTATATATCGTAGATGAATTGTTAACTGCTTCTGATCAAGGCAAAGTGTCGATTCTCACACTACTTGATTATAGTAAGGCTTTCGATACAATTAATCACCAAATTTTGCTCTCCATTCTTCACTACATTGGTTTGTCTACTTTTGCTGTCTCGCTATTGAAAAGTTACCTAACAGGGCGTATGCAATGTGTGAAAACTTTTGGCAATGCATCCGACTTCTTACCAGTTGTAAAAGGAGTTCCTCAAGGATCTATTTTAGGACCCTTAATGTTTATAATATGTATATCAAATTTTTGGAAATCTATTAAAACCTGCAAAATAAAAATGTTTGCAGACGATTCTCAACTGCTATATTCGTTTACTCCTGATAATTATAAAGAAATTGTAAGTGATATTAACAACGATCTCAATGCAATAAGCCTGGTATCACGACAGCACTCTCTAATTATTAATTCTCAAAAATCGGTTGTACTTTTGTTTGGGAAAAAAGATGTTGTTTCATTTTTATCTGATAAAATTAGCGTGACGATTGATGATATTTCTATCCCCATTAAGCAAGAAGCTAAGAACTTAGGTCTCATCATGGACAATACGTTCAGATATGAAAAACATGTCAATAACTCTATTAAAAAAATCTGATGTGATACACTCACACAACTTCCTTTTACAGTGTTCTTATAATTAGTCAAAAATTTCATTTTTAATTTTTAGCCATTTGTCAAAAATTTTCAAAAATTACAAATACTACAAAAACGGTACAAAATAGAGCGTTAGTTGAAGAGACAAATTTTCTCTAGAATTTTAAGGTAAATTCAAAAATTTAATAATATACCGGGTGTTTTATTTAAAATGGGAGTTAATAAAAAAAATCTGGTGTGATACACTCACACAACTTCCTTTTACAGTGATCTTATAATTAGTCAAAAATTTCATTTTTAATTTTTAAGCATTTGTTAAAAATTTTCAAAAATTACAAATTCTACAAAAACGGTAGAAAATCGAGGATTAGTTGAAGAGACAAATTTTCTCTAGAATTTTAAGGTGAATTCAAAAATGTAATAATATACCGGGTGTTTTATTTAAAATAGAAGTTAATAAAAAAAAAAACAAAAGAAACCCACTTTAGAAGTATTCAACTGGAAAATCATCTATCTCACATCAATACACATTAAAAATGTAAGAAAAATGTAAAGTTTAAAAAAAATCGTTAGAGCCGTTTTTGAAAAAATCGAAAAAACCTTAAAAATCACAAGAGTAAACACCTACTTCCGGTTATGCGATTTTTTTCAAAAGCTTGCTGTCTCATCTACATAGTACACAAAACTTATATATGAAGTTTCAACGCCATACCTCTTTTCGTTTTTGAGATATTCTGTTCACAGACAGACAGACAGACACACAGACACACACACAGACACACAGACAGACCAATGAAAAAAAATATGTTTTTTGGGATTAGGGGACTCTAAAACGTGAACATCCGTTGAAAACTCAATTTCAAATTTTTGGGGTGAATCCAATACTTCCTTTATAGTAAAAGGAAGTAAAAATAGCAAAAAAAACAAAAGAAACCCACTTTAGAAGTATTCAACTGGAAAATCACCTATTTCACATCAATACACATTAAAAATGTAGTAAAAAAAGTTTAAAAAAAATCGTTAGAGCCGTTTTTGAAAAAATCGAAAAAAACTGAAAAATCACAAGAGTAAACACCTACTCCGGTTATGCGATTTTCTTCAAAAGCTTGCTGTCTCATCTACATAGTACATAAAACTTATATATGAAGTTTCAACGCCATACCTCTTTTCCATAGACAGACACACAGACAGACACACAGACAGACCAATGAAAAAAAATATGTTTTTTGGGATCAGGGGACTCTAAAACGTGAAGATCTGTTGAAAACTCAATTTCGAATTTTTGGGGTGAATCCAATACTTTCTTTATAGTAAAAGGAAGTAAAAAGCGTTCAAGCTCTAAAATTAATTTATCCTCACAGACACAATTTATCGACAGAAACTAAATCCTTGCTTTGTAATTCACTGGTTTTATCTAATTTTTCCTACTGCAGCGAAATTTATGGTTCTTCCATTACCCAGGATGTTGCTAATAAAATACAAAGAGTTCAAAATTCGTGTTTACGCTTAATATACGGAATAAAAAAATACGACCATATTTCTCACAAATTAACAGATTTGCGATGGTTAAATATGCAAAATAGGCGTCATTTACAATTTGCTACTCTTTGTCACAAAATTATTACAACAAAGCTGCCGGCTTACTTATATAATAAAATAACATATAGGACTGATGTCCATGCCATAAATTTAAGATTCAAAGGTATAATATCTCCACCTTCACATAAAACGACCTTATTTGAGCGTTCTTTTCAATACCAAATTTATAAAACCTACAATAATCTCCCTCCTGCGTTTAAGCTACTTAATTTAATTACACTTAAAGCTAATATGCGTGACCATCTTTATAAATTGCAGATAAGATAAAAATTGTAAATAAAGAATAACATTAATTAACAACATCTTGTGGACTACTAACATAGCATAATCACAGAATCTTTTATTTTAGTGTTTTAATTATTTTTTTTGTTCAAACGTTTCTTTTTACTTTAGATGTATATTAGCATATTTTATAAATTATATATTCTCGATTACTGCAGGGTTTAATGGAAGATCAAAGGTGGTCATCTACCTATTTGAATTAAATCCTTGCGATTTCTCAATTGTATGATACTTCAGTTATTTGTTTTGTATATAGTTCTGTAACTATTGAGAAATAAATGCATTATTATTTTTTTTACGAATAAAAGAAGCTTCAATTTGACGACTAGTTACAGAGAGTGTCTGATACAATTCAAGGTAAATGCGATAAATTATGTTTTACTAGTTCACTACTCTCAAAATAATTAAGGTGGTAGGATTCAATTGAAAATTCGTAACAAATCACTTATGCAACTTATCATACACTTCTAGCTCAAATAAATTTTACTGCCCAGGACTACGTGTAGAGATTCTTGACAAGGGATAGATGATCTATTCAGGCGGCTTCAATACGTCATAGATGGGTCTCTGATAAGCTAAGTCTTATACCTGGTTAGGCGGTAATTGACAATTTTATAGTAAGATGCACGTCTCGTTTTAGAGTAAATTAAGTTACTATTTTAAAAAAGTTTATAGCACGTGCGCATTTATTAGTATACATTTAATCAAAAACAAATAAATGCTTGCCAAATAAGATACAAGGTAAGTCGGGAGGAGGAGGAAATATTTGGAGGATGTGTTCGAAAAAATTAAGTTTGTGTCATTTTACTGAAAGCTGGTAAATGACATCAAATTGAGAATTGGCAGATATTTTTTAACAATAAAGTCTTATTTAAAAAATGTTTTAAATTTTTATGCATGACGTTACGGGATTGAAATTAGCAACCCCTATAAATGATTTTATTGGATTTTTCGGCGGACAAGGATTTGAATACCAAAAAATATATAGTGCAAAGCTTGATTTATTTAAACACCTTTTTAGTTCCTCCAATTTTTTTAATTAACAGATTTTCTGTATATTAATAAAGTATATTATGAGTTGCTAAATTCATCCCGTTAAAGCCATACCTACAAATTAAAGAAATTTTCATTCATAAACCCTCTTATTTATAAAAAAATCTGTCAATTTTCATTTTAATATCTTCTACCAGTTTTCAGTAAATTAACAAAATGTAATTTTAACCCTTCTCTAATATCTCTATAAGGGTTGAGAATCGGACAGAAACATATTAGTTTATTTTTCTTATTTTGACCTTCTGAACACATCTCAAAAGATTTCCATTTCCTCTCCTGTACATGCAATAAAAAATAGAAATATTATTGAAAAGTACTAAGTTGATTTCTAGAATAAAATGTAATTTCAGTTATCCTTAGATAGTTGCATTTTTTTCGAGTCCCTACCTGTATTAAGTATTTGGCATTAAGTGAGGTAATAAACAGTTAATACAAAATATGGTTGAAAGAATATAATACAATATCAAATAGGTACACAGATACAATGGTTTTAACCAGGGCTGTGGAGTCGGTAACAAAAAATCCGACTCCGACCTCGACTCCTAATATTTTAGTAGTTTAAATCCGACTCCGACTCCGGCAGTACTAGAATATTGATAACCCCCCCCCTCCTATTCCTTTTCATCTACCTGATAAACTTTACCGGCTAATAGAGAGTTTGAGCACTTCGACGTTAAACTTCCCGTTAACGATAAAGTCACATGACTAGTAACGCTAAACTTTTACCGGAGGGTATCATTTTATAGAGTTTGAGCACAACAATAGCAAACGGTATTTGAACATAACCTCACAATTTGGCAAATATTGAAAGGTTGTAGTAGACTTCCTCAGTTTGTTAATTATTGGTAAGTAAATACAAAGAGCAGTAATTACCTAAATAACATAACTATTACAAGAAATTAGGCATCGTAACGCAACCTCACAAACCAACTTAGCGTTTACGGTAAACCTCTACGCTATTCGTAGTGAAATAACGTGCTACGATAAGTGTTTAGCGGTACGGTATTTTCTGCGTCTGCGCAGTTGCCTTAAAATAGCGTTAGCGTATAACGTACCAGGTGCTCAAACTCTCTAATGACGAATTTCACAAGTTGTGCAGAATGTGGTTGATTATAATAAATTTCATATTTACAAATATTGCATTCACGGTTTCCAGCAACGTACCTACTGATTTCACGTACAAATACACAGAGAGGTTTACAAACGTAAATGAGGAAAAGGATAAAATTTACTTTAAGAAGGATACAAAATTTCATAAACGTGCAAATGCCATTGTTATAACAAGTAAGTTTCTTACCTGCCTACTAAACTAACAGTACTAACTACATTCCGTAGTAAATTATTTTCTTAAAAGGTCATTTACTACCTGCCTACACAATACAAGTTTACTGAGTCAAATAGTTGAGCAGATTTAAATTATTTGGTTAAAATAATGAATTTAATGAAGTAATTTAATTATCAAAAGTAAATAAATAATATTGTTTATATTTTGCTAAATCAACAAAACAAATACACAAAAGAAGTGCCCTTCAAATATTGCCAATTAAACAAAACCACCATGAACAGTAACAATAGAACAAAATGCTGAAACTGTTTTAACTTTTAAAATACCTCTTGAAACAGTTAAAACAAAAATAAGGTGCACTATAAAAGTTAGAAATTAGACGTAATACTAATAATAGTAATAATACGTACTATGCTTATTTTATTGTTAATCACATAAAACAGTTATTGGTAAGATATAGAAAAACCGTCTACTACGTTGTACAAGGACAAAGTCGGTATTTTTTAAATAGTTGGTAGGAATTTAAATTTACAAACGGTGATCACACTGATTCTAGAACACATTCTGCACACTCGTGGATCTATGAATTAACATATTATAGTGCACGTGCATTTTCATAAACTACCATAAATAAAGAAAAATCGATTTTTATTAACCCTGAGTCTGTCTTCAAATAGTCAGTACTACAGTCGTTCAAATAGTTTGATAGCCTTTGGTGTTTTTATTAAAAAAAAAATTGTAAAGTGGGAGTCGGAATCGGGTAATTTATATGGACTCCGACTCCGACTCCAACCAAAAAGTTCCAACTCCTCGACTCCGACTCCCACTCCGACTCTACAGCCCTGGTTTACACTTATTACAACACATACAATATCTAACAAATATTGTTAATAAAAATTACAATTTATTATACAGGGGCATATAAAGAGAGTTTAAAAATGCCACATAAGCTTGATGGTACGTTAATTGCGTGAGCAATGAAGTAAGTGTGCTATAAAAAAGTTAAAATGCAAAAACAAATACATTGAAGTTAATATGAAACACATAGTTTCCACATTTAGTTTTAGAAATAGTAATTTATTATACAAGACGATAGTGTTAAATTTTATCCACGAGTGAATCGTTTAACGTCGAGACGAAGTCCAGACGTTAATGATTCAAGAGTGGATAGAAATAACTTATCGTCGTGTATAATACGATTTTTTTTTCTATAGCAACAATTTCAAAAGAAAAGAAGGGCAGTCAATCACATTTCAAACTGTCATTAGTTAGATTGGGTTGCTACGATAATACCAAGCTGTCATATTTTTTTAAACAAAAGTTAGGAAATTAAATTACTTTATCTATCCTTGATGTTAAAGTGCTACTTTATCTACCCTTGCTGTTAAAGTAAAACTTGACCTTTTGTTTTGTTTTACTTAAAAATCTATTCAAGTACTGAGGTAACATATTATTTTCTATTCTATATATAAATACTAGAACATAACACAAAATTTGGTTTTTAACACTTTAACACAGTTTAACTCCCAGAACATATCACTTATCCTAGCATATCTATTTACATTCAGAACAGCTCTCATGCCCTTATTAAAAACTCTTTGTAACCTATCAATATCATTTTCTTTTAACAAAAATAACACTGTGGAACAATATTTATAGTGAGGCATAACAATAGTCTGAAACAACAGTTCCTTACTTTTCTTTGAGAGTACATATCTCGCCCTATTAATTATTCCAATATTTTTCCCCACCTTCGTTATTATGTGATCTACATGATCATGCAATCTACAATTACCCCTAAATATTTATACTTATCTACCCACTCAATGACCCTCTCATTCATAATTACATTGCAATTCCTACTGCTATCCCAACTCTCTACCTGATTACCTATCAACATACACTTCGTTTTGTCAATATTCAAACATAATTTATTGTTAGCTAATCATTCACAGATCAGAGCTAATTCACAATTTAAAATTTCAATAATAGTTTCAATACTACACCCGGATAAGTAAACTAAAGTATCGTCTGCAAACATATGAATTTTACAAATTTTGAGAATATTTTCTACCTCATGGACATATAATATAAACAATAATGGACCTAATTTACTCCCTTGTGGTACACCATACCCAACTTTAACTGCATCTGATTTAACCCCGTTATATTTACCTTGCTGGTAACGATTATCTAAATAACTTTTAAGCCATTGTAACACATCCACTCTAACTTTCTTAACGTAGGTACTTAAGTTTTCTTAATGACATGTTACGGTCAACCGTCTCAAAAGCTCCCTTAAAGTCAATAAATACAGCCACAGTAGCCTCATTATTACCCATTGCTTGTTTTCAGTCCTCTATCAGTCTATCACTAATTGAACCGCAGACTCAGTCGAGTGGTGCTCCCTAAATCCCGATTGTCATTCAGATAAAGCATTAGTATCTTTCACATGATCTAACAAGAATTTTGTTACATTTCAATTTTAGCAACTCTTGGGCGCCTTGATTTTAGGTAATACAAAGTGCATCATTTAGCCTAGTTCTCCATCGCGTCGGTAGTTTGCAATTCTTCAAGCTTTGACATCGTAAAGTTTAGGTGGCGTACCTGACGTGTATTGTATAGAGTTCCTATATGTATTAAGAGTTGAGCCATTGGATCCACAAATCAAGGACCATGTGATGTAGCAAAGATATATTTCTATTGTTTTAGTTGAAAGAAGTATGCATAAAGTTTAAAATCGGCAAAAATCAGGTACTCCGTGGTTTGTGGATCCAAAACAAGTCACCCTACATGTCTCAACTCTTTATATACAGGGACTCTAGTATTGTATACAGTGCCTTTATATAGACAGTGGCGACAATGGGGTGTCCTATTTTTGATTGGCTCCCTAGATCAACGTGGTTTTAGCCGCATGTTTATGCTAAATCACCTGTGATTCGTGTTATACTTTTGGCAGTACTGAAGTGTATTGTCAGTCTATGTCAAAATTCGAGGTAGGCAGGTTCGGTTTTGCGTCAGTTTTGACACAAACTGACGCAAATCTTAACCTGCAAATCTCAAATGTTTTCAATACTGCCAAACGTAAAACACGTATCACAGTCGACTCTGATCACGGATTTAAATAAACACCCGTTAGAAATTTGCATAAATATGGCGGCGGGGGTGTGGCTTAGTTGTATTGTCGCCACTGTCTATATAAAGGCACTGTAGTATTGTATAGAGTACCTGTATATAGTAAGAGTAGAGCAAACGCGGCAACAGTATTTCATTGGTTGGATCCCTTTTGGATCCCATTAGAATTTAAAATTTAGTTGGCACGTGTGCTTTCGATTTTTTGAATTAGTGACATTGAAATTGTCAGATTTATTGCACTTTCGAAGTAAGTACATATGTCATTATCATGACCGTTGTTGCGTAACGGGGTGTAATAACCGTTCAGAAAATTATATACATCCTGTAAGCATGCTCAAAAATCCAACAACAAAACAAATTTGGTTAAACAGCATCGACAGAGAAAATTATAAATCCAAACCTACCAAGAATATGTGAAAATCATTTTGGAAAGAATCAGAGGATTTGGAGTACCTACGCTTTAGTTTTCATGTTACGTAGGAAAACTAGTGTCATCTTAATTTTCTTTTTATTTCATTAATCCTTACTTTTAGGAGTTATTACAAGTAGATGGAAGCAACCCAGTATAAAATGTTAAGATTGAATCAATCTTTGGATTCCTACATTTAAATATTATCCCATCTATGTTCCTCAGGTGTAGATGTGAACACCAAATGATATAAAGTTGACTTAATACCACTGTATTTACTAGTTAATAAATAAAAGTGTATTACATGGCATAAAGCACATTTAGTTTCAATTTCTACCGCGACTAAATACTAATAATTTATAGACAACTATAACCTATGACAGTTGTAACTAACTTCACAGGATGAATCCCTTCATTCTATTAATGTAGTCGACTGTGAAATTGTGACTAACTTCGCTTCATGGATCCCTAAATGTCATCGTTTGCCCTACTCTTACTAATACAGGTACTCTAGTATTGTAATATGTCGATATCGAACGCCTATTGGGCGATTTTTAAGTCATTTATTTTTCCGGTGATCGGTATTGGATTGTTATGCCGTAAAGCGACACTCGTTTATCGATTTCTGGAAATAAGTGAATTGCCTTCTTCTGGGCCCGTTCGCTGTGAGCTTCCATTTTGATGCCTTCGTAAATCACTTCGTTTGTGCCAAAAATCTCCAGACATGAATGCAGTTCCGCTAGTGATTGCTAATGCAAATGAATTCCCTTGATGTGTGGAAAATTATGAAGTTCAAAATTTTCGAGGTTTGAATTTCAACTCGCCATTTTCGAGTTGCAATCTCGTTGCGAACTCGAGTAGCCTAGCTTGGAATATGCCGGTTTACCATGGCCGAATCGCACGTGCAATTGATGAGGGATCGCTGGCTGTTGGGATGTTAAATTAGGCCACGACCTGGTTTCCACCGTGCCGCAGTCTTGGTTCATGTTGGAAATTTACCTGCTAGGTGGCTGTCGTTGAAAGGCTCTCTGCTGCGTTCGAAGAGTTTTGTTACCGCATCATGGTACCGTCAAACTAAGGTGCTGTAAAATTGTTATTATGTACTTTTCTTGTGCTGCTCTTTGGCGTCGAGTTCCGGAGTGCAGCTGATTTGTTTTGGCATCGCGCTTCTCGTCCAGGAGCTGCATAGTTCAAGGACTTTATTTGGGAAATTTGCTTCGAGTGTAATGTCCCGTTATCCTTTAATTGTAGCGTTGAGAGCATTCGCCTGCAACTCGTTGCATGTACATTTCATTTAACCTATTTAGTGGTACATATTTATAACTGATGTTGTTAACAAGTTTAACTTAATTTGAAGCATCCTAGTGATGCGGCCAAGCTCATTATGATTTAATTATGCAAATTTTAGGGATTTTATTCTAAATTAGATTTTGCTTGAGTTGACATGGTCAACCGTGTTTAATCATTTAAATTTTATGGGTATATTGTAAACTGTAATTAACGTTATGGGGGGATTCATTCTTGCTTATTTTGTCACTGTAAATTGTGTTTTAACATTTAAATATTTCTTTATGGTACTACTGTGACTTGAACGTAGTTAATACTGTCACACGTTCGGCTCATCTGCAGGCCTATTGGCTACTGGAAGCGGCGCTTTTATACAGATCTATTTAATAAGGTACTCCACTAGGTGTAGAACGCGCTTAACTAAAGAGCAGCAAATGCGTTTGCTCATTCACTTGGTGTGTGCCAGAACGCGACGTTTGAGAACCTATTTATATATTTACTTATGTTTCTTATTTAACTATATTTATTAAAATTAAGGTCTTAATTAAAGTCAAAATTATAACTACATTTTATCATGTATTTATATTAAATCGGGCTGTATACTTTATTTAGCTGCATTGCATATTTGTTCTTAACCCTTATGTACAGGCTGCATTAAATTTTTATTGGAACCACTGTTGTGATTATATGTGAAGTAATGTCCTCTGGCTTTTTATTTACTGCTGTATCGAGTCTCTGTTTTTCTTTATCGAGCTATTTAGGTTTTCCGTTACGAGTTTCATCTGGAAGTAATAAAACCGAAACTAGACAACGGCGTGGCGTCTTTGCGGAACCTGCAATATCAGTTAATTTGTTGTATTGAATTAAGGGGGGTAACAAACTGGCGCCCAACGTGGGCTTGTTTCTTTGTAAAGGTACCAAGGCACATACATTAGTTCAAAGTTTTGATATTAAATTTTTCCCTAAGCAATTTTCGATTTTGCTTCGTTGGATAGTTGATATTTGAGTTTGATTATGAGAGGTATAGAAGATTGAGATCTTTTGATATTTAAATATTTAGTTTTGATCAACTAGGAGAGCTTGGAAGATTGAGGTTGTTGATATTTGAATTTTGATAATTGATATATCGTCAGTGAAGTAACAATACCTCCTATCTCCCTTTACCTAAATTTTACAGGAGAGGGTAAAAACGGATTGCCGCTACAGGCACTTGCGTCGTTTGACACATACAATGCTATAGAGATAGGAGGTATTGAAGTGAAAATTTCAAGATAGGAGGTATTGCTTTTTCCCTGTTTTGCCGACATTTTCACATTATCTGCACATAGAAGCTATTGAAATTATGCGCAGTAAAGTTTGGAATCGATTGCTGTATAAATCGCAATTTTGAAAATTTTGTCAGATAGGAGGTATTGTTACTTCACTGACGATATGCTGGCTAGTATTTTTGAATATTTAGCCTTGTTTGATATTTCTTGCATTGTGAGTTGTACGAGTAAGATTAACATGGCGCGTTTACGAGAGGTATGGAAGAATGAGGTAGGTTGTCTTCATGAAGATGAACTTAAATATAAATTGACTGGTTTTGGGTTGCCTAGCGGTACGGTTGATGTTATGCGCCAGTCTTTGCGCAACTTATTGAAGAATAAGGCCGATAGAACTCTTTCGGTTCAGGAGTATACAGTCGATTTTGCGACAGATAGAGTAGCGATTGAACGTGGTCTAGTGGAACTGGAATCCGCTATTTCAAATTTTTTGGGGATACTTCCTCTACGACGTTTCGGCTCTGATGATGCATTTGCATTTGCGACGTTTGGATCGCGTTACGCCTGATGTTGATGCCGGAAACGGTTGAGTTGAATGCACTTAAGTTGAGAGCTTGCACGGTTAAGGCAGAAATTGAGAGAGCTATTAAGAATGGTGCTCGTCGACCTTTGATGGCCGCGTTATTGGTACCTTCGACTAGTACGCCTATTCAACAATCGGTCAACGCTAATGCAGTTAGTACTTCCGAGTCGTCTGATGATGATACCGATGGTGAATCGCTTTCTCGTCCTTCGATTAAGTATGTGCCTGTCTCTCGTTGGAATCTGACTTTTGATGGACGTTCGACTTCGTCCGTAAATTCTTTCTTGGAGCTTGTTGAGGAGATGCGCGTGGCTCGCAACGTTTCGATCTCACAACTGTTTGCATCCACAATCGATTTGTTTAAGGGTGATGCGTTATGTTGGTATCGATCGGTCCGTGAAGACGTTCACGATTGAGATAGTTAGTGGCTCGTTTGAGACGTATGTTTCTACCTGCTGATTATGATAGAAAGTTGCTTCGGGAAATAGAGGAACGTTTGCAAGGTAGCGGGAAAGGTCGATGCTGTATGTAGCTGCTATGCGAAACTTGTTTCATCGATTGAGTGTAGTGCCTTCAATGGCCGAACAGCTGACTATAATTGTGAAAATTTGCGACCTTCATATTCTCGACACTTACTTTTCGCGCCCCCAACTTCATTCAAGATTTAAATTCGACTTTGGAACGATTCGAACAAGCTGAAACTCGCGATAGACTTTTCGACCCTCGTCCTCGTGCGGAACCTTTGTTAAAGCCGGATCTAGCTTGTAGACGCCCTCCTATTCGAAAGGAACACGTTTATGAGGTTCACCCTGTGTCGTCTAATGCACCTCAGTTTAATTGTTGAATTATTCGAATCGGGCCATTCTTATAGAAATTGCCCTTCGCCCCTTCGGAAGAAGTGTTTTAGGTGTCATAGGCCGGATGTGACCATTCGTACTTGTCCTAGTTGCTCTCGTTCTTCAGTGTCGAACAAACCAACGCCATCGTCTAGTGGATCGTCTCCAAAAAAACTAGTTGCAGAGAGGTTACCTGGTCGAACAATCTCTCAAGTCTCTTCCTTTTCGACCTATTGGACTCGTAAAAATCCTTATAAAGTTATTGTGGATATATTATCGCACATAGTGAAACTGGTCAGAGACCATATTTGGAAGTGTCCGTATTTGGTGTCCCTATTTTAGGATATTGGATTCGGGTGCGTCGTCCACTATCGCTGGACAGCGTGGCTATCAGACTTTGATTAATTTAGGCCTTAAATTAGACAGGAATTTCATCCAAAAATGTCATGTTGCTAATGGGAAATCGCGTGAGTGTATAGGGAGTATTGCAACCCCTTTCAGTTTAATGGGAAAGTTGGGCGTTATAACTGTGTTGATTGTTCCTGATATTTCTGCAGAACTTATATTAGGTATCGATTTTTGGGTTGCCATGGGAATTGTTCCTGATTTTAATGTTTGACATTTTTGCATGCAAAATGTAATTTGTTTCGCTTTGTAAATTATAAATTGTGGGGATAATTATTTTCCCTGTATCGTCTTTTTAAAGTGTGGTAACTATAATTTTGTCGTAATATAATGTTTTTCTGACTTTCATAATAGAACATGGCAACTTTCATATCATTATAATGTAACTAGAATACTGAAGAAGCTAATACTATTAGCGAAACGTATATTTATTAAATTAAATATTACGACAATATGATTTTTATCTATTTATACTATATAAAAATCAAGCTTTTCTCATATTAATTTGATATAATTATCTCCTTTAACAATTTTAAATTGGGAAGTTACCACCGTGACTGAACATGAGATTGTAGCTGATTCGCCTCCCATCAAGCAACGTTATTACCCAGTCTCGCCTTATAAACAACGTATCATCGACGAGGAGCTGCGTAAGATGTTAGAGGATGATATCGTAGAACCTTCAAAGAGCGCTTAGAGTTCACCCATCTTGTTGGTGTCCAAAAAGAATGTACAGGCCTGCATCATATTTTATGGAACCACTGTTGTGATTATATTTGAAGTAATGTCCTCTAGCTTTTTATTTACTGCTGCATCGAGTCTCTGTTTTTCTTTATCGAGCTATTTATTTATTTATTTAGGCGTATGGCTACATCACAGGTAAGTATATAACAAAAATAACAAAATTTCACAAACACATCAAGATTACAAATATATTCTATTGACTCTCTTGTCGCAATCAGGAAATCGGTTGGCTTGCCACTGTAGAAGCTAATTGGACAGTCCTCTACCAGGTGTTTAATAGTCTGTCTTTCAGCGCCGCAGTCACAATTTGGGGAAGGTATTTTTCCCCACCTGAAAAGTGAGTCGGAGCACCTGCCGCAATTCGTCCTTATTCTAACGGGTGTTCATAAACAGTCGTCATCCCAGTTGCTTTGAAAAACAAAATGTTATATCTTTGATTAATTCGTGCAACACAATGAAACGTCATTGAGTACTGTCATAGCGCAGTTTTTCTCAATTATAATAGACATACGTTTTTGAAGTCAAAACCTACTGGGATGACGACTGTTTATGAACACCCGTTATTAAGTGTTGTCCAGATTCGTCTTGGTTGATCAAGCCCCCCGGCCTGCTTGTAACGCATGGCGTATTGCTATTTAAGTTCGCGTTATGAATTTCATCTGGGAGTAATAAAACCGAAGCTAGACAACGGCGTGGCGCCCTTCCGGAACCTGCAATATTAGGTAAGTTGTTTGTTGGAACCCACCCTATCTGCGGCTGAGCGGGCCGCGAGCGTATATCCCAAGCCACCCCTTTTTGGTGATTGGTTTAGTTATTGTGTATTGAATTAAGGGGGTTTTACTCAAACTCTTAACTATTTTTTCTATCTCAGACACAGATAATTGCTTAAATTCACTCAAAATAGCATTACTACTACTATCTGACCTACCAATAATTTTCTCAAACTTCTCGACCATTGCTAGTTATGGATGTAACAATTTCATCTGTACTATCTACAAATAATGATTTAGTTTCCCGCAATTTTTTCACTAGATTCTTCTATCACTCCCCCAAATTTTACTGTCTTTACTCCACTACTTTTTACTTTGTCATGATATCTTCTTTCTTCGTCTCTCCAGGTTGCCAGAAACCTGTTCCTGCATAACTTGTATTCTTCCCATGCTGCCTCAACAACCTCCTTCTCTCTACCATGGACTGAACGTAAAAACAAAACTGTTTGTAAGCTGCATCTTTCCCTCTCCTGCATTCTTTAACTTCTTTTGAATGCCATGAGCACTGCAACTTGGATACCACTTTATTCTGGCCTCTCGATTCTCCAACCGCTTCTCCTATTACCTTCAGCAGGATAGAATAGGCTTCTTCTATATCAAGTACCATTTCCTTCTGCTCCAGGTAAGACCTGATACGTTCTGCTGCTATTTCCATATTTACTTTGCCTTTACATTTTGTACGCTTATTTACTAGCCCTCTTTCTTCCTCACTAAACGTTTTATCACAGAATGATCCGACAATTTTTCATTTAGAACCTTACATTGTGCCAGACTTCCATCAGAAATAACCAGATCAAGCATGCTTTCGGTATCCAACGTAACACGTGTGGGCTCATTTACCAGCTGTTTCAATCCAACATTCTTTACTACATAATACAACTTTTTTGGATAACAATCTGTTTTTTTCTTCTTCCAATCAATATTAAAATCACCCATAATAGCACATGGCTCCTTACTACTTCTAAAATACCTTCCAACCATTCACTAAATTTTTCCAAAAAAAATTGCTGATGAACCTGGCGGAGAGCGATACACCCCTGCTACTAAGTCGATCTCTGCCCTTTCCCCAGCAACTTTATTGCAATCATCCACCAAGTCATATGGCTAACTTCTTCACTTATTACTTTAAATGCCATCTCTTCTCTAACATAAATGTCTACACGCCGATGTGCGCCGACTCTGAGTTACAACTGATATGGTCATATCCCTTGATCGCAATACTGGACTCGTCAGCTTCTTGGGTCACATGAGTCTCCACAGCTACCACCACTATTGGTTTATGTTCCCAGACATAGAACTTGCAACTCATCAACATTTAACACTAACATAGATTTTCCCTGTATACTATTTCCCTTATTTAACTTTACAACAGTATTTCCTGACACCCAGTACTATGTGTTTATTCATACTTAATGAATTGGTACAGTGTTCCGCTGCGAGTATTACACTGCGTTCTCTCAAGAATTGTGCTCAGTTGGGTTGTCTCTTATTTACTTAAATTACTTGGCTTAACGTAACTGTAACTTATTGCTAAGGTCTTTCACGAACTGTCCTCGCTACGCGCTGCCGCTCACTGGTTCACTATTTGGTAACGCGCTGTTCTTAACTAATTAATTAATTAACTCATTAACGAACTTAACTAACTTAACTGACTTAAACCTAGGTTAATGCTAGGGGCACCTGCAAACTTTCGTCAGTGGTCATTGACGCGTACTTGTTCACTGCTGCGCCTGTCTATCATCCCGGAGTCTGGGCACTTGCGATGCAAAGCGGCTCAGAGCCGTCCACCAGCCCCGTTCTCCCGCCAGTTTTGGGAAGTCCGCCGCGGTTTGTGGTCAGGATAATCCTCGTTGCGCTAGCCCCCTCCTTATGCTATACGTTACTCCTCTGAACAGTACGCAAATATCATCATCATCATCAGCTGCCAGGATTAAACCTTTGTGGTTTGTTCCGGTTTCATGAAAATTGTTCATTCCAACGTTTCTTTGGCCGTCCCAGTCTTCTTTTCCCTCGTGGTCGATAATGTATAATTTGTTTTGCGATACGACAATCGTTCATTCTTAATATATGATCCCTCCAATTATGTCGATATTGGTCAATGTTTGTTAATAAATCGAAAATTTTTAGTTCTTGACGTATCTCTTCATTTCTTTTGTGATCTAGTAGCGTATATCCAGCTACCCATCTAAGAAACTTCATCTCCGTCGATTGTATTGCATTTCTTTCTTTCTGCGTGAGGGTCCAATTTTCTGATCCGTATAATAGTACTGGAACAGCCATTACCTTGTAGAATTTTAATTTTGTATCTTTACTAACTAGCCGTAAATGCCTTCTGATGGTTCCGCACATTTGTCTGAATTTATTTAGTTTGTTGTACACATCTTTGTTGTTTGTGTATGTAATAGAGAATTACTGGACAAAATTAATGATTTTCAAAAATCTGTGGAGTACTACAGCAGCCAAATAGACGAGTTCACAAAAAAAATAAACACATTAACCGATACAAACATCGCCTTAAACAAAAAGCTACAAACTATTGAGACAAAATACAACGAAATTCTCGAAGAAAATCAGGCGCTGAAAATTACTCTGGAAGAAGATAGACAATATAACAGAAACCACAATCTTGTCATCGATGGTATTCCAGATACCGCAAGCGAGAACGTTATGGATGTCGTCATCAAGTTGGGAAATAGCGTTAGTTGCCAAATAACACCAAACGATGTACAAGCCGTACATCGCCTTGCACCCAAAAGTAATAAAAAACCGATCATAGTGCAGTTTTCAAACCGCATGGTGCGCGATAAGTTCATCGAACAGTGCAAATCTCGGCGTCCTACCACTAAGGATATTTATCCAGAATTGCAGCCCATGAACGTGTATGTTAACGAACACATGACGCCGTATTACAAAACCTTAATGTTTGAGGCTAAAAAGAAGATGGTAAACAATCAAAAGTTATATCAATTTGTGTGGTTTAAAAACTCGAAACTGTTTGTCAGAAAAAATGGAGTGAGCCCAATTGTACGTATTAAATCCTTAAAAGATATCTAATCATGTTTTTTTTCCATATGTCTGGCTTTTATGCATATTAAATCAAACAAAAATGGCTAATTTCAATTTACAAGAAACATATGACGAATATAATAATTTTGAAACCATTACGCTAAAAGATAAACTAGATTGTAAAAACTTAATACAGAGTTATGATATCAATATACTGCACTTGAACATACGAAGCATTGCAAAACATTTCGATGAATTATTAATATTGTTGCACCTTTTGGATACAGATAATTTAGACATTATCGTTTTAACAGAAACATTTCAAATTAATACAACAAACTTTTTCAATATTCCAAATTTCTCAGTATACTATAACAACGGAAACATAAATAAAAATGACGGCGTGATAGTCTTTATAAAAAATCAATTAAAATCAAATATTTCTATTATGGCCTGTTTAAAAACTAAAGTTGTGAGAATAAAATTTGAAAAATTCAATAAATCCTATGGAGTTAGTGCGGTGTATAGATCTCATGACCTGGAAATTCATGATTTTTTGGAAGATTTACCTCGATACCTAAATGACGTTTGCAGTGCAGAAAATGAGATTTTTCTTGGAGACATAAACATTGACATTTTAAAAACGGATCAAACAGCAGATACTTATCTTAATATAATGTCCGAATATGGCTTTAAATCTGCAATTAATAGCTATACTAGGGAAGTTGGTGACTCAAAGTCATGTATAGATCACGCTTTTATTAAATCTAAAGAAATACATAGCGCTTTTTGTGGAATAATCTTACAAACGGATATCACGGATCACTACACAATACTATTTAGCATCAAAAACTTAAATACTCAATTAAAGGAAAACTATAACTGTGAAACAACAACACGCATATTTGACTCAAATAAATTTTATAATCTAGCGAAATCTTTACCCTGGGAAAACATTTTAAAAGAACAAGACCCGAACATTGCTACTGAAAACCTGGTAAACAGCATATACACATGTAAAAATAATTCGATAGCACTAAAAATTAGCAAAATATATAATTCTAAAAGCAAAAAACGAAAACAATGGATTACACAAAGTCTAATAAATTCAATAAATACGCGTGATAATTTAAAACAACGTTTGAAAAAAGATCCACAAAATTTAGAACTAAAAAATTATTATAAAAGGTATAGAAACATTTTACACATGTCTATAAAAACCACGAAATCTCTATTCTACACAAATAAAATAATGCAGTCACCTAATGATGCAAAGCATCTATGGAATACAGTCAGGGAAAGCACTAACGATTTTAAGAAAAATACTCTAATTAAGAGTGTAATACTAGATAACGGAGAAAAAATACTAGATAGTAAAGAAATAGCGAATGAATTTAATAAACATTATTGTAGTGTTGGTTCACGCCTGGCTCAAACTCTTATTAACAAAGGTAGTTATAGTAAGAACGAATTAGAACAAATTCCTGTTAATACCCGTACGCTTTTCTTAACCCCTGTCACAAAACAAGAAATAGAAAATTATATCGACACTCTAAAGACTGGGAAAGCTGCCGGTGTAGATAGCATTACTGCTGAGAACCTAAAACAAATAAAGGAGTTTATTACTCAACCTCTACGACACATTTGTGATTTGATACTTTCTAGCGGCATTTTTCCGGATACATTAAAAACTGCAATCATAGTTCCTATATTTAAGTCAGGCTGTAAGAACTCAATAATAAACTATCGACCCATTGCACTACTTACCATATAACTAAGATTGTTGAAAAAGTAATTAAACAGAGATTAAATAGTTTTTTAGAGCGACATAAAATAATATCAAATAATCAGTTTGGGTTCAGAGAAAATAGATCAACAGAAGATGCACTACAAACACTAACCTCACAAATATATAAAAATCTGGATAGTTCAAGAGTCTCAGCAGCAGTGTTTCTAGACCTGGCCAAGGCCTTTGATACAGTGAGCCATGAGCTTTTGTTACGGAAGCTAGAGGCCCTAGGTATTAGAGGAGTTGGATATAATTTATTTAAATCGTATCTCTCCGATAGAAAGCAGCAAGTAAAAATTGGAACTACTTATAGCGACAAACTCATATGCAATTACGGTGTTCCCCAAGGCAGTGTACTGGGTCCCGTTTTGTTTATTTTATACATAAACGATTTGTTAAATATAAGCAAAGATTATAAAATAAATGCATATGCTGATGATACAGTTCTATACTTTACATCTAATAGTTGGAAAAATCTTTATCATACTATAAGCACGGAAATGGAAAAGGTAATTAATTGGCTTGATAAGAATTTGCTTACCTTAAATATCGAAAAAACAACTTGCGTACCTTTTACATCATATAAAGCTAATCTACCTCCGTATAGTACAATAAAAATCGCTAATTCAAAATTTGAACTTAAATTAATTTCGAATGCTAAGTACTTAGGTGTAGTTATTGATAGTTATTTGAAAATGGGATATTCACATAACTAATCTTGCTCAAAAACTAAGAAAATTGTTTTACCTTTTTAGACAAATTCGTAAATTTTTAAACTTAAAAGAACTAAAAACTATATACTATGGCCTTGTACAGTCCGTTCTCCAATATGGAATTATTGGATGGGGAGGGGTGTACAAGACAACTTTAAAACCACTGGCTGTTGTACAAAATACTCTTTTAAAAATTATGTTAGCCAAACCATTGCTTTATGAAACAAGATTATTGTATACAGAAGCGCGTGTATGTTCTATAAGGCAGCTATACATGATTTCTGTTACTTGCAGATATCACGTCCAACCAAACAATTCGTTTGCCATGGTTATGTCACAAGAAATGTTTCAAAAGAACGCGTAGCCACTGAAAATGCTCAAAAAACAATTGGAACAAGAAGTGCAACTTACCTGGCTCCGCGTTTCTATAATCTTTTGCCAAGAAATTTAATACAAATAAACTCAGTACGCCTCTTTCGGAAAAAGCTTACTACTGAATTATTCATTAATAACCTCAATTTTTTATTAGATTTAATTGATTAAATAATTACACAGATTCCTCTAATCATTTGTTACATAAATTATTTGTTAGACAAATAAATCGCAAAAGTAATTTTAATTCTCGTCCGCTGTGCCACTCTCCACTTCTTCTTCTATCCTGTTTTTTCTTTTTTAAATTCTGATTGATGGCCTTAGTACACAAGCTCTGCTTAGACTAAGACCACAACCATATATTCTATATATTTTTTTTTATTTTATCTATATTATATATTATATTAGATTCGATAAACTACTGGATGTACTTTATTTTGCATTTCTAGATGTATTTCATTTTGTATTTTGTATTGTATTGTATTGTTTTTCATTTCTATAAATAAATTGAAATTGAAATTGAAAATTGAAACGTTAAAACCCAAATAATTGAAACAATTTACTTGTTCGATAGTTTCATCGTCTATAACAATTTTGGCTCTTATAGGTTCTTCACCTTTAAAAGCTAGGACTTTGGTTTTCGAAGTTGAAATTTCTAAGTTGTAGGTTTTCGATATTTTGCTTAATCTGTGTAGTCCATACTGTAGATTATCTCTGTGGTTGCAAATACTGTTTGGTCATCAGCAAACAAAATAGTGTCAATTTCGATATTGTTTATTTAAAGTGTGTTTTTATTTTATTTTTCCAGTCTTTTACGACTTGGTCCATATATATATTAAACAGCGACGGTGATAGAGGGCATCCTTGTCGTACTCCGCAATTTATTGTCTCAGTTTTCTTATCCTTCCTTTCATTTCCTGTGTTGATCGTAATTTTATTTTCTTCGTATATATTTTGAAATACTTTGATGAGGTGTTGGGGTATACCTTTGTTCAGCATGATTTCCCAAAGTTGATTTCTATTCACCTTATCAAAAGCCTTTTTGTAGTCTATGAAGGCTATGTAGGTAGGTAGGTTAAATTCTCTCCTTTTTTCAATCATTTGTGTAACGGTAAAGATGCAGTCTGAGCACGATCTACCTTTTCTAAATCCATGTTGTGTTTCCGATAAGAGTGTTTCTATTATTGTGTTCAACCGTCTTGTCAAGATATTGGCATATAATTTATAGCAAGTATTAAGTAGGCTGATTCCTCTGTAATTATTACAGTCTTTGCGGTCTCCGCGTTTGAATATAGGTGTTATTGTGGCTACTTTCCAGTCTTCCGGTATATGACCAAAGCGCCAGCAGGTGTTCATGAAATCTAGTAGCTGTATGTGTAGGGCAGCCGGAGCATATTTTATAAGTTCGATATTTATATTGTCCGTGCCAGGAGACTTTTTATTTTTGGCGTGATGCAGCGCCATGAGGAATTCATCCATTGTAATAGGATCTACATGTTCATTTATGAATGTTTGTGTGGCTTCTTGTTCCTCTTCTTGTTGTGTCCATAGGTTTTTGTAGTGATCAAGCCATATTTCTTCACTAATTGTGTTGAGTCTTATGTTGTCCCTTTCATTATTATTAAGATATCGTAATATTTTATAGGCTTTGTCTTGCCTTCCGTGAATGTCGTGCTCAATGTCACTTATATATTTTCTCCAGCTTTCTCGCTTAAGTTTTCGTACCTCCCTTCTTACTATTGCGTTTCTGTAATTATATTCTGCTCTAGCTTCATCTGATTTTGTGTTTAGGTAGTTTATATACGCTACTTTCTTATTCTGTATATGTCGCTCTATTTCTTCATTCCAAATTTTTAGTCCTTTGTTGTTGGTCCTCTTTGTTCTTGTTCCTAGAGCTTCTGCAGCGGCTTTGATTATTAGGTGTTTAATCTCTGTCCACTCCTGGTTTATGTTTCTGCTGATAGCTTTTTGTTGCAGGTATAATAATATTCTATTCTGGTATAATAATCTAGTACTTTCATCTTGCAGCAGATGCACTTTAAAGGTCTGGTCTTGAGATTTATTTGTTATGAGTTGTTTCTTCCACCTAGAGGGTATAGCTATTTTGGATATCAGTAAGAAGTGGTCTGAGTTTACATCGGGGCCTCGATAGACTCTTGTGTCTTGTACTAGGTTTGATAATTTTTTGTTTACTAGCACATAATCAATTATTGATTGCCTACCTCTCGCACTCCACGTAAATTTGTGAATGTTTCTGTGTGGGTAGTACGTGTTTGTTATTTTGAGATTGTTTAGAGTAGTGAATTCAATTAATTGTTCTCCATTACTATTTAGGGTTTCTTCACCATGTGATCCCATGATATTTTCTATCGGTGTATTTCCCACTCGAGCGTTTAAGTCTCCCGCAATAATGATGTTATCGTTCTTGTTTACTTTGTTTAAAGTAGCTTGTAGGGTTTCATAGAATTCCTGTGTATCCCTTTTGCGGCCATCTTCAGGACTATAGCCGCCTATGACAGTCGTATATCCTCGTAGTGTTTTATATCGAAGTACTATTATTCTTTCATTTACAAATGTGTACTCGTCGATGTTGTTTTTCCATTTTTTATTTATGAGGATGGCTACTCCAGCTGCTGCGCGGTGATCAGCAGGGACTCCACTGTATATCAGTATATAATGCTCTAATTCTGTCGATCCTTGGCATTTTTTCTTTGTTTCCGCAATTATGGCTACATCAATATCTTTGTCAATTAATTCTTTTTCTAGTTCTAACTCTTTGTGTCTAAGTCCTCTAACGTTCCATACTCCTATTTTGACTATTCCTGCCCGTCCTAATCTCTTATTCCGTTTTCTTGCTGTGTTCGTCATGGTGGAATCCGTCCGGCTTTCAAAATCATGAAACTTTTTAGTAGATTCGGTTGTCCTCTGGGCATGTTACTGGCATGCTGCAGAGTAAGACATCTGGTGGGGCTGCCACCTTTAGGCTCTATGTCTAGCCTCCTGATGTATTTATTGGCCCTCATCAGGAAGGTTGCCTCTTCCGCTCATACGACCGTTGAGTACGCAAATATCTCCTCACCATATTCAGATATGTTGGGCATTCAAGTCCTGAGCCCCATTATTTATCTCCATACTCAGACCAAAATTCACATGTGATCCAAACAATTACTACATTTTAGTTTCTTGACCGTGCAGTCCGTTTCTGAATAGTTCAAACCTGCGCATTTTCCACATCTCATCTGCTTCTCACAGTTTTTAGCTATGTGAAAAAACCCATTACACTTGAAACATCTTGTAATATACACATCTTCATTAACATGACCAATACACAACCCACATCTCAACTTTCCCACCTCTAGTATTTTGTCCTTCGTAACTGGATCATCCTGAAATATAATATTCTCATGTTTAAATTTTCTCTTTTGTATTCTCTTAACAATTTTTAATACCCCATTGACACCCAGATCCAATTTATTTTGACTAATAACAGTACTTATCACTTCTATGTCCGATAAGTGACTAGAGTCCTTCGAGCCAACCATTTTAATTCTCGGCAGCTTAGTCTCTAGCACAGTTATCTCATATAAATTTTTATCGAAGTTATTCTCAACTTCGTTTTTAATTTATCCCTTTCTGTCTCATCTTCGCAGCCTATTATTAACACTTCATCTTTGCCCTCTCTCACTTTGGAAACTCCCACATCCAATTTCACTATATCTACTTTTTCTTTAATATCTGACTTACTCTTATTATATTCTTGCTTTTCCATAGGTTTTACAATTAAAACTGACTCTTTTATCGTTGATTTTAAAACCTCTACATAACCAGTCCTCGCCTGACTGGTCACTATCTCACTGCTCTTAAACTCCTTAGTCAGATCACTTTTTAACTTTTCCACCACATTCTTCAAATCTACTATCAGCTCATTGTACCTACCACATGCACAGACTCTAGTGTAACATCCGCGATTGACGATATCTACCGATTGAAGTGACGAAATTTAAAGAGTATAGAAGATGTACCAACTTTTGATTCTTAATAATAGATAGTCCCATTTTAACAAATGAATTACACGTTAACTAAAAAATAGAAAAATAATTCTATTGTTTTATGCCCTGTGCTCCATTATAAAGTTTATGTGTATTCAAACAGATTTTTAAAACAGTAACACATAACGACAAAATGACAAATTAACTTTTTTTTATTTGAAGGGATAAATTGTTTTTTATTATTATTTTGTTAATAATGTTAAAACTGAGGACTATATACTGTTTGGGGCTTTCGCGGTGGATGTTGACCCGTCACCAACAAAAGTGAATGAAGCAACTGAACTGTTTCAGCCAGTGGATGGTTCGAAAGTATCTGAAGAGAGATATAAGGAAACTGTTGATGAAGAATGTGGTACCAGTGATGACATTATAAAAGACTGACTACACGCTTATTTATTTAAAACTTTATTATATCATTCAAATTTTTCGTTAAATTTGGAGCTGATGGTAGCAATTTTCAGAATATTTTAAACTGGAACGCCTTATTTTAAGTTAAATTTAATTAATGGTGAGTTTTCAGCTTTGTGCCGATTATATTCCTTTGCTTAAGAATCATATGACGCAACTTTTTAATAAGCTTAGAGGGATGCCGAATATCAAATAGTTTTCAATGTACCTATAGTTAATGATGCAAGTGAGAGACGCTCACGAACTTCAGTGCTTCATGTGAGTTGGTAGCAACTTCCAATTGTTACAATTTGTATTATAGAAACTAAAAAATCTCATAGTAGAAAATAACCAAATTTGTTACTAGTAGAAAGCGATTAATAGAGGGATGCCGAATACCGAATAGTTTTCAATGTACCTATAGTTAAGGATGCAAGTGAGAGACGCTCATGAACTTCAGTGCTTCATGTGAGTTGGTAGCAACTTCCAATTGTTACAATTTGTATTATAGAAACTAAAAAATCTTATAGTAGAAAATAACCAAATTTGTTACTAGTAGAAAGCGATTAATAATAATTAATAGTGTGTTGTAGGTACTACAATAGATGATGTTGTGGCCAACAAATTGTATTTGAAATTGTGATATTGAGAACTTCATTAATTGAAGGAATTCATATTGTGTGGCAATTGATTCAATTGTATTATTTGTGTTGGATTTCTAATTTATATTTTCATTGTACAAATTCTATATAAAAGTAACAATAAACTGCATATCACCACTTTTATGACATAATGTAAAACCATGTTTCTCGATAAACTAAACTACTAATAGAATACCAAATGGACTTAGGCAAAGGCTGCCACCAATTAATTATCCAACTGCCCATGCACTGAACTCAACTTGCTACCTAAACGTAACTGGCAAATATCCCTCCTGGCTTGTATTACCTTCTGAGCTGTCTCGGAGACTTCAACCGTGCTTGGCTGGCCGTTCGTTCCTTCGGCTTATCACCACAGCCCGAAAACGCATCATTGCACTCAATGAACACACGCACATCGACGTAGCTTGTTAAGACTCCCGATTTCCGTTAAAAATCTATGTGTAATTCCGCATTCTGCTCCCGCATATTTATTTATTTATTATTATTATTATTGAATAGAAAGTAGGCGGCTAAGCCGATACAACTTTTATCTGTGTTGTGTACATTTAACAAAACAAATATTCTATACATGATAACTTAACAAGACAACTAAGTTCTGCAATTAACAAAAGCAAAAGAAAAGAAAATACAAATCAACATGAAAAACATGAAAAATCGAAAAAAGAAAATAATTTTAAAGAGAAAAAAAACAATTATTTTAAGTAAATTTTAAACTATAGGTATAGACTGAAGTTATCCAACACGGATTGTACATCAATGTGCAAATGCATTTGTAATATTTTAAACTTGTTTAGCGCTTAATTTGCAGCATAATTCAAGCCATCGGGCATATTTCCTTAATTATCTAACTGTTTGACGCACTCGCAGGCCAGGTGCCGACATCTGTCGCATAAAGTACCCTAGTTAAATCATTTGCTTCAATCTAGAGGCGGACGCTGTAACGCATGATCATAGCATCAAACCTCTGCTAAGTGACTTAATAAATCGCTGGTAGATGGAGTTTGCATTTAGTCCTCAAGTTAAAAGGGCAAGGCCTTGAATATCAGATTATAACGCCGGCGAGACGAGCGTTATGTACGGGGGCGCCTTGTTGCGCCCTGTATTTTGGTCAATGCAATTCAGCACTTCGAACAATAGATTCTTTATGCACTCGAGTGAGTTGCCCAATGATGGAAAGTTTTAAGCATGACGCAATGATAAAAAGTAACGCTGCGTCCAGCGCGTTCCCCTCCCGGGAGAGTCCAATTTAAGCTTCGCTATCGCACGGATGTGCAAGTTAACTTAAGAACAAAAGAACAACCCCTTCAATTCTCAGGGACGTGTTGTACCCTCGGACTTGTGGCAGTTACAAGTGCTTTTCGTGCCTTAAAGTTTCAAGTACCGGTGTGTACATTTCCTCGCCCATGTTGGCGGATTTGCAACAGGAACGAACACAAAGCATCAACATACAGGGTGAGCAGTTGTGAGTTATCGTTTGGCTCAACCCTGCTACTTCTTCGAAGGATCTTGCCGCCACAATTCCCCGAGTAAGCTGGTCAACCGTCCCTACTTGTCTATCAACCCCTGCCGCATCTAAGCTGCTATCGCAACCCTCTTCTGTAAGCATCGCCAGAGCGTTGAATCTCCAGGTCGAAATCTTCCGGCATCAGCACTTTAACAACACAGTTGCTTGGAGCCCTAGCGATGAATCAAGGTATTGTACTAGTAATTAAATAAAACAGTGAATTGCGTATTATACAGTGAGGTGCGAAGTTTCGGAACTCTCAATCTATCGTATATGCTATTTGTGGGCCGCGTGCTAATCGCCCGAGCCTTAATTGTCGTCAAGTAATGTAAATAGAAGCCTTCAGCATAAGTTTATGGGAGCCTGGCTCCGGGAATTGTAGTGAGCCATTAGGCAAATTAAATCAGAGTATTCCGGGACCTAGGTGATCAGTGTTCTCAGAGGATGTGCCGCTTCCTTGGCCTTCAGCCCTTATTGTGTTGCATGTGTTTACTAACCCTAATTTGTAGCATTTGCTACCTGAACACTTGCCTTCGGGCCTGTAACTAGTATGGTAATAGATTACCCATTTTTAATTTACATTTTGTTTTTCATTTCAATTATTTGTGCGTTATTGTGACTGACAAGAATTGAGTTTCTTGTTGCGTTGTGTATGTATTCCTTAGTACAGGGCCTAAGCAACTAGAGAAAGGACACCAAAAAGGTAGGTGTAAAAGCCAGTGCCGTGGGAGTACCCCCTTGGAGTGCAACGCAACGCTACTGCGATTGGTTTTCGACTTTTGACCGGTCGTCAGTTAATTATCAATCTCAACATCTTTCAAATGTCGTGGCGCCCCATAACCTTGTCTTAATAACCCGATATCGACACCCCGTCGTGGCATTTCGCCCCAAAACGCACCCTAAACCTGTGAACCCCCTCACGCGATTGAGGTCTGGCCGGAGCATTTGAGCTGTGGGGTACGTGTAAGGGCGGACACTGCTACGAGCATCCCATGGGGTCTTAATGAGCAATTTATCGTGTAACAAGCTGTCCGAATTTCATTTTAACACAACGTTTTGCTATCTGACGCAATATAAATTTGCATATTCTATAATATAATTGTTACATATTTTGTCCTTTTAAAATCTCAGTCTATATAGTACAAAATGGGAGATAAAGAAATAGTAATACTTTGCTATGCAGATGACGAGGTGCTACTAGCTTAGAATGAAGACGATCTGCAGAATGTAAAAAAAAATAATATGATAATCTAAGCGCAAAAAACAAAATCCATGACACTCTCTCGTGAACCTACTAGAAGGAAGTTAGCCATTGAAGGTAACATAACAGAACAAGTGATGAAAATTTGGGAGTTGAAATATCGAGCTATGGTAATATGAAAGAAGAAGTAAGGGAACAAACAATAAAGGTGAGCAGAGTAGTAGACTGTTTAAATGGCGTGATTTGGAAGGTTAAACACAATAGAAAAGAGGCTAAATCAAGTATCTACAAGACAGCGGTAAAACCAATAATGATCTATACAGCCGAGATTAGATCTGGCACAACAAAAACACAGCGGCTCCTAGAATCCACCGAAATGAAAGTGCTTAGAAGGATGTCTAACAAACTCTTACTGGACAGAGAACGAAGTGCAGAGATCAGGCGATAGTGCAAAGTCGAAAATATCAACGAATGGGCGGAACTTAGGAATTAATCAATCGAATGCATGGAGCAAGGAACAAGTCCCCAAAAGGTCATTATTAAAATGTTTAATAGCAACTTTCGTGCTAGTATTTCTGCTTATAATTTCTCATAAATTTTAAAGAAATGCCTTTTTCGTATTGCATGTTCATATGTAATAAATACAAGGCCATCCTTGTCCATGTGAAATATATACTGAGATGGTATTCAGCCCGCTACTCAACCCTGCTTGCAGCACAACAAATAAATAAAGCAAGTCAGATAGCACAGAGTTGGGGTAGTTCATACAACTGCAAGATTTAACGTAAATTTCAATCCGTAATTACATTTGCAAAGAAATGCTGGTAGTAATGAATTGAATTGAATAGAAAAGTCAAAGGGCAAAGCTCGTTTTTCATAGACTGGAGTCGATAATTATAAATTGGCCAAAAATAAAAGGTTTGTGCAAAACTAAAGCCGAACCAAAATAAATAGAACTGTCACAGAAAGGTTTATAATAGGTGCGTGTTAAATGAAGCATAGATGTCAGAATAATTAAATGGGATATGTTTTATGAACATTTTAAGTAAAGATAATTGAAGCAGAATTATGATAATACGTTGCAACGAGCATAAACCAGGCAGAACATGGCGATTATAATTATGGGACAGCAATATTCGAAAATTTGGAGAAAAGCGAACAGTTTAAAAGATTACAGAAAAAGTACACACAACAGGATGTGAAACAAATTAGTGTAGGAACTGAACAATTAAAAAAACAAGTCAGTGTAATTACGTGAGTGAAAGGACAATTAAAATAACACAAAGCGAGTGGCGCTATGACACAGTTTAAAACAAAAATTAAAAGAACAATATTTTAGAAATAAGAATTTTTATACATAATTTTAGTTATAAGTAAATTTAGGATAAGAAGTTACAGTATTGTATTTGGTTAATTTTCGTTTTGTATAACCTAGATAGGCAATTGTTCTTAACAAGCAGGATAGGGAAACAGTAGAATAAAAAATTATTAATGACAGGCAGTTTACGTGCTCTTCATAAATTACAGTTTTTACATAGTAATCTATTAATTTTATAAATTAAAAGGGCACCATTGTGCCAAGTAATTGTTCGTGCACCTGTGGGAATGTGGTGAACATTTTTCCTCACATGAAAATAATTTTCATCATTGCCACCTTACGAGGATTCCGACAGGACCAGCGCAGCTTACGAACTTCAGTCACGGGCAAGATAAGGTTCCTGAGCCCAATATTTCGACTGCAGCTTGTCCGCACCGCGTGTAGGAAACATCTACAACAGCCACAGCATCCCAGGGGTCCAACTACAGGCAGAAATCAGCAGGAGATGCAGTCCGAGTGAGCAACCCGCAGCCCTGCAAAGAAGTCAGGTTAGTTTTTCAACCAAAATAACGGCGTTAGCAAGCTGAAATTCGCATGACTACTAGACCAAACCTTCATGAACGAGACCCAGGCAGAGTTAAGCATCCATTAAAAACCAAATATCCAGTAATTGCCTTATTCAAGTTTGAGGTTATGTGGGTCCCAAAGTGACGCTCCAAAAACAAATTAATGTTGTAACAACGAAGTGGAGGTTTTTTCCTGTAAAAAGATGAGAATCAGGGACGCCAAGAGCGCGATAATTCAAAATTTACTTGATGAATCGCTCATAAAACACCTTTTATTAGTTTAAATCACAAATACGAATGGCACCAAATAAACCGATTTGTAATAGGATTTTGACAGAAATAGCGTCTGCGCGCTCGAGTTAAATTTATATTCCAGTGGCGTATCACACGAATTCAATATTAATGTACCGCTGAATCCAACCCTGAGGTACGAGTCATCTTGCTTTACCTAGCTAGCCTCTGTAACATTGAATTGCAGATGGATGAAATATAATAAAGGGCACAATACGGTTTACTTTATAAATAATTAACGAACCCAGTAAGTATTTTTAATCAGTCGAAATTTGACCTAAATAAAAGAATATTTGCAGGTAGTGATAATTGCCATTTATTTTATCATCTTCATTATAACATTACATAACACAGTCATTAACCATTGCAATACGTTCAAATCGACAGGCTATGTAATAACTAATAATAATAATATTTATTTCCATTTAATAAATTACTACACTACTATCATAATTTAATTATCTAACAAATCAAAATGTATTGTAATAATAAGTGGAAACCACAGGGATCCAATTCAGTGGCTACAAAGCAGTTTCTGATCTTCCACCCCGATAGCAATTAGTTTGCTATAAAGAAGCAGGAAGAACACAGTAGCACAATAACATTAAGCATATGTATACTTAGAAAAATTAAAAAATGAGCTGTTGTAGAAACCAGCTAATCATCAATGATGCGTAAAAGAAATAAATAGTAGGTATCAAGAATTACGCAAATTAGTAAACTGACTATCAAGCAAAACCTGGTGAAATCTATTTTAAACAATCCAAGAGGAAGGGTTTTAACAGGATATGGCATGACAGTATAGACTTTAAAGATAAAAAACAACCTTTGGACGTTGTAATTCGGTGAATTGGCTGTGTTATTCCACCTTTCAAATGCAAAGTATGTACCGGGTGTCCCAATAAGAATGGCTCTCGGCCCTATCTCGAAAAATAATTGTCGTAAAGACTTGGAGTAAAAAAATGATAACTAAAGCGGTCAAGAGAAAATTCTGGAAATTACTTTTAAGTTTTAAAATGGCCGCAAGGGGTCGTAATCGCATTCTTGAATTTTAAATCCCGTTTTTTTTAGAAATATTCTTATATTACAGATAGCTAAAATGGAGACCGTTTTAAATCTGAGATAAATTCGATTCTTTTTCGTTAAATGCTTTTTGCTGTATCTCTTAAGAAAAAGTGGTGGGGGGTGTCTGAACATTTTCGGAAATAAATGCCAATAACTTCAAAATGACTGAACGAACTTTGTCAAACTTGGTCGTTGAAAAGGGCTTTGCTTAGGCTATCAACGCTGCGTTTAGCGGATTGATTTAGATTGCTTGTATCGCCGCTAGAGGGCGTTTTGTGACAACACCACAAATGAAATAGATTTTCTCAAAAAATTAGATGCAATGATATCACTTTTATTGCAACAAAAAATAGCCCAATAAGGGTCTAACATGCTAGTGAAGGCCGCATCGGACTTAAATTATTGGAAGCTTTACTGAAATGTAAAAGGATTAATACCGAGAGTTGGTTTCTATCATTAGCAGTCATTAAGTCATCAGTGACTTTCAGTAATGTAGTTGAACAACTACAGCCAGACCTAAAACCTGATTGATTATCAGGCAAGATATTGTTTTCATTCAGATAACCACGGATCTGAACATTTATAACTTTTTCCAAAATTTTCGAGAAAACCGGAAGGATACTTCTAGGCCTTAAGTTTTTGTAAATTTTAGGATTAGAGCTTTTTGGTATGGGAGTAATAACTGCCTTTTTCCACAGTTTTGGGAAAGTATTATTAAGTAAAAAACAATTAATTATATGTGTTAAGTAAGTTAAAATAGTAGAACATAAAAGCTTTATGATCTTAATATTAATGTTATCACACCCAGAAGAGTTAGTTTTAATCTAACTAATACATTTTGCAACTGTGGATACATCTACTGGGATAAACCTAAATTCAGAGGTACCACTAGGTTTATTAGTAAAAAGTTGGAAACATCAGCATTTTTACCATATATAGTAGAGATACTATTAATAAAATAGTCATTAATCTCAGTTCCATGCTGAAGATCAAAAGGCAATTCATATTTTTTATTGTCATTCACTACTTTCATCTGTTTGAGCATATTTCAAGTTTCTTCAGAATTATTTATGTTCATAATACGCTTTCTTTCTAACTTAATAGTTTTTGTAGCCAGATTGCGCAACAATTTATAGTAATTGCAACTAGTAGGCGATTGTACCCTGTTTAAATCACAGCAATATATATTGCAATAAATTGAGATATTATTATTTTTTTATATTTTTGTAGCTACTCAAAAATTGCTTGTATAAATATTAGGTAGAAAGTTAATTGAATAGCCAAGTATTCTACCTTTTAGTTTAATTGTTAAATTTTTATTTTAGAACATGAATAACTCAAATGAGGGTTGGGTTTTACCACTTGGGTAAAATAATAATTTTATTACATTACCATTAGATCCAATGCAAACTTGGTTAAATAATATTCTCACATTAGTTTTAGTGAAGCTGTATTTATGCTTTAAAATAACCTCATTTGCATTTAATACTGAAAAAAGCAACCCATTTGCAATCTGTTTAATCATGTAAGTTTTATCTCTTTGTATTTATTAACTTGCATGTGATAAAAGAATGCTCATTTCGGGTACCTGGTTCACCATACCAACGCCGCATCAGATGTCCTCTTTCCAAAGGGCTACTTCCAATTCCACCGATGGGCTAGGCAGTCTGGAATCCAAGAATGGCAACGAACTCTAAACTCAGAATTACCTGCCAACCATAGGTAGTTGTAACAGCACCACCTTTAACTGCACGGCTTTTTTGTACCTCATATTGTTACTTCCACTGATCCAGGAATGTGCGAATGTTGTACTCAGTCCACATTTTTAGCCAGCAACACCATACATTTTCAGACAATCTCCACCAATGCCCCCTCCCTTTGCACTCCAATTACAAATCAAATTTATTGCTTATGGTTCGTGTAGTAATTTATAATTCTTGATATAATATTCACCACTCTTAATTCCATTACACGCCATTTAACTTGATTACTGGGTTTTATTGAGTTGCGTATGAAATATCAGCCCAAACATAAAAATGTTACTTGTTGCAGTTATTATCTTTGCATTATTATTTTTAACTATTCCTTATTACCTAGTAACTGACATTTCATTTATTTTACATTAACTTAACACTAGATTCCATTTTGATGTTTGTAAATATTAACAATTCTCACACTTGTTTACTGTCATCACATTTTAATTGTTCTTTTCAATTCACACTTTTAATCTTGCTTTCAAGTACTTTCTTTCTTATTATTTTATTTACAATTACACATTCTTTATGTGATTCATGTACAAATATTCCTTAAATTGTTAATTTCCAGTTATTAGTATTTCAAATGAAAACCTGTTCCCAAATTATAGTCAATCCTGTCCGTCTAAACCCATTTAACATTTATATTAACATGTTATTTATCATTTTATTAAACAACTGTTATTTTCTTCCGTATAAATATTTTAACAAACAATAACCAATTCTGTTATTTTTAATTAATTCTTTAAACATAAAATACATAGCAATATAAAAAAGTGTTTTATGCCTGCCTGCCTGTGTGCATGTGTCACGTTTTCATCATCGTCAATCAAGATTGCTTCCTTCCTTCCCCTTCATATTACAACCATAAGCCTGTGTGTTACGTAGAATTTCTGGCCAAGGGGTAACTAGATATCAGATTCCCTTTAAGAGCCTAGGTTTAAATTTTACCGACCCTGATATTTTTGTCTATTTGCGAATTAATGTAATTCATATTACTAACTGTTTCGTCTTACTGTTTCACTGTTATTAAAAACATCTGAACAATAATCGAAGCTCATAATTATCCTGGCTCATGGCTATCCACCAATTTGTAATCATAAAATATTACTCAACCTGCCACGAACTTCAGCAAATAGTGGGAATAATTGAAGATAGATAAGAGCGCAAACTTTAAGTACATTATTTATAGATATAGATAGCCCAAGCTCTTGGCAAGACGGTCTTAAGTACAAATCCTCAAATATTTAACTGCCAGACTATCTGTACTCCTTCCTAGAAGATTGAACCTTTGCAGTACAAATCGACACAACACCTGCTAAAAGACGATTGCCATGTATGCTGACATTATTTTAATTCAAAATGAAAATATCGTTCAAGTGTTGAATGACTTACAAACAACAGTGAATATTACCTCGAGATGGCTTTCCATTGGAAATTTTCTATAAATTACAACAAATGTAAAAGAAAGTTCGAGCCGTTTATTTCAATAAATGGACACTACCTACACCTGATAAAATTTTAACATAAACACAGTAAAACAGTTTGGGTTTATACCTCAATCAATGGCTAACTTGGAAGTTACATAGATATAACTAAAAAAATTGAACAAATGATACGTACAACTCTATCCCATCATTAATAAAAGTAAGTCTCTAAAATAGACTGCACCCGACTGATATGCAAATTGTTAATCCATTCCCTAGTAATGCATGCCTGCATAATTTCGGCTAATGCAGAGAGAACTAAGATTTGCTATCCTGAATGTTTGAACATCAATTAGAAAAGATTCCTTCTTCTTTTAGGGTTGGTGTGTTACAGTGTATCTGTCCATTTTATTTTGTCCTGAACTGCTCGTTTCAGCTCTATATATGATCAGCATTCTATTACTTCCATAACTTGATGGGTTGGTGGATACAGTTCAGTCTTGGTCTTCCTGGTAGATCTGTTATATCCAACCATCGTTTTTTTTCTTTTTGTTACGTTGTGCATCAGCTTACTTCTCCCCTTCATGCTGTTTAATACTTCTTCGTTGCTTACTCTGTCTACCGAAGAGATTTTCATTATTCTTCTATAACACCATTATTGAAACGATTTTAATCTTTTCATATCAGTTATCAATATAGTCCATGTTTTGCTTCCATATAGGGCCACACACCAAACATATGTTTTGAAAAAACGTCAGCAAAATGCATACCTGATAAACTTGAAATTTGAATGTGTTATCAATATAAAGAGCTGACGTAACAACCAATGGTGGAAACATCCAAGATTTATATATCAAAATCGGTAGACAAACATTTTTTCTTGGTTTTTTAGATAAAAGTAGATATTATACAAAATGTTATTTCTGGACCAGGGCAACTGGGCACATAAAAAATCGTATAAAAATGGCCAAGGGTTAAAATCATGCAAAAAATCATTTTTTCTGAAGCAAAGCAAAATACCAAAAATTCAGCACCTGAATTAATCATTGATAATCTATTGAAAACACCTTAAAATCATAGAAGAATCCATCATTCTCGAACACCCCAGAATAGCTTATATATTGTTATAACCTCGGTGCTATGTTATTATTATGTTAGATTTTAAATATATACATTTTTTATTTGATATTGAGTTTATTTCTTTTACTACCTGGTTGCTGTGCAAGCACAAAAAGCACGCTCCAACTTTGTATCCCGAATCTAGGGCAAGTTAAACATTGTTCCACCAGATGCAAGCACATAAAGCACTAGCATCTGCACCGCAAGGTAAAACGAGGTTACCAATTATACATACATGCATACATACGAGTACTAGCTTCGGTAGAACATTTACTCTTAAGTCAGGTTAGGTTCACGCTTTATAAAGTATGATTAATTATTTTCATCTATTAATTTTTACTATCTTCTTAATTATTACAATTATTATATTTTATGGTTAATTAGTGGTATGAGAATTATATCAAATGACACTTCTATAACTGTCAAAGTCAAATTATTCCCATAAAAGGTTAACTGAGCTCATATCTTTTACAATTAATATAGTTTTAAATGTTGATAATGGTATTTCTTATAAATATCTTATTTGCTCACTATGTACTGAAACTTATTATTGTTTATTTTTTTACATATACTTGTGATTACTTTAACTTAAGTGCTCCAATCAGATGTTCCCGTTCAGTCAAGTACATGCTGTCTGCTTATTCCGGTGTCCAGGTATGGCCAGGTACGTAACGCTCCTATTAACCATGTATAACAGCCGCTATTACTAATTGTTTCATTTGTAGCTCCAACAAAGATCCCAGATCTGCAACTTAATGCTCTCCAGGTTTCGCCTTACTTAAATCTGCGACGAAGAACAGTCAGCAACCCAAACTGCCACGATGAATGGAACACGAATGCATATTCACACATCAACCCAAGAAAACAGCTTTCCTCCAACAGCGATTCCAATGTAGTACGCATCCAAATCCAACTCAGATGTAGATGTGTATACTCGATAGTTACTCCAATGGAGCTCATCCAAATCCTCTACAGATTTCACCAATCCATAATAGCAATTTATGCAACAGGTGCTAAACGTTGACGTTGATACACGAGACACGAGACAATATGTTTTGTGCATAAACGACTTTTAGCACGCGTTGCATACAATATTTTATCTACGATCTTAATTTTACTGTTATTAATCCATAAATATCGATTTAACAAAGGTTTGCATCTACGACTCTTATAATTTATGTCATAATAAACAGTAGGACTTGGTGCGCGGGCGAATGTTTGCGCAGCCAGTACTGTCAAGGTCAGTTACGAAAGGTAATTATTAATCTGACTGTAAGTTACATTGTAGTCAGACACTAGATCTCTGTGTGAAATGCAAGCTTGCAACCTTGAACGGTAATATCTCCTTCGTGGGAATTGCAAGTCTGCAACCTTGAACGCAGGTGGCTTTCGGTCTCACGCTCCGTTTAGAGATAACGCTTATCTTAGCTGATTAGACATACTATATATACAAGTAGCTTGCATCTTTTAATTAAGTTCCAGTTAGTTCATAGCTAGATATAAGATATTGTCTGGCAGCTAAGCTGTGTACTTCCAATGTTATATTTCATTGTAAAATAAAAATAAACGTTTTTTAAGAAGTCGTTTCGGCGGCCTTGTAATAAAACTGGCGCAGTCGTTCGAATTTGTGGAGGAAAACCTGGAAAACTACAAACATCGAGTCGACCAGCAACTTTCCTTGATGTTCAGCTCTTTGCCGCAAATCGACACCTACCACCCAGCGGATCTTCGGACATCTCCAACAGGGACAAACATCGCCCGATCGTGAGAAGCGCCCGTCGACCCAGTTCCTGCTCCTCCGTGGTTATTCGAACCATCTGGTCATTGGGACCACTTGATCATTGGGATCAGTCTCTGGTTTGGCAACGTCAACGACGACCCCAGGACAACTTTTGGATGACGACCTAGCGCAAAGCAGGCCATCCAAAGTCGGACTTCAGGACCTAGCTGTTTGCAGGCCAGCCGACATCAACAGGATCGACGCATCCTTTTTTTGAAGACAACAGGACGTAGCAGATCGCACGCCGTTCGTCAATTGTAACGCACAATGTAAGTGCATATTTTTATAATAATTTTCAAGCGTTAGAGAAAAAGCAAAGGTATATTTTAAAGGCAACAAAGTAACGACTATTAAAGCGTTCGCCTAGGTAATAATTTTCAAGTTTCAAAGAAAAAACAAAGTAAAATTTTAAAGGCAACAAAGTAACGCAATATAATTTTCAAAAGTGATAATTATTAAAGCGTTCGCCTAAACAACAAAGTTAATTAATATTAATCAAATTTTAAATTTATACTAACATAGTTTTAATTATTTATATTATAAGTTCCTACGCACAAGTTGTTAAACGTAAGAACCCCGTAGGTACCCCTATACAGGCATTAGGCATCCCCTAGTCATATAAATTGTTTACTAACATAAAACAAAAATAAAAATCAAGTGACACAAATAAAGTAAAATTAATTTTTGTAGACAAAAATTCTTATGTTAAAGGAGAACGAGAATCCTTAAGTAAAACACCTAGAAATTTATTTTTTTTAACAATTACAAAATTTTTATGTAAAAAATTATATTTTGAAACAATTGTAAAATTTTATGTCACGAGATCGATCTCGCTCACCAAGGTGTTCTATCCCTAGAATTTTATTTTTAAATAATTGTAACAACCCAAATATAGTTGAACAAAGTACATCATTGTTTCCCCCACATTTTAACGTAGCTTTACTGAATGAAATTCCCACATATGATGGTAATTAAGCCACTCTATCGGAATTTGTCAGATCCGCAGAGATCATTGCAACTAAATTTTGCACGGAAAACTTAAACGATTATATCAACCAAGTAATTTTAAATTCGATAAGGAATAAATTAAAAGGTCAAGCGTTAGAAGTAATTACAGGTTACCAGTATAATAACTGGAAAGACTTAAAAAATGTCTTAATTGAAAATTTTAGCGACCAAAGGTCAGAATTGAATCTTTTAATTGATCTAACCAAATTAAAACAGAATAAAGACTCCCCCATAGAATTTTTCAATAAAGTTAGACCCCATTTGGCTATTTATAATTCTAAAGTTTCTCTGAGTCGAGAATCAAAAGACCTTATCACTTATAAATTAAAGGCTAACAAAGATTTAGCACTTCGCGCTTTTACAAGTGGACTAAATGAAAATTTAGAAAGCTTCGTAAGAAGTAGAAACCCAACTTCACTAGAACAAGCCTTAAGCATAGTAAAAGAAGAAATCGATATCAGATATTCTCAAAATCAAAATAATTTTCAAAGTCAGAAATTAAATAAATCAAATTTAACTTCCAATATTCAAACACGAAATTCATATCAACCTAAATTTAATAACCCAAATTTTATGCAAAGACCATTCCAACAAAATCGAAGTAATTTTAACCAAAATCCTAAAAGTAATTTTAATCAAAATCCCAACTATTTTAAAAGTCCAACGAATTTTAACAATCCTAATAATTCTAGAATAACTCATAATTCAAGTTTTAATGCATTTGCACCAAAACCAAATTTTTCACCAACAAATAAACCAGAACCTATGGACTTTAGCACTATAAAAAGACCAGCTACTCAACAATCAAATTTTCCCAATAAATATCGAGCAAATTCTCAAAACGTTAATAGAAATTTTAATCATTTAAATTATCATCATGAAAAACCTCCGGATAAATATGAAAACTTAGCCTAAAATTTATTTGAAAATGGAGAATTTTCAACTAGAGAAAATTTTAACGAAAACCCTCAGGAATATTTTGACCCTGGCAATTTTCAAGATACAACTGAAAATTACGAATCACAAGATTTAGACCATACTTACGATTATTTCGAATATCCAGATCCAAACGATACTGTAAATTTTCATTAAGAGCCTCAGAAAAGCATATTTTAACTTTTAATATAAATTCAAAATCAGATCTTCCGTATATTATAATTCCCGCCACCGGCGATAAACTATTAATTGATACAGGTAGCTCACAAACAATAATTTCTCCAGAATTTGTACAACAACATTTTCCAAATTATATTTATGAAACAGAATTCGAGATAGTTACATCTCATGGAATTTATCAACATAACTTAATTGCAGATTTACCAATCCCCAGTCTTTTTTATGAAAACGGAACACATACATGTTATTTATATAATTTTAACCAAGGCTATATAGGACTTATTGGATCCGATTTATTTTCAAAATTATCCGCACGAATAGATTATAAATGGATGCATATTCAGACAGAAAGAGCTACGATACCATTTTATTACAACCCGTAAAAACTAAACAAAAAAAAGTGAAACTAATATAATTTTTCCAAACCTAAAAATTAAGATTTTTATTTTTCTCAACAAAACCTACAGTTAACCCTGTGTACAGAACTTTTCGTAAAATTTATCAGTAAAAAAAATGGAACTAAAATAACTCTAAAATTAAAATTTAATGAAAAATTAGTCATGCCTTCAGCAATTGAAATCATACAATAATTAATTTAAAACAAATTAATATTTATAATCCTTAATCTTATAAAAATAAAAATTATGAACTCAACAAAAACTTTAACATAAAAACTCAAACATTAAAAGTATTTTAGATAATTAATTTAAATAACAATTTAAAAAACAATTTAAGACTAGACCATTTAAACGAAGAAAAAAAACTATTTTGACTAATTTATGTTTTCAATACAGAGATGTATTTTACTCTCCCGAAATACCTTTATCCGTTACGAAACTGACAATAAAAGTCAACTCATAAGATTTAATAATTTAAACATAAATCGGTAAAATATTTAGATTATATAGCTACTTTAGAAGGAATACAATCAGATTCATCTAAAAATTCAACAATCAAAATTTCCCAGCACCGATAAAATCGAAATAAAATCATTTTTAACCAAATAGTCTATTATAGAAAATTTATCAAAGACTTTTCCAATATAACTAAATTTTTAACGGTATGTTTAAAAAAAAGAAATAAGATTGTTCACACCCTTGAATTTTTGAAAAACTTCAAGTATTGCAAATAAATTCTAATAAATAAATCAGTAACTTCATGTATCAAAAGTATTTTAAAATAACATCTTAAGGAAAAACTTAAGACTAAATTATTTAAATCAGAAAAAACTCAAGTAAAAATCATATTTAACAAACAAACAATATTTAACAAACAAACAACACCTAAGCTCGTATTATGTTGGTATTTACAATTTTAATAATCACAATATTTCTCGCGTTAAAACTAGATGTTCACAGCAACATATTTTTATAATTGATATTGCTAAAGGAAAACAAAGAAAAACCTTTACAACAATTTAAAATTAAATTAAAATTCAGAAAAATCAAACATTTCAATTAAATGAAAAAGTATTTGTAACAAATTTCAGAAGTAAAGATGAAATTTAAAATTAAAACCAATTCGGAAAAATCAAACATTCCAATTAAATGAAAAAGTATTTGTTAAAACAAATTTCAGAAGTAAAGATGAAATTTAAAATTAAACTCAATTCGGAAAAATTAAACATTCTAATTAAATGAAAAAATATTTGTTAAAACAAATTTCAGAAGTAAAGTTAAAATTCAAGTTTAAATCTAATTTAAAAAAAAAGGATATATAAAACACCCTGACTAAAAGGAATTATTGCTCTCCCTTTTTTCAGGATTACTTCCCTCTTCATCGCCTGTACCCTGCTCACTCAATCACCAGTTATACAGAGCGATATTATTATTAAGAATTTAAAAGATAATCCCGGATTATATCCCTTAAACTTAGGAAACGTAGTGCTTAAACAAAGCGAATGGACGCTTATTAGAAATGTAGACTATACTCCTATATTTGTTAGTTATGACACACTTAGAACTAATTTAATGAAAGTAATACCGTTACTTGAAAACAAAAGTTATGTTATCGAATATACAAAATTTAAAAGGATTGATGATGTTATCATTAATCATAACAATTTACTCATAATATTAAAACAATATATTGAAAAAGCAGATAAACTTCTTGAACGGTAATATCTCCTTCGTGGGAATTGCAAGTCTGCAACCTTGAACGCAGGTGGCTTCCGGTCTCACGCTCCGTTTAGAGATAACGCTTATCTTAGCTGATTAGACATACTATATATACAAGTAGCTTGCATCTTTTAATTAAGTTCCAGTTAGTTCATAGCTAAATGTAAGATATTGTCTGGCAGCTAAGCTGTGTACTTCCAATGTTATATTTCATTGTAAAATAAAAATAAACGTTTTTTAAAAAGTCGTTTCGGCTGCCTTTTAATAAAACTTGTATTCATTACATAACGCTTTAATTATTTCAAAAACACTTTACCTGTAACGCAAGAAGTAACTAGAATAACTTTACAACTTCACTTCCAGTTCGAAATTGTAGTTTTATAACCTCACTTCACTTTATACCACAGATGAGCTTAAAGTAAACAGCTGATGTCTTTAACCACGCTAAACTATAAAACGTCACTTTTAGTGAAATAAGCTAGTGCTAAAAGGCCTACTTTTATTAGTGGTCGTAGATAAAGACTATTGTGCAGATCGTAGCTGTTCACTTTCTTCTTGTTATACCATTATTTTTATTCCTTTTCCAGTAATCCAATGTTGACTTTATTTATATTATAGTTTTATTATTATTATTTAATTATGCGTAATGTGCTTTAACCACAAGGTCATTAGCACAAAGTAACGTAACATATTTTACAATAACTTGGTTAAATTAGTAATTTTAAATTTTTTTATAAGGATGGGAGGATTTTTGAAGGCCTCGTCTATTGTTGGGGGTATGTGAAGGTTCTTTCTGGAATCATCGTATTTCTTGCATTCTATTAAGATGTGGTCGGTTGTGAGGGGTACATTACATACATCACAGTTTGGTCGTTCACTTTTCTCTAGCAAGTAAGAATGTGTTAATCGACTGTGTCCAATTTTCAGCCTGATAAAGCATACTTGTTGTCGTCGACTATTGGGTTGGTAAAAGAGAATGGATTTGGTGTCGAATCGGTTTCCACATGTTGTCTTCAATTCGTTTTCTGTTTGCTAAGTTAGGCAGTTCTTAAAGTTGTTCTTGGCGTCGTAATGGGTAATATAGTTGAAGTTGACAGCATCATTCGAGGATATTGCGTCTTTTGCGTACCTATCTGCGTCTTCGTTACCTGGAATTCCGGTGTGTGAAGGTACCCATGCAAATTGAAGCATCTTTCCCGTGCGGGTGATAATGGTCACTAACTTTTGGATTTGGCATAATAGAGATTCGTTCGGATACAGGTTTCCTATGGCCTGAAGGGCACTTTTGGAGTCCGAGCACAGAAGGTAATTGCCGCCTGTTTGGCCCTGGATCCATTCTAATGCTTTTAATATGGCAATGACTTCTCCTGTGAAAACACTGGTGTTTGGATGTAGGCGAACTTTGACGTTGATGTCACGAGTGACAAAAGCTGCCCCTACTCCGATATCGTTCGACGCGTCTGTGAATATATATGTATAATTCGAGAACGGGTACTTGTGGCAAAGTTCATTAAAACTGGCCCGAATTATTGCACAATTGTTATCAGTCTTGGTGATCGGTAAGAGATCAAAATTGACACTGAGAGAGGAGTGTGTCCAGGGAGCCATTTCTGGTGTAACTTTGGGGACAATTTGGGGAAATTGTAGGCTAATCTGGTTTAATAATTGTGTGATTCTGTAGTGGGATGGTTTAGGAAGATGGGGTCTTTTGTCATAGACTGAGTGGAACAGTGGGTCAAATATTGAGTGATAGACAGGGTTTTGGGGGTGGAGGCTACTGATGAAGCGTATTTGAGCAAAAGTATTTCTCTTCTTCGCTGCAGTGGAAGTTCCTTGGTATTACAAAGAACTTTGCTGGTTGGACTAGTTGTATAAGCTCCTGTGACAATCCTTATAGCGGTATTGTGCACCGCATTCAGTACTTTTAATTTATTGGGATTAGCTGATGCGTAAACTATTGAGCCATAGTCAAGTTTAGAGCGAATCAGCGTTCTGTACATTGTCATTAAGGTTGGCGTATCTGCTCCCCAGTCATAATTTGCGAGTGCTTTCAGGATATTTATTTTAGATTTACACTTGTTTTTAAGTGTCTCTAAGTGTGTACACCAAGAATGTCGCTTATCGAAGATCAGTCCAAGTAGTTTGACAAGTTCACTATATTCAATTGGGTGGTTGTTTAATTTTAATCTGGGTTCCTGATTGTGTAGATCTTTTTTGCGGAAATGGATAGCTTTTGTTTTACTTGGAGAGAATTTGAACCCTGATGTTTTTGACCAATTTTCAAAGTTGTCGATAGCATTCTGTAAATGATTTTGGATGGAAGTTAAATCCTTGCCCTTGCAATAAATCGTAATATCGTCTGCAAATAGGCTGATGTTTATAGGTGGAGCAATGTTATTTGTGACGTCATTGATTGCTATTAGAAAAAGCGTAACGCTCAAGATTGACCCTTGGGGACTCCATTCTGTTGGATCATGGTGGATGAGTAATATCCGTTATATTTTACTTTAAACCTTCTTTCTTCTAGAAAGTTGTTTAAAAAGGCTAGTAAATTTCCGTTTAAACCGCAATCCATGAGAGATTTTAGGATACGATATCGCCATGCCATATCAAAAGCCTTTTGTAGGTCAAAACATACAGCGATTAAGTGAGACTTATTAGCAAAGGAATGACATATGTCGGAATCTAGGCGAATTAATTGGTCATAAGTAGAGCGGTTACGCCTTAAGCCACTTTGGTACATGGACAGTATGTTATTGTATTCGAGGAACCAACATAGCCTATTGTTTAATATTTTTTCTAACAGTTTGCAGAGAGTACAGGTGAGGGATATTGGTCGATAGCTTGAAAGGTTGGATCTGTCATTAACAGATTTATAGATTGGGATGACTATGGCCTCCTGCCAAGCTGAAGGAAATTGATGATTATTCCACAGCACATTATATATATCTAGCAGCTTATTTTTGGCGTTGCTGGACAACTTTTGAAGAAATATAAACGGTATGTCATCAGGACCGGGTGCTGAGTTCCGACATCCCTGTAAGGCGAAATCAAGCTCTTGTCTGGTAATGGGAAAATTAATGGGGTTTGTTGGGTCATTTGTGATTGATATTGGTGTTTCGTTAGTTTTTCGGTGCTGTTCAAAAGCGTGATCGTAATTATCGTTGGATGAAGTATTTGCGAATGTCTTGGCTAGAGTTTCAGCTATTTCAGGTGCTGAGGTTACAATTGTGTTTTGAGTTTTAAGTGCAGTAATACTTCGTGGAGAAGAATTGCCCTTAAAAGCACTTAGTTTCCTCCAGATTTCGGATATATTCGTATTGATATTTAGAGACGATACGTATGACTTCCAGGACTCCGCTTTTCTAGTTTTTATTAGTTTTCTTGCTCTGGCTCTATATTTCTTAAATTTGATGAAGTTTTCAATGTTGGGGTGCTTTTTGTATATACGAAATGCCCTTTTACTTTCTTTGATGACTTTCGAACAATCTTGATTCCACCAAGGCACAGATTTGCGTTTGAGTGGAGGATTAGTTCTGCCAATCGTTGTATCGGCTGTTTCAACTACTATTTGGGAAAATTGGGAAACTAATGTATCGGGGTCCATTTTAGTATTTATCAGGTTCAGTTTGGAATCGATAGATAGCGAAAATTGGTCCCAGTCAGCTGTTAAAAGTTTCCATCTCGAAACAGGGTTATAAGTCTGTTTGGGGGAATCAACGAATTTAATTTGGATGGGAAAGTGATCGCTATCATAGAGGTGAGGAAGGACTTCCCATGCTATATCTACAGATAGCTGACTAGAGCACATGGTGAGGGCAATGGCGGATAGCGTTCCTGTTAACATTCATATATGTGTAGGTGTGCCATCATTTAGTAACACAACATCTAAATTATCTATAATTTTTTCCACTATTCTGCCTCTTCGATCTAGTGATGCAGATCCCCAAAGAAGGATGTGGCTGTTGAAATCGCCTACAATAATGAAGGGCGGGGGCAGCTGTTGAAATAGATTTCGAAGATCAGATTGTTCGATTCTTCGACTATTAGGCAAATAAACACAACATAAGGTTATTTTTTTGGGATAGGAAAACTGCAGAGCTACCGCTTCAATATTAGTAGTAATTGGTACACTTTGATAGATATGTGCGTTTTTTATAAAAATTGCTACTCCACCGCTCGCTATGTTTTGATTGTCGCGATTTTTATGATATGAAGAGTAACCTTTGAGGGTTGCAACGTTGTTTTTCTTAAAATTGGTTTCTTGGATACAGAGCACATCGGGGAGGTAGTCGGATATAAGTAGATTAATATTTTCTAAACGGGTATAATACCCGTTGACGTTCCATTGTATGACGGTGAATTTTAATTAATAAGTGGAGTGCGTTGAGCTAGAGTCTGAGTCGGTAAGCTGGGATAGTTTTTTTCGTATTCGGGTACATCGATTTTTAATGCTTCTGTGGTTGAGGTGTGGGTAGATATCACTAATCATGTTTGTAATTCCTTCGATATCTTCGGAGTAGGTTAAAGCCACGCTAATGAGGTCTTCTGCGCTGTATGAATTTTCTAAAAAGTCCTTGAAAAGGTCATAAGATAAAAAGTAGTTTCTGGTGGTGTCTTTCAGTAGCTTTTCTGCAGGTTTTAATTGTTCTGTAAGAGTTTGACTAAGATTGGGGTCTATTTGTGTCGTTTTAGATTTTGTTGTTTTTGGAGTGGGTTTTTTAAAAGGTTCTTCATTTTCTGACTCATTCGCTTCGTTGCTCTGGTTTTCTGTAGTAGATTGGAGAGTATCTCTTTGAGTGTCGCTTGCGGCGCTGGATGATACTTGTCTTTTTAATCCTTTTTATGGGAAGTTATCCTCTACTTGCATTTGGATGGCTTGTGGCACAACTGTTTCCTCATTAGTATGGATATTCACTTCGTTGATGTTGGTGAGATTAATGGGGCATCGAGCTGCTGGATGCCCGGCTTGTTTGCAAACGTAACAGGACATCGCGTCTGTAGAGATAAATATTCTGTAAGTTGCCTCGTCGTGCTGGACAAGGATATTATCTGGGATATTTTTACATTCTTCGGAAATATAGATTTGCCGACGAAAGCTAAGAATGTGCGAAAATTCTTCGTCAGATAGGCCTGCACGTAGGAATGTCATTGGAGATACGAGCTGTAAACCTTTTGTGGCAAGCACATTTTCGATGGGCTCATGTGGTATCGTGGGAGACACATTAGATAGCACAATCCTTGTTGCGGGGGTTATCAAACGCCGTAATTTTAATTTATTTGCCCCAATTTGTATTTGATTGAACGTTTTATTAATTATTTCGTCGACTACTTCTTTGCTTGATAAATATACGCAAAAACGATTATTTGAGATTTTTGAGGCGAAGCGAATGTGGCCTGCATTTGTAATTTTGGCTATTGCTTTTATGTATTCTATTTGAGGTAGCCCCTCAATCGTGTCTATGACTATAGCTTGGTCTTTTTTAGGAAACATCGCATGACGGGATTTGGCAACAGAAGAGAATGTTCGTTGGGTACTTTCGTGGGTGGTTGGGTTCAAGGTAGGAGTCTGTAGGTCAGGGATAAAACTTTCAGGATTTGTCATTTTGGAGATATGATACTTTTGCTAACCTGGGGTGAGATAGACATCTGTCCCGGTAAGAACACTCGTGCACTTGTTTTTAAAATAATAACCATTCACTGAGCGCTCGTAAATACAACCGTCTCACACTATTTCAAATCTTATATTATAGTTTGTTTAAACTATTTACTTTGACTTCATCGAAAACTATTACTGAATTCGTTGAGTAACTTGTTACATACTCGACGTATTTATCCAAAATCGCACAATAAGATTCTTGTTGATGCCAGACAATTTTGTGGAGTAGAAATTTCCCGTATATCACATGATGAGTATTTTCAGAGTCTAATTGGTTTTCAATGGGTACAAACGCATCGTATAGGGCTGATTTTTGAGTTTTACGAATTCCTATCTAATCGAAGAGTGAAAGTGGATAAGGAGCCAGTTCGTATTAAAAGTAATCTTCTGTTTCTCAGGTCTTCTAGATAGACTTTTTCTAATTTTACCAGAGGTACTTGTACTGGTCTTATATGTTTAATTGCCATAGAAACTACATTGACAATCTATAAAAGCATGTGCATAATTTCAAAAATGCCTGCAATAAGAAAATTAGCAAATGCCCTTAAAATATCCAGCTTTCGACGCCTATAACCTCGAAACAGATAGTCGCACGAGAAAAATGAATAGAACATTTCTGGTAAATAATTTATTCTCCTTCAATTTTCATAACGATAAATTTCACTCTAAAGTTAATAATAACCGAGATATTTACAATGAAAAAAAAATAAAATTTGTTGCCCTTTTTTACAAGATGGCGACCAAATCCGGGATTTCTAACGGGTGCAATTTTAAGAGAAATTTTTTAACACAAAATCAAACAAATTAAAATTAATTCCAGCTTGTCCGGAATTGCTCCCTCTAACAGCCATTTTAATATTTAAATTCACCCTTTATAAAACATAATGTTTTAACAATTAGGTACTTTATCATTACATAATTAATCTTTAGGTATGATTAACTATTCTAAATTAATTATTAGTTTTGAGGTACGATATCATAACAATATATTATAATTTCTAGACCAGCAGGCATTAGACACTTTTGAAACCATATAAAAACGGTTAAACCGCAAGTCACATTACAATGAAGATACTTTCATTTTAATTAGAGTAACGAATATTATATATATTCTAAATTTAATAGAAATTTCTTCAAGAGTAATTATATTAGAAGTCTTTTACGAGGAAGAATGCCTCGCATCATAACGTATTCTATATTTTTTACACAAAAACTATCAGATTTACGAAAAAGGTAAAAGCGTAACAAAACGTTTTTTAGGAAATCATACTCTTCAGTGCATTTTTTTTATAATTTTAATTCTTGTTCGTTACAAAGTACTAATAAAAACATTTAGAAAAGGTTGCTAATTTCAACCTCTTAAAGTTATACATAATAATTAAAAAGCTTCATAAATAAGTTTGCATATCTAACAATTTTCGCTTTAATACTATTTTCCAGTTTACAGGAAAACGACAAAAACCTAATTTTAACTCCCCTGTTTAGTAGGGTATAACTCAGACATGAGGGATTTAAAGGAAAAGGTTTATACGATTTTTTTTTAAATTTCACCGTCTTCTGTAACCGTCTGAAGTTTGTCGGTATATTTTTGGAACAACCTGTATACTTAGATACCTTTGTACTGATTGTATATTAGAATCCATAAGAATTTTGTTATTTTTTTATTAATGCGATCTTTTTCATTTGCCTACCTATGTATGTACCTACATACCTGCTGATACTTATCTTTATTTTCATGTAAAAAAATGTTTTAAAAAAGTTATTACTTATAATGTCTTTTATTTTTGACTTTAAACTATTTCAATGCGTAAGGTAGAACTTTTATTTCACTAATCAATTTCTGCACACCCCAAATAGCTAAACAGCGGACAAATAATAGTTTATTATGTTATTAGGAGCAAAATTTATATTTTATGTGGCGTGGCTGGAAGGTACAGCCGAGCCACATAAAGATACTTTTGCTCCGAATAACATATAGCATTTTTTCTTCAAACGTTTATAAAAAAATTCGAAGAAAATTACTCAATCTCGTCAGCGGCAGATAATAACTTTATCTGCCGCTCGTCGCATGGCAATAAAGTGACAGTTTAGCATCATCAATCCAGCAGTATAATGCCACATTTTACTGCCATTTGAAGAAAATAGTATATTATGTTATTAGGAGCAAAAGTTATATTTTATGTATATGATAAGTACAGCCGAGCCACATAAAGATACTTTTGCTCCGAATAACATATAGTATTTTGCTTCAAACGTTTTTATAACAAATTATATACAACTTTGTGAACAAAATTCGAAGAAAATTACTTGATCTCGTCAGCGGCAGATAATATTATCTGCCGCTGACGAGCGGCAGACAAAGTTGTCAGCGGCAGATAATAACTTTATGTGCCGCTGACGAGCGGCAGTTAAAGTCGTCAGCGGCAGATAATATTATCTGCCGCTTGGCAATAAAGTGACAGTTTAGCATCATCAATCCAGCAGTATAATGCCATATTTTACTGCCGTTTGAAGAAAAACATTATTATTATCAATCTGGTAGATTAGTATATTTCAGTTCCGGTATTGGTAGACTTGCATTTCTAAGAGTTGGCGACCATGGTTAATGGTTAGGATATTAGCTGTTCGGGCATGCATATTAATAGCAACTTAAATTTAATAATTACCTTCCCTAACATTCGATGTGCTGCTAGACCGTTAATTGTATTAGTTGCTTCTTCAAGGTTTTCAATGTAAGTAAACATATGTAAACTGATTTATAGAAAGTTCGTAAATAAACATAACCAACTTGACCTAATTGAATTTCGCTTAACGTTGTTTTTAAATATTGCATTATAAACCCGGACTCTTTATTTTTATTTTCAGAATGGACGTGAAGCAGGAATTACTTGATAATCATTTGTGTAGTGGAATGACCAGCAGCTTAGACGAATCTCAGATGAAATTCGAAGAAAATAAAGTTGTTGCGAACTTAAATGTACAGGAAATCATTAAAGATACTATCGACAACAAAGTTTATTACGAATTGAATATTAAACAGGAAGAACTTGATGTAAAAGATGAATTGCATGCTACATGTGCAGCAAGTGAAAATATGTTAGACAAATTGTTAGTTTGCAAGGTCTGCGGATGTGAAGCAGAAATTAAGAGTAATTTCTCGAAACATATGGCGATTTGTGCAAAACAGTTTCACATATGCTCCACTTGTGAATACAAAACAAAACACAAAAATAGTTTAATTAGACATATGAGGACACATATGGGTGAAAAACCTTATTTATGTTCCATTTGCGAGTATAAAGCAGTATACAAAAAACAGTGCAACACATGAAGAGACATATGGGTGAAAAACCTTATTCATGTCCCATTTGCGAGTATAAAGCAGCACAAAAAAAACACTTAGTGCAACACATGAAGACACATATGGGTGAAAAACCTTATTCATGTTCCATTTGCGAGTATAAAGCAGCACAGAAAATACACTTAGTCCAACACATGAAGACACATACAGGCGAAAAACCTTATTCATGTTCCATTTGCCAGTATAAAGCAGCACAGAAAAAACACTTGGTCCAACACATGAAGACGCATACATGCGAAAAACCTTATTCATGTTCTTTTTGCCAGTATAAAGCAGCACTGAAAGAACGCTTATTAAGGCACATGAAGATACATACAGGTGAAAAACCGTATGCATGTTCCATTTGCGAGTATAAAGCAGCACTGAAAGACCGCTTATTAAGGCACATGAAGATACATACAGGTGAAAAACCGTATTCATGTTCCATTTGCGAGTATAAAGCAACAGAGAAAACCAACTTAATTAGGCACATGGTGACACATACATGCGAAAAACCTTATTCATGTTCTTTTTGCGAGTATAAAACACCAGAGAAAGGTTCATTAGTGAGGCACATGAAGATACATACAGGTGAAAAACCATATTCTTGTTTTATATGCGGGTGTAAAGTAGCACAGAAAGGTAATTTAGTGAAGCACATGAAGACACATACAGGCGAAAAACCTTATTCATGTTCTATTTGCCAGTTTAAATCAGCATTTAAAGAACACTTAGTAAGGCACATGAAGCTACATACAGGTGAAAAACCTTATTCATGTTGCATTTGCGATTATAAAACAGCACTGAAAGAACACTTAGTAAGGCACATGAAGATACATACAGGTGAAAAACCTTATTCATGTTCAATTTGCGAATATAAAGCAGCACTGAAAGAAAACTTAGTAAGGCACATGAAGATACATACAGGTGAAAAACCTTATTCATGATCCATTTGCGAGTTTAAAGCAACGTTGAAAGATTCATTGGTGCGGCACATGAAGACACATACAGGTGAAAAACCTTATTCAAATTTTTTTGCGAGTATAAAGCAGCAAATAAAATCAGAATAGTGAGGCACATGAAGACATGCTGGTGGGGATTTGTCTCTTGTGAACTTCAACTGACTATATGTATTGAGATGGTATTAAGCCCACAACTTGGCTCTGTTTGCAGTGCAGGATAATTGACCGATTTAATAAGCACAGAGTTGGGATATTTTGTATAATTGCAATTTTAAACAAAAATAAAATATTAAATTAGTCTGAGAAAGGCACGCAAACGCAAAGCATATTTTAAAGGGTTTGAATTGGCTTGTAAATAAATTAATATAATTTAAAAGGAAAGGTTTGTGCACATGTAAAGCCAGACCACATAAAATTTATTCGACACAAGAGGTTTGTTAGCTGCATTTTAAAAGGAGCGTAGTTGTTTAGTAAAAGCATAGGATAGTGAAAATTGTGAGCAAAGCTGAAAGGTAAAGCAAGATGACGGATAATATAGAAAATTGCAAAGAGCAATGCTAGAAGAAGGAAACAAAAGGGAAAAGATAGTGACGCGAAAACTGTGAACTCAAAAATCAGTGTATTTAAAAATAAAGTGCAATAGTGCAGAGCAGAGCAGTGACAATGATAAATAAATAACGTTTGTGTGTGCAACGCTATCGAACAATTTTAATTATAAGATTAAAGACAATCATTTAGATTTAAGAAAATTGTAAATATTAATTATGTACTCAAATTTACTTCCATTTGTAACCTTTCATTATCAAAATTAATTTCCATTAACATAAGAAAATCAACAGTAGCTTAGCAACCTGATGCTATTTTGTTTATAAAACAGGAGAACAATTGAAGTAATTTTTATTTGAAGTTTGTCGAATTTGTGCTCCATGTTTAACCACAATTTTATAATAATAAACGAGCATTTTACCAGTTAAAAAGTATTTCATTGTATTGTGCCCATCTCAGAGTACCTGTGACAGTGTTGGTGGAAGTTTCCGCCACATTAAAATATAAAATTTCCCAATCCCATCTGCGGCTGAGGTTCGGCAGCAAGCACATGAAAATTCCGAAGTTCGATTACGAGCAAATTAGTCATTGGAGCCCAGAGATCGGTACTGCAAGTGGTCAACAGAGTCTGCAAGAACGTCCCAACCAACGTCTGCACCTGGGGGAGCATCTCCAGCAGGAAATCGAAGCAGCATCACTACGAGCAGCTGCGAAGCCATCATTACGAGGTAGAATTAAGCCTGCAATTTTAGGGTTAGGTCTGGGATAACACACCAAACTACAAGATCAAACCTTCCCGGAGAGGCCTAGCGTATTCCCAAGGTCCCAGTTACTTCGTGTTTTTCGAAAATCGAGTGGTGCCAGTAGATTGTGCCGAGTTTGGCGAGAACCGAAGCGTCCATAAACAATTGAAAGAATTGGCGCGCCTTCTACGTCAGAACAAGCAAGAGGCGGTAACGTCATCCTAAAAAACAAGCAAGGGGATGTGTTTTTATTAGTTGCCAAGCGGAGAAAATTCAAATAACTTACATGACGCTTTTTTCACAAAATGTTCACTCTTCAACGTTTAAAGAATCGCTAAAGCACTGGCGACATTTTGTGTCATCTGTCAGATTGTGAATTATATGATCTACTAAGAACCGTGCAAGTCAAATAACCTAAAATTTATGGCGATAGTACAACTCTGATCCCACCTAAGAATAGAGCTTGTGTTTTGCCGAGAGCTAGCGTAAATAAATATTGCAATTAGGTAAAAATAGAAAGGGGGTTCAGGTTATGTTTTGCGTCGCAAAACATAACCTGATAACCTCGAAATCGACATAGACTTACAGTCTTGCCAATTTTAAGTAAAGTTTTAGATTGCATTATGGGAAATTCCAAGCATACTAGATGTAATTCATTTTAAGACACCCGGTAAAAGCACAGTACAAAATTATTAAATCTGAAAATTGTGTGATACAAATTTGCCCTAATTTAACTTATTAAATATTATTCAAAATAACAATCCAGGTAGGGGCTTTCATCACAGTATATTGCTGTGGATAGATGTCAACAAAAGCGCAAGACAAATTTCACACGCGATACGAATTACGCAATTTATTTTTACTGCAAGGCATTCGGATGAAAATGTAGTAAACTTTTGTGCATATTCTCTCGTATTAAATAGAGCGGTTATTACAATTTAAAAAACTAGTCACACTTAAAACTATTGAATTATGATTTTGTTCTATTTACGATCATAATAATCGATGGGATCGGAAGCTTAGGATTGCCAAATTTATTATTTTCCGACTGGTCTGCTTTGTTTTGCAAATAGTTTTTATAGTAACACAACCGAAATAATCTGGGTTTTAAACGGCTTAACATACCAACAAGCTAAAATTCATAATACAGAAGATTTAACCACAAGTTTAACGAAAAGTGATAAGTGAGGTTATTGGAATCAAATCTAAAACTATTCGAGTGTTTATTATAATAGTTAGCAAGTTTTGTACAACTTTAATAGAGGATGTTATCTTTAATTAGTTTTAGTAGGGGTGTAGCCACATTAACCCAAGAAAATAATAATTGTATATAAAATTCACTCTCGATTTTGCCAATTCTTTTACTATTATTCATCATTTGCACAGACTGCATCAGAATGGGTTGAAAATGCACAGGGAGATGGTTTGTAACTAATCTTTCCACACGATAGTTCTGGGTTTTTTGGTGAGTTTGGGTGCGATTTTCGAAAAAATGTAAAGCTATGCCCGAAAAAACGAGTTTTATAATTCGGCAATGTAAAACTTTATGTAGGTAACCTGTAAACCTTATTGTACAACAGGCTTCGAGGGCAGATAACCCAATTTGAACGTTTATTCGACCCTACAGACTGGTTTAGTAATAGAAAAATCTGGTGTGATACACTCACACAACTTCCTTTTACAGTGATCTTATAATTAGTTAAATATTTAATTTTTAATTTTTAAGCATTTGTCAAAAATTTTCAAAAATTACGAATTCTACAAAAACGGTACAAAATAGAGCGTTAGTTGAAGAGACAAATTTTCTCTAAAATCTTAAGCAGAATTCAAAAATGTAATAATATACTGGGTGTTCTATTTAAAATAGGAGTTAATAAAAAAAATAGAAAAAAAAACAAAAGAAACCCACTTTAGAAGTATTCAACTGCAAAATCACCTATCTCACGTTAATGCACATTAAAAATGTAATAAAAATGTAAAGTTTGAAAAAAATCGTTAGAGCCGTTTTTGAAAAAATCGAAAAAAACTAAAAAATCACAAGAGTAAACACCTACTTCCGGTTATGCGATTTTTTTAAAAAGCTTGCTGTCTCATCTACATAGTACACAAAACTTATATATGAAGTTTCAACGCCATACCTCTTTTCGTTTTTGAGATATTCTGTTCACAGACAGACAGACACACAGACAGACAAACAGACACACAGACCAATGAAAAAAAATATGTTTTTTGGGATCAGGGGACTCTAAAACGTGAAGATCTGTTGAAAACTCAATTTCGAATTTTTGGGGTGAATCCAATACTTCCTTTACGGTGAAAGGAAGTAAAAATGTAAAAATAAATTTTGATTAAATGGCGAAAGATTTCCATGAGAACTTAAATTAGGATTTATGTGAAACTGTACAAATAGCAAGAGAAAAGGTTGTAGAAAATGATAGGAAACTTCAATTTTCTGTAAAGCTCCAGATCAAATAAATATGAGAGAGATATGAGATGTTTAATTTTCAATAGTAGTATCCCAAGTATATTAAAGAGCATTAAAGATTATATTTTGACGTTTTCTTCGGAATGTTTTGCTAAGAAATTTGTCAAGTAAATTTGTCGATCAACACAATTTTGGACCTGTTCATTTCGTTATGGACACAACAAAACCTTTCAAATCTGATGATTCTAAATTGGTACATTTAAATACTGTGCAGCATATCAGTTTTTTGGGCAATAGATGAAAAAAATTAATTATTTGACACTGACAATTTAAAATTGTCACATTTGAAAGGTTTGGTTTCTTCTATAACGAAATGAACAGGCTCTACCAACCTTTTTGGGAACTACCTGGAAATCACTAAATATTTTGCCTGTTAATGGCGGACATGCGCGTCGACCAACAGCGGCGAAGACATCCCAATGGCAATACTGTCTTGTATACAGCTACTGTAATTAATCCTCGTCTGTTAATTGTAATTGATAGTTATTAGAAAAAGTTGGATTTGGGGGTCACACAGGGGCTCCAGAACAATAAATTGTTTAATTTTGTTGGTCAAATCGACTAACCTGAGGTTGCGTTGTGTTTTGTTTCTGGCAGCCTATAAAAGTAAAAAGTCGGGCGGAGAACATGATTCTGTCGCTTTTTATTAACGCAAAAGTACGTTTCTTTGTAACCTTAATTTGAGGTTAGGTGATTTGTTTATTATTAAATTGCTTTCGAATGAAATCTGAACTGAGGTTATAATCATAATATTGAAGTGTACATATTCGAGAAATTAATTTATCTTATAGCAATTATAATTAAAGTTTTCAATTACAACTGGCATTTTATTTCTGGCGTGTATTCTGGATGAAGTCATGGGTAACTAGCCTTGTACAAAGGCAAAAAAAGTATTTATTAATATTAGATTTGTATAATTACAAATAATACCTTCAATTTGGGTGCCTATTTCCTGCACTTTAGACGTGGAGAGCAACAAAGGAGCTGCCGAGCAACGATCTTCCTGTTTCGCATCACTTCCATTAACTGTACGGGTTGTTGCCATAACCAAAAGAAAGGCCTTGGATTCTGGAGCAGCGAAGAAATAGTGTCCCAGCTTACAACAAGATGGGTGAACGAATGAAAGTGCATTTTGAGGTTAGTGAAATTTCTTTTTATTTCGGGTTGAACTTGTTGGTTTGTATTGCTATGGTTGGTCTCTTTGTTTATTTTATTTAATTAATTAATTGTTGATTAGAGCCACCATGCAAAATTTTGTTTGCACTGTAAAATTTTAGGAAGATTAAAAGTGAGTTGTATTTACTTGACTTGTCAAAATAAATGGTTATATGCCCTTTGTTATATTCTATTTACCTGCAAATATTGATAAATAAACTCTAGCTCATATTGGTATAGCAATCAGTCATCTCAGTTGGGTTCCTGGTTGAATGTGTAATGTGTCAAATTATTTGAATACGGATCTATTTTCCGTGTTAGCTCTAATGCGCATAATCAAATATTCGAAATTAGGTCCAATGCTACACCAAAATGAATCCCGCTGGCAAGTTAGCGGTCAGTGACTTAGAAACAAAGTGAAATTTATCAAAGTTTCTACCGGTAATTATTTGAATACGGATGTTTTGGCGGCATTAATTGTCATTTGTCATTTGGAGCACATTTCAACACAATAATTCTTACAATTTATTATTTTGTTCTTGAAAATCCGTCATAAACAATTGCAAGTGGAATATTAATAAAAAGCGGATATTGACCAAGTTGAAATTGATTACCTTTAACACTAAATTTGCTTACAACTAAAACTATTTACAAAATGTTTATCCTTAATGTAATTGTTTACATTTATAACTAATTAACCGTGTCTTAGCGCCACTGCACGTTTGTATTAATTACTTTTAATGGTTCACACGCGTCACTGCACTGATTATTTTAGTTAGAGTACTTCCTGCACGAAGGCTTCCTTGGACTTCACCTGTCTACTTTTACACACGATTTTTGGTCCATCTGTTGTCTGCTTTTCTTCGCTTTTTATCCTGTCTTGCTGATTCTTACAACTTCTGTTATATGCCTTAATGCCTGCCTTCTTAGCTGCTCATTGCAACGTTCATTGGTTTATTTAGCTTCTTATATCTACCTTTCTTTTAAAACCCTGACAACATTTCTGTCTAACTTTACTTGAATTCTACACTTCATTTCATTGCTTTTGCAATCCTTTTTGTAATTAATAATCTCTTTTAGTTCGGCTATTACCTTTGCACAAACCTCTTATTTTAAATTGATCTTACAGTCAACTTAGATCCTTGTGAGAATTGAGCTTTGCTTATTGCGTTCTTTATTTAATTATTCTGCTATTACTGGCATCTCTTTACAAATGCATTAATTCTGTTAGATTCAAGTTTTAACCTTGCAGTTATATAAAATACCTCACTCTGAGCTTTAGTGAAATGTCCATTAATTTGGCAATGCTATCAGAGTTGAGTTGTAGGGCCTAAGTCTATTGCAGTATTGATGTAAAGTGTACTATTTATTTATGACTTCTCCAGAAGGGCTTAGGGCAAGTATTCACTTCCCGGGATGTTAATAAATAAAAGAGTTCGCCGCGCAAACGAAATTTACGTTAGCAATGAATGAACCCGACGACGGCCTTGTCCGAGCGTAATTATATTCGAGCAAGCTGGCGTTCCGCAGGTTCTGAATGAAACTAGGTCGCTCTGGTTTTCGCCGGGGCCTCAAGATATTCCTGGCGGGCTGTTTGGAGAAATTGTTTATTAATAGGGCAGATACTAGTTAGGTATTCAGGGTGTTAATTCAAGCGACAAGATAATTCCGTTGCGCTCAAGAACTAACGGGGCAGGTATTGAGGGTGTTAATTCACAGGATTGCTCGACGGCAGTTCGACTAACCGGGGCAAATGTAGTTACAGGTCAGATTCTCAGAGGTGACTGAGGTAGTCCCCCTTTTCTGGTAGAAGCCGGGAATAGTACTTACATGGACTGGAAAGAATATGTAGTTCGGAACAGAATTCTGGGTTTAACTGGCAGGTATCTGGACTGGCTAAGGCTCAGGTTCTGGTCTGGATTCTGAAAGGAGCGGGTTGGATGGAGGGCCGCTCCGGCTGAGCGGGCATCGCTCTTTTATATGCTTCGAGGGGGCCGACCTGGTGAACCTAGAATGGGGCTAAAACATGATAGTTAGGTGGGAGCCGGAGAGTAAAGATGCGCGGATTGAGCAGCGTGGCGAAGCTTGCGCAACTCGTCGGTTTTACACCTGGACTTTTATCGGACTATAAGCAGCATCTCTCTTCAAGTTTTTCTTACCCTCCACGTGGCTCCAAATGTTCGCGCGTTACACATTCGTGTGACAGTGATAGCGTCTACAAATTGATAATGGTAATTAAAACGTTCTAAAACAATTTGGAGGCACGCGAAACGTCACAACATTATGTGAAATGATTGAGGTTACAGAGGTGTAGATGTGACGTTTTAATTACGGAAATCTTTTTCGTATATAATTTTAACTACCTCCAATGATATTGAACAATTATCGATAAGCATGATCTTTAAAAACCGTAATTATGCTTCTGAAGTATTACACAGCGTACATCAAAAACATTATTTAGAATTGATTAATGTTTTAAAGTGAACTCTGCGCGATCAAATTGACAGTGCTATTAGAAAAAAGAATGACAATTTAAGAATAAGTAAAATATTGTGGAACAACAGCAAAACCTTTCGCCTGGACCATTCCCACAACGCGCCGAATCGCGAGCATGTTAATAGTATAGAAGCTCGGACAAGTTAACCCGAGCTTGCCACTTCTGTACGTAGTTGAAAATGGACACAAGTTTGTACTGGTTGGAACGCCATCACGAGCCGAGCGAAGTCGAGCAAAGGGGCTGAGGCGTGTTTTTTTTTGACTCGTTCAAAATTAACCACCAGTTGACGGGAAGCCCGAGCAGAGCCAACGTGCCGCTAGCTACCCTCTTCCCACATCACGAGGCTCACCAAAAGCAGGTAGAAGGTCGTCAAGCCTCGCATCGTGGGAAGGCGGCTTTACAAGTAGGTATTGGGAAACAGGCGCGTAGGAGCGTTTTCTAGACTGCGGGGGCCATTCTATTTTCAATAAAGACTTACACTTCTAACATGATCCATTAATACGAACTATAATATTTCTGATTTCCTGATTATCAATTTTTAGTTTTATACTATATGTTAGGGATGAAATATTTGATGGTTTTGGGGTGCATTATTTTTAAGTTTTAATTACTACGTTTGCCACGCCTGGAATGTTTTGAGCCCTGGAATGTAATGTAATCTTGACGGATGTATTAGGCATTGGTTCGCGGTCAGTTTTTCGGGGACCCAAACGCCACGTGCAACCAATGAACCGTATCAATGGGGCTCGGGTAGAAATGAAATTCTAAAATACACAGAACGTTTTGGGGTGCGACAGCGGCGCGACGTGTAAGTGAAAGTGGTCTGTTTTGCGTAATTATTTCTTGGCGTAAGCGATTATATGAGAATCAATAATTAATTATAAGGTGATAAGTAGCATAATGCGAGGCGAAGCGGCGAGCGTAGCTAGGCGTAATTAGGTAGAGGATTAATTTAACTAGAGTAGAATGTACGTACTATTGTAGCTAGTTGAATGGCATTTGGTAGACTTTTTGGCAATTACAGCAAATGATAAACGTCAGAGGTTCTTGCTTGTGCTAGTGGATTATTTGATAATCAAAGGGTTGGACCCCGCAGGAGCACGTAGTCCGCACAGTGGTCTCTGGAAGCACGTAGTTCCACAATCGGAAGCACGTAGTTCCGTAATGATAATGAGCCCGGAAGCACGTAGTTCCATGATGGGCAGTAGCCTAGCAAGATTTACGGTAATTGCTGTACTGTGAAAGATCAGTATACTACGGTAGTTATTACCGACTCTGTACGGGTTGTAACAATAGTTAATCTAGTGGATTACTATTGGGCAGTACTAGCGAAAAGTACCGACAGCTAACTCAACCAGTGAAGGCGGCGATGAGGTGCCAAAGGGTTGAGGCTGACGGATGTAAGCCCAGCATTGTGATGCCACTGCCAGGAGTACGGAGCGGCCTGGGGGGCGGCCACCCCCGGTGAGTACAATTATTATTATCGATGAGATTTACAGGTCAGTAAGTTTATGTTCTTTTACATTTAACTGCCTGCCTCCGCCACTGGGCCAAGGAATGTTCGAACCTGCACTGTTTGCGCCCCGTTGCCGCTTTGTGGTCATGGGTGAGTTGCATCCATCACGTTGACACATTTCAAAAGTATCGGAAATTGAATTTTAATATAACACACATAAACTCTCGTCTAACATATAATAGTATATTGTAGTCACTGGTTACTTAATAAGTGCTATTTTATTTAAAAAAAACACTGTACCATAAAAAAAATTAATTAAACAATGAACAATGTTTATTATCAGATTTTCACATAAGCAAAGAATACACATGAATAAGCAAACTTAAATAAATATAGAAACGAGTTTCCAAAAAATAAAAAGGGTATAAATAAAGATTAAAAATAATAAAACACAAATACAAAAATAAATTCAATTAAGAAACCATCATTTAGAAACCTGTACCAAAATCAGAAATTCTAGTTGGTAAAGCACCTACTAATGTTCCACATAATAAATCAATAAATGTATTTTATCTACTCCAGCGGGATAAGTAACGCATTACGTCACTCATTTGACACTATTTCAGTTAGGTAATGAAGCTCATTACACCACTCAGTTATGTAATGGTTTCATTACGCAACTGAGTTGTGTAATGACTTCATTACGTAACTGAAATAGTGTCAACTGAATGACATAATGACATTTGCCTACTCAAATATTTTTGAAAATGACATCTGACATTTATCTTAATGCACTTTTTTCAATTTTAGGCAGTCGTAGATAAAATTTTGTACAATACATGTGTGATAATGCATTATTAATATACTTGTGTGCTTACACACACGTATATTAATGATGCTGTTATCCCACTTGTATAGCAAATAACTATTATCAAACCCGCGCCAATCGGTTGTTCAAAAAGGCGGTTAAAATCTTAATAGTAGGCATCTTTTGGAAACAACCTTTCAGTTGCACAGCAAATACCCGATAAGAAAAGTGTTGTTATAGTAGTCTCATTTCAATTATATCCGACCACACCGATTACTTTCTGGAATAGTGAAATTTAATATCGTTCACTCGGCGGCAATAAAAATTAAGGCGATTTACAGACGCGGGTTTTAATTACAATTCAAGTTCATAAATCTTTATGTTAGTGGTTGCAAGAAATACGTAAAATTATAAATTATGATGAAACTAGAAACAGATATTTTTGAGGGGGCCAGGCCCCTCTGAAAATTATTTGAGGGGGCCATTGGCCCCCGTGGCCCCCGCGGCTCCTACGCGCCTGTTGGGAAAAGTAGTTTTATTTAAATCTCAGACTTTATGGAAATTCCATTAAAAGGAGGCTTATAAATAGGTGCAGTATGTCACGTCTGGGATATTTATACTTATATTTTCAATGTAGGATTGCCACAGTTCTATTTTGAAAACCCTCGCTAATATTATTATTAATACTAATTTAGATAATGGTAAATGTCAGTGGCAAGTCAGTCATTTTGATCAAATTTGGCAGAGAGATAGCCTCCATTTAATAATAATAATAATAATAATAATAATAGTGTTTATTTCCAAACTAATTTACATTTTTTTTTCTTTTGTATTGACATTAACTAATAGAATAGAATGGAAAAGCGATGGCAATCAGATGAACCCTACTAGGGGGATCCCTGCTCTTCCTTACCACCGCAATTTAAATTATCAAAATATATCAACCAAAAATCGCATGACTGACTCTGCAGTAAGTACTTTGGTTTTGGCAGTCTGCACCTGGAGTCAGTATTGTTTGGACGTAAATACTTGCAATGAGGTGGTATAGTTAGTAATGTGCTAATTTGAATAATATTGTGCACTTATTGTATTATTAGTACAAGTTGGTGTTAGTCGTACGTAAAAATAAACATTTATTTTATATTATATTATCAGTAAACTTATATGCATTTTGAAGTGAAGGCATTTATTATATTTTTTTCCAGTTAATTTTGTTAGTGACTTAAAATCAATGAAGACGGTGCAGTTTAAAGTAAAAAATGGCACACAGTAAACAATTTTTGAAATTACAGTGTTTTAATCCTTTGTAAAAAAATAATCACACTAGTTATTAGGGACAAAAAAGTTAAGAAACGTTATACTAACTGGATGTGCAGAATTGGCCAAGAGAGCAAAAATTTGTAATAGTTGTAGAAAAGGCTTTGCAACATTAACAAAACCAAAATGCTGCTTCTTCCTCCACTTCAGGATCAGGAATCAATTAGATTCTGATGAAAAGCTTAGTTTTTCTTCACCGTCAGAGGTGATGACAAATACAGTATATAACAGATGACATACAGGAATGGTAGTAAAATTAGTCGTGCTATAGCGTAAAATTTACTATCGCAAATCGTCCTATGGTCGCGCAACGGGCGCGTTTGTCACCGGCGCCTACAGTGGACATTTGGAAATTTAAGGCGTGCTCTTTTAACACAATCAAGCCGCGAAAACTAATTAAACATAACGTTACATGCTTCAAATACCTGTTGGCGTAAGGGCCGAAGAGAATGCGGCGTTGCGTTTTTGTGTGTTGACTTCCTGACTGGACTGTCTAATCTAAGAAATGCACTGATGCTTGCAGGTGAACTTGTATATGTTCCGATATTTTTGCTAGTGGTACAGTTGGAAATAGATATGCTCAGATATTTGCGACAGAAGTCTCTATGTAATCCATTTATTCCCTCACATTTGTGCATTGTTTAAAGGTTATGTCCATTATGATGTTACCAATAAAAAATTTAGGTGTGACTACCACATGCTTTCTTTTACTGCATAACTTGTGAACAGAAATGCCTGGAGGCTGATCAGGATTCTGTTGCTTTGCGCTGGTTCTATCCCTAATTTTAAGCTCATAAATGAGACTGCATTTATGCTTTAAGCCAGCTTAGTCAATGGCACTTAAAGAGACGACAGTAAACTACCTGGGACACAGCCTCATGCCCCATAAATATTATGACTTAGAAGGGGTAGTAACGAGTGAATCAAACATTAGATGCAGATTGGTTTTATTACGAAAATAAACGTGTATTTATACAAAACAAGAATGCTTAACTAAGTAACAAATATCAAAGTTCAAATGTACAGTTTACTGGGCCAAAGCGTTTACAATTACAAAATAACAACGTAGCAATTCTGCAGTTTTATTTCCTGCTGGAGCGAAGGTCGCCCGTTGAACCTGCAATTGTAGGTCGGTCTTGTGCATGAGGTGCAGATCTGCAGTTTTCCTGGTCTTTAACTCGTCTGATTGCGAAATAACACTGGCTTTTAAATTATGAATAATGTTCCGTAAATTTGGACTGAAATGTATATATGTTTAATCTAATTTAAACATTAAATTTCGTAATTATGAAGCAAAGACCGGTGATTGCGGTATTAAAAAACTTCCTGCTATTAAATCAGAATTGCATTTAAATACGTGCGACTGGATTTTGTAAATTTTAGAAAATAAAATTTATGTGTGTTTAAATCAAGTTTAAATAACTTGCTTATAAAAATTTAATTTTGCGGTATTGTCAAAAACTATACTTTTTGGCAAATGTTATAGACAATTACGCAATATAAGGTATAGTATTCCAACCAAACATTGGAAAGCTATTTAAAATCCAGTGTACCATGAAAAGTGTAAGTCATGTCTAAGTTGGTTTCATACAATCAGTTAATTATATTCTAATGTCAATCAGCTTTCAAGTAATGACAGTTCATCTGCAAATTGTACATGTAACTGTTTTGTTAAGGCATTGTAACATTGTGCATGATTTAAGTAGGTACTAGTTGAGTTTTTAAAACCGTATTGTAGCATACAAAATGTTTAAAAACGTATATGTTTTCCACACTTCCCAATGCATCTGTCAAATTTTAAGGTTATTATCGAAGTATCACTGATTACACTCAAACATTACTTTTATGAATTAAATTACGAAGTGACTTACTGTTCTCAATGCTGGACTGATTTTAAATAGCTTTCCAATTTCTGGTTGGAATACTATACCTAAAATTTAAAAAAATGTATCTCTATTATTAATTTATGTAAAAATGTTCGCGACAGACTCACAAACTGACAGATATTACTTCGAATATACGAAAACGGATATTTCCGCAAAAATCTCGTGTTTCAAAATTGTTATGATTACTATACACTTTGAATTGGATGAAAAACGTATGATCTTGAATCTATAAGTAAATGCGAGTCAGTGATATAGTTAACCAGTATGGAGTTGACAAATCTACCATTTGTAGAATAAAGAAAGAAGACAGTTAAGCTCAAAAAGAATAACCACAGCTTTACTCGTTTAGTAGTTGTAAAGTTGGGGGCACTGCACCTACTCCATACAGTAGTTTGGTCTGGGACTTGGCAGGTCAGGGTCGCCGATTATTTGCTATTTCAGAAAAATTATGAACTTCTACATATATGAGAATCGGAAAAAACTAATAACATAATAATAATAAATTTTATTGCTTAAAAGAATACATAATTGTTTAAAAATAATATAACATAACATTATAATCATGAAAACACATAAGATTAGGATAAATAGATATATGAAAACTAACTACATTTCACCATAATAAAGTTTTTGTGGAACTAATAGAGAGTTTGAGCACTTCGACGTTAAACTTCCCGTTAAAGATAAAGTCATGTGACTAGTAACGATAAACTTTTACGGGAGGGTTTCATTTTAAAGAGTTTGAGCACAACAACAACAAACGGTATTTGAACATAACCTCACAATCTGGCAAATATTGAAAAGTTGTAGTATACTTCCTCAGTTTGTTAATTATTGTAAAGTAAATACAAGGAGCAGTAATTACCTAAATAACATAACTATTACAAGAAATTAGGCATCGTAACGCAACCTCACAAACCAACTTAGCGTTTACGGTAAACCTCTACGCTATTCGTAGTGAAATAACGTGCTTCGATAAGTGTTTAACGTTACGGTATTTTCTGCGCCTGCGCAGTTGCCTTAAAATAGCGTTAGCGTATAACGTATAAAGTGCTCAAACTCTCTAATAAATAAAAAAGGGTTCTCTTTCCCTGAGGTGAAGTATATAATAAAACCATAACAAAAACAAAAATAAATTATGAGTCGGTATCAGATGTTAGGGTGACATTGTTATATTAAATTTAAATTAACTTTTTTTATATAAATAAACCGTTCTACATAGTTACAAGCTGTGCGTAGAATCGGTGTTTTTTAATTTACGGTGACATTTATGGGCTATATCAAGCGCAAATCTTTTCTAAATTTACTATTCTATTAATGTAATATAATTAAAATTAAGCAAATGACATGAAACGAAATGAAGATAAAAAAACACGCATAAACATGACCCATATCTACTCTAGTTACATAAATAAATTATAATAAACATAGAAAACTATACAAATGGTTCATCAAATTAAGAGAAAATAATGTACAGTCGTGTTCATTAAAGTGTTGTACAGCATTTGTGCTTTGTGTGTATAAATTAATTACACTAAGTTAAAAAGGGTGTTGTATACACATATACTTTGAAAATGTACATCTTGGTCTACATACTTAATGATAAAGTGTGAGCCTATATTGAGTAATAACACAACCATCAATAAACTTACAACTGTTGTTGTACAACAGATTTTTGAACACGAATGTACCTGTTAGTGAACTGACACTCTAAGAAAACACAAACATTTTACAGAAAGTAATTCATTTAATAGATTGATAAAACTCATTCAGTAAACGTTAAGGTATTTTATGAAAATAGAGAGAAGTAATTTCTACATTTTTGAGGCAATTTTTGATGAGAATGCAGTAGCGTAGTCAGTTTTTTTAAGTTTTGAATTTTGAGTTATATGGTTGTATTTTTTATACGGAACCCATAGTTGGTTGTGCCATCATGAGAATGAGAATTTTTTCTATAGCATAATATATAGTGTATATGTTTGACACATGGATTTTTTTCGCATTTTCAAATCTCCCTCGTATACGAAAGCGTACATTTTGGCAATGGCATTTTTAGTTTGAGAAGGTGCAAGAACTTTTATAAAAATAACATTTTCTTATAAATGGATAATAAAAAAATCCATGTGTCCAAATTTATGACGGACACACTGTATATTATGTTATATATTATGATTTCTCTGTAATGAGAAAAAAATGCTCTTTCCCATGTAACTTGAAATTCGAAATGTTTTTTGAAAAACTCACCAAGCTACTACATTCTTATAAAAAAGTTCCTGAAGAATGTGGAAATTGCTTTTCCCTATTTTCATAAATAAACGAGATATAGCTACAAAGCAAAAATCCAAAAAATCAAACTTTGGTTTATAACTCGAAAACAAAAGACGATAGCCCATTTTGGTTTTCACCACTAAGCTTTTCTCTAAAAAAAAATCGAGGATGAGGGGTCATTTCTCCCTGTCTCCTGTAGTTATTGAGATGCCCTATGAACACATCGAAATTTGACCCCCCCTGGACAGTCATTTGAAGAACTGCTAGTGTTCAAAAACTCTGATGTGCCACTTTTGAGGGTGCATGAAATTATATGAAATTAATTTGATGTAAATGGTTATCTATACTTCAGCAAACTGTTGGCATGGAAGGATGCTTTTAATGTGATATGGCTGTCATCATATTACACATGGTTCTGCCATATGTGCAACGACTTGGGTTAAGTGAATTTGCAAAGGAGAATCTACTGACTTTGATTTGCTTTTTTCCCTGCTTATACAAATTTTACTGTGCTGATCAACACGGTATCATAAAAATAAACGGACGGTTCCGAAATTTTGCAGTGGGTTAGAATTTTACATTTTTAGCAACTTTTCTTAATAATATTTTTCTGTAATCTGGACAGATAAGGCGCTTTACCTGGCTGAAAAATTATTTATTATTAGCTGCCATGGTTTTTTTGCTTTAAAATTTTTTTAAATAGGGATATTAGTTGCAAACCAAGCAGAGCTGAATTCTAAACTTTTAGTTTTTACATTGATAAAACCTACTAGCTGAACTGGCAAAATTGTTTAATTTTAAATACCCTGGTAAGGCTGCATTGTTTTCATGAATAAATGAAAAATCTTTTCTGCAACTTATTAAAGGTATTACTGCCAAATGAAGTTTTGATATTCTAATGACATTTTTTTAAATTTTAGTATTAACAGTTCTGGAGTTTTTGTTAATTGACAAATTTATTTATATACGTGTAATTAGCTTTAAGTGTGTTGCTACACGAATTTCTATAAATTAAAAACTAATGTTCTATAATTCTTTATGAAAACAAGACACTGTGATCCAGGAATTGTCGTGTGGTACAACGTTTTGCCAGCTAGTTCCTGAACAGGATGCGGAATTGTCTGGAAGCGCCATTGTTTTGAAACGGTCCGAACCAGAAGATCTACAGTTGTGGGTGTACTGTAATGATGCCTCCCTAATAAGGTTTTAGTAAATAGAAAATAATAAATAGGGAAAAATCACCACAATTTACAAATTAAATAGTTTCAATAAAGAATTTCTGTGTCAATCTCAGGGCTTATTAAAATGATATTATAATTAATATTTGCAAAATAAATGGTTTATTGCTCTTTATATTTTATTCATTTGCAATCAATAAAATAACGCTCCGGTCTAGCATGAGAAAAACTCTTTTTCAAAGAGGTAGGTTCAACAACTTGTATTACATTTACTTTTGAGTAGGGCTTATTATCATGTATGGCAATTGCCCGATTTCGTATCTGGCAGCTATTAATCTTCAAATTGACTGTAAACGCAAATGGTTTGCTTGTACAAGAAAATCGCGTAATTGAACCAAAAAAAAGCCAATAATTGAGAAAAAACCTCAGGTAAATGCAATCCAAATAATAATGTAATTTTGGGCTAACCTGGTTTGGTTTCAGTGGCGTAGGGACGCCGAAATCTTTATTTGTTTATCTTCCCGCAATCCTCCAAATCTCCGGTTCAAATCGCAAAATCAAAGGACGCTACCTCGGTTATAAAACCCTGGATGAATCTACTGCTGGAATCACGTTTAACCCCTCGTGCAATGTTTATTCTTAATGAAAACCACAGCTAGTGAGCCTTCTGCAACGGCTTGCCTGTGAAATTTACCTTGAAAAGTCGGCTTCGTAAGCTGTATTCACACAATCAGAGCACGCCACGGCAATAACAACCTTAGTGACAGCTTCCTGCTCCAAATTTTTGCACCTAGGTATTCAGGAGGGTCTGCTCCAAACGTAGCACATAAACTTCTAGCTGGCTGATGTCTCAATGATTCAAAAATTGGCCTCGATGTTAACTGCTCTAGGGCGAATTTTCGCAGAACAGACCCCTTTTCACTGGGATGTGTCACCACGATGAAAATTACACACACAGATGCTCTGCAGACTGGTGAATATAAAAAACCACTTTTTGGCTCACACAGAAAACTTTTTAATATGAAAATTTACATAAAACTGGGAGCACCTCTTGCACCCAGCACAAATTTTACAAGGCTTGTTTTGTTTTTTAACAATTGAATGTTTCATATCCTAGCAACTACGTTTTACAATTGTTTTTTTTTAGAAAATAAGTTTTGATATAATGTTTACTTAGGAACTAAACTGTCTTTTTTTTTAAATTATCAATCATAGCACTTTAGCACATTCTCTGGTTTTAATCACTATTAGTTTTAAATGCACTGTTTTACATGTTTATCTTAGCACTTCACAATTCTCTGTGCCCTATAGTAGGTTGCCTTATCTTGCTCTTTGCAATCTTTGCTTTGTTTGCACTGCTTTGCACCGTTTCTTTACCCGTCAGCTGCCTTGCCGTTTGCTGGCTTTATAAAATTACTCATAACGCGCATATAATTTTTGTAAATTTTACAAACCATCTGTCTCATATTAAATTCACATTATTGTATTGACGTTACCAAATCAAATTTGCCAGCTACATAAATGAAGCTGCGCTTGCCATTCCGAACATCAATTATGAATAAAACGTTAAACGTAACGCTTTCGATGTTGCCTTATCTAATGTTAACCTTTCTCAATCAAATTATAGTTACTGCTAATCATATCACGTGCATTTATTAGTGTAAAATACTGACTTTATCTTGCAATACATAAAACATTAATTATGTGCTCATTTTGACTTATTCTTTCATTTTCGTGTTAATAAGGCAACCACAATTTTTGTGGGCAGTAAACCATTGCAGTACATCTCCAAACCACATAATTATTTCTATAAAGGAACAAATAAAAATTATAAATTTCTGCAACCTAATGTTTATTTACAATATACATTCCGTTAGATATTAGTATATACAGGGTGTCTCAGAACTGCCTCCCCACCGATTAGTCATAGATTTTTTAGGTTATAATAAGTCGATTAAACCTAATATACCTTAGTACGAAGTCCCTCCAGTTAGAAGTTATAGGGCCTCGAAGTTCAATTATTTCTTTTTTCTTTTATGTTAACTTCTACAAATGTAAAGATACCGATTTGAATTTTTAATGCGCACTATTATGTTTGATACACTAGACTTAACTGTAAGAGGCACCTTACCTATATCTGAAAACTCTTTTTAGCTATAATTTTGTTACTTATAAAATTTATTTAAATTTTAAGTTATTATCCGAAAAAAAATAAAAAGCGTAAAAATAAAGTACTCTTAGTTCATAAGCGTAAGAGCAAGCGTAAAAATAAAGTACTCTTAGTTCATAAGCGTAAGAGCAACCGTTTACCTTAAAATGCCCATTAAAGGTTTTTGGTTGTCATTAAGACGTGTAATTATCAAGTAGCCATGGTCACAAAAACAATGGGTAATGATTGTGATCTAGTAAACAACAATAATAAAGCAATTAATGAGGTCGGTGACGGATAATAGCTTAAAATTTAACTAAATGTTATAAGTAGTTATAGCTAAAAAGAGTTTTCGGATATAGGTAAAGCGCCTCTTACAGTGAACTCTAGTGTATTAAACATTTTTTGCTAGTGCAATTCATAATAGTGCGCATGTACACCAAAATTTAAATCGGTATCTTTACATTTGTGGAAATTAACATAAAAAGAAACAAGAAAAAAAATAACTTTGAGGCCCTATAACTTCTTACTGAAGGGACTTTGTACTAAGGTTTAATCGATTTATTATAACCTAAGGAATCTAACTAATCGGTGGGGAGGCAGTTCTAAAACACCCTGCATATATCGTTATGATATCGTTCCTCAAGATTGATAGTTATGTTATGACATCGTACCTCAAGAATAAAAAAATATTGTAATTGATAAAGAGCGAATTTTAATGTTAATATAACAGGATATCTAATTAGAAATTATTTAATAAAACGCAGATTTGATTTGAATCCGGTTAAGCAATTGATATTCTTAAAAAAGAAGTTCTAAATATGACTGGATATTTGAAATATTAATTAATAAAAGTGTTATTTGGTTTTTATCAAATTGCATTTTATAAATGATATTTAATCATAGTTAAAGCAAACTACCAGATAGTTTGTGTAAAACTGAAAGAGCTAAGCTAATATAATATTTTAAAAGTCAATAAATATGAAATGTCAAATAATGTATTGTGATGGTCTTAGGCCCACGACTCGACTCTGCTAGCATTGCAAATTAATGAACATTTCAATAAGCACAGAGTTGGGGTGTTGTATATAACTGCAATGCTAAACTTAAATTTCAAATAACAACTGCATTGGTAAAGAGATGCCAGTAATAATAAAGTAATCAAGTAAGGAACGCAAAAGGCAAGCTTGTTTTTCACAGGGGTCGAAGTTGACTTGCAAATAAAATAAACAATAGGTTTGTGCATAATAAATAGCCGAACCGAAAGAAATTAATAGTCACAAAAAGGTTTGCTATGTGCAAGTAAAAGAAGCGTCGAATTCAATAAAGCTAGTCAGTGAAATTGGTGAGGATTCCAAAAAGGTAAAGAAACCAGACTGACATAACAATACATTGCGAAAGAGCAATCTGAAAAAGCAGGCAGGTGGACATGAGAAGGAAATTAGAAAAGCAGGCAACAGGATATGAAGAAAGCAATTGAGAAGCAAGGAACTCTTAAAATAATCAGTGCATTTAACGTGAGTGAAAAAGCAGAGCAAATAATAAAACGTGTTGGTATGGTGGCGCAAAGAGACGGTTTTTAAATATAAGAAACAGACAATAAATTTAGTTTGTAAGAAATTTGAGGATTTAAAACTATGTTATTAAACTTTTTCTAGAATTTATTTAAATTAACCAAAACTTATTTCCGTTTAAATTGTAACCATAACAATAGTTTCTATTTTGTTTTAATAACGGGGAGAACAAATGAATAATTAAATGAAGCTTGACAGTGTAAATTGTGTTCCACTTTAATTATATTTTTTGTGCAATAAATGAGCATTTTTAAGCCAAAAAGTATACCATTTTGTTGGGTGCATATCCTAGATTGAGTGGTATCGTTAGTGAAAGTTTCTGCCACCAAAAAAATAAAAATTTTACAAGAGCGTCTCCGAGGATTTTTGCCAGCCGATTCAGCTTGAGATTTCGACAACTACGTCCAGCCAAAACAAGGGTCCAGAGCCAGGGGTCTGCACTGCGATACATAGGACAGAACTGCCGGAGTGCTACCGGCAGCTTCAACAGCGAGGAAAGCCGCTTCAGGGCCAGAAACACCCCAGGTACTGGTTTTCGAGCATCGGATGATCAGCCGTTATAAGGTACTCCAAAATTTATCTAAAACATAAGAGTAAGCAATTGAATCTCCACGACCACAGCGTAGGCGCAGTTTGAAAAATAAGCGGTTTTCCAAATTTGAGGTTATGCGAAGGTAAAACAGTTGCAAGCTCGAGTCCGCGTCTCTTCTGACGTCCCGAAATAAATTAGTGCCTGAAAAAAGCTGATAATTACCGCCAAAGCGCTAAAATTTGAATAAATACCTTTTAGAATGTTTATAATTTCACTTTTGTGTAACATCAACAACGCAGACTTGTACCCGCGAACTATTTTGTAGGTTTTTTACCGTATTGCAAACATTTAGCTACCGCCCAATGGAACTAAATACGGTGAACAGAACCGTATCAGAAAATTTGTAATTTCTCAATCAACTAGGAACCCACCTGAGTTAAGAAACTTGTTGTTCTACTTGAGCTAGCGTGTTATTATAATTAATTGCAGGTAAATACAGTATTAAAATGACATATAACCATTTATTTTGGGCAGTAAATAATTACAGCTCACATTTTAACCAGCCTAATAAATTGATAACAAGCAAAAGTTCGATTACAGTAAAATATTAAACAAAGCATTGTGCATATTGGATTTTGCTCTAACTTACAATTAAATATTAATTAAAGCCCAGTCATTAGAGAGCATCCATTGCACTATATGAATGTAATTAGTTTAAAATTTTTACAATCTATAAGTGTTAGATATAAAAATTCTGAATAGCAAATTACTAGATAGAGATATTAAGAAATAAAAACTAAGAATTTTAATGAAGAATACGAAAAAAAAATTAAAATTTTGTAGTTCTTAAAAAATTAAATAAAACCTTATAATTCTTATTCTACTTAATTCAAATATTAAAAAGGATACAAGTGATTAGTTGTGGCACATAATTGATGAATCCGAAGCAAGAAAACTGAATAAATAATAATATACGGATTCTTAAAGTAAGATCTTGCTGGTAATTCAATATTATGGTATTGGAAGAAGCCGAGGAACGTACAGTAGCAGTATATTAGTCTTCAGTTACATCTACAACTGAAGTTTATTTGGAGCTGGATTGCAGTGGAGTCATTGATAGCTGACTGGTGTCGTGTTGTCCTGTGTGGGTGATCTTAGCGGCCTGGTTGCGGTTCGGGACCATCGTCACAGCTACATATGGGGCTCTTCCTAAAATACAGCCAGGGGATGAGTCAGAGTCAGGGACGCATGCGCACGAGACGTGTTATACTCTTAAGCCTGTATGACACGACGCTAAATTTTGTGCAAAATTTACTTGTAAATTTTCAAATAAATTCACTGATATTTTTTTTTCAAAAACACAATTTCCTGTTTGCAACGTGTGCTAAATTTGATGTTAAATTTGGCATGCGCACATGCGTAGTAGCAAATATTTTAAGTGGAAACAGCACCCTCTAGAGGTTATTGGTTGAAGTCTGCGTTTGTTTTCATGTTATTTGTCGTTTGTTAGCTATTTTCTGAGGTTGGGTTAAGGCATTTATCTTAGAGACTTTTGAATGTAACTTAGATAGCAGCTCCAACATTAAACACGTGGTTAAACAATGCTAATAAAATGCAGGTTATGTTTATGTTTACATTCCGCATCATGCGCTGCAGTTTAGTCTGATTACGATACTTCTGCGCATTTTTACACGCATATTTACCAGGAAATTTATAACAAGTTCTAAATAATTTACATGAAAATTCAGCGCAAAATTTAGCAGCCAATTTTCTGTATGCAACGGTGCTTAATATTTTTATGAAAATTTACAAGTAAATTTTGCATAAAATTTAGCGTCGTGTCATACAGGTTTAAGTGAAACTCATATACCGGGTGTCCGTTCTCAAAGTCGAACATAGGCGATTAACATTGCATTGAACGTTTTTGCCGTTTCCTGCTCGCCAATTCAACTTACAGGGAAGGTAATGGTATCAATGGAAAGATAAAATTATTACGCATCAAATGATACCAATCATAATATTCAAGGTGCGATTTTTATTTTAAAATACTAATTTAAAACTTGGGAATTTTTAAATATGTCATGCCTTGCTTTTCAAGTTCGATAGCATTTGTCAAAAAAATTGGTAATTAGTTGGCGTAAATCAGGTATTTTCTGTCAACGTCTGTAAAAATTATCTACAGAAAAATGAATTATTTCAATGAAGAACGAGTGAATGCACTAATGTTAATTGCCTATGTTCGACTTTGAGAATGGACACCCGGTATGTATGTATTATACATATGTTGCTAGTAGGGCCTCGGAACTCCCAAAAACATTACGGCGCCGACATAGTCTCACTTAGAGTATAACGCGTCTCGTGCGCATGCGTGAGAATTCGAACTCTGCCTTTAGAAGCGAATTTTAAACATGGTTGGTTCACTTCCCCACCCCGCGGACGACGCGCTTGCGCACAGCTCACCATTATACATTGAAGAGTTGGTTATCTGTCTCACTTCCTTCGTTAGTTTGCCACTCATAGCCGCTAGCAATATAGTAAGTATTACATATATGTTGAAACTATGTCGGCGTCGTAATGTTTTCGAGCTTTTCGAGGCCCTACTAGCAATATACAGGGTGTAGAAATGCTTTACGCACCATAGGGATTTCAATGTTAATTTTTTCATATGAAAATATTTGCTTCCCTAATTATTTTAGAGCAAACTTGTATGGAAGTTTTTTGTAGAGAAAAAAGTTCTGTATCCATTTGTGCCAGCATTTGACATTTTACATTTCGGAAAACCGAAAATTTAAAGAAATAAAATTGCCATTTTTAGACAAATCAGTGGTGCCTTGAAATTATTGAAGCATCTCAAAGCATCAACAAATTAGTTTGCTGTTTATTTGTTTGCATCTATCAAATGTAGCTGCAACCATGGCACTTATTGCACCTGATCTGCTTCCAGAATACCACCACTTCACAATTTGCACTGATTTTTGAAAAAATGATAATTCTAGTTTATTTCATTATTAGGTTTTCTGACGTAAAATGACAAAAATGATGGCATAAATGGATGCTCTACAAAAAACCTATTTACAAGTTTGCTCTAAAATAATTAGGGAAGCAAATATTGTCATATGAAAAAATTACCATTGAAATCCCTATGGTGCGTAAAGCATTTCTACACCCTGTATGTATAATACATATATGGGGTAAGCTGTGATATGTGTTATACGTTTGGCAGTACTGAAGTGTATTGTCAGTCGATGTCAAATTCGAGATTAGTAGGTTAGGTTTTGTTTGTTGTTTGACATATACTGCGTTCAGAAAGGTACCTTTGACAGCTCTGTTTCCTCGAAATCGTTCATTCATCTCACTTCCACCCGCGCCGATGGCTATTATGGATCTCTTTCTGCGAATGATTTCAAGGAAACAGAGCTGTCAGAGGTACCTTTCCGAACACAGCTATAGACTGACGTAAAACTTAACCTGCAAATCTCGAATTTGACATAGACTGACAATGCACTTCAGTACTGCCAAACGTATAACACATATCACAGCCTACCCTAATTGTTTTTTATTGATCTGTTATATTTGTATTGCGATGGATAAAAATGAAGAGTCTATTACTTGTACACCTTCCGAAATTGTACTACAAGCTGCAGCAACAACATCTACCTTGCTATCGGAAAAATTGAAAGTACATTTATAATAAAACTTACGCAAGCTTCAACGAATGGCGTCTTCGAAAGAACACAAACTCATTTTCCGAAAATGTCCTGTTGGCCTATTTTGCTGAATTAGATGCAAAATACAAATAATCTTCCTTGTGACTGATGAAATTCTTGGACTGATAGAGGAGAAAAGAAAGTGGTTACCTAGAGATCGAGATAAGTACCGTGAGATTCAACGTCAGGTTCAGAGGAAAATTCGTCAGGCCAAAGAGAGGCTTGAAGAGGGGAACTGCAGAGAAATGGAAGAACTGCAGGACAGACACGATTCTTTTAATCTCCACAAGAAAATAAAGGCACAGGTCGCAAAAGGAAAGGGGAGACCGGTCATGACACTGCTGAATAGCCAGGGAAATATTACTACAACCCTGCAAGAAAAACTGTCTACGTGGGAGGAGTATGTACAAGACCTGTACAACGATGAAAGAGATTATCAGTACGGAATCGAATCAGCTGCAGAAGGTCCTGGTGAAGTGGAATATGCTATCAATCAGCTGAAAAACCGCAAGACACCAGGGCCTGATGAAATCCACGGCGGGGTTATAAAGCTGCTGGACACCGTGGGAATCAGAAAACTGACTAAGCTGTTAAACACTGTATACAACAGCGGGAAATTTCCTAAGGACTGGCTGACATCAAACTTCGTTGCTATACCCAAGAAACCCAACGCTAAGCGGTGTGACGAGCACAGGACGATCAGTTTGATGAGCCATGTGTTAAAAGTTTTCCTGAAAATCATCTTGAAGAGAATTTACCGGCAATGCGATGCAAACATTGCGGCGGAGCAGTTTGGCTTCCGGAACGGCTTTGGCAGACGAGATGCATTGTTTGGCTTACAAGTACTGGTGCAAAGGTGCCTGGACATGAACAAAGAAGTCTATCTATGCTTCATCGACTTCCAGAAAGCATTTGACTATGTAAGGCATGGGAAGCTGCTAGAAACCCTGACCAGAGTCGGCATCTATGATAAAAACCTGCCGCTGTGCTAGTGGAGAATACAAAGTCCAACCAGATACCTATCAAGCGTGGTGTGAGACAGGGTTGTGTGCTCTCACCAATCCTGTTCAACCTGTATGCTGAAAGAATAATGGCAGAGGCATTAGAGGAGGCTACAGAAGGCATTATAATCAATGGTGAGTGAGTTAACAATTTGCGATATGCTGATGACACGGTGCTTATTGCTTCAACAGAAGAAGAACTTCAATCAATGCTCAATAAAGTAAATGAAGCTAGCAGAAACGCGGGCATCTTGATAAATGTACAGAAGACCCAAGTGATGGCGGTGAGCAAAAGTTCTCAAATCAATCTACACATTGTTCTCAATGGCATGCCAATCGTACAGTGCAGACAATACAGATATTTGGGCTGTATTGTAAACAGCGTGTGGGATGTAAGCCAAGAAATTCGCAGCCGCATTGAACAAGCTCGTAATGTCTTCAATAAAATGCAAAAAATCCTAAAATGTCGAAACCTGAGGTTGGACCTACGCCTGAGGATGGTCAAGTGTTATGTTTTTCCCATTGTTCTATATGGTGTTGAGGGATGGACGCTGACTCAGTTTATGGAGAACAAAATAAGCGCATTTGAGATGTGGGTATACAGACGGATGTTGCGTATATCCTGGATGGAACGTGCCACCAATGTTGGGGTGCTGAGGCGCATGAGCGAAGAAGCCGAGCTGCTGATGGCGGTAAAAAAGAGAAAATTAACATATTTCGGTCATATGATGCGCAATGAAAAATACCGTCTCCTGCACGTCATTATCCAGGGGAAGATAGGAGGAAGGAGAGCTCCCTGCAGAAGACAGACATCCTGGCTGGAGAACCTGAGGCAGTGGTTTGGCAAGAGCACAACTTCCCTCTTCAGAGCAGCAGCCTCCAAAGTCGAAATTGCTATGATGATCGCCAATCTTCGATAGAAGTGGCACCAGAAGAAGAAGAAGAAGTGGTCATTTTATTCAATGCTTAAATCTGTTAAGATAATCTCTGAAACTTCTTTGTGGCGTGAATTCACAATTCATATTCTTATATGGGTATTTCGCCACTCTGCAAATTAAAATATTAAATAACGAAAATATTAACAACGAACGTTTCGAGGGACAATCTGCCCTCGTTATCAACGAATAACAATTAAAACTAACAAGAACTTATCTTTTTTTCACTGGAAGAAAAACGACCAACCTCCAATGAATTTTCTGACATTGACGTTTGTTGATATCTGTACCTACTTGATCTCATCTTTAAGAATCGATAGCCAACTATTGTCTAAAAATATTGAGAAAGACGACACGCATTTTTCTTCGTTAAGTAAAATGTATGCCGTTTCCTTAATTTTTCGCCTAGTTGACATCGATTCTTTAGACAAGATCTTTGTGTTGTCCCATTGTATTTTATGGTTTTCATCCCAAGCATGTTCTGCCAGCTTAGACTTATTGAATTGATACGTTTTCAACATATTTTTATGTTCTTTAACTCTGACTGCTAAAGGCCTGGATGTTTCACCGATATACAATTCCTTGAATGTTGTTCTTCGTTGAACGGTTTAGTTTTTGTAAGAACTGACCGTAAAGTATTCATCGTTTTGAATACCGTCCTAACATTGAATCTATTTCCAATTCGTCTAATTTTGTCAGATATGCCTGGAATATATGGTATAGTGAGAGTGTTATATTTTTGAGTGTCATTCCTTTGTATGTGTGTGGCATTGCTTCGTGTATTGAAAATGTTCCGAACAAGAGTCTCTGGATAGCCATTATCTTGTAAAACATTAATAATAAATTCTTTCTCTTTTTTGAAAATTTTATCATTAGAGCAAACAACTTCGGCTCTGTCGTAAAGACTTTTTACAACGCCTGTCTTTATGTTTTTGTGATGGTTAGAATTAAAATGTAAGTACCTATTAGTATTGGTTTTCTTACGGTATACTGATGTTTCAAAAGTATTTATTGTGCGTGTGATTAGTGTATCAAGAAAGGGTAACTGATTGTTTTGCTCTGTTTCTAATGTGAATTTGATGGAGGTTTCTTTACTGTTAATATGTTCAAGAAATTTGTCCACCTCATCCATATCATGAGGCCAAATTGCAAAAACATCATCGACATATCTCCACCAAACTACTGGTTTGTTGGTGTACGTGTAGACATGTTGTTGTTCAAAGTCTTCCATAAAAATGTTACTAACAATGGGAGATAAAGGTGAACCCATTGCCATCCCGAAATCTTGTTGGTAAAATTCATTGTTTAATTGAAAGTATGTCGTTTTAATGCATAGTGTTAAAAGTTCCATAATGGTACCAACGTTTAATGTTGTTCGTGTATGTAATGTGTTATCGTTTTGTAGCCTATGTTTAATGATGTTGAGTGTTTTGTCTACTGGAACATTAGTGAAGAGACTAACTACATCGAAACTAACCATTAAGTGTTGTGTGTGTATGTTTGCTACTTTAAGTTTTTCAAGGAAATGGGGCGTGTTCTTTATATACGTGTCTGTATTTCCTGATATAGGAGTCAGTATCTTAAGTAAATATTTAGCTAAACTGTGACAAGGAGAACCTATAGAACTAACTATTGGCCTAAGTGGTACATTTGGTTTGTGTATCTTTGGTAATCCATAAAAATGTGGTGGTTTACTGTAGTGTGGTGTTAGCGTACGTCTTACAAAATCTGTAAATTGTTCTCTGTGTTTGTAAAGTGTTCTGTATATTTTTGTTTCTATTGTATGTGTTGGATCTTTATTTAGTTTAGTGTATTGTCCCTCACTAATTAGTGTTAAAAGTTTTTCGTTGTATGTGGTTGTATCAAGTACTACTGTGGCGTTGCCTTTGTCTGCAGGTAGAATTTTAATTGTGTTATCGGTTTTTAGTGTGTGTAGTGAATGTTTTTCTTGTTTGGATATATTTTGTCTGATTGTGTAAGGTCGTTCTAGTATGATTTTGTTTCTAATTCTGTATTCCTGTCTAATGTCTTCTGGAAGTTTTTGACAAGTCTCAACGAAGAACAACATTCAAGGAATTGTATATATAGTATTCCCTGTGAATACGGGAAATATTATATCGATGAAACATCCAGGCCTTTAGCAGTCAGAGTTAAAGAACATAAAAATATGTTGAAAACGTATCAATTCAATAAGTCTAAGCTGGCAGAACATGCTTGGGATGAAAACCATAAAATACAATGGGACAACACAAAGATCTTGTCTAAAGAATCGATGTCAACTAGGCGAAAAAAAAAAAAAATTAAGGAAACGGCATACATTTTACTTAACGAAGAAAAATGCGTGTCGTCTTTCTCAATATTTCTAGACAATAGTTGGCTATCGATTCTTAAAGATGAGATCAAGTAGGTACAGATATCAACAAACGTCAATGTCAGAAAATTCATTGGAGGTTGGTCGTTTTTCTTCCAGTGAAAAAAAGATAAGTTCTTGTTAGTTTTAATTGTTATTCGTTGATAACGAGGGCAGGTTGTCCCTCGAAACGTTCGTTGTTAATATTTTCGTTATTTAATATTTTAATTTGCAGAGTGGCGAAATACCCATATAAGAATATGAATTGTGAATTCACGCCACAAAGAAGTTTCAGAGATTATCTTAATCAAAGGTATGGGCCTAACATAACTAGTAACTTCCGAAGTTGGGAAACACTTTACAAGAAGCTGGCACACTCTGAAAATAGTATAACTTTCCTATGTCGTTGTAGAAATAGCTGTATTATTCCAAAAGGGTTTAGACTCAAAGCACCTTATGTAAGTGCTCGTTCTAGTAATATCATGAAAAGAGCTAGTGAAGCTCTAGTTAGAGACAGAATACAATTTCACAGACATAACAAAGTGATACTATTTTCTGACATAAACAAACTGGAACAGGTTATGCAAAGGGATGTACGGGAAGACGATTTCAATCGTATGTACAACTCTATTAGTAATACCTACAACAAAACACACAGAGCAAAAACGTACACATTTAAAAAAGTACCAACACCTCATACAAGAAAAACACACAATTGAATTAAATACACTAAAGAACAGTGACACTTTTTTAAATAAAACTGTAGTTAATCTGTCTTCTAAAGAACTAAACGCCACTGACAAATTAGTTCTTAGCAAAGGACTCAACTACGCAGTGGCGCCAAAACGAATTAATAAACAGTTACAGCTATAGAAGAGACTTGTCAAAAACTTCCAGAAGACATTAGACAGGAATACAGAATTAGAAACAAAATCATACTAGAACGACCTTACACAATCAGACAAAATATATCCAAACAAGAAAAACATTCACTACACACACTAAAAACCGATAACACAATTAAAATTCTACCTGCAGACAAAAGCAACGCCACAGTAGTACTTGATACAACCACATACAACGAAAAACTTTTAACACTAATTAGTGAGGGACAATACACTAAACTAAATAAAGATCCAACACATACAATAGAAACAAAAATATACAGAACACTTTACAAACACAGAGAACAATTTACAGATTTTGTAAGACGTACGCTAACACCACACTACAGTAAACCACCACATTTTTATGGATTACCAAAGATACACAAACCAAATGTACCACTTAGGCCAATAGTTAGTTCTATAGGTTCTCCTTGTCACAGTTTAGCTAAATATTTACTTAAGATACTGACTCCTATATCAGGAAATACAGACACGTATATAAAGAACACGCCCCATTTCCTTGAAAAACTTAAAGAAGCAAACATACACACACAACACTTAATGGTTAGTTTCGATGTAGTTAGTCTCTTCACTAATGTTCCAGTAGACAAAACACTCAACATCATTAAACATAGGCTACAAAACGATAACACATTACATACACGAACAACATTAAACGTTGGTACCATTATGGAACTTTTAACACTATGCATTAAAACGACATACTTTCAATTAAACAATGAATTTTACCAACAAGATTTCGGGATGGCAATGGGTTCACCTTTATCTCCCATTGTTAGTAACATTTTTATGGAAGACTTTGAACAACAACATGTCTACACGTACACCAACAAACCAGTAGTTTGGTGGAGATATGTCGATGATGTTTTTGCAATTTGGCCTCATGATATGGATGAGGTGGACAAATTTCTTGAACATATTAACAGTAAAGAAACCTCCATCAAATTCACATTAGAAACAGAGCAAAACAATCAGTTACCCTTTCTTGATACACTAATCACACGCACAATAAATACTTTTGAAACATCAGTATACCGTAAGAAAACCAATACTAATAGGTACTTACATTTTAATTCTAACCATCACAAAAACATAAAGACAGGCGTTGTAAAAAGTCTTTACGACAGAGCCGAAGTTGTTTGCTCTAATGATAAAATTTTCAAAAAAGAGAAAGAATTTATTATTAATGTTTTACAAGATAATGGCTATCCAGAGACTCTTGTTCGGAACATTTTCAATACACGAAGCAATGCCACACACATACAAAGGAATGACACTCAAAAATATAACACTCTCACTATACCATATATTCCAGGCATATCTGACAAAATTAGACGAATTGGAAATAGATTCAATGTTAGGACGGTATTCAAAACGATGAATACTTTACGGTCAGTTCTTACAAAAACTAAACCGTTCAACGAAGAACAACATTCAAGGAATTGTATATATAGTATTCCCTGTGAATGCGGGAAATATTATATCGGTGAAACATCCAGGCCTTTAGCAGTCAGAGTTAAAGAACATAAAAATATGTTGAAAACGTATCAATTCAATAAGTCTAAGCTGGCAGAACATGCTTGGGATGAAAACCATAAAATACAATGGGACAACACAAAGATCTTGTCTAAAGAATCGATGTCAACTAGGCGAAAAATTAAGGAAACGGCATACATTTTACTTAACGAAGAAAAATGCGTGTCGTCTTTCTCAATATTTTTAGACAATAGTTGGCTATCGATTCTTAAAGATGAGATCAAGTAGGTACAGATATCAACAAACGTCAATGTCAGAAAATTCATTGGAGGTTGGTCGTTTTTCTTCCAGTGAAAAAAAGATAAGTTCTTGTTAGTTTTAATTGTTATTCGTTGATAACGAGGGCAGATTGTCCCTCGAAACGTTCGTTGTTAATATTTTCGTTATTTAATATTTTAATTTGCAGAGTGGCGAAATACCCATATAAGAATATGAACTTAAATCTGTGTTGAGTATAAACCATGACGTAGATCTGGAAAAATATGGCAAACTACGAGCATTTTTAAAAAGAAAATCTGAAGGATTTGAAGCAAAGAAGTCTTCCACTCTGACCCCCGAACAAATTAGGAAATTTGTTGACAAAGCACCTGATAAAGTTTTTCTTTTAGATAAGGTAACTATACATAATTAATCTAATGTATTCCAAAACTAATATTTTTAATTTGCTTTAGGTTACCTATATCAATTATTGGAATTATGGGCGCATGCCGCTCAAACGAGCTTTATGAAATGAATATAGAAAACGTGAAGGATCTCCAAACACAGTTATTAATAACAATCCCAAAACTAAAACTAAAATTGTACGAACATTCACAATAAACAGTACGTTTTACAATATTGTAAAGAAGTACATCGATCTCCGTCCGTCACATGTAAAAATCAATTCATTCTTTCTAAATCATCAAAAATCGAAATGTACAATACAACCTATAGGAAAAACAAATTTGCAGTAATTGGTAAACAAATTGCCAAATATTTAAACTTGCCAAATCCAGAAAGTTATACCGGCCACTGTTATCGCAGATCATCTGCTACTCTGTACATTGATGGAGGAGACGATATAACTGGATTAAAGCGTCACGGAGGCTGGAGGTCTACACAGGTAGCTGAGGGTTACATTGAGAGTTTACGAGAAACAAGACAACTACAGCAGATATTATTGCTAAACAAATAAATAGTAATGAAGCCTCTTCTTCCTTTACAGTAATCGAAATTCCAAATATTTGTACTGAAAATTCTTCCAAAGTTATTGGTTGTTCACGACCGATTCAGTGTATTAATTGTAATATTACTAATTTTAGTTTTGTTGACAAATAAAGTTGTTCTACATTGAAAATCTCAAATTAATATAAATTAATGAAGTCCATGGAAACAAAATGCAAAAACTCTATGAAGTGTCAAAAATGGCTGTGTTGAAGCTTGTATTGTGTTTTATGTAAGTAATTATATTAGTCGTAGTTAAAGTAGAGTGTAGGTACTACTCGCAATAATGATTATTATTACCTCGGAACGTTTTACTCCCTCGCCGCTTACGCGGCTCGGTTCGTAACTTATTCCTCGGGAATAATAGCTGTCATTATTGACTCGTTGTATAATCTACTACTTTGCCCTTTGGAAACACCTAATAAAAAACTTCTTCGTAACTTTCCGAGTTATTTTTTATATTTTAAGAAATAAACAGAGCCACCAAGATATTTATCTCATCTAGTATAAGAATAAAGATGCAAAAATCAATGGTTTGTTTGGGTTTTTAACACCTAAAGCTACTTACACTGGATTTACTGATTATAATAATAATAGTAAAAATCTGGTGTGATACACTCACACAACTTCCTTTTACAGTGATCTTATAATTAGTCAAAAATTTCATTTTTAATTTTTAATCATTTGTTAAAAATTTTCAAAAATTACCAATTCTACAAAAACGGTACAAAATCGAGTGTTAGTTGAAGAGACAAATTTTCTCTAGAATTTTAAGGTGAATTCAAAAATGTAATAATATACCGGGTGTTTTATTTAAAATAGGAGTTAATAAAAAAAATAGAAAAAAAAACAAAAGAAACCCACTTTAGAAGTATTCAACTGGAAAATCACCTATCTCACATCAATACACATTAAAAATGTAAGAAAAACGTAAAATTAAAAAAAAATCGTTAGAGCCGTTTTTGAAAAAATCGAAAAAAACTGAAAAATCACAAGAGTAAACACCTACTTCCGGTTATGCGATTTTCTTCAAAAGCTTGCTGTCTCATCTACATAGTACACAAAACTTATATATGAAGTTTCAATGTCATACCTCTTTTCGTTTTTGAGATATTCTGTTCACAGACACACAGACAGACAGACCAATGAAAAAAAATATGTTTTTTGGGATCAGGGGACTCTAAAACGTGAAGATCTGTTGAAAACTCAATTTCGAATTTTTGGGGTGAAACCAATACTTCCTTTATAGTAGTAAAAGGAAGTAAAAATAGATAATAGTTAAAGTATTGAATATTAACAAATTTATATACAATATGTGATTGTTTATAAAATAATTTTCACAATATAGTAACGTAAAGTTAACACGGTCCTGATGTCATGAAACGATTTAGCACCTGAAAGCCTGAAACCCCTTCAGCAGCTAAAATTTATTGATTTGGTGCCTTTTGCTTTTGCAATTTTGATAGGCGGTGTTGGTAGCGGTAAAGTTTAAATATGGTGGTAAAAGTATGTCAAATTTGACGTACACACAAAAACATTACTACATAACGAAAGTGAACGGAGGGTAACAATCTCAAATGAGGTAGCTTTTCGTCTAACAAACACGTTTTCGAATTCCCAACTTAAGTAAATTTCAGTTCGGAAATCAGTCCTGGAGACGAGAAGATGGACATTTCTGACACCTCAAATTCTAGTCAAGGTTATGATCAAACTAGTCAAGTATTGCGGCTCTCTAACCCAAACCATCAAAACACGAATGATGAAAAGCTGGATAATGATGTAACCACTAGCCACAACAAGAATCTCTCAACTCAGAATGCCACAAATTCTCATCCTTTAATGTACTCACCGACAACGCCAATATCACCCGATTACCCAGATCTGATACCCGAAAAGCCGAAGAATAAAAATAATTACACTAGTTTTGAGAAACATACATTCGTTCCAGAAGCACATAGCTCTAGCAACGATATAAATAAAAGCACAGGAAGTCTCGATAATTCCTTTGAAAAACACTTAGATCTTGATTTACCCATCGATTACAACGAAAAATTACCAGGTAACTTCACTTGGCTTAAGTTATAATCATGTAGAGATTACATTGTAATGCTATAGATTTTCCTGAAAGTCCCTCAGCCATGAAAAAATCCCTAATGTATGACATGCCATTGGAATATACGCAATCGGAATTGAGTGATAATGAAAATGATAAATCGGTATATGAAGCACATCTTAGTTCAAATTTCCAGAACGTTGCACTGACCATGAAAGAGAAAGAAGGTAAGTAATTTATCTGTAGATGGTATTTTATTACACAATAGCTCCTTTTGAAGGTAATTTAAATTTCTTGGCGCATGGGCACCGCAATAATAAACTGCGGCGGGTTAAAGTAATACACACTGAAGTAAGTCCCGATAGTGATGTATCCAGCCTGGATAGTATATCTGAGAGCTTGAAGTCCGAAGATGTGTTTACAGGTGGTGGAGATGAGAATGATGAAGAACATAAGGATAGAAGTATTGGTGAACACTTGGTTGTTACCATATTATGTAATTATATCTGTGTAATTGCAGAAAGTGAATCTCCTGTAGAACCAATAGAGCCATTAAGTGCAGATGAAGAAAGAAGACATGCCCGACATTGGCAACGTATGGTTTTACCTGGAGGTGAACAGCGTACCATTGACATGAGAGTTATAGAACCTTACAAACGTGTGCTGTCGCATGGCGGTTACTTGAGGGCAGGAGGACACACTGCCATAGTTGTGTTTTCTGCCTGTTTTTTGCCAGACCGCTCACGTGTTGATTACGACTATGTAATGGATAATTTGTTTCTGTAAGTACTATCCCTTTTTAAAGTAACATGTTTAAGATCACGCATGGGATTTTTGTAAGCAGTAATATGTGGAGATTTATAACTTATAGAATATGTGTAACTTTCTAAATGCTTTTATAATCTATATAATAATAATAATGGTGAGGCACTAACACCCCATGAAGGAGCTTGGCCTGCAAGGCGGAAGGTTAGAGCTTCCGTATCCTCGCTCTCACACCCGGCTGTCGCGTGTCAAATACATGACACGTGGTGATGTGGTGAGCACCACGCATTAGACAACCGCAATATAATAGATTCTATAGAATCTATAGATTCTACAATTATTGGCTCATTTTCACTACAGACCAAAGAAGCTATAATTTTCTGTTATTTTTTGCTGATTTTGGATCTGAACTCAAATCTTTTATATAGTCGTTTTGGAACTAAGCAAAACGCTAGATTTGTATTGGCAGCACAGTAGTTTGTAATTTTAAGTATTCAAAGTTGTCATCTTGCATGGAAGGAAATTTAAAATTTATAAATAGATGAAAAACATTCGTAACTTCTGAAGCGAGTTATGTCAGTCAAAATAAAGCTTAATTTAAGTCAAAGTGATGAAATAAAAACAGCCACTAGAAGCTGCTTTGAAAAAGTTTAACAGGTGTACAAAGTCGCAAGTCGTTTCAACATAATTTAAAAAGTTGGAAAAATATTTTCTGTAAGTAATTGAGCTTATGATACTTACACTGTATTATTGTTAATACCCCGACTAATTTTTAGATTTCGATCAGTACTGTTTATTAATATTTAAAATCTAATGTTCAGACCGTAGGAAAACTTTCAACGGAGCCAAGAGGTAACTAATTGGATAATAAATTTTTGAAATTCCAACTGGAACGAAAAATTTGCTAATACCACTAAAGAAACCAGTACGCAATTTATTAGGCCATGCTAGATTGAATTTTGAATACAGAGGACTACCCAACACTTTATATAAACTATTGAAAGCGATGTAGTACAAATATTCAAAAGATGTCACAAATTGTTAAAACCCCTCACCACACAAATATTTAACAACTGCTAAATACGTATTTCGACAGCCAAGCTGTCATCCTCAGTAGCTACAAAACTTACACAGCAAAATGGTAACGATATACTCGTGACCAAATCACAAATAGAAGTGGGCAATTTCCGCTCATTTTACAGCTATTTATACTGTCTTACTCGGAGGGCGTGGCCGAGGGCCAATTAACATGGCCGACGGTCAATTTAACTTCAACTAATCATACAAAATGGAGGAAGGTATAGGTCCACCGTCTTTGTTCAAGAGTTTATTATCTCAGTTCTTAAAAATGGCCAAGCTTTTAAAAGAATTTAATTGCTTTGTTGAAGTTAACGCCTTTACAATTTTTAGGTCATCCTAATGCGCGGGAATCCCCCATTTTCATTTGTGATTTGGTCACGAGCATATCGTTGCCATTTTGCTGTGTAAGTTTTGTAGCTACTGAGGATGACAGCTTAGCTGTCGAAATACGTATTTAGTAGTTGTTAAATATTAGTGTGGCGAGGGGTTTTAACGATTTGTGATATTTTAAACCACAGGCTCCAGCAGTGTTTTATTTAAAAGATGATTTAAAGAAATACAAAATTGATTCAAAATTTCTGTTATGAAGCAAATTCTTAAAAATTATTTGGAATATGCTGATGGCGAGGAATAAGTGACTTTTATTTACCGAGATGAAACCTGGATATAACAGAACGGAAGCATAATATGAATGTGATTAAAAGATAATGATAGGTGTACTGAAAATAAGAGATTGGAATCAGTAGGTAAGAGATTTTCAGTGCTTTATCCAGGTTATTGTGATGTAGGGTGACCTTATTTTAGACTCAAGAATTGACCATTGAGATTACCACAAAAATATAAATAGCGAAATTTTTCAAAAGTGGGTAGAAAATCCGTTGGTGCCTGCTTAATTAGCATTGGGGTAAATGTGTTATCGTTATACAGGCTGATTTTTTTATCGTGTAACAACTTGTAGGCAACCCATTATGCAGAAGCATGCATTATGTATGCTTCTGCATAATGGGTTGCCTATAAGTTGTTACATGATAAAAAAATCAGCCTGTAGATAATGCTCCTTATTGTTATTACTCAATGTTGTTAGAGAAGAGACAAACTACTAATTCAAATAAAAAAAACTCTCTAGGCCTGGCTGTATAAAAACAAAATGACTTCTGATGAAAATGGAAAAAACCACTTTGGAATCTCGTTAAAATCAACCTAAATAATTTCAACAAAAAATACCAAATTGACAAGTTTCTGAAACAAAACAACATCAATGATTTAAGGCTTTCTCCCTATCATTGTATTTACAACACGTCAACAGATCGCAGCCAAAAGGAAGCTCGACAAAAGATCGTGGTCAAAATGTCGCACGATCAATGATCTCATGCAACAAATGACCGCGCGACATTTTGACCGTGATGTTTTGTCGCGCGAGCTTTTGGCTGCGATCTTTTGATGTATATTAATTGTATTTATAACCCCATTGAACTTATATGGGCATTCTGTAAAAAACTGTATAATAAGTTAATACTGTCAGCCCCAAATTCAAAAGAACAAGTCTTGGGCAAATGCAATGTTGATAAGTGAAGAAACTGCATTAACCACAACCTCTTATTAGGAGTGATCGGGTGAAACATATGGGAGAACATTGTGTGGTTGACGTTTCTCCTGTGGTAATTTAGTTATCAGAGTCATCCGATTCTGATGAAGATTCGAATTTTGAATTATCAAATTGACCCCTTCAGCTTTTTATAAACAGACCTAACAGCAGAAGCACAACACAATGTTGAAAAATGCGCCAAATTCTCAGTTTGCCGATGGTTTTGCATTAATTTATTAAGTTCTTGTTGGCATAATATTGATGTTTTGTAAACATTTGTCACAAAAGCCTTTTTGTTATTCTGAAATATAAATCTGTTGACACTAGGTATGATTTAATTTGACATAAGATATGTAACGGGCACTTATGTAGTTCTAATTACAATATTAGAAAAATAATATGACACGAATTTCAACCAAATAATGTTGATACTTCCACAAATCTGTAAAATAATTCTATAAATTTGTCCAGTGCCTCATTATATAATTTAGGCAATATTTTTTTATGCTTGGTAGTTGAAGAAATCAAGTCTGGCATACAGCCCCAACTTCTTTTGTAGGATTTCTTATAAAACATTTTACAGTTTTCGCCTTTGGTGCGTGCATGTATATTATTTTTTTAATCATGTAGTTTACATGGTTCTACTGTATGGTACTATACAGGGTGTTATTTAAGTACGTGGCCAAACTTCAAGAGGTAATTCTTTGAGTGATTCTAAGACGAAAAGTTTATATAAACATAGGTCCGGTAATGCTTCGTTTTCAAGATACAGGGTGTCAAACTTTTTTAAAAAAATCATTTTTTCGTAAAAATTTTAATAATCCTTCAGCCGATTTTGTTGAAATTTGTCAGTGTTATTTATGGTAGAAAGGGGCTAATTTAGCCTTAACTAGATTAAAATTATTAAGTTCAGTGGCGTCCCGGGGGGCACCTTAACCAATATTTTTGACAAAGCAATGTGCGCCACTGACTACTTTAGAACTTTTATATTTTTTTTTCGCATTAAGCAGCTAAAAATACAACTTTTTTGTCTCTTTATTTTTTTTCGTAACTTGCTCCGTTTTCGCGAAAAAAAATAAAAATCACTTTATTGCATGTCCCTGGGACAACATAATAAAAAATTAAAACTACCGAACTATCAAAAACTGGGGTGTACCTTTTATTTTTTACCCATATCAATAGTCTTTTTTAGTCTTAGCAATTGTTATAAAAATTAATGCTAGCTAAAAAATAATTTTTGTGTTTTATTAATTATTAAAAAATGTTTTTTTGCTGTCCATGAACATGCAATAATAGTAGTTTATTTATCTAGAACGAAAAGTGGCATTTTAAAGACGAGAAAGTTGTTTACGTCCGAGGCTTCAGCCGAGGACGGAATTACTTGCGAGGACCTTTAAAAACACTTTTCGTTCGTGGTGAATACAACGGTTTATTTCATAATGCAAGTTTAATGGATTTTAAATAAAAATTTGCAAATCATTTCAAATTGCATGTCAACAACTGACGGTATAATTTTAAAGTACTTGAACTTTAAAATTTTACTTTAAAGTACTAGGACTTTAATGTTTAATTTTTTGTACAATAAATAAGTTTTAAAGTACTTGAACTTTAAAATTTTACTTTAAAGTACTAGGATTTTAATATTCCATTTTTTGTACCATAAATAATCCGAAAAATGTCATTTTTGACATCAGTATGAAATAATAGTAGTTTATGTAACTAGTCCTCAAAGCAAGGCTTTAGGGGACGAGTCGTAATGTTTCCGGACGAGGCGGAGCGACGCGCAGCCGAGTCCGTAATATGAAGATGAGTCCTCTAAAGCCATTTGAGGACGTGTTGCATACAACGTTTTTTTGTATTAGCTCTCCAAACATTATAATATGAAGTTTCAATTACCATTAACGCGGCATTATATAAGGAGGCCGCGCGAAAATGTATTTTTCGCTCCCCAAACTGGTTACTTTGGAAACTGTCTAGGATCCTCAAAATGACCATTTAGAGGCCTTGTACTTAAAGTCGTCATGGCAACTAATGTTTGAGTCCGCTAAAATGTTGCCATGACGACTTTAAGTACAAGGCCTCTAAATGGCCATTTTGAGGATCCTAGACAGTTTCCAAAGTAACCAGTTTGGGGAGCGAATACAAAAAAGTTATTGTTATTTATGATTAAGCAATTAAAATTACACCAGTCATCTTTTGAATTTTTTCGCTCAGATGAAATGTTTTCGATAAAACAAATAAACATAAAATGCATAAGGTTATTTATTACTGCAATGTTTTGAAAGTAACAAAAAATTGAGAGTGCCGTGGAAGGAAAAACAATTGATCAAACAAATTTGACTTTGACATAACTTAACTTTAAACAGTGCGTGCGTGCGTGCGTCATAATTATTTGAAGTGTTTTTAAGAGTTTTAAGCTATAAAATTCGTTACTGATATTAGAAAATGGTTCAATTTACAAACGCAGAAATCGCTGATATGCATTTTGTTTATGGAATGGCCCAAGGCAATTCCAGAGCGGCTAGACGGATTTATCAAGAGAGATATCCTCATCGCCTTGTACCAAATAGACGAACATTTGTAAGAATACATGAAAGACTGTGCGAATCAGGCACCTTTTAAAGGTCAGCTGCTGTTATTAGGAGACCTGCAACATTAAGAACAGTTGAGGTGGAGGAAGCAGTTTTACATGAAGTTGAGCATAATCCCGATACAAGTACACGCAAAATTTACTGTATGGCAGATTTTAAGGGAATATCAACTGTATCCTTACCACATACAGCGTGTTCAAGCGTTATTACCTGCTGATATTCCCCAACGAGTTGTTTATTGTACTTGGCTTTTGCAACAACAGGTAGCATCTCCGACATTTCTATCCAGTATTTTGTTTACCGATGAAGCGTGTTTTTCTCGAAATTCAATTATGAACTTTCATAACAATCATATCTGGGCTGAAGAAAATCCCCATGTTTATAGAAAATAATTATCAACAACAATTTTCCGTGAATGTTTGGGTTGCTTTTGTAGGTGATTATCTCATTGGACTTTCTTTTTTACCCCCAACATTAAATGGTGAAGAGTATCGTCATTTTCTGGAATTTGTGTTACCTGAACTGTTAGAAGATGTCCTACTGGCAGAAAGAAGAGCAACGTGGTTCATGCACGATGGGGCCCTACCTCACTTTAGCTTAGTAGCACGTCAATTGCTGGATGCAACTTATGGAGAAAACTGGATCGGCGCGCCGGTCCACATTCATGGCCACCCAGGTCACCGGATTTAAATCCGTTAGATTTTTTCCTTTGGGGGCATTTAAAATCCCTCGTTTATAGAACTCCTGTCAACACTGAAGAAGAATTAATCCAACGGATACAGGATTCATGTAATCAGATAAGATATACGCCGGGAATATTTCAACGTTTTCAGCAATCGATGTTAAGACGAGCTTATGCTTGCATGGAAGTTGAAGGAGGACATTTTCAGCAACTATTATAAGTTTGTGTTAGCTATTGTTAAATGTTTTTTTACTAAAAAAAAATTGCGTACCATTTGTTTAAGTGTGGTTTTAATAAAGCCTTTTTCTTGTTTGATTTTTTTTTAATTTCCGTATAGTTTTAACTGCTAAATCATAAATAAAAACCACTTTAACAGGTACACTACAAACAGTTCTTGCTAGTTTCGTAGTTATTTTTTTTTCATGCAACAAAGCAATGACATGCAATAAAGTGGTTTTTATTTTTTTCTCGAAAACGAAGCAAGTAACGAAAAAAATTAAAGAGATAAAAAAGTTGTATTTTTAGCTGCTTAATGCGAAAAAAAAAATAAAAGTTTTAAAAAGTCAGTGGCGCACATTTTTTTGTCAAAAATATTGGTTAAGGTGCCCCCCGGGACGCCACTGAACTTAATAATTTTAATCTAGTTAAGGCTAAATTAGCCCCTTTCTACCATAAATAACACTGACGAATTTCAACAAAATCGGCTGAAGAATTATTAAAATTTTTACGAAAAAATGATTTTTTAAAAAAAGTTTTGACACCCTGTATCTTGAAAGAATTACCTCTTGAAGTTTGGTCACGTACTTAAATAACACCCTGTATAAGTTTATCTTTAGAAGCATAAAATACATGGTTGAAATCTTTAATTTCCTTCATTGTAGTGGCCACATTTTGCGAATACTGGCAAATGATTTTAATGAATACCTCAGATTTAAAATAAACCAGTTTTAATTCTAATGTATTTCATACATTGTATTATAATAGATTTTTTTTAAAAATAGGCAGTGAAGTACCTCAAAATCATCATTAAATTACGAGAAATTGGCAGTGTAATCCATTGTTTTATGATTTTTTGTAGGCCGCGGGGCGATAGGTAAACATCAACATAACCTACAAAAGTTGTTTAAAATGTAATTTCGAGATTTCTCGATTTAAAACAAACATACTGTACGTCTAGCTTCACAAATGTGTGTACCTGTCGGTACTGGAAGTTCCTTTTTATCCCTCATGTGATAGAAAGCTAAACTTCAGTACCTTGGTATGCAAACCAATATTATTCTGTAAATTGCCTAACCAATAATGTAATGGATAAAAAATACCTTATCATCTTTTGTCCATTACGCTTCCAATTAATAAGATGCATTGGCGTAACTAGCGGGGGGCCCTTAATACAATTGCAAACTTTAGTGCATCGCTAACTACTCCCTGGACACATAAGCTAGCTACATATTACAGTCTCATCCAGTTCAGACTTACGGTGACTTGCTATTTGGATGTTTGCCTTGTCTAAAGAGTTGAGTTTATAGCTTTGAGTACGATCCAGAATTTTACGTTTAATGATGTTTTATGTAAGCAAAGAAAATTTCGTGGTTCCTGAATTTCCACAGTTGCTAGCCCAAGACAGAACAAAGAGAAATCACAATAACAATTAAGAGGATATTGATATTTTGAAGAAAGTATTTGCTTCGACGATACTGAGAAAAAAAAATGAAAATTGTGGCTCGAAAACGTTTAAATGGAATACCAGTGATGTTTCCAAAAAAAATCTGTTTCTCCTGGAATAATATTTTTTTAGTGTCAACCTCATTAAGTTGCAAGAGGTAATCTATACATTTTTTATGTTGTTTGTGAACCGATAAACAATTTCTGCAAACCAATAGATCAAGTGCACCATGGAAATCAAACTTGCCATGAAACAAATGTTTATTGTTTTCTACTTTAACAGTTCACATTTAGTTTTGATAATTGCAACCGTTATTACACAGTTAATTTTGAAATAAGAGTTGTGCATCAAAAATTAATTTACCGAGAGATAATTTTAGAGCCCTGATTTACAATGACATTAAAAATTCCTAATCTTCGAAAGAAAGTTTTGGATGACTTCGAGCTGCTTTGGTGACCAAGTGCCTTCGCATCAAAGGACTGTCTATTGGTGGTTTAACCCTTCAGTACCCGTTTACGGTCTGTGGGACCGAGCAAACACATAATGCAGTATATTACTTAATGTTCTAGCGTTAGTTTACCGCCCATTTTACTACCTTTCTATATATTGCCATTGAAGATCCGTATGCAGTTTTGAGTTCGTGCTTGCAGTGGTTTAAAAGTTATTTATAATTTCGGTTTCAGAGACCGAAGCGGGTACCCGAGTTGTTTTTATTTTTACCTTTGATATACGACTAATGTGAGAAGAAGGAAGTATTTTCTGCATTTTTAGTAACACTGTTATACTAAAACGTTATTATAGTCATGGCAGATTTTATGAGAAAGAACAGGCGCGACTAGAACAGACGATGAGAGATATAATAGCGGAGGAGGATGTCGACAACGCGTTTTATGATGATCTGCCATTGTCTGACGAAGATAATTTATTGAAAACTAGGGAAATGAACAGTGACACTGAACATGAAATATCTGATTATGAAGACGTTAGTGAACAAGAAACTAATGCCATAAGATATCTCATTATTTTTATGGAGGTGGCAGAGGGTGTCGGTCTGCGAGACCGGTGCGGGTACTGATGTCTTACAATTTTGAACGGGTACTGGAGGGTTAATGAATTTAAATTTGATCGAGTTTCAGTCAGCGACGATTTTTGCGAAGGAAAACCAATTTCTGCAGTTACCGATTCGAACATAAACGCTGTGCGAAGAATGATTCAGTAGGACAATCGAGTCACATATAGAATTATTAAAAGCATCTTGCACATTGGCATGACTGGAATAAACAAGATTTTACATAATCATGTGTGTGTAAGAAAAGTCTGTTATGGGTGGATACCACCCAGTTTAACAAAAACACAACATGTGGATTGATATAAGAAATATGATTAAAGTAGATATAAAGCAGTTTGCATCATAACTGGTGACGAAAGCTGGATATATGCATTTGAACCCTAATCTAAGCCGAAGTCTTCACAAATGGGTGTTTCCAACAGATCCTAATCCAGTTAAAGTGAATCGATCTTGAAGAGTTGGTAAGAAAATGATTGCTTGCTTCTTTTCGAAATGAGGACCTATCACAACTGTCGTGCTTGGAAAATAGACCTACGGTTACCACAGAATGGTACACAACAGTGTGGTTGGCAGACGTTATTCAGGAAGCTCATTTACGGCACCCAAGGAGTGAGATCTTTCTGCACCATGACAATGCTTTTAGTCATACCGCACATCAAACAAAATAATTTTTAGAAAATTTCGGGCTAAAATTGCTAAGTTACCCCCTATACAGTTCCGACTTAGCACCTTCCGATTACTTTCTATCTCCTCCATTAAAGGATAAAATGCGTGGTGTGCGATTTGGAACTCCCGAAGATGCTGTGGAAAAAACCGACTCAAGAATAGTAGAATTTGAAGTGTTCAATAGAGCGTGAAGAGATGACAAATTTGACGTAGGTATCTAACTTGTTTTACCTGAAATTGGAGATTGCCACCTTTGATACTAGTAGTTACCCTCAATTGTTTGTACAGGGTGGGGCAATAGAATGTGACAGTTTTTAGCGCTTAATTGCGGAAACGAATTAGGGGAGAGTGTTTGTTGGTATGCAATCATGGAAGTATGCACTTTCTTGCCCCATTGAGTGGTCGGTAGCAGAGTGCGTGTTTTTTGGTAACAGCGTGTATTGAGTATAAATTAGTAACCGAATTGCGGAGACAATTTAGGTGCCATTTTAATATTCCATAACATGGTAGAATTTCTGAAATTCTGAAGTGGATGGAGAACTTTAATAACAAAGGTAGTATTGAAGATAAAATTGCTGGTAGGGCATGGTCAGTACTCACACTGGAGAACACTATGAGAGTAAGGGCCATTTCACACCAAACTCGTCAAATCCAGTCACGTCTAGTCAAGTTAAGTCTAACCAGTCAACTCTTTCACATCAAACGTGTCTTTTGCGTAAAAATGTTGTTAGTATGTGCTTTTATTTTAGTAAAGATAGATGTTCTTGCTCTAATAGTATTACGTCGAATGCAAAAACGAAGAATTAAAAGGCAGCAAAGAAACTTTCGCCAGCTATGCAATCCCTATCTCGATGTTTGGGATTATAAATTTCTTTGTTGCCTTGCACGAAGAAGATTAAATGTTTGATGTTCATTGTAATAACAAATAGATGCACGGCACAGCGTATTATTATAACCAAAATCCACCACGGACTGGGCAAGACTGGCATAAAAATTCGACCGGCTGAATCCAGATCAGTCACGTCAAGACTCGACGCGATCGGACTGGACGTGAAGCGTTTGGTCTGAAAGAAAATTTTGCAATTACTGGTTATTTTAATGATATCACAGTGTGTCGAATTCTACAGCGTCAGACTTAACTGGACGTGACTGGACTTGACGGGTTTGGTGTCTTTGTCCTATCCTGCACATGAACCTAAAATTCAACCCCTACAAATTTTTCTGCCAGATTACAAGAATGCATTTGCTGTAGGCAGGCCAGTTAGAAAATGTTATTTTCAAAAAATAATTGCATTATATCAAAATGTTTTCAACCTCACTATTCCAAAATAGCTCTCTAAAAACCGACATATTCTATTGCCCTACCCTGTACATATAATTTCTAAAACTTCTTATGCATAGTTACTTGGTTCAATACAATTTTAGACATGGTAGGCTGCAATTAATATTAATATAATTAATTGGTTTCTTTACACATGGATAAAAATGTATTTATTATGAAAGCATTTTTAATAATTTGTTTGAATGGTCCTCAACACTGAAAGATAAGCGAGGCTAAAGATAATTAATGAATGAATTAAATTCAATTATATATTACAACATTCATACTTCAAAAATAGATACTGTATGATCGAAAACTTTCAACGTCTAGAGGGCTGTGGATTTTTTAAAAATTAAATTTATGTTGGCAGTTTTAAGGTGGAAATCAAACAAGATATTGTCTTGAACAGTACAAACCATCAAATCACAATCGATACAAGACACCACGTGGTGATCATAGGCTTGTGAGAGCTGTACTCATCATAAATAAAACATTAGAAGGAATACAAGCAGTTGAAAATTCTACAACTAACTGCGGAAGAAAAAATCTGGTGTGATACACTCACACAACTTCTTTTTACAGTGATCTTATAATTAGTCAAAAATTTCATTTTTAATTTTTAACCATTTGTTAAAAATTTTCAAAAATTACAAATTCTACAAAAACGGTACAAAATCGAGTGTTAGTTGAAGAGACAAATTTTCTCTAGAATTTTAAGGTGAATTCAAAAATGTAATAATATACCGGGTGTTTTATTTAAAATAGGAGTTAATAAAAAAAATAGAAAAAAAAACAAAAGAAACCCACTTTAGAAGTATTCAACTGGAAAATCACCTATCTCACATCAATACACATTAAAAATGTAAGAAAAATGTAAAATTTAAAAAAATCGTTAGAGCCGTTTTTGAAAAAATCGAAAAAAACTGAAAAATCACAAGAGTAAACACCTACTTCCGGTTATGCGATTTTCTTCAAAAGCTTGCTGTCTCATCTACATAGTACACAAAACTTATATATGAAGTTTCAATGCCATACCTCTTTTCGTTTTTGAGATATTCTGTTCACAGACACACACACAGACAGACAGACAGACCAATGAAAAAAAATATGTTTTTTGGGATCAGGGGACTCTAAAACGTGAAGATCTGTTGAAAACTCAATTTCCAATTTTTGGGGTGAATCCAATACTTCCTTTATAGTAGTAAAAGGAAGCAATAAGAGAAATGTGTGAAATATATAAAGGAATTGTCAACAAAAACTTAGCTACGAATAAGCAAGATGGTTGCCATACAATAGGGAAGGCAAACAAGAATATAACAGCAATTTGTACTACAGTAGAGAAAATAAAAAAGAAACAAATAAACCACAAAAAAAGTGTTAGCAAAGAAATAAGAATATTAATGGAAGAACGAAAAATACTAGCTGAAGGAATTAAAAGACGGTCAGTTTCATCACTAGAGATAAAAATGCGCATCAAAGAATATACACATAACTGAACAAGAAGCTACACTCTTGGCAGCGCCTTTGATCTTTAACAGAAAAATTGTTTGGCCTTCAATAAAGAACGACATTTTGCTGAGATGCAAAAGAGCAGCAATTTAAAATTGCAGGTTGTGTTGGGTAATGGAATAATATGACGAAAGTGAATTCCAATATTTAAAGCATCATTTATTTTTACAGATTGCAGAAATTGTTAATTAACAGATATCAAAACAAACATAATAATTATATAAGTATTTATTTACATCAAAGTAAAGAAGTTGACAGCTATTGTACATGCATCCATTACTTTTTATAGATTTAAAATATTAATAGCCGGGCTCCGTAGCTCAGTATTCTGGCTACTGATGTAAGAGTCGCGAGTTCAATCCCCGGTCCCGGCGAGGATTTTAAAAATTAAAAATGCTGATGAAAACCTATACAGAATGCCATCATTTGGAAGTGATATAAAGCCGTGGGTCCCATGTGTAGCATGTAAAAGATCCCTCGTTAAGGTTGGAATTCCTTAGTCTCGGCAAAATCTAAGTAGGACTTTGACCACATGACCACAGCAGGTGGTGTCTAAGGTACCTGGTATAGTATTCCAACCAGAAATTGGAAAGCTATTTAAAATCAGGCCAGCATTGAAAACAGTAAGTCACTTCGTAATTTAATTCATAAAATTACTGTTTGATTGTCATTCAGTGACACTTCGATAATAACCTTCAAATTTGACAGATGCATTGGGAAGTTTGGAAGATATATAAGTTTTTTAAAATTTTCTATGACACTATTCGGTTTTAAAAACTCAACTAGTAGGTACCTACTTAAATCATGCACAATGTTACAATGCCTTAATAAAACAGTTACATGTACAATTTGCAGATGAACTGTCATTACTTGAAAGCTGAATTGACATTAGAATATTATTTACTGATTATATGAAACCAACTTAGACATAATTCATTTTCTTATATGGGTTTTTCGCCACTCTGCAAATTAAAATATTTTCGTTATTTAATATTTTTATTTGCAGAGTGGCGAAATACCCATATAAGAAAATGAATTATGAATTCACGCCACAAAGAAGTTTCAGAGATTATCCAACTTAGACATGCCTTACACTTTTCATGGTGTACTGGATTTTAAATAGCTTTCCAATTTTTGGTTGGAATACTATACTCCGTATGCCTAGACCTTGTCCATTACAAGCAAACAAACAAAAATATGAATAATTTTCCTTTGTTTTCTAGATACCGTTTTAAATTTCAGATTTGCATTTTTAATGTGTGGTAGATTCTCATCCTACAAAATAGTCCAGTGACGTATTTTCTTAAACAATGTTCACAGTGTGGAACGCAATCAATCCTAGCACACAAATCTGACACATTTTTTTACAATATTCCGGAAAAATAGCTAAATTTTCAAAATGATTAACGAAAATATTTTCCATATTTGTAACAAATATAAAATATTCCCCCAAGCATACATAAATTACCAAATTGTGTCTTGCTGGAAATTTTACAAGCTTTAAAACTGCAAAATATATTAGTAGATGCTAATTCTTTATTTTTTACTTTCTGTTGTGCACAGGCAGCAGTTTTTATGGACACTTTTTAAATAAATGTCCGCATACAACGGTATTTGTTTCCGAATTGCTTTCTCTGTGATATTGTTTGATCTATCTGTTCAAATACATTAATTTGACAATTCAATTGAAGGATCCATAATTATCTCAAAATGGAGTGAATATCACAGGTGCAATATTAAAACTCAAACATTCCCCATGTATAACATTTAATGACAATTAGATGGTTAACAAAGCGACATGTTCCGACAGTTACTTCATCATCGGGCTTCTAAAAATTAACTAGAGATAAGTGAAAATGAACCAAATAGAAAGCTAAACCTTACTTAATAATCAGAAGCGGTAGATTAATAATTAAATTAATATTTAAAGCATAACTCCTACAGAATGCGTGTTAGCCTTGAAGAGGTTTTACAGATGTGGCAAGCCACATGTCAGATGGGTGACCTCCGTGGTCCAAACACCAGAACTACATGCTAAAATAACGTATATAATTAGTTAACAATATTTCAATAAGAAAAATAGTAAAACTTACGGGAAATTCATATAACAATTGGAATAAATTGCGAACAAAAGATGCGGATGGATAATGACAGAAGTGACCCAAAACAGAAATCAAATTTCAAAAACACAAGAGCCGGTAAAGAAGGAAACTATAAATAGTAGATCCCTGTAATTGAAAAGTAGCGCATGGCGGAACTAACTTAAGAATAATCACGGCCTCCTGGATTAATGCGAGACTAACGTCTCTATGTGGCCCGCCACATTTTTAGTTCAAGGCGTTTTGTATAGTTTGTAAAAGCGTTACAGTACGTTGCGCTTGTGCACCTGGTTGTGTATTTACGTATTACAAGTTTGTCTTTTTTTATTTTAAAAGCATACGTCCACGGCCTCCTGGATTAATATTAATCCAAGAGGTCGTGCCTACGCACATATAATTTATCAAAAACCCAACAGATGGCGCCAAAGTGCGTTGGCATCAGAATCACAAAAATTATACAAATGTGGCGGGCCCCGTAGAGACGTCAGTCTCGCATTAATCTAAGGCCATGAGAATAATAGTCCAGTCGTTGAAGGTAAAAATATGCTATTACCTCAGAATTCTTTGAACCTTGACCGATTGACGTGAAATTTGGTGAGTGGTTAGGGGATGGCTCAAGGAACAAAAGTGACATAGCGCCGATGTGCGCTTTTACCCTGAGAGTGGATGCCACCCCTTCTCGGGGGTGGAAATTGTTCACTCAAAATAACCCAGGAAATGGATAGAGGAACAAATTCTAAGTAAAAAATGTTCTATATAGTTTTTTTGATAGATCGATATTTTTCGAGCTATTCGCGACTGAAAACTTAGATTTTTTGTGATAAAAATGCATGTTTTTGGACGGTTTTTCGCGAATAAGTCGAAAACTTCGCGTTCTATCAAATAAGTTGCATTAACCAAAAATGAAGCTTAGAAAACAGCAAAGAGATTGGTTGTTTTACAAATGCTCTAGGTCCAAAATAAAAGAAGTTATGGCTCGTTGAAGAAGATTTTTTTTTGCAACAACTTTGTTCGAAATAATCGACATTAATTAACGAAAAACCGATGCATTTTTCGGGAAAAACTTATAGAGCATTTTTTGTAGTGATTGAAAAGAGCTTTAAAATGAGCACTGTTAAAAGTCGATTGCAATATAACTAAGCGAGTTACGATGCAAAAACGGTGGGCCACTCGAATTTTTGAAAAAAAAATAGCGCTGAAACCCCAGCCATTCCACCAGAATTGATATTGACCATAATCCCTTTACAAATTACTTTATTTTAGTATTACTCATGTAATCCAAAAGTTTTTCGACATGCGCAGACTATGCATATTCAAAAAGTAAAGGGTTAAAGGGCTCGGGAAGGGTGGTGCGAGCACTATAATGCAAACTTGTAACATTTATATCTCCGTTATTTTTTTTTTCCTACAGAAATAAACAAAAAACTAAAATGTTCGTTAAGAAGAAATCCACATTTTTGTACTATATTATTTTTTACGTTTTTTCTTTAGTTTTAAGTATTTTCAAAATAAGGTATTTTTTTAAGAAATTTGAAAAATACGTTTTCCATTTCCATCATATTTTTTTCGAAAAATACGCATTCTAACCCTCCCAAACTTTTGGACTACATAAGTAATACTAAAATAAAGTAGTTTGTAAAAGGATAATGGTCAATATCAATTCTAGTGGAATGGCTGGGGTTTTATCGCTCATTTTTTTTTTTCAAAAATTCGAGTAGCCCACCGTTTTTGCATCGTAACTCGCTTAGTTATAATGCAATCGACTTTTAACAGTGATCATTTTAAAGGTCTTTTCAATCACTACAAAAAATGCTCTATAAGTTTTTCCCGAAAAATGCATCGGTTTTTCGTTAATTAATGTCGATTATTTCGAACAAAGTTGTTGCAAAAAAAAATCTTCTTCAACGAGCCATAACTTCTTTTATTTTGGACCTAGAGCATTTGTAAAACAACCAATCTCTTTGCTGTTTTCTAAGCTTCATTTTTGGTTAATGCAACTTATTTGATAGAACGCGAAGTTTTCGACTTATTCGCGAAAAACCGTCCAAAAACATGCATTTTTATCACAAAAAATCTAAGTTTTCAGTCGCGAATAGCTCGAAAAATATCGATCTATCTAAGAAGCAGAAATAAAACTTGGAGTGAAGCGAAAAAATTAGCAATAGACAAAAAAGAGTGGAGAAATTTTGTATACAAATGTAATATTTAGAGTAAGAATAAAATGTAAAATTGAAATGTAAAAATTTAATACCTTACACCTTAGGGTAAAAGGTTTATTTGATTATATATACAAAAAATGTTCTATAAGTTTTTCCCGACAAATGCATCGGTTTTTCGTTAATTAACGTTGATTACTTCGAACAAAGTTGTTGCTCTTCTTCAACGAGCCATAACTTCTTTTATTTTGGACCTAGAGCATTCATAAAACAACCAATCTCTTTGCTGTTTTCTAAGATTCATTTTTGCTTATTAGAACTTATTTGATAGAACGCGAAGTTTTCGACTTATTCGCGAAAAACCGTCGAAAAACATGCATTTTTATCACGAAAAATCTAAGTTTTCAATCGCGAATAGCTCGAAAAATATCGATCTATCGAAAAAACTATATAGAACATTTTTTACTTAGAATTTGTTCCTCTATCCATTTCCGGGGTTATTTTGAGTAAACAATTTCTACCCCCAAGAAGGGGTGGCATCCACTCTCAGGGTAAAAGCGCACATCGGCGCTATGTCACTTTTGCACCTTGAGCCATCCCCTAACCACTCACCAAATTTTAAGTCAATCGGTCAAGGTTCAAAGAATTCGGAGCGGAAAACCTTCAATGACTGGACTATAATATATCTTGTTTGTGATAGAAGATCTCATTAAGTGATGACTGAGGATTTTTTTATGAACATTGTGGATCTCTTTAGTCTCCAAAAAATTAAGTTTAAGGCTTTTATTACAGACATGTAAAATTTCAAAATTAGTAGGGGAATTAAAAGAGTGACCAGTGTCTAAAATGTGATTAGGAAAAGATGACTTTGAAGGTGAAATGGATAGATTGTTGTTTTTAATACAAGATAAATGCTCATTAATTCTAGTTTTGAACTTCCTGCCTGTCTGTCCAACATAAGAAGCATCACAATCGCCACAATCTCTCCGCCATATCTCATGGAAAAAATCTCATTTCGAACGGACGTTCATAATATCAACATCAGAAATAAAAGAACAATCACTCCGCCGGCGCACACAACTGCTCTGTATGAACGCTCGTTCTCGTATAATGTCTCGAAGATATATAATTCACTACCCAACTCATTGAAAACGTTATCTCCAATAGCTTTTAAACGTCATCTATTTGAAATTTTATTCTCGCGTCAAATTTAGTTATTACTGAAGCAGTATGCTACTTTGAACCCTCCAATGTTTTCCTGTATAGTTTTTCAACCATAACCACTAATTTAATTTTTTTTTTCTTTTGTATATAAATAGTGAGTAACTATTATGATCAGCCTCACTGAATAATAATATAATATATTGTAATTTAATTTATAGGTTTAGGAACTTAATGTATAAATGAAATATATATTGCTAAGGTTTAAGTGGTAGAGCAGGGTGTACGGTAAAGTACCTACACTACTGAACTTCACCTTGTGATTCTTTTCTTTTCTCTTCTTTTTTTTTCTCTCTTTCATTATATTCATTATATTTATGTACAAGAAAGGAAAAGAATAAAGACGTTTATTATTATTATTATTATTATTAATTAAGTTTATAGACTCCAGATTGGTCTAAAATATTTAATTTATCTTTATTATTGACTAAAAGAGATTTGACATTATGTTTAGATGAAAAAGAAATATTTAAATTAAATTGTTTTAAAATGTTTTAAAATTTGTGGGAAATTGGGCCAATATAAGGTAGTGAATGGTAAATTTTGTCCGTAGTTCTTGAAGAGGTTAAAGTAGTAAAAAGTTTAGGTTTAAGAGAAGTAAAAATTCTATTTGGTTCCAAAAAGGATCATAGTCTTCCTCACAGTTAGCTTTATCGCTGTGCTGGATGTAATTTCAAGAAAATGTTTTTTTAAAGATATTCACAAATTGTTGCGGAGTAGGATTGGTGCTATTTCCACCATGGCTTCTGACTGTACTAAAAAAGTTTTCTAAGCAATCTGTATTCAAATGCCGAGTTAACAAACATTTTAAACCTTTTGGTTTCAAATGCTGAGATAATTGAAGTAAACAATTGATGGAAATGCACCAACTTTTTTCAAGGGTTTTCAATACATTTCAATGTGTTTGTAAATTTATCTTCATAAATGTTTCCCCATGATTTTAGAATTTCTTTTTTTTCCTGTCACAAATTCTTTACTGTTATTCTTTTATGTTCCACATTTGTCTCTCTTGGTTCTCATTTCTGTGAACTATACCACTTTTTCGTCTAAAATCTCCACGGCATTTCCAAAATTATTTCTTTTCTTTTAACACCATTTTATTTGCGACAGTTCTTTTGGTTTCGTATATGTTACAGGCAACTTGTATAATTCAGTCATTTTATATAGTGACTAGGTAGTTTATATAATTTCATAAATTGCCTAAAATACCAGTCCGTTTGTCGATGATGACAATTTGACCGGCGTTATGTAGAATGCCTAGGCATTTTATATAATACCACCCTGTTCAAGGCAATATGTATATTATGTTTGAAGTTGGAGGATATGTCAAATAAACTGTCATCGCTGATTCTCATCTCTAGACTGTGTTGTTCTAGCTAGCTTGTTTAGGTTAGTTGCAGCCTTTGATCGTGTGTGTTATTGAACTTTGCTAGGCATTATATAAAATGACTGAATTATACAAGTTGCCTGTAACATATATATGTATTTCTATCTTGTATTAGCTTTGTCAGAACAAATTTCTTCTTTTACTTTGCTATACATTTAGCTTCTTCGTTGCACCAATTTATCCTCTTTTTTAATGATTTCCTTTTTCAATTTCACGTACATACTTCCACTGCTGTCACTATAATCGTTCTCTCAATTAAATTGCTCTGACTATTCAACACTATAACATATAAGCCAATCACATTGCAGACATTTGCTTTTTTCAACCAATAACAGCCGTATATCACTGAATATTGGGCACCATGCAAAATATTCACAAAACAATGTACGTACTCAAAAAATAAATAGCCTTGTTGCGAAGTATCGCTTAGCAACGATGTTCTGTCCTTAGTGATATCGCTAGGTTACGTAATACTAAACCCCAACAAACTGTGTGGCTTGTTTTAAAAATTTTAAAATGCTGTGTTTTGGAAGTATTCCGCTGAATTTAATTGAGAATGAATAATTATATTAATTGTTGGATTATTTTTCAATAAAGTTAATCGTTATGTATTAATATTGTTAAATAGTCGTCCCAAATACCACTCGAAGTGGATATATTTTTTTAAAATATTTTGCCATTTCCATAGAAATTATTGCAAATTTCACTCAACAAAATCACATTTAAATGTCACTCGCCTTCGGCTCGTGACATTTTTGATGTGATTTTGTATCGTGAAATTTAAACGCAATAATTTACATGGAAACGACAAAATATTTGTCAAAAATATATCCACTGCTTGTGGTATTACCCTTGATCATTCCATTCCCAAGTACCTCCTATTTGCTCCATTTCTTCTTGTTTGTTTTCTAATCTGTCTTGAGAGTTTATCTTCATTTATCAGTTGTTCCATACTTATCCATTCGTAAAATTTATTTCTAGTGCATTTTTGTATTGTAAAAATCCATGTTATCCACTGTAATATCTTTTATCTGGTGTTGTGTTTTCTCTATAGTACATAATATAGTGAATATTATACCTTTTAATTTTATTAATTGCACTTATAATTTATATTGCTTGCCTTTTTTGTGCTCAAAGAAATGTTTCCTATCAGCAAATTGTTTAATGCAAATTTCTAAACGTGTTAGCCCATTTTCATTTTAATATTTTCTCCTCTACATGTGGTTCCATACATCCAATTCATCTACTTTTATTATCTTCTATTCTTCAATTCTAGTTTCCTGTTATGAGAACCTGTTTATTCCTTTCTCTCCTATAGATTTGGATGTTTTCCTTCTTTTTCTTCCATTTTTAAATCTAGAGTTACTATTCTATAAATTACTGCCAACTACGCAATAACCAGCCAAGCTGTTTTTGTAGCTACTAATGATGACAGCGTGGCTGTCGAAATACGTATTTAGCAGTTGTTAAATATTTGTGTGGTTAGGAGTTTTAAGGAATTTGTGGTAGTCCTTCTGAGTAATTTTTAAAAAACGTTGAGATTGGAAATCTGAATAAAAAGATTTCTTAATAATATCCAAACATTTTGCATTGTCATGATAGTAGCCAATTCATGCACATAAAATGAAACTGACAATTTTTAATTTTTAGTCTGTAATAAAAATGAAAGAAAAATTGTGAAATTTGTGATGTACATTTTTTCAAATTTGTTTACAATATCTCCATGCACTTATCCTGAACACACTACATTTAATTTTAAAATTATAAACTAGGTATGTCTTGTGGACGTTAGAACGCTTAGTGACTGACGACTACGTCCTGGTTTATTTGCATGGTGGTGCCACTCGTCTTCCATCCTTTGGCTGGCTGAAACGATGCTATCATATGGTGGGTAGACGCTTACGCAAGAATCTCATTCATTTGTATTTGGTTCACCCAACGTTATGGATTAAGACCATGCTTTTCATGGCCAAACCATTTATAAGGTAAGTTTCTATAATTCAGTACGTTGTGTAAATACTGAATTATTTTTTTTAGTTCGAAGTTTTATCGAAAAATTACCTATGTGGGCAGCCTGAAAGAACTGTACAGTCGCGTCCCGCTTGAGACCAATGCCATACCTGATAAAGTAAAGGCATACGATAGCTTCCATTATGGTTCATAGTTACCTAATTGCCTTGCCTACCAGTCCTAGACAAATAACATTCCTAATAGTTTGCTGTTGCATATTTAACCATATTTGGTTAGAAAAGTTTCCACATCGAAAGTTTGTTTGTATGTTTATATTTTTTAAGATAGTGTCAGTGGTAGCAGTAAGTCTTGTCTAGTAATAGTGGGGATTTTTTTAATGAATTTTGTACATTCGGTTTTTTAATTCCTCGTTTATCAGTTTTAGTATAGGTATTTATTAAAGTGTGCAGATGTGTCTAGAATGGTGTCGTTGTAGAAAATCCTGCTGATACAGCAATATATTTTAGTATTACTTGCAGGTGTTTGTGTATAAACTGTGGAATTGTAATGGAAATATGTGAATATGTACAAAGAAAATAAATAATTATATTACTTGATATAGCTACATTTTATTGATATACCTACGGTACAACTAAGTAGTCGAAATTACGTAGAGTGGGATTAGATCTCTTATATTTCTCTATTTCACAAATTTCTGTGTTTTGGCAGTCTCTATAATTTTTTTTCCATTTATTCCTATCGCTACTTTCTAGTTTCCAGTTTGTCAGTTCTAGTATTCCCAGGTCATTCAGTATATTATTCCATCAATTACTTTTGGGTCTTCCTCTATATCTTTTAACATCCGGTTTCCATTCTGTTACTATCCTGATTACCCTTTTGTTCTGGCTTCTCATTACATGGTCAAACCACTTCAACCTTTGCATTTTTATATGTTTCAGAATATCTTCCAATCCCAGAAACTCCTCGACTTCAAAATTCATTCTTCCTCGATATTCACCGTCTTCCAATCTTACCGGACCTAGAATAGTTCTTATAATGTTTCATTCATATTGTCTCAATTCATCTTATAGTGTATGTTATTATCAGACGCAGCAATGACTTGTATACCATTATTTTTGTTGCTGTTTGTAGTTGCTTACTCTTAAAGATATTTTTATGTGTATAGAAGCATTTTTTTCCTTTTACTATTCGTTCCTCGATTCTCTTTTAATACATTGGGGTCGCTACTAGTGATCCTAGGTAATTCAAGTTGTTTACTTCTTCAAAAAATGTATTTTCCCATTTTCGTCTCTTATCTTTTTGTTTTCTTTTCATTACTATTTAGTCAATAATAACTTGCTCCCTTTTCTAAGGTTTGTATCTTTTCTATCAAGTCTTTCTTGCTTCTACTGATTATAACTATGTCATCTGCATATTCGATTTCCTGGAATGATCTGTAGGTAATTGTTCCTTGTATATCTATTTTTTGTATCACTCCTTCTGTCACTGCATTGAAAAGGGGAGCGGATAATGTTACTCCCTTGTTTAGGTTAATATTTTTTGTAGGTAATTCCGTTTATTTGTATTACTGCATCTGTTTTTTGAAGTGTCATATTAATTAGACGTCTTAATTTTCTTACGATTCCTAGGCTTTTTAATGCTTGCATCGTTTTATTTCTATGTAGTCAAACCTGTTTTTGACATCTATAAAGATTACATGTAATTCTAAGTTGTAAGCATATGCACTGTCTAATATTTACTCTCAGTTGTGCTTCTTCCTGGTCTAAAACCTTGCTGGTAGTCCCCGATTATCTTCTCCATAGAACATTGCAACCTTCCCCTCAACAGAATTGCTAAAACTTTATTCTTCTTCTTTAAGTTTCCGTCTTCTAACGGAAGTTGGACATCGTCATGGCAATTTTTATTTTATCCACTGCCGCCCTAAACAATTGGTTGGAATTCATATTGAACCATTCTCTTAGATTCCTGAGCCACGACACTCTTCTGCTTCCTATATTTCTTTTTCCTATTTTCCCCTCTATTATTAGTCTAAGCAAGAAATATCGTGTTCCTCTCATCACATGGCCTAGATATTCTAGTTTCTTTCTATTGAGGGTTATTGTTATTTTTTCCTCCTTGTTCATCCTGCGAAGCAATTCTACGTTTGTGACGTGATACACCCAAAAAATCCTAAGCATCCTTCGAGAGCACCATCTTTCAAATGCCTCTAATCTTTTAATTTTCCTTTTTTTCATGGTCCAAGCTTTGGCTCCATATAATAGTGTAGGGAAGGCGTAAAAAAAATATATTTTCTGCATTTTAACAAATGCGGCTCTAGCAATTTCTATGCGGGTTTTAATTTCCTTTGTCTGGTCTCCATTTTCATTTATTTATCCATGTTCCCAGGTATTTATATTGCTCTACTTTTTCTATGTATGTCCGCCACAGTTAGGTCCTCTTGAGTGTTTTCTTTTTTCTTTTTTCATTTTTATACCGTATTATTCGACTATCACAACGGTGTCATCTGCGTATCTCAAGTTAACGACTTCTCCATTTATTCTTATACCATCTGAGGTGTTTACTATGACTTCCTGGAAGATAGCTTTGCTATAGACATTAAATAGCATCGGGGACAGGAAACATCTCTACTTCATTCGAATATTCTTGGTTTACTCTTATTGTTGCTTTTTGGCTTCCGCAGTGGTCTCGGCACCCGAGAAGCTCTCTTTGCTATACAAGTTCTCGTTCAACGATGTAGAGACATGAAGTGTGACGTCTACATGTGCTTTATAGACTATGCTAAAGCTTTCGATTGATGTCAACACAGCAAGATGGTGAATGCTTTGGAAGAATCAGGTGTTGATGGGAAAGATATCAGGATAATTACTAATCTCTACTGGCGACAAAGAGCGAAAATAATATTGGATGGAAATGAATCCGAAGCTATCGAAATCAAAAGGGGAGTTCGCCAGGGGTGCATATTGTCTCCACTGCTATTTAACCTCTATTCAGAGAAGATATTTAAAGAAGCACTGGAAGATGTTACGCAGGGTGTCACTATAAACGGGGAAATCGTCAACAACATAAGGTATGCCGATGATACGGTACTGATAGCTGATAGTCTGGAAGGGCTTCAAGAACTCGTCAATAGGGTCATCGATATAAGTAAAGAATATGGGTTAGACCTTAACACTCGGAAAACCAAATATATGATAATTAGTAAGACAACAATCCAACAAAGCACACTTCTATGTAACAACGAACATATTGAAAGGGTTAACAGCTTTACGTATGTTGGTTGTAATATTAATCACACATGGGACCATTCTTAAGAGATCAAATGCCGAATAGAAATGGCAAGGGCAGTATTTATCAAAATGAGACCGCTTCTTTCCTCTAGAGATCTTAGCGTGGAACTTAAACGACGCATAATAAAGTGTTATGTCTTCTCAACATTGTTATACGGCGCAGAAGCTTGGACGCTCTCAGAAGCCACAGAAAAACGTATTCAAGCCTTCGAAATGTGGACTTACCGGCGAGTACTAAGAATATCCTGGGTCGATAGAATCACCAACCAAGAAGTCCTCAGATGGATGAAATCTCAACCTGAACTTATGTCACAAATCAAAAAACGAAAAATGGCATACTTTGGACTTGTAATGAGAAATTCCAACAAATACCGGTTGTTACAGGTTATAATACAGGGAAAGGTGGAAGGACGAAGAGGGCCAGGAAGGAGAAGAATCTCCTGGCTCGCAAACCTTAGAAAGTGGTTCGGAATGACATCTATTGAACTTTTCCGCGCAGCAGCTAATAAAGAGCGGATAGCCATGATAGTAGCCAACGTCCGGAACGGATAAGGCAAAGGAAGAAGAAGAAGTTGCTTTTTGTTGCCAGTAACAGTTAGATATTATTCTGATGTCCCGGTTATTAATGTTCCTCATTTTGTCAATTAGTTTTTCGTGACGGATTTTGTCAAATGCCTTTTTCAAGTCAATAAAGCATGTATAAATGTCTTGATTCATATCCAGGCACCTTTGTATCATTACGTTTAACCCAAATAATGCCTCTCTTGTTCCTGTTCCATTCCTGAATCCCAATTGAGTGTTGCTTATTTCTGTATCTAATTTCTTGAATGGTCTATCATGTATTATCCTGAGGAAAATCTTCAGGGCATGACTCATTAGTGCAATAATTGTATGTTCTGAACATTCTGTTACATTCTTCTTCGTGTAACAAACGTGGACACCAGCCATTGTTTTGGTATTATACCTGTTCTCTAAATATCATTAAGCAGCATGACTAGTATGTCGATGTTTTCCTCATCTATTAGCATCAACAGTTCTACTGGGATCTCCTCCAGTCGTATTGCCCTGTCTCCCCTTATCTATCTCATAGCATGGTATATTTATTCACGGAAGATGTTCGATCCCGTTTCCTCGTTGTCTTCCGCATCCCTCTCAGATTCAGGTCTATTATCATCAAAGAGTTCTGAGATGTATGATACCCATCTTCTCATTTTTTCTTCTGTGTCTACTATTGTTCTTCTATTTGCGTCCTTTAATACAATACCACCAAGCACACAAAAGCCCCGGAAAATATGTGAACTAAATCTAAAATTCCAGTAAGGGGAACTAAAGAACCAATAAAGAACAAGCTTTGTGGAGAGGTACATTCAAACAAAAAACAAATGTCACTTCGCTATTGCTATTATTACGTCAGATAGAATTGTCTAATTTTCAGGTTTTTTAGTGCTGTTGTTCATTAGTTTTGTTGTTCTTTGTTAAGTTTTGTTAGTAGGTATTGCTTTTCTTCGTTAGTTCTGTTTGTTATTGTTTACCTATTCGCCGTTTAATTTTGGGCGGCTTGGTTATTTAACATCAAATCGTAAGTATTAAATGCTTTCTAAAATGCTACCTTAAATTGCAGTTATATATTTATGTAATACTAAATTCCTTTTTACATACGATTACAATGAGCTATATAGCAAGAAAGCTCGTGCATACAGAAACAAGAAGTATGGTAATGATTTACTTTAGCTTGAAATACTTAAACTGCAACTTTTTGAAGCGGTTTTGCACTATTCCTATGTTTTACGGACTGCCGAACTCGAGCCTGTTGTCGGATGAGGCGAAAAATGTATATTTTTACCAAGTAAATACCAAACTAAAATGTACCTCAACTAACACAATTGACACTTCAAGCAATAGCTACGTTGCCAACTGTTGTTAAAATACCCTTAACGGTGTGGCGCAGCCCTAACGAGTATAAAAGTATAGAGACCTCTAGTAAATACTTTGGCTGAAATGCAGTATCGTAGACCACTTCTGTCTCATGCCCAGGAGCTATTTTAGGTTAGCTGCAGTTTAAGATTTGTGTGTACTTAGTACCCACTAAAAGGTTGTGGTCTACTATACTGGAGTTTTCCCTCATTCTATCTATTTATTTTAAATCAATGGGTGCCGCCTGTGGTGATTTTCGAGCTTTAGTAACATATTCGAGCTAGAGTCTGCATTGCGTGCGCACCGAAATAAAATGACGTGTTTATGTCATTTCGCCGGTGATTTTCGTGTTTTTCGGAATTTCTGATGGATTTTTGTAAGTTTTGTATTTAAAAATGCCTTTCCGGCGACTTCTCTGTACTTACATTTTGTTCTGCATGGCCTTTTTCTAGGGATTCCAAAAAAAAAAACCCCAATTTTTAAGCGTTTCATGCTTAAGTAGACTGTTACCAGAAGTATCATTGCAAATGTCAAGTGTTTTGATGAACAGAAGACTTCTGGAACGTTGATATTTTCAGTAGAGCAATCTACAGAACTAGCAACTGCAGCAACTGGAAAAGCTCTGATAAAGAAAGTTCGTAAAGACTATGCTACAGCAGGTAATGCATAAAAACTAACAATATTATTTCTCAGCATTGTCATTAGAAAACTTGGGAAAAATGCAGTATCGTGGACCACTCTAAAATACCTTGCAAGTGTTCGCGCAGTTCTCTTTGTAACAGCAGCAGCAGCAACTTGAATTACCATTCCTGGAGCTAGTAATATAGGTGGGTACTAAATACACACAAATCTTAAACTGCAGTTAACCTAAAATAATAGCTCCTGCGCATGAGGCAAAAGTGGTCTATGATACTGCAGTTTAGCCGAAAACTTAAATCAAGTAATAATTTAGTCCTTACTTCTTCCAGGCACTACTTCTTTAACATCTTCGCAAAAGCAGAAACTCAAGGAAGACTCGAAGAAAATAGTTCTCGATGATTTTGATTTGGGAGTTTTGCACAGAACGGTTGATGAAATGTTCACTGTGGAACATAAAGTACCGAGGCTAAACGTATTAGTAAACAGACTGAATGAAAAAGTTAACTATACTGGCCATCGAGAAACTTTGAGAAAGAATCTAAACGAAATAGGCTTTCATTATAAAAAATATAGTGACAAAAGAAAATTGCTCATGGAAAGGAATGACATTGTAGAGTGGCGTTCTAGGTATTTAAGGAAAATAGAAGCGGATTACAGAAAACGTAATAAATTATAATGGAAAACTATATACATGTGCTATCGACCTGGAAAAAGCCTTCGACAGCCTACCGAGGGAACTAATTTGGAGAACTCTAAGAGCAAGAAAGTTAAACAGACACCTGCTGGAAGTAATCCAAAGCCTATATAAAGAAACTAAGAACAGCATAAGAATTGGACAGGCAGCGACACAAGAATTCATAAGCCACAAAGGTGTGAGACAAGGAGGAACCCTAAGCCCTTTACTCTTTATAGCGGCGATGGATGAAATATCCAAATCAGTAAATAACAGAGCGAGTAAAAGACCAAAGAGAGCAACATTAGGAATTAGAAACCTAGAACATGTCAGAGTAAGTGAGTTTATGTTTGCAGATGATCTAATACTAATGGCAAACACAAAAGAAGATCTCCAAAATAGTATCGATTGCATGGAATGAAGAGCTGAAAGCAGCCGGCATGCAAATCAACATTAAAAAAACTGAAACGATGTTGATAGCAAGAGAACAAGAAAAAATCGAGCTGAAGATAGAAAATGAAAACATCAAACAAACTACAAACTGAAATACTTCGGAGTCGCACTCGATTCTAAAGGCAAACTAGATCCAGAGCTGAATAACAGACTAGGAGTAGCAGCGGGGATATACAGAACTTTGGAGAAAGCATTTATAGGAAAAAGGGAGGTATCTAAAGAGACAAAGGTGAGAATATATAAATCAGTATATATCCCAACTATTATCTACGGAAGCCAGGCATTGACCCTCACTAAAAGGCAAAAAAGCAGAATACAAGCGGGCGAAATGCGCTATTTAAGAAGAATATGTGGAATAACAAGAAAGGACAAGATAAGAAATAATAAAATAAGAGACAGCCTAAAAGTACAACCCCTTATAAACACCATACAAAGAAGACAGCTACACTGGTTTGGCCACCTATGTAGAATGGAAGATAACAACATAGTGAAAAGAATATGGGAAATGGGTACAGACAAGAAACGGAAGAGAGGCAGACCAGCTACAACATGGAATGAACAAATAACAAAGACACTAGAAGATAGAGGAACCACCTGGGAAGAAGCGAAGAAGCAAGCAAAGAACAGAGCAGAATGGAAAAAATTCTGCAACCTCGACACCTCCGGGTACAAGAGGACGGATTAAGTAAGTAAGTAAGTAGAAGAAAACGGAGAACTAGGTGTGAACACAAACCTGTAACGTTCCTAGAAGAAACAGATATTCATCCTAATTACGGAGTAGGAAAATGCTGGCAGTCAGATGATGAACCAGGTGTTTACAAAAGTTACATTTAAATGACTCTTTACTCGGGACTTTGGTAGTCGGTACATTGCAAAACGAGAATCAATTACAAGCAAGTCTATTATAATGTAACGGCCTGGCGATCAGGCAGCTGCAGACTTATGAGTCACCGCTGCCGAGACGGTTTTGGAGCCAGATGCGGGTAGATGAGTCATGTTCCAGACGCCTGGAGAAGCGACCTTGCAGCCAGATATAAGGGATGACTCACGCTTCCGGAAACACGCCCGAGGTCAACACATGCATTTGCCGGAATGTACGAGCGAAATCTGGGATGTTCTAGACGGAAATTATTCGGATATAAATACATGTCAGCAGGAATCGACACTCAGTTCTCATTCAGCTCGAAAAGCGTAAGCTGCTACATAAATAGACGCGTATAAAATAAATAGCCACATGTTTAATCAGTGTAAATAAATAGAGTGTATAACCATATAAATCATTACTGTTAAGCCGTATATAAATAATTATTAAATAGTGTATCGTTGTTAGAAATAGTTCGTAGTTTAAGTAATTCGTGTGTTTGTAAATAATAATAATTACTCGTTGTAAATAAATGTTTAATGCAAGAAGCGTCGTATAATTTGTAAATAGTCCGAACGTAAAAACGTAACAATAAGAAGAATATGCTGTATTTGGGTCAGCATTTTTTTCTCTCTTCAGCTTTTCTTTGCTCTGGCGATCTTAATGTCTATTTCCTTTGTTTAAACATTTTTGGTATTAACTTTTAGGATGATGATAATTAGGAAATCGAATATATTTATTTTATATAATCTCTCAGTAATTTATTATAAAAATATGTATTGCATTCTTAGTTGTTCTATGTATTATTATTTTTGTTGCAATGAATTTATTTAATTAAGTAGTGGTTTAGTAACTTAAACACTGTTACATGTAAAAAAACTCAGATGATTTTTAAAATAAAAATTTTAAATTTCCCGCGTTTACGAATGTTTATAATTTTTCTACGGAGTGTAGTGGTCAAACGGAGCTAGCGCCAGCCTTCCCTACCCGGGATTTTTGGGTGCTTGGTGGCACTGTATATCAGATTGCTGCTGTCTGTTCTCACCCGATTTTTCTTTAACTTTTTTGTGTAAGTTAACACGTAATCGCCATTTAATGATAAACGAAATTGTTCCTCCAGCCACTACTTCATTTTCTTCTATTAGTAAATAAATGTATTTTAGTATAACAGGCCATACTACTACATTAAAAAATTAGTTACACATTCTGGTCCAGCAGGCCACCTATTTGAAATGTTTATTTAAATATACAGTGCGTAAATTAAGTATGGAAACGGTGGTATTATTTGAATACGGCGATAGATAGAACTCTGAAATTTGGTATAGAAGTAAAACATACGGTTTTCTACTAATATTGGTGGTTCCCATTTTTTTATCGATCGTTACGACTACAGCACGGTCAACTTGATTATATTTTTAAATTGAAGTGGGGGTCGAAAGTACCATCATTAGAAAGCTGTTTTTGTGTAGAATCCAACAATGTAGCACGTGATATGGCAGTTTTGAAAATAACTTCACTATACCAAATTAAAGGTTGTAGATAAAAATTAATTAGATAACTAAAACCAAAAGTAGGCGCTGAAAACAAACAATGCCACTGTTGTTTAACAAATATTGAACGTCAAAAATTATAAGTGTTGTTTGAATTTGCGTAGTTAGTGAGAAAGTACCATCGAAAATCTTACAGAAAAGGAGAGAATAGAGATTCTCATGATGATAGGGTATGATGATAGAAGACGTAGTTATGCGGAAGTATGTAATTTATTTAATGCAAGACTAATGGTTAAATGGGTATTCTTCATAAATGTACTGTTTAAAGTAGAAAAACAAAACAAAGCATTCACCGCCAACTAAATTTTTAGCATATCTAGCAAGCCGTTAATATTCTCAGTTTTAATTTGGTATAGTGAAGTTATTTTTCAAAACTGCCATATCAAGTGCCACATCGTTGGATTCTACACAAAAACAGCTTTCTAATGACGGTACTTTTGATCCCCACTTCAATTTAAAAAAATAATCAATTTGGCCTTGCTGCAGTCGTAACAGTCAATAAAAAAATTGGAACCACGAATATTAGTAGAATATTAGTAGCAAATTTCAAAATTCTATCTATGGCCGTATTCAAATAATACCAGCGTTTCCATACTTAATTTACGCACTGTATAGGCTCTGTGGCACGAATACAATGCCATGCAACAAAACCGCGATACGAAGTGTGTCACGCAACGTAAAGGGAAGGATGGCGCAGCACAGCTTATGTGCTGCCTTGTAGTCTACGTTTAAATGCTTCATACCTTTCCGAATAGCCTTCCAGTTCTACACATTGATCCTTTAACCAGTCTTTTTTGGCTGTTTTAATTTTTCGTTTGATCTCTTGGTTTAATTCCCTGCTTTCATTTTTATTTTTTGTTTTCTCTTCTTTTCGATGAGGTGAAGTATTTCGTTTGTCATTCATCCTTGTTATCACTTTTAATGTGATCAAGTTATTTTTGCCTGCCGCCATTAATGCTGTTGTGAAACTGTTCCGATCGGTCATCTGTAATTTCAGTCCCTATTATTTCTTACGTTACTTTTTAAATTTTATTGACTTATTCTTTTTGTTTTCCGCTGTGCGATTGTTATATCTAGACTTTGCCTGTTACACTTTTTTAAAAATCTTTTTAACTTTACTTTGACCGAGGCCACAGCGGGGTTGTGATCCAATTAAATGTCTGCTCCTGGGTAGGTTTTGACAGCTTTAATTGAGTTTTTGAACCGATTGTTGATAATTATGTAGTCAATCTGGTTTCTAACTTTTTTTTACTGCATCTTCAGGAGATTTCCGTGTTTTGGGAGCTTAACATTGTATTAGCTACGATGAGATTCTTGTTTTGATAGAATTCAATTAATGTGTCTCCACGTTTGTTCCGCTCGCCCAACCCATGTTCTACACATGGTCTACCGCATCTTGTCCAACCTTGGCGTTGAAGTCACCCATTATAATTGTGACTTCGTGTTTCTTAGTTGTTCTAAGGATGGTTTCTATTCATTGTAAAACTCTTCTACTATTTCTTCCTCTTTTTCTGCAGTTGAGGCATATATTTGGATCAAGTTCATTGACCTGCGCTTGAGAGTATCTTAACGTTTAAACTTTATACGTTGTATTTAATAATGTTATTTTCTCTGTAGTACACGTAATTTTCCTTTGTTATGTGTTGGTATAATTGATTTTTTTCCAATTCTTGCCAGGCTTGCCAACACTGTCATTTTGACCCGAAGACTTCGGGTTTGGCAATCATTCTTCGGGGGCGGGTCGGGTTTTCAATAAAAGGTCTTCGGGTTAACTAAAGGTTCATTCATACATAGATTGAGAAAATTTTACTCCTGTTTAAAAGCTCCAGAGCAGAAGTCATTGGTAAGAAAGTAGTCAAAGAGGAACAAAATATAATTTTAGAAAATATCTTAAATTTATGTCAGAAAAATGTTGTTTTGTAGTAGATTACTTAACTTCTTTAGATTGATTTTAACCATTTCTTTTATGGAATGCAATAAACGGTTTTGTTCTTTAATTTCTATGATTTACAAGGAATTATGCTATGTGTAACGGGTCAACTGGATCCCTTACCGATAATGTTTGTTTTCATGCTTAAATGTAGAAGCCAAATGTATTTCCTGTGTTCTATTATTACATTTAATATTGTATTTTATGCAAGCAAATGTTCGCAAAGACGGTCTTGCGCTGGACGTGTATTGTGAATTTTCGTTTTCGTGAGTGCAGCAAGAAACACGCTGTACGTGGGATGCTGGGATTTTCAACTCATGCAAATTCAACGAAAAATGCAGCAGTCGTCGCACGCAGCCTCTTCTGAGAGGAAAGTATAGTACGTGAATTCGCCCAGGGAGATATAAGTTAGCCAACTTTTGCTGCAAACAGTGTTAAACTGCAGCGCGCCAGCGTTTGCAAATTCCGAAAACTCATTTTCCGAGTGTACATGTAAGTACACCCATTGTGCTATATTTAAAGGCTTATTTGAAGCGTCAAATTTGAGAGGCGCCAATTCAACTGTCCTTACGAGGCATGCACGCGATCAGTCGTTCCCAGCAAAATGTCCCCCAGGGTGATGCAATCGAAGCGTGCCGTTTCCAAAGGTATGCAGCAGACAATTCCAGGTAAAATGTTTGCAGAGCGTGATAAGGTTGCGTTTAACTGCAAGCTTTTGCAAACGTGCAGAAATGTTTTTTCAGCGACTCAAATAAGTACCGGCTTCAGGCAGTGTTGACATGCAGTTTTGTTAGACATTTTGACATTTGCGTTCTTTTAAAAGATAATTAGTTTATCGCAATTGTTGGCGATGTTTTACGTTGTTCATGTATATTTGCAACACGTCTGCGAGTAGCCTCAATCTATATCGCACGTAGGTTGTTTGGGACTTAATTCTATTTTATTTTATTTCGTTTTTTTATGCGTGTTTTTTGTTTTTATGTTTTTTATGTGTTTTGGAGACAGTAGATGATGTAAAGAATTCGGCTATTTTGTGCATTGTTAAAGTTAAGTTTCAGTCCGACCAACACTATAAGGGGGACCAAGTTTTTTCCTTTGACATAAGCGACTAACTGAGATATTAAGAGTTTCATGTTCACTGAGCTAGCTAAGGGATAAAAAGGGCAAATAATTATTTAAATATTAAGGTGTACGCAACCTCTTGTCAAATTTAATGTATCCACGGAGGGGTAAAAAAATTCCGCAGTTCATATGTTACTTAAAAATATAAAACAATTTAGGAATTATATCTTTATAATGTAAAAAACAAATTCGTCTTAAACTTTTTAATTTATTTTATCCCACTTTTTGTCACCCAAAAATTATTTTCTTCGGTCAGCATCGACTCAATGTTGGTAACCCTAATTCTTGCGGTATTCTCTCTGTCGCATATTAGTTTATGTATTTCTGTCTCTAATGTATGGCCTCCATATTTGTTGTTTGTTGGTAAGCTAAGCATGCAAAGTAACTAGTCATGACAAATAGGGTTATGTTGTTTTCAGTTTGTGGTTATGATTTTTGAAGGCTTACATTGTTGCCAATTAAATTTTTATCTTCTTTCCTAAATTTTTGATATCAAAATTGAAAAAATGTCAACAAAGCAGTTGTGAAAAATCTGGTGTGATACTCGCACACAACTTCCTTTTACAGTGATCTTATAATTAGCCAAAAATTTGATTTTAATTTTAAAGCATTTGTCAAAAATTTTCAAAAATTACAAATTTTATTTAAATAAGAGTTAATAAAAAAACAAAAGAAACCCCTTTTAAAGGTATTCAACTGGAAAATCACTTATCTCACATCAATACACATTACAAATGTAATAAAAATGTAAAGTTTGAAAAAAATCGAAAAAATTGAAAAATCACAAGAGTAAACACTATAGTTCCGGCTCTGGTATTTTCTTCAAATGCTTGCTGTCGTATCTACAGTCGCGGCCAAAAAACCGGGACAGTTTTTTTGGCCTAATTTTCAAAATGCGAAAAGAAGTGCTGACACTGACAATTCTAATTAATGAATGTCTTCAAAATTCATTGTTCAGATCTGAATAACGACTTTTGATGACATTTATTAATTAGAATTGTCAGTGTCAGCACTTCTTTTCGCATTTTGAAAATTAGGTAAAAAAACTGTCCCGGTTTTTATGGCCGCGACTGTAGATAGTACACAAAACTTATATATGAAGTTTCAACGTTATACCTCTTTTCGTTTTTGAGATATTCTGTTCACACACACACACACACACACACACACACACGCATACAGGCGCCGGCTATCTTTATGGCATATTTACCCCTGGCCTGAATTGTGGCATAGTCACATTTTGTCATTGCGTTAGCTTGCTACTTTATCTAGTAAATGGCTGTAATTATCAAAATTTACATACACTCCATGTGAAAGGTATGCACTCCTGCTAAAGGAATAGGTCATAGTTAATGGTTGACGGTTGGAGTGTATAAGTATGCCATTATTTTGGAAAATTGATGGACGAATGTGTGTTATGTGTGTATGTATTTTAAGGTTACGTCGAGTTATGAGCAAGATTCTAAATCACAAGGATATATTGCTTCAATTGCCAGTACCCACCCTTTTCATTCTTTATACCTCTTTACCACCTAAACGAGAAACTAGACATATTTAATGTGATTAATAAATAAAAAACCTATAACTATACATATTAAACGAAAATTATAATCCAATATGACTAGCATTTTCTTTTATTTTCAAAATTTGGTGTAGATTTTGTGTCAAATACACCAATTTTCTTCTCATTTTGTGATTTTGCAACATTCCATACATTTTACAAGTTTTTTTGTCGAGTAAACAATTTATATACGCTTTAAAAATTTATTGATTAAATATTGTATATTATTGTAAAAATACTAAATAGGTAGATATAACTAAGCTGTGAATAAAAATAATTCCTTATAAAGATAAATGCATCAACAAATACAACTGAAAGGTATATAAATACATTTATGCTCTCCCCTGTTTAGTTTTAGTTACATAATTTTTGACGTAATACTTTATGTCTTTCCATGATCTAGATGATAAAACGTTACGATGTAATTCCATACATTCTTCACATTGCACTTTTCCTGGAATTTTTGATGCTTTTATATTCGTTTTAAAGAATGATATTACTGCACCAGATTCTTTTTCACTCCATGGCCTCTTGGTAGCAGCTTGACGTGCACATTTTGTGATCTTTCTAGTTGACTTTGTTTTATTCGTTACAACTTCGTTGGGTTTAGCTTTAGTTACAGCACTATTGCGTTTAGCTTTCCTGATATTTGAAGATATTGTTGATATTACATCTTCCGCAGCTTGTGTATCATCTGCACTGTTTTCTTTATTATTTTCTTCACCGTCACTGTCTTCTACGTTATCCTCCTCGTTCTCAAGTGCAGGCAAATCTGAATAAAAATAATATTGTACATTAAATTAGAGCTGACACTTCAATTAGATTACTTACCAGTTATATTTATTTCATTTAACTTCTTTCCATGAAATTTACTAGCCTCCCCCTGCTCTACTGCCATTAATAGTCTGCTGACTTTTGTCATTTTAATAGATGAATCATGAAGTCTATAAAAATCTCTGTGCACCCTTATGTCGTGCCCTAAATGACGAGCTAACCAGTCACTCTCATTCTCGGTTAAATTAAATATTTGGCACACGGTAGCTATATACTTTCTTAATTGAGTACCATTTATTAGTTCAGGTTGTTGCAGGTCGGCTTCTGAACACAATTTTCTCAAACAATCGTGACCTCTTATATGTTCTTTAGAATCATTTCCTCTAGCAAAAATATAAGACCGCATCGAATTCACAATCCTGTAATACGTCTTTCGTAATAATATTTTCCTTTGCCTGCAAGATATTTGCTACTTCATATACTATAGGTGTATTGACTTCAGAATGAAGCTCGGTAACCACCTGCATATTATTCACTTCAGTTGCAGCTAACATAATTCCACTTTTGCGATTATGATTTGCATTCCACCCTAAAATAAAAAATTCAGTTTTACAATAATCTTGCTTGAAGCATGTGGTATGTAGTGCTTACAATACCGGGCTAAAATCTTAATACCGGTATTCGGTATTTTAAATTTTTAATACCGGGATACCGGTATTAACACCGGTATTACTATTAGAAAATTTACTTATTAAATCTGTACCTAGTTATTATGACATAATTAAAAATATTATACAAAAAAAAAACAGCGAATTCCATTAACTTATATTTTTTCTTTATAAGTAAATAAATAAATAACGTAGGTGAAAAATATAACAAATAATAAATTCTATAAATATAAAAGACACATGTTTTTTATGCGTAACCTAATAAACCAACTAACACATTAATTAAAATTGTCCATAAAATAGTAATTTTCCCCTTTGTAGGTACTGAAGTTTCTGTGACAAATCTGTTCGTCGTTGTAAAATGACAAATTCTAAAGCATCCAAAATAGTCATTCTACAGCTATTGAATATTTTTGTTGGAAAAGAGCCTCCATCATACATTTTGAAGATGCATCAGCCGTCAAAAGTTTGTAAATTTTAGGAATATGTTAATACCTAAATACCAGTATTTTTTACATCATACTGGTTTTCAATACCGGACAAAATTCGTCCGGTATTCGGGATCCTGGTATCCCCGTATTGTAAGCACTAGTGGTACGTGACTAAACACAAATTACACACATTTAACCGAAATAATATTTAACCAAAGCTAAATAATTATTTTGACAACTAAGGTTTCATTTATATTTTTCTAATCATATTAAATAATATGAACATTATTAGTGTGTTTTTAATTGAAAAAGTTATTTTATAATTTTATAATTAATGAAGCAATGGAATAGTATTTCATAATTCAATTGTAGTCAGCCATTGATATACTGAGTTCTTCATTATTCCATTGTTATTGGCCAAGTTCTTCATTTTTCTTCAGTAAATCATGAAGGTGAAACATATAAACAGAAGGTTCTGATAAATTTAAATGTAAAACCTTAGCGGCAGTAACAAAATTAGTAAAATGTGTCTTGGCGCACTATTCACAATTATTAATGTAATTATTTAATTCGATTAGGAAACGTATACTATTTAACTCGTGAGAGAGGGCATTATTCGCTTGGATTAATTATCGAATAATACTATGTGTTCAAAAAGAAATTACATAATGGTTGGCCATGGAAAATAAAACTAATGTCAACAGCAAGCGTTAGAGACAGCAACCTTTAGAATCTTCAATCACGATAATAGCGTATAATAAAAACTTACAGTACCAACAGTGTTGACAGTTAATAAATTCTAAAGCTTGCTGTTGACATTACTTTTATCTTCTATAGCCAACCCTTATGTAATTTCTTTTTAAACACATAGTATATAACTATATATTTCAGTAGCACTGAAAAACAATTTTAAATGAGTAAATCCGAAAATGATACAAAATATATCTATTGCCATTAAAAAAATACTTAATTTTGTAATTTTATAGGTAAATGCGAGCTACTTACTCACAAGGTGTGCCAACAACACCAAATTTCCCCGTATAGCCATTATTTATAGTAAATAAAGTAGCTGACTTGCATAAGATCACGTGTGGTATGTGTTTAAAGTACACCGCCGTTCATTTGAAGTGGATCGCTTAAAAAAACTAGTTTTGGCGACATTTTTCTAACCTTTTTATAGAAAAATTTAGTTTGTATTGTAGCTAATAATTGAGTTAACTATTATTTTAAAAATATTAAGTAGCCACATGTAATTTTTAAGTCATATCATGTTTAATAAGTACGCGATAATCCAACAATGCATAACTTGTAAGTAAAGTTTAATTGACGTCAGGGTATTGTTAAAAGCGGTAATAATCAATAATTAATTAATAATTCATGCATTTTTATCAAACAATACACAAAACACACCAAAATCTTCAAGTTTCTTCACTGCAAGTTTCGCATTGTTAACTTATCGGCTACTTATTGAAAGTGATATTTTTTTAAAATAACGTGTGGCTACCTGATGCTTTTAAAACAATAGTTAATTCGCTTCCTAGTAATAATACAAACTACAGTTTGTTATGAAAAAGTCGTCGAAACTAGTTTCTTTAAGTGATCCACTTCAAATGAACGGCGGTGTATTTTCCATTATGAAAGATACTTGAAAATGATAAAAGGTTATTTAAATTCGAGTCTCTCCGCTGAGGTCTCAGAAACCTTAATAAGAGATACGAAGTCTGTTAAGTTGAGTATTTTATTACTGAGCAATAATTTAAAAATTATTGAACAATCTGCTTTATATTTTTATATAAAAAAACAAAAAAATAACAATTTCAGTTTTCAGCCATAATTTGTTTGTTATTAACAATTCATGCTGATTTTAACGATTTATAGGGTGGTTGAGTTTTACTGGCAGAAACTACTGTTATTTACAAAATTTTAATAGATGACCATGGAAAAATGATTCTAATCAACTAAGTCACATGTCGTGTAGGTACAATTTCTCAAGTACTACAAAATAACCTATACTCGAGTTAAATACTGGCCCCTTTTGACATAGCTATTAGTGTCAAAAGTGACATTTTAAGCACAAGTAAATAACATAACTTTTTCCAATATCTACGTCTAAGGCTGTATTTTATCTATGAAAATCTCCATGGTAAAGTAACATTTTAATGATTAGGGAGTATAAAATGCTACTTTATTCACTAGCGAATAAAATAGTCCATAATCCATAGCAACTAACAAAATAAATACGTGCTACTGTGGTAACTAGTACAAAACAGGTACATGATATTTAGTTAAAACGATTTATTTAATTTTAAAACTTATTTATTTAACTAAATGTAGGAATTGGAAAAAAATTTGCCTGCCACACGTGAATGAAGAGATTTTATCCATTCAAGGAAATTATTGCTTTTGGCGTGCAACGTAAAAATTATAGCACAAGATGCAAATCACTGACGATAGAACACGACCAGGGTCAAAGACGCTGGTTACACCTGAAGTGCATACAGAACTTTATGTAGAATTGAAATTAATTGTTAAAAAACCTTTCTTTGTTTTGGCAGTGACTGCATTTAAACAAAAAACGCACCTCCCCCCCCCCCCCCCCCCCCCAATTGAAATCGATTACTAGAAATGCATCAATGTGATTTCATGATGCTCATATTTAGATAGCAAGCCCTGGGTAAAATACGCTCGTTTTCAAAACTTCAATGATTTAAGAAATTAGTTAGGGTGGAACTTTCCACACTAGGCTAATGGCATGATAAGTGCACTTTTCTTAATTCACAATAAATTGTTTACTTACCTCCCAACTGTTTTTTAATTGTGCAAGCTAAATCACTGTCACAACGCGCCAGACTCCAACACTCCAGTGTTGCCAACTCTTCGCAAGTTGTATTCGCTAAATTGGTAATAGAAGTCTCCATTTTCAGACCAAAAGTCGCCCAATCCGAAATACGCACATTAGAAAAACAAGCATTTATTTTGTTTACAAAGAATAAAGAAATACGTAAACTACATATGAATATAAAAATAAAAACTTAACTATTTATTTACGGAAAAAACAATTTAACGTTCTAATCCTTCGTACCAAGTGATTACAATTTCTTGGCAATGACAAATTGAGCAATGCGCAAACGTTGCAAAGAGTAAAGATAAAGCTCCTTCAGTTTTTAATTTCAAATCTCCGGCGTCAGGGGCGCAATTATGACCGTCTGGTCACGTACGAAATACAAATAAATGTCAAGTAAACATAATATAATTTCAGGCGTTAATCATACCAGTATAACCTCCTGTATTTGCATATAATATTTTGAAATTTCAGCGTTAATGTATGTGTAGCTTTAGAAATATTGAAATTAATAGACTTTTGCATATTTTTTTAAATTACGAATAATACCCTAGAATTTCAAACTAAAATATATTAAAGACGCTAGAAAAGTCGCTAATCGCAAAGTCCTATTTTTTTTAGCTAAACCACCTGTTAAATACCCTAGATTAAGCGACTTTTCACCGTTGTTGGCAACACTGCAACACTCCCAGAGCAGGATATATCCTCTTTGGAAATTACAATGCAAGCAAATTTAACGTACATGCGCAACTGGTTTGTGGCAGATTGGCGCAGCATGCCACAGTTAATTGTGCACTTATAAAAAAACACACCGGTAGGGGGCGCGGATTTCAGTAACTTCTTGACGTGTCACAAATATAGTCATTCTGTACGATTTTACACATTTGAGCTGGACCCCACTTGTGACATATTTTCTATTATATTGTAAAAACCACCCCACCCCATAAAGAATGCTATCGCAATTGGGTTTCCGCACGAAAAAAATTGTGGCATATCGAAAAATATGCCACAATTCCAGGATAGGCCACAATTCAGCGCTATGCATGCGCGATATGCCATAGTTAATGGCACACGTGAGCACACACACAAGCTGCATTCGGTAAACATCTGTGACAGTTTTGCGATTATTAACATCTCACTTCCACCCGCGCCAATGGTTATTATCGATCTCTTTCTGCTATCAAAAGGAGTTGGTAGAGGTACATTACCGAACGCAGCCACAGACTGACAGACAGACCAATGAACATGGTTTTTGAGTTCAGGGGACTGTAAAACGTGAAGATCTGTTGAAAACTCAATTTCGAATTTTTGGGGTGAATCCAATACTTCCTTTATTGTAAAAGGAAGTAAAAATATTATAGTTTTTCATGTCACTGTTTGACTTCTATCACAATTCATGCATGCAACCTAATAAAAACATATAACAGCCTACTGGGAGAAGGAAACATCGTGAATGTATTATAAAGTGTGTAACTTGCACAATTACATTACGGTTAGCATTGTTAATGAACCTGTAATTTATTGTCGCAGATTTGCCCGGCATCCTAATCTGTGTAATTGGGGCCATGGAAACGGTGTAATTTTGTTGCGACGGGATTTATTATAATTAATGGGAACGACTATGTGGAAATCGCGCATGCGCAAAACTTTGAAATGAACCCAGGGTGTGCATAACATTTTTGTGGTGTGTGAGTAGTAAGTACGGTTAACACGGGTGAATGATTCAATTCCTAATTATCGCTTTGTAATCCAAACGCAGCCGAGTGCCTTAATGAACGTTAATTTAGTGTACACATTTTTAAGTAGTTAATTAAAAATGAATAAGAAGTGTGCCAGGTGTGAAAAAACTGTGTACCCAACGGAGGAACTCAAGTGTCTCGACAAGGTAACCCAAAATTGCAGTCGGTTTTGCCTAGAAACTAAACTCTTAATTCATATCGGCGGAAGTACATTCACTCCGGCCGGCGAGAAAGTAATTCCGGGGGTATTTTCCGAAAGATCGTAGCCCTGCCCAGAGCAACAACAGTTTCGGAAAATACTAACCTTTTTGCAAATGTCGGCCACAGGAAAGTGTTTTCTAAGCCAAGGTTATGATCTAATTTAACATTAACGAATCCAAAATATGACTCACGCAATTTATTAAACCACATCTACATCCCGAATTTGAAGAAGAGGCGTTTGTCACCACTTCTAAAGGGAATCCAGCGGCCGCAATGAGTGGATACTCCAAGTATGGAGAACACAACATGTTAATTAGCTTAAATTCTAGCAATTTACTAGATGTGCCGGTTATTGAACCACTGTTTAATTAAAATTGAATTGTTGTGACTGTATAGGGTTTCTACAGGGAATTTATTAGCACAATGGAAGGCAAAAAATGCTGATATATGCATTTTTGCACACATCTCTTCTTGAATGTATCGACAACTGTTGAATATTCACTTGTATATAATGAAAACATTTTGTAATTATTGTATTTATGCTTTCAGACATGGCATAAACCCTGTTTTAAATGCAAGGAGTGTGGCATGGCTCTCAATATGAGGAATTACAAAGGGTTTAATAAAGAACCATATTGCGAAGCGTAAGTATTTAGAACTAAGTTTTAAAGGTGGTTTAACTTGTGCCCATGATGTAAACTTATAATTAATAAAATATTAAATTCTTAAGTAAATGTTATTTCTTAATAAATCCATATGGTGTGATTTGTTGCACTGTTTATAAATAGAGTGCAAAATATAGATAATATTTATCAAGTTTTTAGTCTATAATTAGCATGAAAACATCATTTTAAAATCAATTAAAACAGATCAAGTTATCTCAAGTATAGGGCGTTCAGTAAACACAAAAACATTTAATTTTTTTTAAGTTGGCATGTGCATATAATTTTTGTACTAGGGATTCTGTTTTTTGTTTTGTAAAGGTTTCCACACCTGTATACAGGCAGATTTGAATTTAAAAGTGACAATTAATATTTCTCATTGTCAGTGTCAAAGTAGATATTTGTCTAGAAATTCTCACCTGAAGTTTAATAAAATGTAATAAACATTAGTAAACGCTACATCAATAGTATCCAATACAGTATTTGTATATAATTAAAAGTTATTAATTGTTACAACATTTATCACATATGGGAAGTAATGTCATACCCTTAACCTATTTCTTTTAGTAACTTTTTGTAATTACATTCCTAGACATAGATAAATTCTGGAATTACACTCATGAAATTTTGAAAATCAAAGGCCACTTTGTGTTTTTATGTTTACTGAACAGACTATTAAATGTATTCAAGATAATTATTTTTATTTTGTAAAATTGTTCGTTAGTAGTTGCATTAAACAAAATCAATTGTTTTTTTACAGTAATTGAAAAAATGTACATAAGAACTATTCGTATTTTTTACAAAAATTATATGCTTAGCAGTTGTTAACGTCTTAGATATGGGGAATTTCAATATGACAGCTTTCATTTTGAATCTTTACAACGACAAAAACTCATATTTTGCTGTAGAAATATGTTAAATGTTTGTTTAATTTTGTATATACGAATTGCAAAATGTACTAGTGAGGAAGGTAGCATAGTTTTTTAATAACGTTACCATGCATTGTTTATACAACTTGGTGTATTAACCTATTTCTCTATTATGTTGATTATGTTATTACTTTTTAAACTAAAGAACATGTTTTACTCAGAAGTCTTCGGCCAGTAATGATGATCTCCTATTTAATTTATTTTTGTAATCTTGCTGTGTTATGCCTATGACTGGAAATTTACAAAGGGATTTGAAGTAGTTTTGTACGCATTTTTAGGAATTCTGTACACAAACAGAAAAGGTTCACACTAGCCCAAAGGTACCTACTTTTTATAGAGATGTGACAAATCAATACCATAAAATCGGTGGTCTTTTTGTATCTGTGTTCGCTATCTCCTCTGAAGGTACTGGACCGATTAAATTGTATGATAGCTTAAAATTTTGAAAATTTTTAGACTTATATCATAGGCCGGTTTTTATTTTCAATAAAAGTACGAAAAAGTAGAGTAAAATTAAATTACGATCGGTTAAAACAACTGATGTACATTTTCAGTGCTGATTTTGACCTCAAATTTAAAAGAACAATTAAATCGTGTAATTTCAATGTTTATCTATCAACATTTTTGTATGTATAATTGGTAAGGTTGTATGTGTTTTTGAGTGTGACATGTAGCACCCTTTCCACCGAAGCGTAGCTCGGGTGATTCACTAGTCCTATACTCCTATACCATAAAATCGGTGGTCTCTTTCTTTGTCGGTTTGTTCGCTATCCCTCCGAAGGTAGTTGACCGATTTGTATGATAGCTTAAAATGTTGCTAATTTTTAGACTTAGATCCTAGGCCGGTTTTTATTTTCAAAAAGAGTACGAAAAAGTATTTAATTTAATTAAATCGTATAATTAGCAAAGTGTAGCTCGGGTGATTCACTAGTCCTATACCATAAAATCGGTGGTCTCTTTCTTTGTAGGTTTGTTCGCTATCCCTCCGAAGGTAGTTGACCGATTTGTATGATGGCTTAAAATGTTGCTAATTTTTAGACTTAGATTGTAGGCCGGTTTTTATTTTCAAAAAGAGTACGGAAAAGTATTTGATTTAATTAAATCGTATAGTCACATAATAAATTTGATACAAATATAACTGAATGTAGGAATGTAGTACATCAAACATATTAATAATAATCTTTATTTATCAACAAGAATAGTAATATGTCAAAACAATAATGTTGGCATCAGCACACATCTTATATCAAGACACTTGCTGTTCTACTACTAAAGCCCTAAAGAAAATAGACGTGGTTGCCGTAAATAGCAAAAAATAACACAGAAGTCTGGGACGTTACCTGTTAATGTATGGTCAATATAAAAATGGGGTTGTACAAAAATGTGACTTCTGTTTGGAAATCTGTATACAAATTTTGAAATTATCAATTTATTTGGGGAAGATATGGGAAAAATAAATAACTAAAATGCCAATTTTGAAAGACTAGTTTTCTTTTAAATTCTAGATAACTTGTGTAAAATGAATACTATTGCAAAGGAGAAATGTATAGACTTTCTAAATATCTATAGATGACATACTAGTATGTTTGAAAAAAGTACATAAAAGGTGATCATGTAATGAAGATTAATTTTTAAGTGATTATACAGAGCGGCTAGAAAAACCTTGACCACTTTTCTTGCAGCGGTCAAGAGATGGCACTTTAACAAATAAAATTAAATTAAAATACTGACGGCAACGCAAAATCAAAGTGGTCTATTGAAACTAGTTCAATTGTAGCAACATTTGTAATTATGCTACTACGAGCTGGTGCTGGTCGATTTCCATAAGTTTGACGCCAACGATGTTGCACTATTTGTACTGCCATTCTGGTAGAATGACCCATTTGCGCTTGATAAAACCATTTCACAATAGCAATACGTTGTTGGAGATTGTATTCATATCTGCTTTGCTGTCAGTTTGACAGCAGAATTTAATTTTAAAACTGACAGTGGAAAGCAGCGTAGCTAATTTTCGTAAAAACCAGTGACAGCTGGTGTTAATAAATGGAAAAGTGGCCGGGGTTTTCCTAGCCACTCTGTACTTCGTCAGAAATCCAAATATCTTATTAGAAAACTGTGTAACCTTTATTCTATTTGTCCTGTGAAACCCTTGAAATTTGACAAAATTAATTCAATTTGAAGTCGTATTTACTGTCGCTCCTTATATATTTTTTAAATAATTTTTTGGCCTCGCTCTATAGAAAATGATCTTTTTCTCCCTAATTTGAGAGAGCAAAGGATGCCTTTACCTCACACGGGAGGTAAAGTAAACAAAAATTCCCACGGGAGGTAAAGTAATTTCCATAGCAACAGTAGCTGTAGTGATTAAATTTAATAAATTAAAATTGACAGTACATTTCAAAAACGTCAAATTGCATTTGAAAAAAAATTTATTTCACAGTATTCTAATAATGTTTCTCCTATAATTGATTCGAGGCTTGCACTTTACTTGTAATTGACTCAAGCCACATAACTTTCAGCGACAGACGTGGACTTCCATCCCCGGTGACGTTTGATGCTTAAAATGTTTGCTCAAGCATCCACTAAAAGTGTAGCTGAATCCTCCTTAGGCAATGACCATTAAAGGTGCAAGCATTTGTTGTTTTCGAACCTGGGATTTGAATAATTAAAATTCCTTCTTTTGCTCCAATATCGCTGATATTTAATTTGGTGAGTTCGTCACACCGACGGGCACCTGAGATACCTATGACCAGGACAAGCTGTAACGGATAAAAATTATTTTAAAACGGGGGACTCTTGTTTATAACAATTTTGTATTTAATACCTTCATCAGTAGGTACTCATCTGGAGCTTGCAATAAAAATTAGTTGAGATCTCCTTGCGTGAAAGTTTCGGGTTTCGGTGGCCTGTAACCTACAGCCTGGCGCTTCTTTGACTTTTCCGGTAACCAATCCAATGTTGCAGCATTTGCTTCTTCTGCAATATCAGGGGGCAAATCTGAATCGTCGTCACCGCTGCTACACATTTTTATAATAGTTTGACATCTACTGCAAAATATGTTTCGTCGGTTTGTTTGTTTTCACTAGCACTCTATTTTCACTCACAACAAATCGTTGTTTGTTAATCGCATCACATAGACCACCTGATTAGCAATATACCCAAAATGCCACACGTATTTTGATATTCTTTAGTTAAAAAAAGAGCCAGTCGAATTCTTTAGCGAGGCGAAAAAATCATATATATATCATGGGAGCAAAGTGAATTTCCTCCCTCGTGCAATTACGGCCCTCCGCTTTGCGTCGGGCCGCAAACTTTGCCCGCGGGAGGAAATTATACACTTTGCTCCCTTGATATATAAATAGCTATTATTTGTATATGCATTTGTATCTTCAATACATAATAAAATACTGCTTTATCATGTTGTGCAGATACTCAAGAACTTAAAGAACAAGATGAGATAACAAATACGTATTTTAAACAGATAAAACTATTATCGGGAGATATAAATGACATTAAATGTTTGTAGCACTTTTACTATTGCGGCTATCTATCTAGTATTGAGTCCAATTCTTTATATGAAAAATACAGTAAACAAGTGTAAATAATGAGGAAATAAAACTATATTGATATAAAATAGGATCTTGGAGCTGCAAGGGCATTTAGGGACTGACCTCTTAATTTCGAATGGATTTTCATAGAAAAAGATGCTGCCACTGAAAATGCTCTCTCGGATTTCACGCTGGTAGAAATACAATACCTCTCTTGTCAACGTAAATAATGCAAAATGTGCACGAGGCATGAATAACATGGTCCCGGCATTTCGCCTGTGCTGGCTGTGGTCGCTAGACTCAGTTTTCTTTTTAGAATCTCGAAAAGGTCCCGGTACCGGATCCTGGTACTGGAAGCCGTATTTCTGACATCCACAAGTATTTATTCGGATCTCGGCAGCCAAGGCTTAATATGAATGTAAGCCACTGCTTGTGTACTTAAAATTGTACAAATTCCAGATAAATATTTTTCTATTTTAATATGCATTTTTACTATTTATTGAAATTTACAGGGAATTAAATATCCGCTCACTGTGTATATCACATCATAAATGCTACCACTACGCGTCTGGCATTAAATTCACAAACGGGAGGAAATGAATATCTTTGCTCCCTAATATATAAATAGCTATTTTACTATATGTTAAGTATGTACGCTAGCATTGTAATGTTTATTTATTTATTGTCTATATTTTTGACGTGTGTACAGCATATTATGTTCCAAACACAAATAAATTTAATATAACAAAAACTACTTTGATGGTAAAGCGCAACCCTGAAACTCAGCTTATTATTTGCTGAATTTGTAGCTAACTTCCCATATGGGATAAGCAATTTTTACAATCATCGAATCAGAAATTTTGTGTTTATTTTAGAAAATACTATTAACCCCATTCTAGCAGTTTATTGTTCTCTGTTTTTCAGAAACATTGCACTATTGCTCTGAAAATATTTTTAAAATTTTTAATATTGATACTGTAACGCATGTTTCTGATGATCTTATAAGATAATAAATTTGTTTGCAATCCTTTGTAATTACTATTGCGCTGGTACAATCATGCTTAATCACACATTTAAGTGTACATGCTATGAGTAGTCATTAATCTTTAGCACCTTTTGTTTCATTGAAGGGGCAAAACAGATGAGTAATGGTAAATCATGCACAAATGATTCTTAAAATTTCAGACATGCAGATAATTACTATTCCTCTGTATAAAAGTGTTTGCACGCTTTGACTTGATAATACAGCCAAACATCCAGAGCAGCAATATTTGTAAATCGTGTAATTTGGAAATTATGTGCGTGTTGAAGTTTACGGAAATATTTTTTCTTCAGTTGGGCAGATTCTACTAGTTTCATTATGTATAAAAATGATCATAATTTTATCATATTTGGAGTGGCACGTCTCTCATCATTTTAAGAATTTTTTTGCAGTTTTTTAACACAAAAAAAATTAGAAGTATTGGTAAAAAGTGTCTTATATCAATTCCACTTATTAAATATCATTAAAATTGCTTTCAATCGTGGAAATACTGATGATGGCAGTGTTTGTTCGAACATTAGATATATGCCTCTACATTTCCAAATAGTATAGTAATGAATAGGCTAGGAGTTTAGGTTGCAAAAAACTTCTTTTTAGGTACCTAAAATAGGTTATTATAAATCAGGTTTAAAAACTTGAAATAGAACAAAATCTAAACATTAACCCTAGAACGCATACATCTAGGAAAGTTACATTAACTCCTATTTTGTTTAATGAGGCACTTGAAATTTACTATACCCCTTTTTTAATATCTGAAAGTTAATTTTGACTGCATAAATGCATATTAAAGCGCAAAACGGAAGTTAAAGTGGTTAAAATAGTCATTTATGAGTATGAATATATTAATTGTTAAATCTAAGGAACTGATCAGGTATACTAATATCTACGTTAAACAGTTTTGACAAATAACTACAGTGTGATTCTTTTAAACTCAATTGCAGCAGGCCCGGGATAGACTGAATCAGTTGGCAGTACTGAAGTGTATTGTTGGTGATACTGTCTGTGTCAAAACTGACGCAAAACCTAATCTGCTAACCTCGAATTTGACAGACTTTCAGTGTCATCAACTAGGGATGTCGGCAGGTACCCGGGTACCTGGGTCGACCCGGGTAATAGTCGACCCAGGTGTAGTTTCAGGACCCGGGTACCCGACCAGTAAATTATGTAATTTCCAAGAAGTCAGCCTTTTTCGGAGAAGATGATAAAAATAATAGCAATAAGCACTAGAAAAACATAACCATGCAGTAATAACAAGAATGGGATGGGGTGATTCCATACCACATAATGTTTTTTGTTTCATATAAGGAAGTCAATAAATCCGCTTCACGGAAATATTCAACCCGTCAATAGTACCATCAAATTGCGTCAGTATGGGATGAAGTAACATAAACATCCTGTGTGTGATGTTGATTGATGCTGCTACCAATTTCGGACAAAAAGTCACGTACTTGAATTTGATAACACTTGGAAGTGTGAAAATACTTACGAATAACAGACGACTTGCAGTTTGAATTGGCGAGTAGGTACTATTTCAATTTAGTTCAGTTTAAAACACGCAGCGTAAAAGAAAGCAATTTGTAGTTACTTCAGATGTTCAGATGTACACTAACATTTTTGTTATATATTTCGGGTACCCGGGGGTACCCGGGTTTGATTTTAGACCAGATACGACATCCCTATCATCAACAATACATTTCAGTATTGCCAACTGATTCAGGCTATCCAGGGCCTGCTGCAATTGAGTTTTTAAAAAATCACTCAGTAGTCTCTATTCAGCACACTGCAATTGAGTTTTAAAAAAATCACTCAGTAGTCTCTGTTCAGCACATAAATTACACTTCACGTTATCAGGTTAGGTTTTGCGTCAGTTTTATCACAGACTGACTCAAGATCTAACCTGCTAACCTCGAATTTGACATAGACTTACAGTGCCACCAACATATTATTCATACGTTTGAATTTCCACAGCCCGCAGAGGATTTTTTTATCTTTCAATATTTGCATCATAACCTCAAAAAGTTATTCAATGTCAATTGAAATTAGTTCTAATTATAAGGGTCGCCATCTCTGTTCCTTTTAGTAATTATAGTTAAAATATTATCAAGTGACTTTTGTAATATGTTATTTTGGTTGCCTGCTCCACTCTATCTGTTCAGCGGCTCAAGTATAATAGCGAACTGGCAATCCTATAAAGACAGTAGTCTGATGTAGCCGCATCATTAAAATACATGTTTGCTGCATAACCATATTCTTTTTTCAATGAATTTATATAGTTCCAAAAGTATTTACTGTCATTACTTATTGAATTATTAGCTTTAGCAATGTATTGATTGTAACAGTTTTTGGCTAGATTTTTACATTGTCTCCTTAAATTAGAAAACTTATTATAGTCAGCAGCAGATCGAGACCGTTTATAATCTGCATGAGCAATCTTTTTTTGAAATGTTAATCGTTTAAGATCTGGGGAAAACCATTTTTGGACAATTGGAAGCTTTATATTTCCTAAATGGCACCAAATTATGTATAGCATTATCCACAATTTGATAAAAAACCTCAACCGACTTATTCACATCTGAATCGTCGAAAATGTACTCCCAGATTATAAAAGCAAAATAATTATTAAGGCTAGTGTAATCAGCATTTTTGAAGTCGAACAAAGTTTCATCAAATTCCATTACATTAGGCTGCATATTTAAGCCCAATTCTGTTAAGAGAGCAATGTGGTGAAAGTTATTAGCTATAATAATAAATTTGATGCAACCTCGACAGTTAAAGATACATAGTTGGCAGAAAATATCAGATCTAATAATCTACATGATCGTTAGGAAGGTGATTCACTTGTTTAAGGTTAAGGTAGGAGCTGTTAAAATAAACAAAAGCTCATCAAAACGTGACCTATTATTCATTAGTAAACAAATTGTTATGCGCTTTTGTTTATTTTAACAGCGAATTAAAGTTAACGTCAGATTAGTGGCCTTCGTAAGACCGGCCGTTAGTGTGTGAAAGTTGAAACAGTTAACGTTGGTAATTTCATCCGCGAACGGCAAAGCAAATATCCGCGAACGGCAAAGAAAAGGGAGCACAAAGATGCCCCGCGTAAAATCAAAGCCGCGAACGGCGAGGTCTGACTGTAGTCCAGTCACTATGCCATTGTTGCTTGAAAGTGAGCTGAAATTTAAGGTGATTGGTGGGGGGGGGGAGGGGGGTCAAGAAAGCTTAACTTCAAGTTGTCGACCAAGATTTCCTATGTGCTATTTCTGTCATAAAAAAGGTACCTTTGATTTCTTTGCGATAACTCTGTTCCCGTTATCGGTACAGGAAAATAAAGTGAAACTTTTATAGAGAATTTCTTGTGCTCTACAATTTATGTTGAATTGCCTTTCCACGTACGAGCAATATTAGTCGAGATATTGTGCTTTAGAGTGAGAGGGCACAACAATCTGTCCGTACCCTGAAAAGGGCAAATATGTCAAATTGACATCAAGGCACTCTAGGTGTAACCATCTATTTCCAATAATCCTTTATCTAATAGACTTGTCTGTCCGTCCGTCCGGGACGCTGTAGACTTACTGTCCGTCCGGGACGCTGTTTCAGCAGCCAAACCGTAAGAGATAGAGAAAAAAGTTATGAAAGTTATATGTTTGGAATGGTCATCTCAGGTCAGGAACCGAATTTCAGTCACGTGACACTTTCGGTTTTCGAGAAATCACAAAAAGACCGTTTTTCAAATAGAACGCGTATTAAATAAAAATGTTTCAGCAGCCACACGGAGCTGCGACCCTCTGCGCCTTAAAACGTCGATCGGTTAGGCAACCACTTTGACAGCTTCCAGGTCTGGGTACAGTTTTTATTTAATACGCGTTCTATTTGAAAAACCGTCTTTTTTGTTTTTTTAAATGAGACATTTGTCTCACTGGATTGCTTGTTCTTTATCTAATAGACTTGTCTGTCCGTCCGTCCGGGACGCTGTTTCAGCAGCCAAACCATTTTTCTTTGTGAATATTGAAAAAATTTAACCAAGTTAATGCAATAAGGCTAATATGTAGTTAAGTTCTTACGAAAACAAAAATAGTGGCAAAATCAACTAAAAATATATACTTGTCCTCATTAAACTGTTCCTTTATTTGCTATAGTTTTCAATATTCCCAGATGTAAATAAAAATGTACTTTTAATTAATCCCACAAATAAATTGAATGAATAAAATATAAACTATTTTCAGGCACATACCGAAAGCAAAAGCAACTACAATGGCAGAAACCCCGGAATTACGACGCATCGCTGAGAATACTAAACTTCAGTCAAATGTAAGATATCACGAGGACTTCGAGAAAAGCAAAGGCAAATTCACCCAAGTAGCAGACGATCCCGAAACATTACGCATTAAGGCCAACAGCAAAATAATCAGTAACGTTGCCTACCACGGTGAGCTCCAAAAGAAAGCAGAAATGGAACAGAGGCGCACCATTAATGAGAACGGCTACAAAACCACTGTGGTTGACCAAGCCAACGCCAATCCAGCACCCCCACCTGTAATGGCAACAGCGCTGCCGACAAATATGCCTACTTCAGTCTCACCTCCCATTGGTAACGCCCTTGCTATCGGTAAAATAGCAGATTACGATCCACAGGTCGGTGCTAGTCCTTACTCGGCAGCCAGGAACACGCAGACTCTGATCTATACGTCTGATCGAGGCGCCGTCAGTAACCCGCCTCAGAGACATATAGGTTCTGTGCACGATATAGACCCCTTGAATCACAATTATGGTTCCCTTGGGCGAGTTTATAGGGCTATGTATGACTACGAGGCGCAAGATGATGACGAAGTTAGCTTTCTCGATGGCGATTTAATTATAAACGTTAGCAGTATTGATGGGGGGTGGATGACGGGTGAAGTTCAACGCACAGGGCAGGTTGGAATGCTTCCTGCAAACTATGTACAGCTTGCTAACATTTAAATGTTAAATTGTTGGTGGATGTCGTTACATTGTCATGCTTGCCCTTACATAGTACTAATTGTACTGGTTCTAAATATTTTGAGGCAGAACTAAAAGGACACAGTGCGTGGTGAATACTCATAGCTTTAAAATGTTTTAAAAAGATGTTTGATTGATATATATATACAGTGTGTCCAAATAGAAATACACAGCTAGATTTCCTAAGTGGTGTTAAGACAGAAATTCAATATTAAATGAAAAAATACGATGTTATCCTTGTAAACAAAACCAAAATAAAGGGAATGCATTCCTCAGGGCAGCAATCAAAAGAAAACTCTCGTTTTCAAGCCAATATTTTGGAAAATTTCGTTCCCTTATGAAGGTGAAAAAAGTGAGGTTAGTCGTCACCTCATCACTTTGGCATACTGAGTAATAAGCGAATCGTATCTTGTCTAATAGATCAGGATTACAGTTTAAAATAATTGTTTGGCAGCCTAATTTACATCATAGTAGGTCGATTATTAAAATAGAATGTCGATTTTCCAACTGTTGCTCAAATCAATCAATTTTTTTTTAAATTTAGTTTTATAGTGCCTCAACAACGGGGGTCTTTGGCACTTCTAACATGTTACAGTCTGTTTCCTATATTACTCGCGAATTATTAGTTTTCATATTTCATTATTTCTATTCCCAATATTAATTATAAGTCTTCGCTAAGTTGAGCTGCATTTATTTCTCTTGGATATTTGGTATGTACAATATAGGATGATATGTGAAACAGTTAAGCCGGTTTGGCAAACGTCACAAACGAAGTGGTCGTCACATTGTAGAAGGTAGTCAGTCTCATATGGTTTACTAGTAGTATGCTGCATATTTTCTCATTTAACTTGATTTATATTTTTTATCATTTTTACCAGACTCTTCTGTTGTGTATTCTTAGCTTGAACATACTGTAAATGAAAAACGGAAATAAAAAAATTGAAGGGTTTAGGCCACTTTCAGCATCGTACATTACGTACGTACAATCCCGTACAAAAAGTTACAATTTAGAATTTTGATGTATATTTTTATTATTTTAAAAGAGCTTTAGCCAATATCAAATATTTATTTATGGTTGAAATAATTTTATACATATAAAAAATACTGCTAATTGCAATTGTATTTATGTAATGCAATCAAAAATAATCGAGATGGTTTGTATATATTAATAAATGAAGCAAGTTCTCAGACTGGAAGAAACGTAGCACCTCCCTACTTGCAAAGAAAATTACCACGTTTATCCTATAAATAACTTTAAGCACATGATAATATATTTTTTCTTCAAACTATCACTTTATTGTCATGCGGTAGATAATATTATCTGCCGCTGACGAGATAGAGTAATTTTCTTCGGATTTTCTTATAAACGTTTGAAGAAAAAATGCTATATGTTATTCGGAGCAAAAGTATCTTTATGTGGCTCGGCTGTACTTATAAACCGTCCAGTCACGCTACATAAAATATAACTTTTGCCCCTAATAACATAATATACTATTATAGGTCGATAAAATGTGGCTGTGTGAACCATGAAGTATAGAGATATAAGATTAATTTCCTTGATGACGTAATACAAAATTCCTATCTGTTGTCCTTTTAGAAAGCCTCATGTGTATTTAAAATAAAATGTCTACTTCCCTTCATATGCCAATGAACAGCCAGCAGCTGACGTTTAAATGGAGCAAGCTGTAAAGTGAATAGGTCCTATCGTTGTTGGTTGTTTTATATTTCCTAATATTGTATCACCATGTGCATTTATGTTATTGCATGCTCTACTCTGCCACTATTTACATTTGCAAGAGGTGCAATGACAGCCTTATTACAAAGAACTTCCTTAAACCGTGTACCTATTTTATACATAACTTTTTCATATACCGAGAGGTTTTTACATGTACATAGTTTATGCAGTGAAAATTTTATAAGCGTTTACAACATTCTAGTGCCTTTGGGGTGATTGCAAATTCCAAATTTCCGTTGCATTCCAGTCATTGTGTTCCAGTGGCTTTTGTAGTTTTTATATTACGCTATGATAAGAAAAGAAGGCAGATTGGTTGCCTGCATCATTCATTGGCCGACCATGCTACTTTGTACTAAACGGGTTACAGACTAAATTCGGTGCTATTTTCCTATTGACAGTGTAACCACACAAGAAGTTTAGTTTTCATTTGTCATTTCATTTTCGTTAAGATGGTTATTCACAATTTTGTAATTAATCATTACACTATTTAAACGCTCGCTTTTTTACATCACTTTTGCATAATTGAAAAAGCCTTAAATTTATAAATGTGACGGGACCAATTTTACTCGGATTTTCTTAGTAATGTAACATTATTATAATTTCGTTTACTTATATTAAAATTATAAGATTTTAATTAACGATTGCTTTAATTATGTAAATTTATAGTTATGTATACAGTATACATATGTTAAATAAAATAACACAAAACAGATTTGTCTTTTTTACTTGACTTTACTCTGAAGAAACTAAGTAACCAGCTGTAATTTTTTTTCGAAACTACTATGGCAAGTACCAACAGATGCTGCCAGTAATTTTACTTATGTATGCTGATTTTACTGTCTACTTGATGTAGTTCATGGAATAACAAAAAAAAATTAAAGAAACATATATCTATGTATTGCAATGGTATTTAGCCCTCCACTCAACTCTGGTGGCAGTGCAAGAAAATTAAGAATCAAGTCACAAAAGCACAGAGTTTAGGTAATGCATACAACTGAGAAATTTCACATAATTTGTCAAATCGTACTCACACTGGCAAAATGGCCAATAACATTGAATGTATTTGAATGAGCACACAAGTATTCAAACTCAATTTTCATGTATTTGAGTCAGTAATATAATTTAAGCACAATATAAAATGTTTGGGCAAAGTAGAAGCCGTACCTAAATTTAATAAAACTTCAATAAAAGTTCAAATATGCACAGCTTAAAATGAAGTGTAGAAAGTAAAATAATTGGAAAATGGACATTTCATGAGCATTTTAAGATAAAGGTAAGGAAAAGGATGATCAGAGAAGGATAATGCAAAGAGCATAGAAAAGCCAGGCTAATCAAATATTACATGCAGTAACAAGATTTGGAAATTTGAAGAAAATCATACAGTGGCAGGAAAATTGCTTAAATTCAGACAGCAGGATATGAAACAATATTGGTGTTTCAAAACGAATCAGTGTAGTGACAAAAATGGGCAGTTAAGTGTAATAAAATGAAGTGAGTGGCGCTTTAAGACTATGAAAAATCAGAAATTCAAAGGACAATTAATTTAAGATTTATACTATTGTAAAAAATATAGCATAAGGCCAATTACTTCGACACGAAGTGTACGAAGTATTGAAATTCCCTCATATCGAAAACCACTCTGAGTCAAATATCTCTAAAATTCGAGCCAACTGACTAATGAACCCACTATATCAAATCTCCGTCTCGGCGGTGCGGATCTTTTGGTGAAGATCCCAGCCCACTAGATCAATCCCCCGCATTGGGGGGTGCCTAAACGTGCTGTGCGGGGGATGTATGTTCGTATGTGTACACGATTCCGGTCGCCAGGAACCTTGCTGAAGTCTTGGATCGTTTTCATACGATAGGACCTCCGAAAATGAAGGCAACATCAACTTTTGAGCTATGGTCGTCGGCAAAAAAAATTTTGTTTTGTTTTTTTTTGTTTTTTTTTTGGTAAATAACTGGTTCATAGCATTTCATTGTATTAGCGAAACGGAGTGATGCTGAGTATCGAAGTATTTTTGGAAAGCACGGAAGGGCGCTTTTCTTGGGTGGGGGGTACCGTATATTTTGAATTTATAAGTAGCATCATTGAACTTAGTTTATTTCCTATTTTCAAATATTAGATGGTGTTTTGTTAATAACGACCGATATCAGCCAACAATTGAATAAATTTTGTAAATGACAGATTAAGTTTTACTCCTAATTTAATTAAAGAATTTTAATATTTACCATTTTCTTACAATAAAATAAAGTGTACCACCAGATTCAGAAGTTCGTGGTGCATCTACACAAATGAAGGTGGCAAAATCGCAAGCATACAATTATTTTATCTTCGGCTACCACTTCGACAAGAATGGGTCCCGATCGCAGTTCCCGCGGCAGCTGTTTACAGCTTTGTGGGGAGGCCTGATCCTACAAGGGTGTTCCAGCAGCTCCGCCCAAGAGGTACCAGCACGCAACAGCAGTTTGAGCATCCCGGGGGCGAAGATTCCAGCGAGGCGCATCATAGAGGGCTTCCGAGACCAGATCCGAACCTGCAAATTTGAGGTTAGTGTATTTGAACCAATTTAATCGGCGCTAGGGGGTTGGAACGAGTAAGCATACCTAGAACCCGAGCTGCAGAACCAGATTCCCATTAAATTTCGTGTCCATGAGCAGTCAGATTTGCAGAAATTGTAATTTAAGATGCCATTTGGAGGTTAGAATAAACAAATGCAGGATTAGCGTCCTTAAACAATCAAGGCGAGGCTTTCGACCTGAAAAACAAATGAGTATAGTGACGCCGATTGAAGGCGCAATTATTTAAAAACTTACCTGATAAATGTGTTCATTAAATGACAGATTAGTAGCACCTGCGCAGTGCGTTTCAAATATAAGTTCAAGTTCATATTTGCAGTGGCGTACCGTTCAATTTTAAAATTGACAAATTAGGAACCCAAGACCCGAGATTTGAGTTTCATGTTTTAATTGAGCTAGCGTATTATTCATTATCAGATGGATGTATTATAAATAAAGGGCGAACTACCGTAAATAACGTTCTCAATTGGCGAACCCAGAAATAAATAATTAATCAGATTCTAAAAATAATTGTGTGGTGAACTTTATTTATTAATTAGTTATATTACATTTACAATTATAATATCAAAGTCACTACAGTATACATACACAGATTGTGGGATCTCTCTAGAAGATGTTAAAAACCATGGTGTAAAGAATATAAGGTGGTGAAACATTCCCAGAGATGCGCACTCGTTCAGAAAGTATTTGTATTTGTATTTGTATTTGTATTTGTATTTTATTATTATTATTACATATAAAAAAAATGGTATATAAACATTATGGCCACAGAAGCAAAGCTTGCGCGTGGCCGTTAAACAAAAAAAAAAACCTAATTATATTACTGTAATGACAGCAATCAAAACACTTTAACAAATTGTATAAAATATATATGTTCATACATCAAACCAACAAATCAATTTACCAAATTTATCAAATAGGAGTAATAATCCAGTCCCACTTCTTTTATCCATTTTTTAATTTTATTTTTAAAGAATTTAATGAGTAAGAAGACTTAATCTCAACCGGAACAAGGTTAAACAATTTGACACAAAGGTAATATGCATGTTTTTGGGAATGTGCTGTACTTGTTTTGGGAATTAAAAGATTACATTTCTTCTTACTTCTTGTATCGTGCTCATGAGACAAGACGCTAAAGTGTTGTTTATTTTTATAAACAAATATAGCAATTGATTGTAAAAACAATTGTCGAACAGAAAAAATGTTTGCTTCGGAATAAAGAATATCAGTTGGATAACTAAAGTCTTTATTAAATATGACTTTTATAATACGTTTTTGTAAAATTTCTAGTGGGTATAAATAACAGTTTGCAATTCCACCCCAGCCAATAATTCCATATTGAATTACAGACTGAACTAGAGCGAAATAAACGCTTTTAATAGTGTTAAGTTGTAAAATATTTTTGAGCAATTTAAATTTGTACGTTATCTTTCTAATTTTTTTGACTAATTCATCAACATGCGCTTTCCATTTCAGTATCGAATCAATAATTATTCCTAAATATTTTACCTGAAAAACTGCTTTTATAGTTTGTGTACATTTGCAATTGACTTTGTTGTGTTTTAAACAGTTTAACTGATGAAGAACGATTTCTGTAATTGGCTGTGTTTGCGAATTTGATAAGGAAAAGTTAATAAAATGAGTTTTTGATAAATTTAATGATAGTAAATCGCAATCCAGTTGACTTTTTATTAAAGCCATGCCGTATTCAACCTTCTGCAGTAGCTCATCGTAGTTCTCCGATGCAAAAACAATCACAGTATCATCAGCAAATGAAATAATTTTAGCATTTACTTGAAGCTTAGTTAAATCATTGATATATATAAGAAAAAGAATGGGCCCTAATACAGTTCCCTGCGGCACACCCATCTCAACTTGTAATTCATTGCTGATGGCAACATTGACTTTAACAATCTGCTTTCTGTCTTCCAAATATGACTTTATAAAATCATTTGCAGGACCTCTTATTCCAATATTTTCTAATTTGCATAAGAGAACCCGATGAGACACAGTATCAAATGCCTTCGCAAGATCAAGAAAGACAGCCAAGGTCTTTTTATTATTGTCTAAATTTTCATAAATAGTTCTGGTTAAATCAAAAATAGCATCATTAGTACTCATATTATCTCTAAAGCCATATTGTGCTTTCGATAATATATTAAATTTCTCCAAAAAGTTTACTAATCTGTTTTTGTAACATTTTTCTATGATTTTACCGACACTATTCGTGAGTGATATAGGTCGGTAATTATTCACATTATCCTTCTCTTTAGATTTATATAAAGGGATTATTACAGCCGTTTTAAATATTTTAGGAAATTTACCCAATCTAAAACATAGATTAATAATGTGAACTAACGGTTTTATTATAAAAGGAAATATATGTTTTATTAAATAGTTTGATAAACCGTCAATTCCAGAAGAATGTGAGTTTTTTAAAGTATTTATCTCTCTTTCTACTTCACAATCAGTAACAGGTAATAAAAATATTGAGTTAAGGATACACGTATCGGAGAAACTGTGTTTATTGTTGGTGTTATCTATCGCCTCCGCCATATTAATGGCAACATTCTGAAAGTATTTGTTAAAATAATTAGCCTTATCTGCATCATTCCTTAATAAATTTCCTGTATCGTCTAGTACAGAATCAATATGTTCACTTTTAGTTGGTGAATTAGTAACCTCATTGATCACCTGCCATGTTTTTCTCAAATTTCCATTAACGAGGGTTAATTTCTTTTTGTAATAATTGTCTTTACCAATTCTAATTAATCTAGTTAAACAATTTCTATACATTTTGTAATGTTGAAAAAGCTCATTATCATTGGGGTTACGCAATACTCGTTTACTTAATTTATCCCTCACTCTAAGGGAGTTTAACAGTCCATTTGTCATCCACGGCTTTAATTTTTTGAATTTAGATTTGATTTTCACCCTAGTTTCACAATTTGAAATAAAAAATTTTAATTTATCAACAAAGAGTTGAGATGCATTATCTGCATCCTGCGTGTCTAGTACATCAATCCAGGTTTCTTTTGAAATTATATTAGATAACTTTTCAAAATCAATTTTTGTTATAGTATTAATACTTGTCTTTGGAGACACTGACACATTTTTTGTTATATCACCATTTTTAATTATTAATACAGTAGAATAATGGTCAGTAACTTGCGACTCGACTACCACAGGATACAGACAACTCAACAACTGATCCTGACAGCGAATAAAAATATGATCAATACAGGATGTAGTAGTTGTTGTTACCCTCGTTGGTATTTGCAGATAAGTTAGATAGCGGAATTCATGAAGTAAATTTAAATAATTCCCTGTCAATAAACTGTTATCATTGTCCAAGATATCGATATTAATATCACCAACAAAAATTTCAATATTTTGATTAAATCCCGGCAAAATCCTTTCAAGATCTTGCAAAAACTCATTTTCATTGCTAGAAGGTGATCGATAGGCAGCAGTAGCACCAAATGATAAATTATCTTTATCACCACATATACGAATAAAATTGGAACCAAAATTACCCTCAATTATTTCAACTTTATAATAGATAATACAATCCCTAACATAAATTACTACTCCATCGTTTTGATTGAAACGTCCGTTATTATAATGCAATTTGTATTTCGGTAATAAAAATTGGTTCAGATCATAATGAATTTGCCAAGTCTCAGTGAGCACGATAATATCAAACTCGGTTTCAAGCGATTCCAATAGTAGTAAAAACTCATCAAAATTTTTATTTATACTCCTTATATTTAAATGAAAAATTGAGATTGGATTATCACTCCCACCGAAAAGTACATTGTATTCCTCTATTCCGTATGTACCACTACCGTTTACGTTATAATTAACATCTGGAATTTGCTCGAGGATATTATCCACTGTTAAGATTAAGTTAAATTCAAGTAAATATTATACTATTTAATTGCGTGTGACCAGAAATTCTTAAAATACTAAAAAGTGTGCAGTACGTACAAGAACACAAGTAGCTATCCTTGTCAGTAGATACATCGCAGTACATGGGCCTATTTATCAATAATAGAATTTACTTTCATCAAATCCGAATTCGAAATCACTCGATGCACCACTTCATTCACCTTGACGTATATCACTCCACTATAAGTCCATACATTTCTTATGCCAAACTTTTCCACAGCCATATTTAATAATTTTACTCTTGTAGAAGTTAAATCTTCTCTAATTATTTTACCCGTACCTTTAAGCTTGGATTTGTTACGATAAATTAAATCACGGAGGCTACGGTTAACAAATTTTACTATAATGGGTCTAGCTTTGGTATTATGCTTCTTTCCCGTACGATGACTAACATCAATGGCTTGTGTCGACATATTGACCCCAAAATGTTGATTACAGAAATCGGTAACAATGATGTCAGTATTTTCACCATTTTTTTCTTCAAGTCCAAATATTCTAAGGTTACCACGCCTAGAATATTGTTCGAGCGCTTCGATCTTATTATGCGCTTCTTGCAGCTGTTCTTCCAAATTATTTATTTTATCAACATATGGTTTAAAGAGTTCGTCCAATTTTTTTTCCATTTTCGCAAATAGTCGATCACTAATTGAACTCAGAAATTTGTCGGAAGCTAGAAATTTCTCAACAATTTTTTGCGCAGTTGCATCATCGTCACTGACACTGTTTGATCTTAACTGACGGTCCCCAGCCATAGTAAAACCAAATTTATTACAGTATGAGTGGTATTAAATGCAGGTAAATATACTTGATGACTTTATATTTATAAAATAGCCACAGCACTGCGGAATACGTCTACTCACTGTCACGTCTCATGTATTCTGAATCTGAATTGTAGAGGGGGAGATGTCAACCAATCCTCAGTGGGTCTCCGCTTTTGTGCGGCGGCCATTTTCATTGCAATGCGTACCAGTTTTTGACTTTTGGAGACATTAGCGTTATCTTTGAACTGTATTGTTCTAAAACATTGTAACAGAAACCATTTTCTTCAGCAATTTCTCCTCATTACTTTTGGTCCTTTATATTAAAAGCCCAAGCCCCTGGGTGTCGAGTTCGACGCGATAACCTATAAATAGGCTCCGTCAACAGTGCAGTGAATGTAAAGTGATATCTAAGTTATAAAGGCGAAAAATTAAGAAAATAGCGGGCGTGAAGATCAGTTAAAGGTGCCACAACGAAGAAAAGTAAAATTAAACGGACGTTAAACGGTATAAAGTGGAAATTTAGCGAATTAACTCCAACCGGTGATAAAATATGGACGAAAGTTGCGTGTATAAAAATAGCGGGAAACAAATACGTCATTACGCATGCGCCAGAATAAAGCCACCGAATTGGCGCATTTCTTAGATCAAGGACTCAAGGCAGTGGCGTAGAGCGTAAGAGTGTAAGGGGTATTCTTTCGAGCTACGAAAAAGGCGAGTTGCGAAAAATTAGTCTTGATAAATAGCGGAAAAGGCGTATGAGTAAAAAAGAAGATAGGGGAAGTGGGAAAGGAAGGGCTAACAGTGTTATTAGTGTGAAAGGCTTAATAAAGCGGAAAAGGGTAGAAGGCCCGGAAGAATTTGAGAAGTGGGAGTGGGAGCAAGTAAGAGCGTTCAATAAAAGCGCGAAAACAACGAGAGGCCCACCAAAACAGGTATCTAAAGTCGAGACAAAAAAAGGAGATTTGGATGAAGTGAAGGCAGAATTAATGAAGGCGAAAGCAGAGTGGGAGGAAAAAGCTAGAATCTGGCAAAAGAAAAAGGGAGAGATGGAGATGAGGATCAGCAAGTTGGTAAACAAATTGGAGACCCAAGAGAGAGAGAAAAGAAGAAATAATATAGTTATCAAAGGGGTAGATTTCAAGGAGCAGCCAGGGAACCAGGACTTAAAAGTAAAGGTCACAAACTTCATCCAAAAAGAGACGGGAGTGGAAATTAAGGTAGAAGAAGCCTTTAAAGTGGGAAAATATGAATCGAAAGTTACGGTGGTAAAGTGTGCTAATTTTGGCGACAAAATAGAAATATTAAAGCAAAAGTCAAGGCTTCCAAGCAGTATTTACATTGACAGCGATCTCACCATGGAGGAGAGAAGGATACAACTTGCGATAAGGAAGGTGGCACGAGAAGAGCAGAGCAACGGCAAGAAAACAAGAGTGGGATACCATAAGTTGGAAGTGGAGGGAATTATGTACGAATGGTCGCAGGAAAAGTAAAAGTGTAAATCAGAAGAGGCAACCAGACATTGTGTACTTGGGAACTTGGAATGTCAGGGGAACATATGTAGAGGGGGCATTTAAAAATTTAATATGGGAAATGGAAAGATATAAGATAGAAATTCTGGCTCTGCAGGAAACAAACCAAATAGGAAATGAAATAATAGATATAGAGAATTACACACTCTTCAAAAGCGGAGGGCAAAATAGAAGATTAGGGACAGGTTTTCTTATCAATAAACAGTATAATCAGCTAGTGATAGGATACAAAGCAATATCGGATAGAATAGCATATATAAGAGTAGAAGGAATCCGCAGAAACTTAAGTATTATGAATGTGCACATGCCGACAGAAGAAAAAGAGGATGAGGTGAAAGACCAATTTTACGAACAGCTAGAACGTGTATACAATGAGATCCCACGATACGATATGAAAATAGTGTTGGGCGATTGCAATGCGAAAATTGGCAAAGAGACAATTTACAGGCCAACGATAGGGGGCTTTAGCAAGCACGAAAGTACAAACGAGAATGGAAAAAGGCTTATAGATTTCGCAACAGATAAAAATTTGCGATACTGTCTTCCTACTAGGCTTGCAACAATGTTTTCTTTCTCATTGGTTGCTGTCGCACTGGAAGTCGCCGTCGTTGGGAGACTGCTGTTGCTGCTGTTTACTAAAATCTTCTTGCAGAAGCCAGTGATGTCTTTGATTACATATCTTACATTTCCCTGGACAAAAGTGTTTGGAATTACTTTTTCCTGCAGGCTTGAGGCAGTTTGGACAAAGTTTTGCATCCTTTATAAAGTCCCAACAATCTGATTCTCAGCATTGGAAGCACGATACGTCAGCAGTGTGGTACGTCTTCACTGCCCCCCGATTCTGGTGACTTTCCCACGGTTTCCCAATTCCCTGTTTTTTGATTTCGGATTTGTTCCGTCCTTGTATAGCACTTCCAGCGACTGAAATCTCGTTTCTAAAAAATCCAATAGGTGCTCGAATTTTTGCACCTCTCTTGGTGCCGTTAATGATTGCTCACATAGTCTGTTGGTTTCCTTGTCCAACTTCCTTGTCACTATATGACACATGATAGGGCTCCATGTGGCCGTTTTAATTCCTAAGTTCTCAATTGCTCTTAGGAATTCTACAGTCGTGTCGTGGAGTTTCTTGATCCCCTCTGTAGATTCGTTCAACAGGGTTGCCTGGTTGACTATGTCATCCAAATACTTCGCAAGTAGCAGCCTGGTGTTGTCGTATCTGTTCCTTATAATGAACCCTACAGACTCGTAATTGGCTTCAGTTGCCTCCAAGTGTTGTACTAACTTGCTAGTTTCCCCTCGCAACTGTGGCTTCAAGTAATTCATTTTCTCCGCCTTACTTAGTCGTGAATTTTCATGAACAATTCTTCAGAAAATATCATGAAAGCTAGGCCATGCTTCGTAGGTCCCTTCAAAAACTGGAAGAAACAACCGGCATGCAGATCGAGGTCTGCTGTTACAGCCGTTGTGAAGCATTGAGCCCACGGTGGACTGCTGCTTCTTCAGCTAGTCCATGTGCAAGAAGGACACCGCCTACAAATACCGCCATCGAACCCCCACAAGAGCGAGAGCACAGGCACCCGACGCAACTCGATCTGGGACAGAAAGACCTAAGGCTGGGGCAGTGTCACGACCTTGAGCCGGTTCACGGGCGGACGGATGAGTCACACCCTTCGAGAAACGACCTTGGTGACTCATGCGCGCGAACACGTCAGCGTTGCGTTAAGGATCGAGCAAGGTCTCGACGTTTCCGGGATGACTCACCCGGCGCATACATAAATACGCGAAAAGGAAATAAGAGGACAGTCGAAGTCCGAGTGCCGACTCCAACTTTGAAATACGCGGAAGCTGCCACCTGTGTGTACATAAAATGTAGCCATATAAATAACGCGTTGTAAATAAATCTATCCAGATAAATCATTAATGTTTAAGTTGCGTGAAAATAAATGAAGTGTATTTGTTGTTAGAAATGGTTCCTGATTAGTTTATAAATTAATTGTGTTCCACCTTAATAATCTTGTGTTTTGTAAATAGTAAAGATAAACTGCTGTAAATAAATACTTAAAACAAGAAGCGGCGTATAATTTTTAATAGCCCAAAACGTAAAACGTAACAGTATTGTTTAGTGCTGCGTTTTAAATTTGCCTCTTTTACTCTGAGTTTACTCTCCATCGTTCTAGAAACAAGAGTACAAAACTTTACAACATTTCTTCTCAATAGTGTATACTCCAAAGTTTACTCCCAATACTCTGCTAAAACAGACGTCAAAAGTTCGATTATGTTATTGCGGCAGTTATGACCTATATGTGGAGGTGGTTTTAATGAAATGGAAGCTCAGCTGTGGAAACATGGGCGTCCCTATAAATGATCACCAACTTTACACATTAAACTTTGCTGACGACCAGGTTATTATTGCTCAGGATGCTTTTAACCTCGAGTTAATGTTGAAACGACTATATACCGAATATGAAAAATGAGGACTAAATATAAGCTTAAAAAACCGAATATTTAGTAGTCAACAATGATGTAAACTTTGAAATACTGATTAAAGACGATACCACAGTAAAGCAGGTTAACGAATTTAAATACCTAGGTGTTAAAATAGATAAGAATGGAATCGGCGAAAAGGAAATTAAGCATCGCATACAAGAAGGTAAGAAAATAATTTGATGTCTGAACTCCATTTGGTGGGATAGAAGCATCTCTAGAAAGACGAAAAACGTATAGGACAAATAATTGTGGAATCCACTGTTTGCTATGGAAGCGAAATCTGGACAATTAATGCAGATATGAAGCGTCGTTTAAATGCTTTAGAGATGGACTATCTACGACGTAGTGCACGAATATCTAAACTTGAACATATAACTAATGAGGAAATCATAAATCAAATGGAGGCAACAAAGACAATGTTAAATAGAATAGAACTTAGAGGTCTACGCTGGTTTGGACATCTGATGAGAATGCCAAAGGATCGATGGTCTAAACGGATTTTTCAATGGTCTCCACCAGGCAAGAAAAAACGAGGCAGACCAAGACGTTCCTGGAACGAAGGAATAAGGCAATCCATGGAGCAAAGACACATTGGGGACGATATGACTCAAGATCGAGAAGTTTGGAGGAGAGGATTGAGTAGACGGCTAAATGCTGTGTAAGGATATTTACGTACATTATATTGTCATAATATAAATTATTGTACTTAATATCTTACTCAATATATATGTATATATAGATGAATAAAACTACCTATTGCTTATAATCTAGTACCAATATCCTTCCAAATAACCCTAACTTCTGAATTGAGCGCGCTCAGTCTAACCTATGACTCATTCAGACGGTTTTCTGAAGCTTAGGTTAATAAAACCTATCGTTTATATCATAGTACAAAGATTCCACCCTTGAACACTAACGTTTGACCTGAACGCGCTCAAGTTTAACCTGTGTCTCATTGATACGTTTTATCATCCAATGCTCCTCACGATAATCAACCGCCGAGTTTGCCGCCAGGTTTTTGTCGATCTAGGTCGATAACAACGTTAGGCTAACAGTCTGAACAAACTTAAGGCTAACATCCGCCCTTTTGAAAGTAATAACACGGTTCTCCGGGTGTTGGCCTGAGGCTCGCCTCAAGTGCCACTTGAAATTAGCGCACTGCCCTTCAAGCGCTGGCACAACAAAAATTTGTCACAAACGCTAATTTCGCTGGCTTCTGGACTTGCAATTCCAAATTCTCCACCGAGAGCTCTTGTTCAACTTAACTTTGCAGGAGCCTTCTACTTGTACCCCGAGTCCGATCTGCAAAGCTTGCAAGAAGGCAACTTTGTGGGGTTCCGCCAGCTTTTGCATCATTCAGTGTGCCAAAATTTTGAGGCTTGGAACAGTCCCAGCACCATCCATAAGGCGCCCATACAGGTACCTGGAGTCCTGCTCAGTCTGCGGTGGAGGCTACCTATCCGTACTCTAGTTTCTTGCACCCGAAATCACATTTCCAAACACTTGGAGTAACAGTTCAGCCGGCATTAACCTAATTTGATTACAGCTTGCAGCTTAAGACATTCGAGTGCTAATAGAGCTAGCTTTGTGGTCATTCGCCAAACTTCCTAAAGTTGGACATTGAATTGCTGGCCGACCAAGTGTTTGGATCTGCTGAAGCATGCAGTTTCCCGAAGCAAATTGCCTTTTTATTTATTGGTGTGTACCTTAGATTATATTCTTTTCAAGTAGTATCATAAGTTAATTTGTATGTTAGAGTTAAGAATAAACCGATTTGACTAATTGGATCGATTTAATCGCTTCACACAAGATGGATTAAATGGGTCATGCAATGGAGGCCGAGATTACATAAGAGGATCGTGAGAAGACCACAGACTCGTTGGATAGACGACATCAAATCGAAAATTCGAAGAAATTGCCACCAAGTGGCACAGAACAAAGTACACTGGAACGAACAAGGGGAGGCTTATGTCCAGGAGTGGATGAAAAGGAGCTGCTAAAGAAGGAGAAGAAATAATCACTTCAGTTCTGCGCAAACCTTGGTTCTGAGGTATCTTTTGACATTGTGAACACAAAGCAATTTAAAATGATAATAATAGCCGTATAGAACATTATACTCGTAGTGTTTTATTACTTTTTCGGCGCTCCTTTGACGCTAAAGCTAAAGTTGTGTAATGTCATATAATTTTGGGTTGGTTGCGATTGATTAAGGGGTTGCGACAAAAATTGTAAATTTAAAACTCGTCAATTCGAGAGGCAACTGAGATAAAAACAACCTAAAATATTTATAAATGTAAATACAAAGATATGTTTTATTGGACTTTTTCCATTGTCTAGGGTGTATATCACACGACGTCTCGGGAGTTTTGATATAAAAATTTATATTTACATAATCATATTATTACTATTAGAATCAAGTGGTCGAGATACTGAGTTCTAACAAATCAGCTTTAAACGCTGAACGCCAAACGTATCGGGAGTGTCAGTTAGGTCTTGTACTCCAACCTTGCTGCACTCAGGACCGCTGGATACCACCCTCATGAGAGTGGCCCTGTTGAAACGAAACTCAGCGGATCTAGACCAGAAAGGTCGATAAATATCTCCCTCTCCATTAAGTTGTGACCGCTCAATGGATTTCACAGTGTTTAGATTACCCTCGTGTTTGTGCATGCGAGGCAACCCGTGTCGGTTGGATGAAAGCATCCTGGGGATTGAGCTACCTCTGGGACGGGTACGGGGTTTTTGGACTCCGGCAACACATCTCTTTGGCATTGATTTCACCTAGACGAGAGGTCGAGACTAACCCACCTCGATCAATCGCTACGCTGTCGGGTCAGACCACCGGTAGGGTGAGCACTTTTGGGGTGAAGAAGCATGCAGTGGGTTCCTAGGATTTCCGGGACTTGGTTTCTGATCTCCTAGGGTTTCTCTGAGGGTGCCTACTCATATGAAACTCATCTGGGTGCTATATCTTCTTAGTATCCTCGACGTCAAAGTTAGACGTCCCCTTGTCGGGTTTCGTGGTGGGTGGGGAGCTAGGGAGGTGGATATTGTATACTTCAACATAGAATGAATGCAATAAACCGAAACCGAACAGGGTCAGCCCTCGGATAGCCCTCAACCCGCCCAGCAGCGAAACATGCAACAAAAGCAAACAAAAAAGTAGAAGCAGACTATTCCAAAGAGGAAGAGAATCTCTAGCTCCGAACAGAAACGCCGAAGGAAGGCTCGCCTAGCTGCAGGGACCTCTAGCGGCAGGTTATGGCAGCACTGCCAACGGAAGTGGGAAAGACCACTACCACGGAACTGGATCCTAGAGCTACTCCCAAGGTGGTAGGTTCCGGTGGTTCTACACCTTCCACAAGTAAGAGGATTAGATCAGATGGAAGCACGCCCTCCATCTCTAACCCAAAGAAGAAGGTTAGACCAAACCAAAATGTTACCGAGAGGGCAGGCGGTTATAAAGAGACCCTTACCAGGCACATCCGTGTGACCGTCGTCGATTTAAGGACAACCCTCGGCAAGATAACACAGGTCCAAGCAGACCTAATAAAAACCCAGATGCTAGTGATGCTAGACAACCATATGTTCGCCCTAGCGAAAGGCCAAACTCCACCTACCTTCAAGGGCTGGCAGTACTCCCGGGGATTCTCCAAATTACCTGCGAGGATGACCAGTTATTGCCTGAAGTGGCTAACAGATGCAGCTTTAAACCTGCCCATTTTATGGGAGGGCGCCCATTTCAATGTCGTCCAGGTGGATATCTTGCCCAGGCTGACAAAGTCAGCTCTGTGGATTGCAGGGAAACCTGAATCTATGGAGACTGTTACTCGTCGACTGACAGTGCAGAACCCCGGGATAGGTGTTGGGGACTGGCCCCTCTTCCCTACAGCCGATAAGGAGGAACCAGTTGGCAGACTCCTAATTTTTTCGCTAAGTTAAGAGGCTGAAACAGCAGTCAAAAGCAGAGGTAGTAAACTGCACTATCAGTTTACAATTTTAAAATTAAACATTTAGATGCCTGGAGATGCACTTCCAGACTCCAAATTTTCAGGGCAGGGTGCATCTACGGATACCCCTAAACCCTTTTCTGTTTCAGACCAGGGTGCGTCCTCGGATACCCCTCTATCACCAGTAGGAGCGCCACCGCTACCAAAGCAGCTACCCGAAGAGGAAACTTTACAACCCCCCACCCTTATGAGGAGGAGAGGGAGCTGATAAATGTGCTTCTAGGGTCCGGGTCGGATAACAAGGCCGAATAATTTATTGTCGACCTTATATCCACCCAACCTGAACTAAACATTATAAAAATTAACCTGCAACACTGTCGAGAGGCTGCTGTTACTCTACGCAGACAGCTCGACAGCTAGCAGGAGACTGTCACATTAATACAAGAGCCGTCGATTGTAAAATCTAAGATTCATTAACCGTAATGGCACTGTTTTTACAGATAGCACCCATGAGAAACCAAAGACGTTCATCTACTGTCTCAAGCATTTACAAGCCTGTGCTTTGCCACACCTCCGTACGCGTGATATTACGGCGATACATATGAACTGTAATATAAACCAAGGAAAGGAAGATGTCATTTTCGCATCGGTATACCTCCCCAGTGACTCAATTGACCCTCCACCTAGCGCGGAATTGATTGAATTGGTGAACTACTGTGAGAGGAACAACAAAAACCTAATTATTGGCTGTGATTCAAATGCTTAGGGGGGTAGCAGTGGCGTTAACATCCGACATAGGTTTTTACTTGAATGCCTAATAAGTACAAACTTAGAAATACTAAACCGTAGGTGTGAACCAACTTTTGTCACAACGCGTTGCCAGACTGAGATTGATGTCACTCTGGCTTCTTCAAAAAATTCCAATAATATTGTAGGAACACAGATGGCTTTGTTTCCGATTATCTGGAACTACAGCCCAACCAAAACAATATCGAAACCCTAGGCGGACTGACAGACTATCTTACAAAATAGATCTGGAAGCTCACCTGGTGGCTTCGGTTTTCCCAGAAAAGATTGATCAGGTAGAGGACTAGCAAATCAATGTCGATATCCTGCAGAATTCGACCCTACAATCCTACGAATTATCATGCCCCTTGCAAACATCCAAAGCGAGTCGCTCAACCTCCTGGTGGTGCCCGAAACTCGACAAGATGATATCAACATTGGACAAACTCTTTAACAAAGCAAAAAGAACTAGAATCACTAGTGACTGGGAGGCTACAAAGACTAAAAACGATTATACAAAAAAGAAATTCGTCAGAGACAGAGGGACTCTTGGAAAACGTTTTGCAGTTTTATAGAGACCACTCGGCTGAAGAATGTGGCGATAACAGATACAAAAATTCCTTTGGTAAAATTTGCAGTAGTTGACTACCCTCGACGAAAGGGTTGCAGCCAGTTAACATTCCTAACTGTAGAAGTTACTGGATTCAACGTCCTGACATAACGGGACTGCGAAATGTTCAAAGGGATATTTACCCCTTTGACTATAAGTAACAGAATTGGCATAAGCTCAGTTCAGTTAGAGCCCAATCCTCGGTGACTACGAATTATTAACATCTCGCATTACTATACCGATTCTACCGGCTTACAAGTGTTTGTTTTTCTGGACTCAAACCATTCGCGCACACACGTGCCCATAAAGAAGATCCTTTCTAAGGATCTAACCAACAGCCAGGCTGTCTCAGGCGAGGGGGTGGTTTTTTTACAACCAAACCCGAAGAGATAGCGGAAGTGCTAATTCAAACATTTTCCAGGCTGTATTGTCACCCCTGACGATGTATAGTCAAGACCCAACATCCCACCTCCTTCAGAAGAGGATTGGAATGTGGCGGACCAGGTCGTCCGGGGTGATAAGGTAACCTGGGATATAAACCCCTTTCTCCTCTTCAAGTCGCCAGGAGTGGACCGTGTCTTTCCAGCACTACTACAATGGAAACTGGACCTGGTGCTTGTTCACCTGGTGCTTGTTCACCTTGTGCGCATCTATCGAGCATGTATCGCTTTTCTATATATAGCGGAGAGCTGGAGAGAAGTGAAGGTATACATCTAAACCAGGACGGACGGATTATACCCAGGCCAAATCATATCGTCCCATTACTCTCACATCCTTCTTACTAAAGACGCTTGGGAGACTTTGTGACAGAGAAATACGGGAAAGGGTGCTGGTTTTACAACCATTGCACCTAAACCAACACACCTATATCTCAGGGAGATCTACTGAATAGGGGTTACTATGTGAACCGGATTGAGAGATCGCTAGACAATAAAATGTCCACTCTGGGAGTTTTCATTGATATTGAAGGAGCCTTCGACAAGGATTTCTTTGAAATGATTAACTTTGCTTAACGCAGACATGGTGTGGCACCCATTTTCTGTGAATGGATAAAACCCATGCTTACGATGAGACCAGTACAATTTAATGTAGTAGACAACTCCATTAGAGGTGTTGTGACGAAGGGCTGTCCACAAGGAAGGGGGATTCAGTATAGTAGTGGACTGCCTTTTAAGCACACTTAATGATGCTGGATTCTATACTACTGGATATGTGGATGTCTTTCTCATTTCTGGGAAGTTCGAGGGCACGCTCTTCGAATAACAGAAACATGTTGTAATGAACAGTCACTCCCTGCCCACCCTTCAAAGACAGAAATTGTACTTTTCACAAAGAACAGAAAGGTGACTCCTTTACGTAGACCTCTCCTCTTTAACACTCTCTCTGCTTTTCAAACAATGTCAAATACTTGAGAGTTATTTTTGACAGACAACTGAATTGGAAGAAATATAATAAGTTAAAATTGAAAAAGTACGCATGGCAATCTGGCAGTGTCACCGCGCTCTGGGTAAATCCTGGAGACATACAGATATATTCATCTCTACTGACGGATCTAAAACAAAGCATGGAACGGGCGCCGGAGTTTTTTCTGACGATCTGAACATCCGCTAAAGTATACCACTAGGAAAAATGGCCACTGTCTTCCAAGCGGATGTAATTGGAATAATGCATGGTGCAAAAGCAATTCTTGAATAAAAATCGAGAATTAATGTATTGGTATCTTCAGTGATAGTACAGCCGCTTTACTAGCCCTGGACAGTTGCAAAATTATCTCAGGTGTGGTACTGCAGTGCCGTGAAGCTCTCGAGGATATCTCAAAAAATAATGTCGTTTCCCTTGTATGGGTGAAAGGCCATGACGGTAACTAAGGCAGTGAGGAGGCCGATGAGACTGCGAGACTGGCTTCCGAACAACTTCTTTGGGGGCCAGAGACCGTAATCCCCACATCACTGACAACATTAAGCTTTATGCTATATCAAAAAAACTTAAACAGCTTCACACGAAGATGGGTAAAAATGCAACGCTATATTCAAGCAAGGGCTGCCATTACAGCGCTCTCACCAAAGACTACCAAATATTGCTTGCAACTGTCCCAAAGGAACCTCCGACTAGTCGTGGGTATCCTATCTGCGCACTGCACTCTAAACCAACATATGTACAGGATGGGACTGGTAGACAACTCAAACTGTCGCGGATGCAAGGAGGATGACGAGATACTAGAACACGTTCTGTGCCACTGTCCAGCTCTGGCAAGAGTTAGAGGATCCATGTTGGGAGACTTCTGGCCCGACATGGTTAGAATCAGCAACACTCCAGTTGCGGCCGTCCTTAAGTACATTCAAAGGATTGGATGGTTTGAGTGATACCTAACCTCGAGAGCTGCCGGGCCTATTTAATGCGGCCTAAGTGCGTGTGAGGTAACTCACTCTCCATATATAATCCAGAATCCAGGATCCAGACTAAAATCAAACTGAAGAAATTTAACATGACTATAATAAAAACACATGCACTGGGAGAAATGCGGGGAAGGAAAGAAAAATACTATGACCTAGAACAACAAGTTAACAGAACTCCTAAAACCTCTAACATTTGGAGACCTTAATGCTAAAGAGAGAAAGTGCTTAGGCCGACAATTGGGAAATATAGCTTACATTTATCAAGCAACAATAACAGGGAAAGACTGTTGAATTTTGTCACAGCCAAAAGACTAGCAATAGCCAGAATCAGTAGATATAGGAGAGTACCGCCATGTCCGCCATGTTTGTTCCTGTGTCATATGCATCACTTTGAGGTTAGTAACACAATTCCGTCAATGTGACATTTATTGGCAATCCGAAAGTTTACTTAAAATTGGCAAGACTGTATGTCTATGTGTTAAGTCATTTTGCTTGTTATAGACGCTTAATTGCATTTCACGCCTTTAGGGCAACTTGGTACCATTTTGAAGCCATTTTCCGATTTTTACGCGCAAGTACAACCTCACCTTTCCGCACATTTGATTCAGCCCATCCTTTATGTAGACATGGTTGGAACTTGTGGACCAGCCTTGTAAGCGTGTGTTTCATCTTATCGCCTCACGATTGGCTGCCGAGATATAGTCACGTGGGGACGCGACCGATGTGTCATGTTGCAGCGTTTCCCTCTTGGCAGTTGATCGCAGCCCGTTGCAGAAAGCGTACGTTTGGTGGTTGTGTTACCCAGGCGGCGTCCTTCGGCCCCTTAGGTGCCCGAGGACGCCTGCCGCTGTCCTTTTAGTATTGTTGCCGTGGAGGCCCTCTTTTCCGTTGCCCGTCTCGAGCTGTGGCAGCGAGCGCTGCGAGAATGGTTTCACCTTCGAGAGGTGTTGTGTTTGTGCGTGCTCCGAATTATTTCGGCGTAGCGTGAGTGCATCTTGAGTCCAGTTTCTGCTCCCGTAAGTACGGGGTCGTCCCCTTCATCTCGACATTCGAGGATCTGTCCCGCAGAACGTAAGTGGCCCATTTTCGTCGTCAAGTTGTACGCGTCCTGACGCGTCGCACGTCGCCATTATGGCGGATACTCACTCATCACTATAACCGTCGAATATCGAATGTACCTGCCACCTAAGACTGCAGCCTGTCGCAACTCAACTGTACCAGGCTTCCCGACCGCCTACGTATTAAGGTATGTGTCTTTGAACTGATTACCGTTGTGAACGCGAGTGTTCCTGTCCCGCGGGGAGCATTAAGTCCCGCGTGCGAGTTGTTTTGGAACGCCGCGAGCGAGCCCGTCACGTCTCTTGTGCTTACAGGCACTGTCGTCATATTTGCCCGCTTTTCCAAATTACAGACTGTCTATTTTACAAGGGCTTGCATTACTGTATGTTGCATAAGGCTTCGCGCCCGCATGCTGTGCGTTCATTCAAAATTACAGACTGTCTATTTTACAAGGGCTTGCATTACTGTATGTTGCATAAGGCTTCGCGCCCGCATGCTGTGCGTTCATTCAAAATTACAGACTGTCTATTTTACAAGGGCTTGCATTACTGTATGTTGCATAAGGCTTCGCGCCCGCATGCTGTGCGTTCATTCCAAATTACAGACTGTCTATGTTACAAGTGCTACTTTGTTCATTACTGTACGTTGCATAAGGCTTCGCGCCCACATGCTGCGCATTCATTTCGAGTTTTAGGCTGTATCTTTGCACGAGCTTGCGCCTAGTGCTACCTTGTTTATTCTGTACATCTGTCGCTAGGTTTAGAGCGTGCGCCAGCTGGTGCTTTCTTAGATATATATATATATATATATATATATATATATATAGGGCGACGCACTCCGCTGCCCTATTGTAACCCGTGATCCAATATATGACTTGTTAATTAAGGGAACTATTGTTTTGTTTCGACTTGTGCATGTTCTGTTTCAGATAAGCGCCCCTTCAGTGTAATGATTATTGTGCGACGGGACGAGGGAGCCTTGAGCGTACAGGTGGGTGAGACAGCTGCGTAGTCGCGGCCGGATTGGCACCTAATTACAATCTTTGCATAAGGCAATCCCGAAATTGTTATTTGAACTTGCAACTCTTGAGTAATCCTATCGACGGAGTGTCTTGAATGCTTCGCCCCGTCTAACCGCCCAGGTCCGGTTAGTCGGGTTAAGACAGGCTTGGTGGCGCCCTCATTATTTTACCGTTAGTTACCGACCTTCTGGCCGTTACCCTCAGATAATCTCGTTAAAGGACCCGCCCATCTCCACTGAAAGTCTAGCTCGGCCTAACTTGTTGCGGCGTGGGTGGCGGCCTAGGAGATATTTCGTCCCGATTTCGTCAGTTACGGCCCGCGCCGGCCGTTTCGTTATTGTATGAGCCGGTGCGGTGTCGTAAAGTCAGTTTAAGACAGTAACATATGTCAAATTCGAGGTTAGCAGGTTAGGTTTTGTTTGTTATTTGACACAGACTGACGCAAAACATAACCTGCTAACCTCCAATTTGACATAGACTTACAGTTTTGCCAATTTTAAGTTTAATTTTAGACATAACTCAATCAGTTATTGCTGATGGGAACAAAAATGGCGGCGATAGCGGCATTTTCACGGATCAAAGAATGGCGGTACTCTCCTATATCTACTGACTCTGGCAATAGCAAGTAAAGAGCGCTCTTTTAAATTTGACGTAAAAGTCGGCCCTGAAGAGTTCATTGTAAACGTACCACATCAGCTGTTTTAACCGAATGTTTCTTTGCGTTTGTTGTCATTTAGTAAATTGTGTATTTCGTTAGTGAAATATCTACGTAAGTACAGTACAGATTGTTTTAATAATTTTAACTAAACAGAATCTTTCTTTACAGAACATTATAGCTTCTCTAAACAGACAGACGTATTCTATAACCTCTACCTGTCAGTTATTTGTGTGTGGCAATGTAACCTCTTCAATTAAAATGGTTTTGCTTCAAGAACATAACATTTTTATGTTCAAATCCTATTTTCGTAACGGCCGTCAAGTTGATGGAATATGGCAGTACTCAATCCACGATTGAAGAAGTTCGGCAGAAATTTCCAAACCTTGCCTTGCATTTTTGCACTTTTCGTTGTTCCTTGAATCACTGCCTTGAAGTTTTCTGTGGGACTGGATCAGTTTCACACAAAGAAGGCAGCGGTCATCCTCCGAGAAGAACGGCAGAAGTAGTGAAAATGTAAGACAGATTATGGAAGATGCCCCTCGAACCTCTGTACGCCATTTGTCTCAACGAGTTCAGTTGGCCTCTGCCACAAAATATCAAAGAAATATATCCACGTTTATCCCTACCGTTTTCATTCTGTACAACAATTACACGAAGCTGTTATCCTCAGCGTGTTGAATATTGCCAGTAGTTCCTAAATACCCTTAATGACGATTTATTGGAGAACACTTTTTCACGAACGAGGCCTGGTTTTATTTAGATGGATACATTAATTCTCAAAACATGCGTTGGTGGAGTTCGGAGAAGCCTAATTTTATGGTAGAGACACCTCTTTATCCTCAAAAAATAGGAGTGTGGGCGGCTATTTCAAGGCGTAGAATAATTGGGCCATACTTTTTTCCAGGTAAAAGTAAGACAAAAGTGTTCATTTGTTGAAAAATCAACGAAGATTTGTTTCAGGCACTTTGACTGGAGAAGAGTAGTGAGAAGAGCTTTTACGGCTCTTTTTCGAAGGGCTTCATGATGATGAACTCAGGTTTGGTTTTTTCCAAGAAGACACTGCGCACACAACATCTGATACCTTAAATGTGATACGAGAATTTTTCGACAGACGAATTATTAGTGGAAACACCAATATCTTATCCTGTCAGATCTTGCGAATTCAGGCCATTCGATTTCTTTATGTGGCCATATTTAAAGAATTCCATTTTCCAGCAACCATGACCTAAATGAACTGCGGCATAGAATATTGGAGAAAACTAATGAAATTTATAACAATCCGAATATGCTAATAAATGTCACCAATGGTATTGTGCGAAGAGTTCGAGCATGTATGGGTGAAGGCGGTGAACATTTTGATTATTTGTTATGAATTCTTTTTTATCGAAATTAATTACAGTTAAGTTATTTTCATTTAATGGAAATGTAGTGTTTTAAAGTTAGTTTTAAACGTTTGCATTTGAATGCTTTCTTGTTGTTAAATCTGTTTATAAAGGTAGGGGTAGGTACGTTTTGTAATATGTTTACGATGAACTTTTCAGCGCCGACTGCGACGTCAAATTTAAATGAACACACGTTAATTCTTTCCTCACAAAGGAACATGGACGTCACTTATGGGGAACAAACATTTAAATAAAAGTATTATACCACATGTCCATTAAAAAAAGCGGCTGTGGAAATTCAAAGGTATGAATAATATGTTGGCGGCACTGTAAGTCTATGTCAAATTTGAGGTTAGCATGTTAGATTTTCCGTCAGTTTTGACACAGACTGACGCAAAACCTAACCTGCTAACCTCGAATTTGACGCAAAATCTAACTTGCTAACCTCGAATTTGACAGTGACATTACCATTTAGTAAAGTGACATTTCTATGCACCAAAGTGCCACTTTATTAAACGATTTTGAATTTAGTAAAACAGCACATTATTACACAAAATGCGAAATAATACCCAACCGGGTTAGCTAAAATTATCACCAGAAGAGGAACTAACAATCATGAATTTCGTTGTTTTTAAAATTTGTTTTGTAACTTCTTTCCTGAAAACCATCCACTTTTGCTTACCATCTTGGAAGAACACGATGCAACACCGCGATTGGCAATCATTTTCTTGTGTGGGACAGTAGTCGATATTTGTTGAAGACGATTACTTATTGCTATAATTCCATCCATCCCGCTCCTGCTGTTATCATCGAATTGGTAAGTCAAGGCAAATTATTATTTTTCTGTATTTTATTATTTGTTGTTCACGATCTATTACTTAATTAAGTTTATTGCTGTTTTGTGTACATGCTATGAAAGCTTGTAGTAACAGTATCCCAATAATATTGTAAATTTAAGTTGATTAAATTAAACTGTTTATTGCAAATAACAAGTTATTGTGCTCAGGGCCGGCGGTTGACCTGGGTAGTATGGGTAGTACTACCCACTCGAAAATATCCGTGTGGGTAATTACCCATTCGAAACGTTCGAACAAAACCAAGTTTTTCAAGTCTTTAAAAAATTTTGCAACTGGTAAAACGAAAGATGCGGACGAAATCGTGGAATTCTATGGAGAAGATTTTGACAAATCGCGACTAACAAATGATAGAGATTTTTTTACAAATATCATGAAGCTTGAAGGGGAAGAAGCAACTGATTTGAACACTATGGTAAAGTTTCTCAGGGAAAATGAACATTATATGAAAATCGTTCCCGACTTCGTGCTTTTTCTGAGACTAATAATAACAGTACCGGGATCATCTTGTTCTAATAAAAGAAGTTTTTCAGTTTTGCGTCGAATAAAAAATTATTTAAGATCGACTATGGCACAGAATCAGCTAAACCACGTTGCTATTTTGCATTTCTACCCGGATTCAGGTGATGTGCTCGATTTAGAAACTTTAATGGATGAATTTATTGTTCGTAATAGAAAACGAACGTCTGGTTTCGCCCTACGAAAATGATTTATTTGTACCGTTAGACGAAAGCAAATTAATTGAACTTTGTGACATCTCAAAGTATATTTTTATCAATTTTTGATCGTAACCCTGTATCCCTCATCCATTCATATGAGTGTATTGTGAAAAATTACTTGGAATCCCCCCCCCCCCCCCCCCTTACTACCCACTCGGGCTAAAAGTGTGACGCCGGCACTGATTGTGCTTAAGTTTGTTAGAACATAGAAGATAGAAGTATTTCTGAAAGACGAATTATTTTAATAAATGTGTTACATATCGTACTACCACATTGATATTGTTATTGTTAAGGATATCTATTTACAGAATGTTCAATAACTGTATAATTATGACTAATACGTTCATTTAAGATTACTATTTTTATCAAAAATCTATCATATGATCTCTGTGCATTTGTAGTTCATTAAAATCTTGCTAAATTCGTCGATATCCTGCTTATGTTCCTGGCGTTCAATTTGGAGTTTCATCTCCATCGCTTTAAGTGTTTCTTCTAACAGCTCCAAGCGGTTCTCTGATCTGTTCTCCGATTCTTTGGATCTTAAGCTGTAACTGCTGTAACTGCTTGACAAGGCATCTTGCTGTTCCAGCTGCAGACGTGCCACCTTAGCCTCCAACTTTGCAGCACGTTGTCGTTCAGTTCTCAACTTGGCTTCGGTTGCAGCATGGGCCACCCTTTCTGTTTCTACACGTTCATTGACTAGCTTTGTTAATTCAAGGAGTCTCAGTCGTTCTGCTTCCAACTGCTTGATTGCTCGGGTATCTGTCTACAATTAACTCGTTACATTTTATGGCATTAAAACCGCAGAAGTTTAACTTACTTCTTCCAATTTAGGGCTGAAAGGTTGAGGGTTTCTTAATTTTTTTCTTAAGTTTTCAATTTCTCGCCTTTGTTCGTCAAGTTCGGCAGTAAGGTTGTTCATTTTACAAGCTTGCTTAGAAATTTCTAGTTGTAGGTTTCTGTTCTCCTCTTCTACTTTTTGGATAATGCTGTGTTTTTGACGTATAGCCTCATTTTGAATGTCTTGTGACTGTGCTACTTTGGTCTATGAAATAGATTAAGGAAATTTAGAAAGGAAAGTAAAAGTGATAAATATATAATAAATAACATTCTAAAATAATAGAAAATGAATGGTGAAAGTCTGAATTGAGGAAATAGAACTACTTTTAGGTAATTCTTACGTTAAAAATTGCAAGCTATTCCAGTAATTTGAATCTTCTGGAAAAACTATGTATATGTTTTTCTACTAGAAAGTGAATATTGCATGTGACAACTGATTCTCCCTCTTCAGATGCTATAGCAGGTTTAGACCCAACAAAAAGTAGAAATTAATTAATATATAAAATAAAAGATGGAAAAATTAGTAGCAAAACAGAACCATATGTGCAAGAAAATAAAGAAAGATAGATCAATAAATTAAGTTGTAAAGTGTACATAACAGAAAAGAATAATGTTACAGAGGTATTGGATATTTAGAACAAGATTTAATTAGGAGGGAATCCAAGATAACACATTTATGCTCCAAAATTAACCAAAAATAACGATATAACTTAAACATATTTATTCCTTATTCTACTCACTGTCATTAATAGCTTTATTGAAATATGTGGTTTAGAAATAACCGGATCTCGAGGCAGGTATCGTGTTGATGTTTGGATAATGTTAGATAATGATACAAGACCTGACCTGAAATAACGCTACTGTTTAGAAATATGAGTGTGTACTGAACGTCATGTTTCATCAATGTACACAACATTTCAAGAGCAAGAGGCTTTGTAAACAGATGGAATTTAATTTTTCCTTGGGTGATGGAAGAATCTCTTTCGATGTTTTGTTTTCAAAGACACTTTCCTTTGCGATTGCTGACATGGTGGATATAGGGACAAAAGACTATTGCTGCTCGAGGATCAGTTGTGAGAGATTTTGGTTGTTGTGGGTGTAACATCTAAGCGCAGTTATGGTAATTCTGCAACTGAAATGAATACAAGAGAAAGTAAATATTGAAACACAATAAAATACAATAATTATGCTTAAACCAAAGCACAATAAGATATAAGACAATAATACCATAGTTGGTTGCAGTTCTGAGTATTCAGATTATCTGCAAAATCAAACGAAACATCGGCCGAGGAATTACAAACCATTAAAAACGTATCCACTCATTGGTAATTAACAACAAATAGTACAACGGAACTGCAAGCAAATGTGATTACGTTAATCTACAGTTGCAGAACACAATTTCACATAGTCAAGTCGATTAATAATAAGTAGCTTGGATTAAAGATCCTAGCTAAATTAATGAGGAAACGTCGTAATACATAGTGAATTTCGCCGAGTGAAAGAAGGCAATATATTAAGGTGATATGGTAATTAAAGTAAATAAAAAATTTGTAGAGGCAGTGATAAATTACACTTTTTGTCGGCATATCAGGAACGGGTTTGAAGAAACAGAAGCTCTGCAGTTAATAAAAGTACCGGCTTTCTCCTTTTTTCTGGGGTGACAGAAATGGTACATCAGGAACGCATCGAGGTGTGTACAAAACGGAAGCATACGACATACAAAGAAATCTGGGACTTAGAAACCAGAATTTATCTGCTTTTAGAAGCAACTTACCCCACAAAATGATAAGTGTGGCGGAGTTGCCCCAATCAAACCTCAAGTATAGTATGATCAAAAATTATTTTCATCTAGTATGGCTATAGAATAGTTCCTAATTTATGAATGCAACTATACACCACTGAAAAATCAAATGTCAAGTTTGACATTTAAGTATAGTAGTATGTTATATCATGAGGGACTAAAGTGCACCATTTAATCCTGCGAGTGGAGTTTGTTGCCTCGAGGGCGGAGCCCGAGGGCAACAACCACTCAAGGGATTTAGGCACTTTAGTCCTGAGGTATATACGTTATTTTTTGCACTTTTGAGAACATTATCATCAAACATTTCCAAAATTTGGAATCTGTCAATTTGGAAACTGACAATTACATTTTATTAAAAACTGAATTGCAGCAGGTCCTAGATAGCCTGAATCAGTTGGCAGTACTGAACTGTATTATCAGTATATGTCAAATTCGAGATTTGCAGGTTAAGTTTTGCGTCAGTGCGTGTCAAACAAAACCTAACCTACTAACCTCGTGTGTACATAAATTTACCATAGTTACGGTATCATTTTTACTTTAGTCCCTAGGGATTAAATGAGCTACTTTAGTCCCGGAAGTGCAAAAACGTAGTTGCATTCATAAATTACTATTACTATTACTAACTATCATATAGCCATACTAGATGAAAATAATTTTTCAGTCGCTTAAACACGATGTGTGATCGAAACAGTAACGTGACAACTTTAACCTTAGTTACCATAACTAAATAGTGAAAATTACTCATATAAAAATGAATTTGTCATAAAATCAGTAGAGTAAAGATATACTTACGGTTAAACATGTAATAACATCATGATCATGTTCACTCTGTTCCACAATTGTAGATATTTTTGCTCGCAACACTGAGTATTCTGACTCCAACACCTTATTCCTGGCTTTTGTTGCTTCCAGTTTCCTTTTGGTATCTTGAATACTAGTTTTCAATTCTGTATTTTCTTTTGTCAAACTGTCGAGTCGTTTATCCCATTTTGTTGTCTGCAAGGGCGCTACATTACCCACGCTATTTCCTATTATAAAAAATACATTTAATTGGAATTCATTTGTACAACAGTACATTTCTATTAGCAAGGATGCCTTGCTGAATATTCAAATCAATAAAACTGAGAATATTTGAAAAAAGTGACATCGAAGAACCAATGATTCCCAGTTTTGTTTCGAATTCAGGGTGTCTAGCAGATATGGCATTCAAAATTCCCGTATTTTCCCGGTCATTTTATTAGGATTCCCGGATGCTTTCTGGTGGTCTTCCGGTCTGACTTTTTCGGGTATTCATTAAAATAAAAAAAAAACAACAACGACTGTCTTCGCGCGCCCCGTACATTTTTGCAATTATTCCGGATAATCCGAAAATTTTTACGGAAATTTCGCTTATTATTTCCGTAAAATGGCAAAATTTACTGCAAATTCCCTTTGATAGAAATTCCCGCATATTTCCCGCATTTTCAAGGGCACTATCAAATTCCCGTATAATTCCCGGTTTTCCAGGAATTCCCGGTCGCTAGACACCCTGGAATTGTACTATATAAGGTTTTTTTGGAGTAATTCTTAATTTTTGAGAGGCATTGTATAAACTACACTTTTGTTTTTTAACGAAAAAAATCTCGTGGATTTAGATCGGGCGGCCTTGTTGGTCAGTGGAAAGGCCCGTTTCCGATCTACCTGTCATCTCAAAATTTTGCAAATCAAAATTTAATAAATAATGTACCGTTCAAGAATTCCACTGTGTTAAACATTCAAAAGTGCTATAACTTCATAACAACGCCTTTTCCGACTCACCTTTATGGAGACTTTCTCTTAACATGACCTAAAAAATCACCCCCGGAAGTTTATCAGTGCAGTTTTTAAACAAATTTTTTTGTTATAAATGTATAAAAATTACCTGATGTTAAACCTAATATTGATAAAAATAGAGTACTAATTACCTTTCTCTTTTTCTTGATACAGTTTCAGTTTTTCTCTTAAATCACTATTTTTTTGTTGTAAATCGCAAATAATTTGGGCCCGACCTCTCCAGTTTGGGTTGGAATTTACAGTAGTTTGTAAATTTTCGAAGTTCTCTCCCACTTCCTGCTGAAGCAGTTTATTAGCTAGCTTTAGGTCATTTTTCAACTGAGAATTTGAATTTCTGGTTTCACACAGCTTAGCATTCGCCCCATTTAGCTTTTCTTGGAGTATTTTAAGTTGTTCCTCCAACTCATCTTTGGGTTTTTCTGGAACTGAAATCTGCATTAAAACATATTTACCTATTTGTGAATCTGTGGACTGATATGACTATGTTCTCAAAACGGCAGATCTACAGATATGTAGGAGTTGCCTTAACTTTAGTCAAGGATCTTTCAGCTTATGCATAGCGGCATTCTATAATTTCATACAAGTAATAACTAATATGATATTTGATTAATAGATGTTACTATGTGGACATTTTCATCAGAAGTTGTATTAATTTGACTGAGCGAATTCAAACAATATCTCTTTTATTTATCAAAACAACAACGAATAAAGAAGAATGTATTAAAGATTATATCGAGAGATCCAAAAAAAAACTGTTCCTCAGCGGGCTGTGGAAATTCAACGTATGAATATGTTGGTGACACTGTACTTCAATGTCAAATTCGAGGTGAGCAGGTTAGGATTTGCGTCATTTTGTGACATAACTGACGGAGAACCTAACCTGATAACTTGTCGACGATTACATGAAGAATGAGCTTATTACATGTCGGTATTTCCTTCCATAACTAGTTTTAAAATGTAATAGTAGCAACTTTAGAATTATTTAAAGTGGCTTTTCTAAAACTGTAAATTTTACTATATGTTACATCTGTTGCCGCTATAATTTAGTGTCTAATTAATTTACAAATTGAATATGCTAGTGATTAAATATAAAATTCTAAAACAATGGATAAAAATACTAAAAATTACTTTCTCACACATACCAACTTCGTTTACTGCGCTTTTCTCTTTTTCCATATTTAAAATATATTGTTGCAACTTCGAACACTTGGTCTTGTATATTTCTACTTCAGAATTACGCTCTCGTAATTTTTTACTAAGCTCCACTATTTTTCCACTCGCCAGATTCGTTGAGCTATTAGCAAGGCTATTTCTAGGACACATAAGCTGATATTCCTCCAACTGACAACTTAAGGTGTTTATTTTCGTCGTGCTTTCCTTGATTTGTAATTCTGCACTGGATAAATTCTTGTACAGCATTCCATTCTCATGTGTCAGGTACTAAGGAAGTAATCGTCAGTGAGACTCTAAATAGAGCGCGTTATTTACCTGCACTTGATCACGGAGATACTTATTTAGTTCGTCTGGGAAAATGATGTCTTTTGGAATGCTTGGAACAGATAGACTTGTTAAATCTAGATCATCAGACACATTCAGTGTTTTAGTGCAGCTATTGACGGTCTCCATGACTAGAAATAATGGTATTTAAAGCGAGTGTAATATTATCTTTACTTTTTTGACAGACAAAATTGTTAATCAAATTGACGTATTATAGCAAAAAAACTTCAGAACAATCATTAAAATTATCTAGTTAGCTATGATTTGGAAATGATTACAATTTTTTGATTCCTGTCCTCTTTCTTGTCATTACTGTTTATTGTTTGTTTGGTATGGGTAGGGTCTAGGAATGTAGAAGAACAGACATATTAATTACCGACTGCTCTCGATAATCAAAGCTAGAATTTTTCCGAAGTTTACTGTTCATTAATGGGCAAGGTCCAGTGCTATACCAAATACCTTAAATATATATAAACCGTTCAATAGTTATTTGCCAAGTAGGTAGACATGGAATTTTGTTTTTATGTTTAATAAAACTAAAACTCCCTAGAAACTCTTTCTGACACTTTGTCAGAAGCAGCTGTTATGTACAGGAGGCTCACGAAAGTGTCTAATTTGACATTTTGAGGTTAAACATGCAATGTTGCCAGTCCTTTCATACTTTGTTTGCCACTAGGCATAATATGTATGGACATCTCCGTCATGGATATCTATCTGTCAAACAAATTGTAGTACTAAAGTAAATATGCCAAAAGTCATTAAAGGTGACACAAAACTACAAATTAAAAAGGCTTACAGGCATTATAAAGCTGACAGGCCCGACCTCAGTGAAACTGAAATCTTTGCTCGGCTTAGTGACTTTTGGGATGCAAGTATTTATGCATAAAACTTAATTGTTGCTTTAATTTTCGGCTTTGTACTGTTTTAGATATCTGAAAAAACTATTAGAAATATTATGGGGCGGAACAATTTTGAAATTAAACCTTTTGGCCCACGACCTAAAAATGATACATACTATTTGCAACATACGCACTGAAGAAGTAGTTAACCATGCGAGACAAATTGTGCAAGAACAACCACACGTATCTGTTCGCCATTTAGGACAGCAATTAAATGTTTCATATTCAACATCTCATAGGATATTAAGAAGCAATTTGCATTATTTTCCTTACCGGTTGCAAGTGTATCAGAAACTGCTGCCAAACGATCCTCCGGTTAGATTGGAATTTTGTAACTGGTTTATCAATAATTTAGGAAATAACGATAATGCGTTTGAGAAAACTTTCTTTACTGATGAGGCATACTTCTATTTATCTGGCTATATTAATTCACAAAGTATGAGGATGTGGAGCGCTGAGAATCCCAATTTTTATGTTGAAGAACCGCTTCACCCACAAAAAATCGGGGTTTGGGCTGCAATTAGTAAAAGAAGAGTTATAGGTCAGTGGCGTAACTATCATATGTGCAGGGGGTGCGAAGAACCTCGGCGCCGAATCTATATAGGCGCCGCGGTAACGGAGTTTTTAGTGAAAATAAAAGTTTTCCTAGAATAGTGGTTCAAAACGGCAACAGACTATGATACGTGAGCGCCACTGGGCTCTTTTGAGTGCGCAATCTTTTCTCCTCTTGAGTAGATTAGAAGTTCCAGCTCTAGTGTGTGTTTGTGATTCTTAGATTTCATAGTGCATAGTAACATACTATAAATTCAAAGTTTTAAACCGCAAATTTCTGGCGATTGCCTCAGATACAGAGATCATAGAGAGTGCCAAATTACTTCAAACTACGTATGGAACTGATCTCGATGACGGCTTACTAAAGCAAATTGTACAATTTCGATCTTCGTACACAACTAGTATTAAATCTTGCCTATCAGTGAAGGATGTGGGAGAAAAATCTCTGTCTAATCACACATCATTGGCTAGCTTTCCAGATTTGTATACAGCCTATGACATATTTTTTGCATCGCGTCACTACAGCCTCCACTGAGAGATCTTTTTCTAAATTAAAAATTATTAAAAACTTTTTGCTAAGTACGATAAGATGAGCCGAATACGCCTACAGAGGTTTGCATTACTGAGTATTAAGAAAGTAAGAACCAGTACTCTTGGCTTTAATTCACTGATAGATAAGTTAGCTTTAGCAAAGTCTCGCAAAAAAGCGTTGAATTAAAGTGCTATACCTACATATTTATATATCTACTAGCTGGCCCGGCAAACGTTGTTCTGCCCAAAAATAATTTGTCTCTGAAACCCCGTTTCACCACTATAGAGTTTTAATTTTATGTCATGTCCATCGTCTTGGAGTAAATGCCATTTTCGCAATCAACGTCCCAAAAAACCTCAATAACGACACCCATATCGATTGGGTTAGGTTTTCCGTCAGTTTTGACACAAAATGACGCAAATCCTAACCTGCTAACCTCGAATTTGACATTGACGTACAGTGTCACCAACATATTATTCATACGTTGAATTTCCACAGCCCGCTGAGGAACAGTTTTTTTTGGATCTCTCGATATATAAAGATATGGCTCAAAAGCCGGCCAAGATTGGATTGAAAATTTACGCCCTCTGTGACTCACAAACGTTTTATATGTATAATATGCAGGTGTATTGTGGAGCTCAACCACCTGGGCCTTACGTCATCTCTAATAGACCCTACTATATCAAAATATTGGTGGGGGTGAGGGGGGGGGGGTGAAATTTTGGGGTACCCGACAGACGTTGTCCTGTCCGAACGTTGGTTTGCCTGCTATTAGCAGGTTCAGCAAAGGTTTTTTCGATTTTCTAATTTTCGACTTTTTTTTATTTTAAAAAATATTGGGGGCGGTGGGGGGTGAAATTTTGGGGTTATATGTTATGATATGCGAGAAATCATTAAAAAATTTAAAAAGAAAAATTTGACAAAAAATTTTTTAAAAAATTCCTAGAACCCGATTGCAGCGCCACCTACCGGATCCAATTGTGAATCTAAACCATCCAGGGACCCACTCAAACACACACAAAAAATTTCATCAAAATCGGTCCAGCCGTTTAGGAGGAGTTCAGTCACATACACACGTACAGAAGAATTATATATATAAAGATAAGTTTTATTTTTTTTGTGAATTATTTAAATTTGTATTCCTTTTACGTGGTTTTTGTTTTTGTATTTTCATATGTATTTTTATGTTTCATGTTATATTTTGCGAGTGTTTGATTTAATGGTAAAACCTGTTCTACTTTATGGGTCGGAAACGTGGACGGTTACAGAACTGGTAAAGCAGGAATTGCAGGTGTAAGTAAATAGGTGTTTGTTGGCAAGTCATTATTTAGTACAAAGATATTTGGGACCGAACAAATCAGGTGGACATTAATATAGAAATTAGGAGAAGAAAATATGGATGGTTAGGGCATACTTTGCGAAAAAATGAAACTAAAATTTGCAGAGAAGTTTTGATTGGGACCCAGATAGGGATTCAGAAACAGAAGACGCCCGCGAAAACCGTGGAGGAGAACTGTAAAACAAGAGACAGAAAAGACTATAGCACAACTGAGCCAAATAGCAAAGGAAAATGACAACTGGAGCGAATATACCCTATGTCCCAATAGGGAATAATGGGATTATTGTTATTATTATTATGATTATTATGTTATATTTAATAAAATATTCAAACATCTAAATGTGTTTTATTTTGCAGTAAGTAACCTTTCATGTTAAGAAAAGAGCTTATTAATTTTCTTTTCAATTGAAAGTGTTGCACGACCAAAAATTACCCCCCCCCTTCCCTCTTTTTTCTGAAACTTCTTGTCTACAGCGGCTATCATTTATTCTTGCACACCGGCGCCAAACCGTCTTGTTACGCCACTGTTATAGGTCCTATATTTTTTAAAGGTAATTGAGTGCAGTAAATTGTAATATTTAAATATTTTTGTATACAATTTATAATAATAAAAAAACTACTTTCATTATACCATTATGCCTACTCAACAAAGTATGAAACGTATTCAGAATCAGCAATTTGTCTTTCATGAAATTTATCTTAACCAATACTAAAAGTGGCACAAAATCCAAAACCAAATCTGGCAACCACGTTTTGTACATTAACATAAAATTATCATTTTATATAAAATGAGCATAACCTAACTTTTGTTAATGACTGACAGCATATTTACAGGGTGAAATTCATCACCCTAACATGGCCTCCTATCTGGAAAATAACTATTGAACGGTTTATATGTTCATATACTTAAACAAAATCTTATTGCAGTTCTTCAGAGATAATACAACAAGTGCTAAAAGTTGATGTTTATGCACGAGACATGAAAATTATGAAACGAAGCCGAAGGCTGAGTTTCATAACATGTCGAGTGCAATAACACTTTTAGCACGAGTTAGCATACAATATTTTTTCTACGACCTTAATTTTACTGTTATTAATCCGCTAACGCAAGAAGTAACTAGAATAGCTTTACAATCTCACTTCCAGTTCGAAATTGTAGTTTTATAACCTCACTTCACTTTATAACACATGTGCTAAAAGTAAATAGCTGATCTCTTTAAACACGCTAAATTATAAAACGTCACTTTTAGTGAAAAAAGCTAGCGCTAAAAGGCCTACTTTTAGTGGTGGTCGTAGAAAAAATATTATACACGGCCAACATTATAAATGTCTGATAATAATCATACAATTTTGGAAAGTCATTATAAACTAGCATAGGCTATTAGAAAATCTAAAAGACAATGAATTGTATGCTCAAGGACAAAAACATGTCATATATGTTTTCCTAACAGTTTCTTCTTCTTCTGTCTCTTATGATAGGCTGCTTCTGGCACATTAAATATGGGTCTATGAACTATCTTTGGGCATACCCTGAATAAAATCTAACCAAAGATTATGGCCTAACTTAGGCATGTTAAACATGAGGCCCGCGGGCCGCACAAAGGCCACTGTAGTGATACGCAAAATCTGTTAATTGAAGTAATGTAGGTAATTTAGAATTTTGAATATCGTTCTTGTCTACCTTACAACAAGACGGCTCATCGTAGGTCGACGAAGGGAAATTCCCGTGTGACGCAGAACGCAGCTGGCAGCGGAGACGCTAGAGGCAACGAGGCGTGAGAATCACAAAGCTGACGTAATGAGAGCACATGGAAAAATTGCTGCATGGACAACATCCCCATGTTTAGCCATAATGTCGCCACTGATTACGGGAAACCACACATTACGGAAATTCTGCAATAATTTTTATTAGATGACTTCAATTAGTTGCCGTGTGCGGTCGTCATGATAACACACATGTACTAATATGAGAGACCCTTAGTTTAACATGCATAGCCTAACTCATTTGAATTAAGAGTAAGGATACCCATATTTAGGATGTACAACCACTAAAAGTCTGCAATATAAAAGTATCACGCGGTGACTGGTTAACTTATAATAAACCACGGATATGGCTTTGGAATGTATCTTCGTTTAATTGATTTTAATTCTGATTTTAATTGATATGAACTTATTACGTTAGAGTACCGTCGAGCTGTCTGCATTTAAGCCGAACAACAATAAAACCACCAGCTGCTCGAAGCAAATAAAACAGTTGAATGACGCCACGATGTCTGTCGCTGACCAACGCTAATAATCTAACGGGTGTTCATAAACAGTCGTCATCCCAGTTGCTTTGAAAAACAAAATGTTATATCTTTGATTAATTCGTGCAACACAATGAAACGTCATTGAGTACTGTCATAGCGCAGTTTTTCTCAATTATAATAGACATACGTTTTTGAAGTCAAAACCTACTGGGATGACGACTGTTTATGAACACCCGTTAGAAACGTTACCTGATACACGACGGGGTCATGTTTGATGTCAAAATGCACGGATTTAGGTCTGCTACAACATGATGTACATCAAATAATTCTGCTTGGCCCCTGGAAAAACTTATAGCTAAATTTAATAAAAAACACAATGTTGTTGCGCTCTCGGCGGTAGTTTAGGTTAGCGATTTAGGTTAGTTGTTAGGTCTCGATGAATTTTTTTCAGAGAAAAATACGAGAAGCGAGTATGTTCAACGTTACATTTTTATGTTCAACGTTACATTTTTGCGCATGCACAGTAGACCTGAACGTCCACCAAATTTTTGCGAGTCAAGTTCAGTATACGGTCCGGTCGTATTTTTTTCTCTGAACGTAAAAATGTTGTGGGTGCCGCTATCGTCTCGTAATGTTTAAAGCAATGTTGTTGCGCTCTCGGCGGTTCAGGTTAGCGGTTTAGGTTAGTTGTTGCGTCTTGAAGAAGTTTTTTTAGAGAAAAAAATACGACCGGACCGTATACTGAACTTTTACCCTAAAACATAGCAAATTGAACTTAAAGTGATTCTATAGTGCTAGAATCGGCAGCAAAATTCAGATAAACTCTTGGGGCGAACCCTACCTGTTCGCTAGAGCATTGGGGACAAGTTCTCCGGCCGAACTATTTCCGTTCGCCGACAGCTCGGGAGACAAGCACTCTAGGCCGAACCATTTTTGTCTACCTAAGAGGGTTGACAGGCAAGTTCTCCAGGCTTAACCAACTCGTTTAAGGGCCTGGCCACCTTCTTTGTAGCCAAATCTCTTTAAGTTCGCATATACTACAGTAGAACCTTAGACTCGCGATAAAGTTTCGCGTCCGCAATAGCGCTGTTCAGGTCCAACTTCTCGCTCGCAGGCACTACTCATCTGCAGCATCCTCGGCAGTTGCACTTCTTGTGGTTGCCCTGAAGCTACCCCTGCAGCCGAAGACCGAACCAAGTTTCGTCTCCTCATTACTCCAGTTCAGGCCGAACCATTCGTTCGCCGCGCATTACGCACCTGCAGCACCCTCGGCAGTCACGAGCTTTACAGTCCCGTCCAGGTTGAACCTCTTAACGCCCGGCATTATGCTTATGCTTATGCATCCTCCAGGAGGCCGACCCGTTGGTCATGACCGTAACCACCACGTCCAGGCCCTGAGGATTTTATTTTTCTCTTTCTAGGTAGCGCACTGTGGTTGGCCGCCTCATGTACCTCGGAATCACGACTTCATAGAAAAACCACACCCGCAGCCAGTGCTCAATTACGGCCACCACTTAATTAGTGATTATTGTATATTTATATACGTATCTATCTCAATGCAAATAAAATCAAACATCACAATTTTCACTTCAGTGATTTGATTAACGCGCCAATTCAATGAAGACTATTAAGGCACCACATTGCGGCGCCTTTTATGTTATAATTGTTGTATGTTGCAATGGTATTTATGCATGTAAATGGTTTTATCTTACAGTAGCGCCTATTACCATACATTATACAACTGTTTTCAGTGACTAAAATGAAGTTTTATTCACAGGTGAATTTTCATTATTTACAAGCAAATTGCGCACTACGCGCACGTAAAATAGGATACGCGAAAGGTCAACCTCCGATCCGAGCGCTAAGATAAGAAAAACAAAACCTAAACAAATATAAACATCTGTGAAGCCGGAACGTGCCACAGACAGACACACATTAAGGAAAATTATATTATAGATACTACCGCATTGTTGGTAGCACTGTCAAGCTATGTCAAATTCGTAATTTTCAGGTTAAGTTTTGCGTTAGTCTGTGTCAAATAACAAACAAAACCTAACTTACGAACCTCCAATTTGCCATAGACTGACAATACACTTCTGTACTGCCAATACACTTCAGTACTGTCAAACGTATGTCACAAATCATAGGCGACTAATTATAAATTTATTTCGCGACATATTCTGACTGCGCAAACTATTTAGGCATTAAGAATTGCTACTGTAAGATAAAACGTCGTATATCACACGTGAGCGAAATGCCATTATAAGCTCGTGAGAAATTGTATCGCTCGTGCTGGGGCACCCGCGATTCAAAATTCTCACTCGCAAATAATGATGCATTTCTCTCACTTATAATATAATCTACTATTATTTTATAAAAAATATTTCTTATGCTACTAGCAATCGCATTTGATTTAGTTTTATTTAAAAACATCTCTTTTTAAAACGAATTCATGTAATTCATATGTCCTTTTTATTAAATTATTGGGTCAAATTCAGTATACGGTCCGGTCTATTGCGCATGTGCTGAGAGGGGAGTATATAAACATGTTGTGGGTGCCGCTATTGTCTCGTAATGTTTAAAGCAATCTTGTTGCGCTCTCGGCGGTTCAGGTTAGCGGTTTAGGTTAGTTGTTAGGTCTTGATGAATTTTTTTTAGAGAAAAAATACGACCGGACCGTATTCTGAATTTTTACCAAATTATTAATCATCGGTATTACGAAATATCACTAACTCCAGTAGAACACAAGTACTCCTAATAGGTTGGGATCTCACATTTACAATGACCATTGTTGTATCTGAAAATTGATTGCTTTCTGTTTTCATAAAACCTTACTTCAAAAATCAAATGTCTACTTTCTATCTGTCAATCTCATTTAAATTTATGAATGTGCGAATTAATTATAAATACAAATTTGTTACTATATGTCATTCATTAAACACCATAAAAACGGTAAGTAATTCCATTTCAATTGTTTAACTTTACTATTTATTGCTTTTCTTTCAAGTTTTTATACATATAAATACCTGCCACTTGTACAAGAATCACAATCCACTTCCCTCCAGATCCAACAGCATTCAGGCCGCTTACAAGCAAACAAACAAAGCGAATGTTTGTTTGTTAATGGACAAGGTCTAGGCATGAAAAGTACCAGATACCTTAGACAGCGACTGCTTTGATTGTATGGTCAAAATCCGAGATTAAGGAGTTCCAACCCTAGCAAAGGACCTTTTACATGCTACACATCGTAGTAACATGGGACCCACAGCTTGACATCACTTCCGGATCATGTTAGTTTGTAGAGGCTTTCATCCGCATTTTTATTTTTAAAAACCTCACCGGGACCGGGGATCGAACTCGCGACCTTAGATTAGTAGTCATAATGGTTAACCACTGAGCTACCGACCCTGGCCAAAGCAAATTTAACGAGCGGGAATTTTTAATTTTTAATGTAACATCACTTACCACGTTGACTACGATGCAAATATTTGATTAAACTAACACGACTCGCTACGGGCCTCACACTTGAGGGCGTGGTGGCGGTCCTTAAGACGGCGGCGATGGCCGTTTACTTTTGCCCAGCTCAGCGGATTGGAGGCGGGGCAACCAATAGCAGCGATCTGCGGAGACAAGTACAGCCAGAATAATGTGCAGTGATTTATTAATCCCAGTTCACAACGTTTATAGGGTATACAACTGTCTTTATTTACAAGCATAAACATAGGAACCAATAAACATAGACTAACAAACGTGCTTAACTACTATATACAACCTAATTACAAGAACTCCCTAAAATGAGGCGAATGTCTTGGTCGAGCAACTAATTCTATACCTAGAGCTAAAGTGTTTTGTCTCTGTCCGCCTCGCGAGTGTCCTGGCTACGCGCACTAACACACACCCGCGCACTGTGTTTCTCCACGTCCTACCGGGGGCATGCAAGCTCGTCCCCTGGGGGCGGCGGCGGCGTGGACAACGTCGGGCTCCCGGGATGCGACGGGGCGTGGCGACGAAGGGCCGAGGTGAACGTAGGCGCAGACGAGCGTTTCGTCGGTGGTCCCTTCCTTCCGGATTGGGGGCAGCAGGACCTCTCGCAGGGGCTGGCGATATGCGGACGTCGAGCGCGCTTCTTCCCACAGCGCCTCGAATTCTGCTACCTCCGCGGGGTAGAGAACGAACTCTACACCGAGTAGGCGGGGGCGGCACGTCAGGCGGAGCTGTTGGAGGCGGAAGTACGGACGTCCTTCAGGGGTGGGGACTTCGTGGGCCTCTGACCCTCTTGGGGTGTTGTGTGTTTCTCGGAGGCGGCGATGGCCACTGGAGAATTCTGGATCGTCGGCACCGCTGATCCTTCTCGGACAGAGGTGAGCGGGGCGAGGTGGGAGGCGAGAGCCCAAACAGCCTGTCTAGCTGTGCTTGATGGCTAAAAAAAATATATGTACACGACGGTTACCAAACGCCGTCCCTCGTGGCGTAAGCGAGGTTCGACAGGCCCTCTTCTAGAAGGTCAAGTGAATGTGAGCGTGGCAGCTTACTCGTTGTCCATTGACGTGAGGGAAAGGGGCGGTAGTGCTGCAAGGCGGGGGCGGCGGGGCTGCTGGAGGTGCAGCGCGGCGCGGGGCAGTACTGGGGGCGACCTGGACGGCGGCGATGCGGCTGAAGGCGCTGCGAGGAGCCGGGCTGTTGTTACAGCGATCTGGAGGGCGGCGATGCTGCTGCAGGAGCTGCGACAATGGCGGCGGCGACCGGATTAACCTGGAGGTGCGGCGACGCTGCTGCAGGAGCGGCGACGAAGGCGGCGGCGACGGCGGCTATGGAGCTCGAGATGAAGCTGGGCTCTTGGGCTCGGCAGACTTCCAAAACCAGGGGTCGATCAGAAGCTGGAGGAGACTCGAGACCAATGATCAATCGAATGAATTTGTTTGGGCTCGTTGCTGCTTATAAGCAGAATCCACTTCCGCAGCTTCCCCCGTTTTGCCGAGATTTTCGGTGGTGGGAACTGTTTCTGCGCTTGGTCAATTTGAAACAAGTCTTTAGCTCCTGCTATTTGTTTCCCCATTTAGTCACTTCCGGGCCAGCCTGTATATTTTCACTTGAGTTATAATTCGCTGTATTTCAAACGATATCAAATTGTTCGCCCAAAAGTGCTGGATTTGGTTTTCCGAAATTCACTTGTTATGGCTTTGCGCCAGCGAGCAGCTGTTCCGTTGTTTTGCGGGCATTCTATTTCTGCATTCGGTTGAAGTTACTTGCTTCTACGAAGGCATTCCTGCCTGCTACAGCACCAATTATTAATTAACTTCGTTTGTGAGCTGATGACTAAAATCAGGTATGTCTACGCTACTTGTTGATATTCATTTTAGTAATTTCCCGTTTTTTTATTAGCGCTTTGACGTCATTCTTTGACGATATTCTTCAACGTCACTTTTAAACGCCATTATTAGATGCCGTTTTTAGACGACTCTTTATTTGGGTTTCCTAATTAACACCCTAATCAATAACTTGGACCCGCAACTCCTTTCTGGAATGTTATCTTGAGCTTGCCAAATGGTACAAGGAACGTCCGTTCCATTATCAAATTCGGCCACGAGTTCGAGATTGCTGTCGGCTTATGCTAAGCTAATCCTGGACCAATTCAGTGTCTGCCGGCAACGTTTTTTATCACCACCCAGGTTAGTATTGTTTCAACTTTTGTTGATAACCACGTCCGCCTATGAATTGTTAGCTGAATCGATTGTAACGACGCTTCCGATTTACAATTTACAAATTTAAACTACGCTTTACAAATTTAAAACGTAATATATTAATTATTCACAAATCTACGCTTTACACATTTAAAACGTAATGTATTAATTGTTCATAAATCTATGCTTTACAAATTTAAAACATAATGTATTAATTGTTCCCAAATTTACAATTACAAATTTAACGTTTTGCTAAATGAATACGTATTAAGAATTTTGTAAAAAGTTTCCTCACGCCATTTTACTATCATTACCGAGATAACGGTTAAAACATATGACAGTGGTAAGCTTACTCCTTCATTGAGTTGTGATCACATTCAATCCAAGAGCCCAAAAGAGGTTCGCATATTTTTTGTGCGTGCTGCATTTTCAGCATTAGTAATATACTGTATTATATACTGTATTTAAACCTTGTGATAAACAATTTACAGACCTAATTACGATGTTGCGAGCAACCATTAATTATTAATTAAATAAACCTAATTGTTGCTGTAATTTTATTTATTTCTCGAAATCTGTGATTTTTGGCGTCCTGTGTTTTTTTTTACTATTATTAAAAGAGCTTGCAGCAGTTCAGATGATGATCGAAATTTGCGACCCAAGGCCACCGAATTTGAAGCTAGCTATGTCATTGCGGTGAGTAAGAACATTTCAGAGCTACCGTGGTGTATAAATGATAAGGGGGTTGATCTGCGATTATACTACCATAGATTATTATTAGTAATCGATCGCAGGTTGTCTTCTTTATTGTTTCAAATTAATTGTGCTGTAATGTGTTAACTTAAGATCCGTGGTCGCTTTTAACCCGCTCATTGTATTGTCGACGCAATTTCCCGTCGAATGACACCAAATTCGGGTTGTTTCCGTTCAGGAATAAGCGATGTATTTTTATTCGCGGCTTTCTGTTAATTTGTAGATCAATATTTTCGCGAAGCTTGCTTAAATCTTCATTTTAAGAGTACTTAGCTGCCCGGGACGGGCGTATTCCTCCCGGCACTTAATTTTGTTGTAGCCTCCGGGTTAATTCAGCCCATTAACGAATAGTTTAATCCTTTTCGGCGTGCTTTGTTGTGTGATTCTGCGATGAGGAATTTGCTTAGTTCGCGAGTTTCCTTTGTTCTGCAAGTGCCCGGGTTTAGGCGTGCAAGCGGTTCGGCGTTTTATTAGGGTACTTTTGCTGCTTGCTAACCGTCCGCTTTTGTCGGCGGCTGGATTTCCTTCAACGGCCGATTTTATTTCTTATTTTGTGCAGGTTTTATTGTTTTATTGGAGTGCGCTCTGCTGGGATTTGTATTTTTAAAACGAAGCGCCCGGCGAGGCAAAATTTGCTTTAAAATTTCTTTTTCTATAACCATTTAAAAATGAACAACTTTCGTCACGTTTTACCCCAACCGAAAATGCCAGTTCCGGGACCAGTGATAGAATATCCCGTAACGTTAACTTTCGTCTCTAGTGACGAAAGTAAGTTGTTGCAATTTCAGATATTAAATGCATTCTTCCATATCCAATTGTAATTCAATTTTACAAAGCACAATGGAAAAACATGATTTAGCACAAAAAACGTGTAAATTGACTTTGTATAACGTAATAAATGCAAAATACAGTTATAAAAATGATCACGAAATTGGCAGGACGTCTCATCAAGTAGCCTTGCTCTCGGTCGGTAGTGTTTTAGTTGCTATGCGCCATATTAGTCAGAGTTGTCAATTGCGCGATACAAACACAGGCATGGTATGACAATTAGCTTTTCTCACTGGTTACTTTATCTGCATTAAAAAAGGGGTATATCCCTAAATCCCCGATTTCGTCAAGATCACTTTAAAGATAATTGAACTTTCTCAAACTTTTTATACACCTATATAGTAAACCATGGTTATAGAAAAAGTATAGTGTTTTACTCGTCGAAAAGCATTTTCTGCAACTTGAGAACATTATCAAACTCGGCTCTGTTCTCTCGTTTGCAGAAAACGCTACTTTCGTCACTCGTTAAACAATATACTATTTCATAACACCTACTTGTTATTTGTCAATAACAGAACTGTCAACCTGACTGAAAAAAACCTAGGCCCTAGGCTGTTAATAGTATATTTCAAACCAAGGTAAGAAAGTGCAGTCTTGCATACCGAGCGCAAAGTTTATAAACCGAGCCGAAGGCGAGGTTTGTAATTGCGCAAGGTGACAATATCCTGCAAGATATGCAGCATGTTTTCCGATTTTATGCTGTTTTCAAAATGTTTCTAAACAGTTTTATTCATAAGTAACTCTGAAAACTTAAAAATTTTGTCGTTAAAAAATCGCTTTACTATTTATACTTTTTGAGGTTAAGTCCACTGAGGTCAAACTGTAAAAAGCAGTTTTGGTTGGATTAAAAAATTTTCAGATTCTCCTGTCGTGAGTACGCATGCGCGAGAAGTTAATTTAATTCCTTCGAATGAAGGGCCACTCACGGGGCCACTTAAGGTTTCGGTACTTACCTGCATCAAAAGGATGTGAACACTCACAGAATGCATTGCTAATTCCTCGTATAAACAGACTGTAACACAAGCCATAAAGTCAATTATCCGTCAACTATCAATATGTCAGCTGTCAGAACCAGCACGCGTCAGCAGTCAGCTAACATGCGGTACAGTTTCTTCATAAAAATTGCATGATTTACTTTCTTACCTAGGTGAGAAAAACGAACTTTCTTACCTCAGATGAGGTGAGCAATGTCTACTATTCTAACCGGCTGGGAAAAAACACTTTATCGTCATCGATGTTGTTATAGCCACTTAACCAAATTAATTTGAGTATCGCTAAGAGCTTGATTACCGCACTGAGTGCGATAATGAATATTACCGCAATATTTTTATATAAAAAAATACATCGAGCCAGAGATTATTGATGATAATAAAATATTGAACAATACACGTTTGCTTATGGCACATAACGAAACTCGTATGATTGCCGCAAATCTCGGCTCACCGCCTCGTTTTGGTAATCAAACTTGTTTGGTTAAGATGCCCATAATCAAACTTGTATCGCTAATATCTATAACAGCCTAGGGCCTAGGCCGTTAAGAAATAACAGAATAGTAACATTTTAACATTGGCAATACTGAAATGTATAGTTAGTGACACCGTAAGTCTATGTCAAATTCGATGTTAGCAGGCTATGTTTTGCGTCAGTCTGTGTCAAAACTGACGTAAAACCTAACCTACTAACATCGAATTTGACATAGACTTACAGTGTCACTAACTATACATTTCAGTATTGCCAATGTTAAAATGTTACTATTCTGTTATTTCTTAACGGCCTAGGCTGTTATAGATATTAACGATACAAGTTTGATTATGGGCATTGTTTCCATATGTGACTCTGATAAGACGAGCTTTCTAACACCCCTTCCTAATACTATTTAACTTTTTCATTTAAATTGCTCTAAAATTTAAATTTTTGTAGGCGTTATGAAAAATATTCACTTATAATACCATGAGTAGTCAAAGTTATGTCGACTATTTTTGCGGTGGTGTCATCATTAGAGTAACTACCAAGTTCTAAGACAAACGAACATAACTTTCAATTGATATTATATTGTTGATAATCATCAGCTGAAAAGTAAAAAAATGTTTTCTGTAGGAATTATATATAAAATTCATCATTATTTCTCAAAATAAATACATTTACTAGCAATGATTTACTATTTATTCAGATTTTTCTGTGATACTCTGCAGTAAACTACTAGCACTTGAGTCACAGTAATTTTCCCCAGCTTGCATGCTCTCAGTACTTTCGCCAAGCCCTTGAGTCAGCAAGCTATTGGTCAAGTTTATATCAGTCTTTAACTTTTTATTGCACTTACGAGTCTCGGACAACTTAAAACTGAGATTGCTTAGCCTGTCTTCCATAAATTTGATTTGTTTCTCTAATTCATATTGAGATTTTTCTGCAATGAATGGAGCATTGATAATTAATACAAGTTATGTAAAAAAACAATAGTAATTCAGCACTTACGAATTTCTCCCATGCCCATTCCCAATGCAAGATTGCTCCGTTGTGAATCCGGACCTTTTATTTTGGGAACGTCTATTTCACAGTAACCCTGGGAGCTTCTGTTAAAATCTCCTATTTTTGTAGTACCTCTAGAATTTATAAAGTCGCTGTCGGGATAATTGGTTTGATATTCCTGCAGCCAAGGATTCAAATTCCCGTTTCCTACTGTTCTGTGTATAACTTCTTGGGAATGTGATGAACTTTCATGTAATTCGTGACTGGATCCCATGAACTTCAATAAAGAAATTAATGGTATGCTAAAGTTTACGGTAGGAAATTACCTACATGCATTTGATCTTTTAAATATCTTCGAAGTTCTTTTGGTATCATGCTTTGTGGCATGTCTGGAATAAATCTATTTTGATAACTGTAAAAAATTAAATAAGGTTTACTACCGTGATGGTTTTCCATAACTGAAAAATAGTTTGACGCATACGTATTTTCTAATTCTATGAAATCAAATATTACCAAAATTATACAGTTTGACAAGATACAAAAATTTTTTTAAATGAAGTTTGACAATTGACAGTGCTATGGTTTCTAAGATCTTGTATTTTATTTATTGTTACTATGTTACTAGGTATTTTTAGTGTATCTATTTGAAAATTACAGTGTTGAAAATTATCTAAAACTTAACAATGAACTTAAGCTTCGTTGAAGGGCAAATCCGCGCATTCAAAATGAAATTTACAAAAAATCCTGTAGTATTTCTTCATAAATACAATAGATAACCTTTTCTTTTATATATCCTCAGTCCTTTTCTCCTCTAGGGAGAGTGGTGGCCACTGCTACATTTGATACGGTGTTGCTCCATTTTGCTCTATCTTGGGCTTCAGCTCCGAGGGTATGTATACTCTTTACCCGTTGTTTTTACTAGTTGGTCAGTCCATCTTGTAGGAGATTTGCCTCTAGGTCGAGTTCCTTCCACCTTTCCTTGGATGATTAGTTTCTCTATGTTTTCAGGGTCTCTTCACATTACATGTACAAAGCAATTTAGAGTCTTCAGTTGGATTTCGCTCGACAAGCGTCGTTTAATCCCAATTTCCTTCAGTACTGATTCGTTCGTTCTATGTTCGGTTCATGACACCCGTAACATCCTGCGCCAGCAGTACATTTTCGTAACATCGATGATCCTTCTTATATTTTGTTTCATAGGCCACGTCTTGCTGGCATATGTGAATATGGGGAATATTAGACAGCGCACCAGTCTAATCTTTAGTTCTTTTGATATATTACAGTATCTTCAGATTTTACTCATCTTTGTCATTGCTGCTTTAGCCATTTGACTGCGTCTCTTAGCCTCGCTTTCTACACTTCCTATGTTCGTTATAAGGTATCCCCGATATATATATTGATGAGCAACATCGAAGCGGCCTATTTGTCTTATCTCCAGTCTGTTTTGGTTTATCCTGTCTACGATCATTATTTTTGTTTTTGTTGTATTTAATTCTAACCCAATTCTTTACTTTTAGTTTCTACTAGCTCGACGAATCTCCGGATCTCCTCATCGCTATTCGCTAGCAAGACGTTCTCGTCCGCAAAGCGTAGATTGTTTATTCTTTTACCGTTAATCGACATACCTCCATCCCATTCGTCTAAAACCTTCCTCATGATATATTCTCCATAGATATTAAATAGTTGGGGCGAAAGTATGCACTTTTGCCGCACTTCTTTTTCTGGGTGAAACTAGTTGGAATTGATCTGATTGATTCTTATTACTCCTGTGGTGCTTTCGTATACATTCGCGATTAGGCAGATTAAGTGTTCCGGTACACCCATTTCTATGAGTACTAACCATAGCTTATCCCATATCACATTATCGAATGCCTTGCGGAAATCGATGAAACAGATGTATACTACCAAATTGTGTTCTCGTGCTTTTTCTATAATTAGTCTCATATTTAATATGTGTTCTAGTACCCCTGCCTTGAACAAATCCCGCTTGTTCCGGGGGATTTTGAGATTGTAGGTATGCCTTTAGTCTCTGGTTAATGACATGTAATACGATTTTACTTGCATGAGATGTTAGTGCTATAGTCCTATAGTTATAGCACTTTGTGATGTTGCCCTTTTTATGTATTGCAATTATCGTCATATTAGTCTAATCTGAAGGCCACGTTTTTGTATGCCAAATATTGTTACACAGTTGATGTAAAATTGCTCTACCTAATTCTTCCGTAGCTTTCAGTGTCTCTACAGTTATCTGATCGGTGCCTGTCGCCTTCTCTTGTCTTAGTTTTTTTAGGGCCGCCTCTACTTCGCTTTTTAAGATATCTGGTTCTTCTGTCCAGCTATGTTCCCGAACAGAGGCTTTATAGTTGTTTAACTCATTGTGTTTCACTGAATATAGTTGTTCGCAATAACTTCTCCATGTTTCAGCTATACTGTGGGTGTCCGTTACTAAGCGCCCTGCCTTGTCTTCCACTGCCCAAGTTCTAGGTTTGAAGTCCCTCGTTGTGAATTTAATTTTTTTGAATAGATCTTTAGGTTCATTAGCAAGTGCATGGTTTTCAATTTCAGTACATATATTGGAGTAATAGCTATTTTTATCCTTGCGACAAGCTTTCTTAATTTCCTTATTTAGCTCATCCCACCGTCCCTTGTCTTGTTCTTTATGTAAACCGGTTTTCACCAATCTTCTACGCTCTTCTATTAGATGCAACGTGTCTTCTGATATTCAGTGCTTCTTCTTTTGTATTTGTTGTTGGTTCCTTGATTTACTGTTGGCTATTGCTTCTGATATCCAGGTTTTTACTTCCGTCCAAAGTTGTTCGGGTGTCGAATTTTCGTTGCATATGGGAAAGTTTGTCTGTATAGAGTTCTTGAATTCATCTTCGTTTGATACTTTCAGATTTTTAGATTGTCTTTGTCGTTTATTATCTTTTAGTTAAAAGTTAATTGTAGACATTAATAGCGTGTGATCTGAGCCGCATGTTGCACCTGGATAAATCTTGACGTTTGTAAAAGAGCTTCTCCAGCGCATGTTTACTAGACAATAGTCGATTTGGTTCCTCGTGCGATCAACAGGATTTCTCCATGTATATAGTCGCCGTATGTAATGCTAGTATTTAATATTGTATAACTATGTTTAATCGCAAACTGTAGAAGCCTCTCTCCTCCTAGATTCCTCTGATCTACTCCGTATTTCCCCACAATATGTCTTATGTGATCCTCTTTAGTTGTGTCTTTCACCTTTGCATTTAAATCACCACAAATAACCGTCAGTTCTTTATTCGGTATTCTATTTAACGTCTGTTGGAGCATATACTTGAATTATATTTAATTTCTGGGGCTTAGTTTCCAACTTTATACTAACTATTCTATCACTTATAGATTCAAATGCTATTATATGTGTTTCCTTTTCAATTTACAATTCGGAAGGTAGATTTTATAGTATTGTAGAACCAGGTTGTTTCTTGACAGGAGATGGAACTTCTTGGTTGCGATAAGATGTAACGGTGGATGGTCCGGGCTTACCACCTCTTTAAAGACAATCTTAGCTTATGTCTCACGTTACAAATGAACATACTTTAATGGTTAAAAGTATATTGACTTAAATAAAAAATACAGAACCTTTTATATGATTAAACGGGTGTCTTGTTTTTTCAACCTACTATTAACATAAACTAAAAAACACGATAGCATGCACTTAATGTAGCGTAATTATAAAAAGTGGTCGCAATATGACCCAGTGCACGTCGCATAATGCAAAGGTTGGCGAAATGCTTCCTATAGTAATTTGCAACTTGACCCAGTAACTCGATGCAAAATGCCGAGTCTTGTTTACAAACAACTTATCTGGCACACGTTGAACTAGTTCTTGTGGCCTAATTACACGAACTTTTGTGTTTACACGATTCCACTTAGTTTTACACCTTTTTGTTAATCCATGGTCAAACATAAGTTTGAACATTCTAACCGAACGAAGTGGGCGACTGGTGGGAGTTCCATGGTCAAACGTTCGGTCCAGGGCATGTTTCTCGGGCGGCGGGCGTGGCACCAGGCGTCGAGTACAGTGGTTCCAGGCTGAAGTCGTCCTTGCTGGTGTTGAGTTTCTGCTTGCGTCGCTGACGCTGTTTGACCTGGCATGGGCTTCTCCATAAAATTGCTTATTCCGCACCATAAGCAAGTGACGCGGAGTGTAGTATACTGCTGATGGACCCTGTTGTAATCGATAAGTGTCTCCAGCGTGTATTGGATAGGTCGTGGACATCTTGTTGTTGTCGAAATAGTATTGCGCCCCTGTGGTGTGATGTTTCTCGGATTGGTTGCTTGGCTGACCTCGGGATACTTGTCCCTGTACTTGTGTTTGTACTTCCTCCATTGTAGAAGAATGTCCGCCAGATTCCGTTGTAGTCTTGGCCCTGTGTGCATCGCCTGGTTCGGGCTTTTTCCAGTGGATGCCTTGGACGCGGCACCGTTGACTACCCTTAGTTTGGTTGTTTTGCTGTCCTCATTTATGACAGCTGGGTGAGGAATGTAACGTGCTTTTCCCGGACCACCACTTTAGTCCATCTTCTTCATGTGTCCTACGGAAGGATACTCCTTCATGAAGTTTTTGTGTCCGGACTCCAAGTTCTTGTCAGTTTCGAATCGTTTTCCCAATTGCAGTTTCCTGTCAACTGCCCTCCGTTTCGATTTTCTTACTCGACTTGGATCTTCTTTGAACGGTATGTTCACCACATATGTTTTATCTCGTTTGCGACAATGGGTTGCTTCCAATTGTCGTTTACATTCTCGTTCTTCCTGTGAGATAGGTTTCTCCATCAGGACCTCTTCCATCTCCCAAAACTTGTTGAGGTGGTGATCTTCTTTGACGTTAAACACCATACTGACAACTCTCATTTTGGGTTGTTTTGTTGCTTTTACTGCCCCCGATATGATCCATCCTAACTCCGTTTTTTGTGCCATCATTCCTTGTTCCGTCTTCTTAATTCCTTCCAGGAGTATATCTTTGTATAGATCTGCTCCTATGAGGATGTTTACTGAACTTGGCATGTTGTATGTTGGATCGGATAATAGGCATTGTTCCCATGCGTCTTTTTCCTTACATATTATGTGGTTCCTTGGCAATGTTCCTGTCAACCTCCAGATCCCCAAAAATTCTGAAATTGCTGGAGAATCGTGGCTTCATTTCCACTTCAACTTTTCCTCTGGATTTTCCAGCTTTGCTTCTTTCTAGATCGACCAATGCTCTCAACAATTCGTAGTATCCTCCGAATGTCTTTACTTTTATAAATGCCGTGGCTAGCAGAACTTCCTTTTGGTTGGAATGTTTGGTTTTTCTGTTGACGAGGCTGCTTACTTCTTCTAAGCTGTTTTGTCTGCTGATGGTGGGAACTTGGACTTTCTTATTTGGCTCTGGTTGCTGTTTCGATCCTGTTTGCTGTGGATTTCTTACCGGAGTTTTGTATCAATCCTTATGCAGCAGAGTCTGATAGCTTGGTACCGATCGTCACTGGTCATTGAAATAAATTTCGGGCACTGTGTGATCTTGTGGCTGTTGTTACAGATCCGACATCTGTCGATGCTTGCTTGATAGTTTCTTACCAGCCATGATTTTCTTGATGACTCCGGTGGTTTTGATGTCTTCGAGACTTCCACTTTCCGTTTTGACTCTTGAATTGCTTCAAGTGATTGGAATGTTTTTTCCAAAAATTGTAACATCTCTTCCAGGTCCTGGATCTCCTGGGAGTTGGTCAACGACTGTTCATATAGTTTCTTCGTTTCTTTGTCCAGTTTATTGACCAGCAAATGTGCGATTATAGGTCCCCATATCTCTGTATTTACGCCTATGTTGGATATGGCACGTAAACTCTCCATCGTCGTATCATGCAGCTGTTTCAGTTTAAATTGAGCAGCTCTAATATGTTATCTAAAAATTTCGAAAACAAAATTCCTTTGTTATTGTACCTGTTCGTCAGCAGGTCCCATGCGGTTTCGTAATTGGCATCAGAGGCGTCGAGATGTTTGATTAATTTACTTGCGTCGTCTCTGAGGTACTGCATCTTTTCTGCTTTTCCTAATGTGGCATTGTCGTAGATAAGTCGACCAAAAATGTCATGGAAAATTGTCCAGTTTTTGTACCTTCCTTCAAAGATTGGCATGGTAATTTTTGGCAATGGGATGACCAACTCCTCTCATGGTCGATGCTGCTCGTTTCTCGGGATGCTGCTTATTTTATTAACCCTCAAGTACTATCGTGTTTTCAAGTTACACTTATACTATGGTGGGGTGTTTGACACCCCACAATTAGATTTTACTTTTTTTGCTATTATCTATTTTTTTAAATTTTAGTTGTGTAGGTTTTAAAGGAATCATTTATCTTAAACCTTCATTGAATAAAAGTTGAACTTTATTAAAAGTTAAAAAAAAAAAAGCTTTACATAAAAGTATACAAAAAGTGCATATAAACAGAAAAAAATTCTAATAATATTAAAATCATGTTTTTTCAAAGTTGTCGTCTGTTTCGAAGTTTCCAAAGTTAGCATTACGCATAAAAATTCTGACAGGCATGTTTTCTCATCATATTTTGAAAATGCTATTTTTCAAATTAAATGCTTTAGACTCTACAAACTATACTTTATTTTTCTAAACATGCAAAGCATTTAATGATGGCTTCTGAGTGATCTCTGCAGATGTTTTGGCAACATTCACCACAGGTAGTTTTTACCTTAGGGTTTTTTTTTCTGTCACACATGTGACATCTTTTGTATGTTCTTGTAGGTCCTGGTTCTCGAGCTTGCTTTAATGATTCAATTCCCAATAAGGTTTCTACGATTGATTTTAAATCTCTGGACAGTTCTTTTGTATAATATCGTCTTTTAATATGGTCGTTGATAAGTTCTTTTCCTAGATTAATAGAAAATTCTCTTCGAGTCATTTTGAACGATTCTTCTGAAGTGGCTAGCAGAAGGATGTAGCTGTTCACACGTGAAATATCTAATAGTGCGCCAAATACGGCTATGGGCCATCGTCTGGTTCTTCTTTGGCACGAATATGTTAAGCACTTCTGATCCAATGCGTCGACTCCCCCTTTGGTGTTATTATAAAAATTAATTATTTCTGGTTTTCCATTTTCTTCTAAAGAAGACACCAACAAAACACATTTTTTTTGGCACATATGAAGCTAATGTATTGTCACGTATAAATGCAAACTTACACGAGTTAACTGATGAATTCTTACATTGTGTAAATGCCGGTGGAATTTCTCGCTTATTCTTGCGTAGGATTCCAACATATGTCAGTCCAACTTGTTTTAGTTCATCTAACAACTATTGAACTATTGAAGTGAACCAATTGCCTCCTGTGACGTTCCTGTTTGTATTTAGAATTGGTGAAACTAACTTTATACACTGCATGTTGGCACAGACAGTTTTCTAGGATTAAGTTCCGTTGCTTTCCCTGTGTATACGAATGAGTTATCTCTTCCAGTATTATCTCTTGCATAAAGGCTTCTTGTATCTTCATGATTTGATAACACCAGCCAAAATCAAAAGTCCCAGAAATGCTTTCAGTTCAATTATATCCATATGTGGTAGATTGGAAATATAGCATTATTCAGTCACCCACAAACAAAACATTCAGATTTCATATTTTTTCTTCAATTAGAAGGTTGTTTTTTCAAAGGTCACCTCCTTATTCTATGTAAATTCACTCTTAGTTGCTTTTTGAAGTTTTTTTTTTAGATTGTGGTTTAACAGATATTGTTATTAACAAACAGATTTAACATATCTAGATTTTTAAACTGATACAAATCTAGTCTTATAATGTATACTACAAATTCAGTCATATAACCAGGCAGTTTATCCTTTATCTAATAGACTTGTCTGTCCGTCCGGGACGCTGTTTCAGCAGCCAAACCGTAAGAGATAGAGAAAAAAGTTATTAAAGTTATATGTTTGGAATGGTCATGTCAGGTCAGGAACCGAATTTCAGTCTCTAACACTAATTATTATCTTAATTATCCTAATCCTAACTTTTTAGGTTAGATTCTAGGCAAATTTTATCAAGGCGAATGCGACTGGTAGTTTGCTACCAACAATGACGTCATATACGTACGTGTGGTGAATACGCGTTCTATTTGCAAAACGGTCTTTTTTGTTTTATTAAATGAGACATTTGTGTCACTGGACTGCTAGTTATCAATCATTTTAAAAATTAAAACTAGCGTATTGAAATAAGTCTTTGCTTAATGCTAAGCCACTGTAAGGTTTCCAACATTAAAGAAACAGATGTTCGTTTATTGCAAGATAAAACAATGCGCATACATTTATTTTGTAACTTTTGCAGTCTTTGTAAGTCTCCTTCAGTGGCATTAAATAATATGGAGGAGCAATATTCAAAATGTGGAGCTATAATTGTCTTGTACAATAATATGTTTGACCAAATGTTCAATTTGGCACTTATTCGACCAAAGAGACTTATATTTTTCGTAGGTTTAGTTATAATATAGTCAATATGTTGTTTAAATTTCAATCTATTGTCAAATATAACTCTTAGATATTTAATATTAGTAACACATTCTATATCTACATTATCTACCCTTACATTCGCTACTACATTAAGTATGCACGACTACTGATTATCACTGCTTTAGTTTTTGTTGTATTTAATTTCAGTTTATTTAATTTCATCCAAGTCGACACATTTTGTATATCATTATTCAATTTAATTATAGCTTGTGATTATAGCACACTCCACATTGCTGTTAACTACAGATATCAATGTATCGTCCGCAAATAAATTAATTTTAGAAATATTCACAGATTCTGGAGGTTTCGGTTACTCTAGTTTACGTGTTTACAATTTGCTTCAGTCCAAAGGGGGCAGTTAAATTCTTTAACCTGTTACTGTATGTAGATTCCTTGGACATGTCGACATTAAAATGCCCTACTATGTACATTTTTCGTTAGTTATTTCATGGCACCGCAATTCGAAAAAAATTAAAAATTCAGCATGACTTGCAATAGGACTATAATATAAAACTGTATAATAGCTATTTATGCAACAAGTGCTAAAAGTCGACGTTTATGCACGAGCTATGAAAATTATGAAACGAAGCCGAAGGCTGAGTTTCATAACATGTCTCGTGCATAAACGACTTTTAGCACGCGTTGCATACAATATTTTATCTACGACCTTAATTTTACTGTTATTAATCCATAAATATCGATTTAACAAAGGTTTGCATCTACGACACTTCTAATTTATGTCATAATAAACAGTAGGCCATGCCGTGCGGGCAAAAATTCGTCCACCCGTGCTGTCAAGGTGAGTTACGGAATGTAATTATTGATACTCCACATACGACTGTATTCATTACATAACGCTTTAATTATTTCAAAAACGCTTTACCTGTAACGCAAGAAGCAACTAGAATAGCTTTACAACTTCACTTGCAGTTCGAAATTGTAGTTTTATAACCTCACTTCACTTTTAGCCCGTGTGCTAAAAGTAAACAGCTGATTTCTTTAAACACGGTAAACTATAAAACGTCACTTTTAGTGAAACAAGCTAGCGCTAAAAGGCCTACTTTTAGTAGTGGTCGTAGATAAACACCTTTATCTACGACCACTACTAAAAGTAGGCCTTTTAGCGCTAGCTTGTTTCACTAAAAGTGACGTTTTATAGTTTACCGTGTTTAAAGAAATCAGCTGTTTACTTTTAGCACATGTGCTAAAAGTGAAGCGAGGTTCAAAACTACAATTTCGAACTGCAAGTGAAGTTGTAAAGCTATTCTAGTTGCTTCTTGCGTTACAGGTAAAGCGTTTTTGAAATAATTAAAACGTTATGTAATGAATACAGTCATATGTGGAGTATCAATAATTACATTTCGTAACTCACCTTGACAGCACGGGCGTGGCCAAACAATCGCCACCGCGGCGTAGGCTACTATTCATTATGACATAAATTAAAAGCGTCGCAGATGCGAACCTTTCTTAAATCGATATTTATGGATTAATAACGGTAAAATTAAGGTCGTAGATAAAATATTGTATGCAACGCGTGCTAAAAGTCGTTTATGCGCGAGACATGTTATGAAACTCAGCCTTCGGCTTCGTTTCATAATTTTCACTGAGCATAACCATAACTGGACTGTAGATGTCAATTAGCATCTCTATTTGTTGAAATTTTTGCTAATAAACCTTCCACATTTAGATACATTATTGCATTTTCTACACAGCATCCATTTAAAAAATTTAACTTATTTCTTTCAATTTTCATTTTCCGTTTGAATACTGGACAATCAGTATTCCAAGCCTCAAGATGTAGCTATAACAATTTTTAATCTTACACAAGTTTGTGTACTGCTTCTTTGTAGTTCACACACGTGACTTAATCTTTGTCTGCTTTGCAGTCATTCACACTATGCGATCCAGCACATCTGAGACATGTCAGTTCTTTCTTATATCCATTGGCTCTGTGATTATAACTAAAGCTGATATTATATGGCAAATGCATATTTTGTATAATTGATATGCCGGCGAAACTGTTTGCATATGTATACTATATATGTGAAAACAAATCGTTTAAGCCAAGTTTCATTTTGCATATTTTGCATATTTATACGTTTTTGAGCATATTTTATGAATTTTGCATATTTGGTTATATTTAGCAATAATTTGTAATGTATGACAAACTTTTTGAATTTTTTTTATAAAATTTACTATTATATTAAATTTATTAATAAAAATTTTATGTACAACTGAGATATACAGGGTGATTTTAAAATGGGCGAATAAAGGAAAGTTTTGGTGGAGTTCTGATATTTGGTTCCTATATGTTTTTTGGGTCACTGTACACGAATATCAGGTTTGCCAACAAGAATTTTGACCGAAAACACGTTTTTTTAAGCAAAAAGGGTGTAAACACCGATTTTTTTTAGTTCTTCTAAAACTACCCAAAAGATATCCATTTCTCGTAAATGTTTAACCTAAATGAAATTTCCTACATTTTATGTATGTGAGGTTTTTTATCTGATCAATCGTTCAGCCGCGAGAAAGCCGCGAAATTATAGTCCAATCAAATGGTAGAAAATACGGGAAAGTTTTGGAGTTTTGATATTTGTTTCCTATATGTTTTTTGGGTCGCTGTACGCCAACATTTTATTTATGAATATTCATTTCATATACCATTGTTGATTTACGAAAAATGGATAGTTTTCGAGTTACTTTGAAATAAACTGGGATAATTCCCTTTTTTTGCTTTTAACACCTAACTTCGCGGCGCTCTCGCGGCTGAACGATTGATCGGAGAAAAAAAACCGCTCGTACATAAAATGTAGGATATTTTATTCTCTTTTATTTCATATCAGTTTAATATTTACGAAATTGGATAGTTTTTGAGTAGTTTTAAAAAAACTAAAAAAAATCGGGTTTTTACACCTTTTTTGCCTAAAAAAAAAACGTGTTTCCGGTCAAAATTCTTGCTGGCAAACTTGATATTCGTGTACAGCAACCCAAAAAACATACAGGAACCAAATATCAGAACTCCACCAAAACTTTCCTTTATTCGCCCTTTTTGAGCAACATTTGACTGGACTATTTCCCAAGTTCAAAAATTGCTCGTAACTCGGAAACGCGCCATTGTCGGACAGATGTTTATATGGACTTTTTTACTTGCCTTGGTGTGTAGAACAATACCCCGAAGTCTGGCGAAACATTTTAAAATCACCCTGTATACCTTACAGAGGAAAGGGGAAGTCCCTGTTAAAATCTTTGACTATATAAACATAGACTGCCAGCAACCCCCATTTTTCCATAGAAGCAGTGTATAAGGAATCGGCCAACACAAAATCCATTTCAAGAGTGTTGGGTGGATAACAGTCTGGTGGGGTTAGAGGAAATCTCATTTTTATGTTGGCTTACAACGTGAAGTTGGTGTTGGCAGTTGAACGACGTCTTTGAATAAAAATTAGAGAAATAAATATACTCATACAAAATAATTGAAATTTTTACATTATTTAGAATACTCCTACTTATTTTCAAAAAAATTAGAGCATATTATGTGCATATATTATAACTTTGGGTGCATATACTGAACCAAATGTATGCATGCATATGCGCATATTTTCGTACTTTTGAGTGCATATAATTATCAGCTTTAATTATAACCATTACATTTGAAGCATCTGGTAACTGCAATAGCATCAAATATTTTGCATCTATCTCAGCCAATGTTGACTTTGCTCACCTGTAACAGCTTATCATACATCTCTGCATTGACTTCAGCGAATGCAAAATAACTAACCATCCTGTAGTTTTTTTGTTGCTCCAATGTGTACCATGCTAATATTTGTTTTTTGCACTTCTGGGACTAAAGTTTACACTTTAGTCCCTGTAAACAGGGACTAAAGTAGCTCATTTAATCCCTAGGGACTACTAGGTTAGTAGCATGGGTTTTGTTTGTCATTTGACACACACTGACGCAAAACTTAACCTGCAAATCTCGAATTTGACATATACTGACAATACACTTCAGTACTGCCAACTGATTCAGGCTATCCAGGACCTGCTGCAATTAAGTTTTTAATAAATTGTAATTGTCAGTTTCCAAATTGACAGATTCCAAATTTTGGAAATGTTTGATGATAATGTTCCCAAAAGTGCAAAAAATAGCGTATATACCTCGGGACTAAAGTGCCTAAATCCCTTGAGTGGTTGTTGCCCTCGGGCTTTACCCTTGAGGCAACAAACTCCACTTGCGGGATTAAATGGTGCACTTTAGTCCCTCATCACATAATATACTATTTTCTACAGCCGTGATTTTAAACTGTTTCCAAGGGTCATATGCGGCGTGCTTTATGTTGTCTATAAAACACGCCATTCCATTTAAAGCACGGAGTACTTTAAGAGGTTATAAAACCTTATTTGTGAAGATTAAAAGTACAGTTATTATATCGGACCGATTTGTATGCGGAGCCCCGAGTGCCCGATTGGAGAGAGGCGGAACCCGATGGCCCCTTTGGAGAGGGGCGGAGCCCCGAGGGCCCCCTTGGAGAGGGGTGGAGCTCCAAGAGCCCCATTGGAGAGGGGCCGAGCCCTGAGGGCCCCCTTGGAGAGGGGCCGAGCCCCGATGGCCCCCTGGAGAGGGGCGGAGCCCGATGGTCCCCTTGGAGAGGGGCGGAGCCCTGAGGGCACCCTTGGAGAGGGGTGGAGCTGCAAGAGCCCCCTTGGAGAGGGGCCGAGCCCTGAGGGCCCCCTTGGAGAAGGGCCGAGCCCCAAGGGCCCCCTTGAAGAGGAGCGGAGTCCCGAGGGCCCCCTTGGAGAGGGGTGGAGCTCCGAGGGCCGCTTTGGAGAGGGGCGAAGCCCCTAGGGCATTTAAGATAACAAACTCCTCGGCTGTAGAAAAAATATTGAAGCCAACTCGTGTTTTACAGTTTAAAAATCTCGGTCGATCATAAAATTCTCGCTTCGCTCGAATTTTAACATGATCGACCTCGATTTTTAAATCCTCTGTAAAACACTAGTTGCCTTAATAGCTAATTTTATTATACCTGCATCAGAATCGCCGTTTAAAGCTCGCCGAGCCTTAAAGGTTGTCAAGGAAACGACTGAATGCAACAACGGACGTGGACGCGACAAAAACGTAAACAATTCTCGTAACTATAGTAGCAATATTATTATGCCCTCTCGATTTATCACGACAAAAATTATTTCTAAGTTTTTAGTACGTAATTTATTTCCAGTATTTCAGGTATAATAAAAAATAGCGTAAAGTATTCGTGGATAACTGGTCTTTAAAACACTTGCTCTATTTCGAGCACTCCGGCTACGCCGTCGTGCTCGAAAACTCGCGCGTGTTTTAAAGACCTTGTTATCCACTCATACTTTAATATACTATTTTGCACTACTAGTCTCAGAACGCACCGTTATTGGTCTATCTTTAGGTCGTGAAGTTGATTTTCTCCACCAAGGGAGAGAAAGTAAAATAAACAATTTTCACCGTGATAACTAATAAATTGCTAAGTTACCAAATATGACTATTTTAATTTTGACGTTTTAAAGAGCTGTATTGTCAGGTTGACAGTTAAAATATTTTCGAAATTTGTTGGGAATTTAGGTATTAAGCCGTTTGGTAGTGCAAAAAATAGTATATACACCACGGTAGCGAATCGTCTTATAACCTTCGCGCTTTAGATACTTCGCGCTGCGCGATCAGTATCTAATATGCGCTCAGGTTATAATACTGCGCTTCGCTACCTTGATGTATAATATACTATTTTGCACTACTAGTCTCAGAACGCATCGTTATTGGCCTATTTTTAGGTCGTGAAGTTGATTTTCTCCACCAAGGGAGAGAAAGTAAAATAAACAATTTTCACCGTGATAACCTGTTCTAAGGTGATAACTAATAAATTGCTAAGTTACCAAATATGACTATTTTAATTTTGACGTTTTAAAGAGCTGTATTGTCAGGTTGACAGTTAAAATATTTTCGAAATTTGTTGGGAATTTAGGTATTAAGCCATTTGGTAGTGCAAAAAATAGTATATACACCACGGTAGCGAATCGTCTTATAACCTTCGCGCTTTAGATACTTCGCGCTGCGCGCTCAGTATCTAATATGCGCTCAGGTTATAATACTGCGCTTCGCTACCTTGATGTATAATATACTATTTTGCACTACTAGTCTCAGAACGCATCGTTATTGGCCTATTTTTAGGTCGTGAAGTTGATTTTCTCCACCAAGGGAGAGAAAGTAAAATAAACAATTTTCACCGTGATAACCTGTTCTAAGGTGATAACTAATAAATTGCTAAGTTACCAAATATGACTATTTTAATTTTGACGTTTTAAAGAGCTGTATTGTCAGGTTGACAGTTAAAATATTTTCGAAATTTGTTGGGAATTTAGGTATTAAGCCGTTTGGTAGTGCAAAAAATAGTATATACACCACGGTAGCGAATCGTCTTATAACCTTCGCGCTTTAGATACTTCGCGCTGCGCGCTCAGTATCTAATATGCGCTCAGGTTATAATGCTGCGCTTCGCTACCTTGATGTATAATATACTATTGTTTACTTCCAAAAAATTATTTTGTGCTATCATTTTGTTTAATATTTCGTCAGCCGTCATTCCACTAATTTTAACATGAGGTCTTCGTTTCTTTGGGACATTGATATCGAATTTTGTTGCAAAGTGTTGCTTCACCTTCTTCCTAAGTTTGGATACTGAATTCTGGTTACCTACATTCTATAACAATTCCACCTTTACTAACGTGTTTCACTCCAGATATTCCGATATTTGTTGGATCGATTTTGCTTTCTGTTCACGTCAACCTTATTTTAATCATATCTTACAGGTTACAGAAAGTAGATTGGGACGCGGTGAAAATCGGAACTAATGTTAGAATCTAGTAATTTTCAAGTTTCGTATTGGTAACATTTTTACATCTATCATATTGACATTAAATTGTTAACCTTATTTAAGCTAAATGACACAATAAATCAGAGGCGTACGCAACATTGCGGTATGGTATATTATCAGTTCTTGAATCTATGAAGAAACTGAAAAATAGAAAAGCTTCCGGGCCCGATACTATACCTAATGAACTGATTAAATATGGCGGAACAACATTAGCCAAAGAATTAAGGATCTTTTTTGAAAATATAATAGATAAATCCACAGTACCAGACGAATGGCGACATAGTATTACAATTCCACTATTTAAAAGGGGAAACAAGAACGATCCCTCAAATTATAGAACCATATCGCTGTGAAATACAATAACTAAATTATTCACCAGCTTGATTGGCGAAGAAATAAACAAAATAGTAGGCATAAAGGAGGAACAGCAAGGATTTCATAAAAACAGATCGACTACCGATGCAATATTTATTATCCGACAACTAGTTGAGAAATCGCTTGAGTTTAATAAACCGATGTACATATGCTTTATAGATCTAACGAAAGCATTCGATTGCGTACTGTTAAAAGATGTGCTTCAAATATGCCAAGAAAAGGGAATACCCCAGGATTTAATAAGAGTAATAAAAAACCTAAGCATGAACAATACGACTAAACTACGATTACAAGGAAAATACTCTGAAGACGTACATGTTCGTACAGGAATCCGACAAGGAGATAGCCTAAGTCCGCTAATATTTAATCTTATAATGGATAAAATTATCGCAGCAACAACGAACCTGAATCTAAGGTATAAACTCAGCACAGGCGAGATCTCAATTGTATGTTATGCAGACGACGCAATAATTATAGCAGAAAATGAAGACAATCTCCAGCGATTACTACAAAAATTCAAAACAGAGGCTGAGAAATACAATATGACAATATCGGTAGAAAAAACAAAAAGCATGGTAATAGCAAAAGAACCCCAAAGATGTAAATTAATGGTTAACAATAAAACAATTGAACAAGTAATGACATTTACATACTTAGGTGTAGAAATATCTAGCTATGGAAATTTAACAAAAGAAGTGACTAGTCAAACCATTAAAGCCAATTCAGTAGCAGGATGTTTAAAAGACGTAATATTGAGAAATGAGTTCCTTAACATAGATAGCAAAGTGAGCATATACAAATCATGCATAAGACCCATCATGACCTACGCAGCAGAGACAAGAGCAGACACCAGTAAAACAAAACATCTACTACGAAAAACTGAAATGAGGGTATTACGAACAATAACAGGGAAAACCCTGCGAGACAGAATCAGAAACGAAACCATCAGAGAAACATGTAAAGTTCAAGACATTGTGAGATGGACAAGACAACGCAGGCGAAATTGGAACGAACACGTAAGCCGAATGGACAACAGAATAGCAAGAATAGCAAGAGATGGAAAGGTCGGAGGAAGAAGACTACCTGAACGACCATTCAAGCGGTGGAAAGAAAGCTGGCAATCCACATCTCAAGAATAAAGTGCTGGAAATTACAGGCCTTTAAGGCCTAAATTACGACCAAGAAGAAGAAGAATGTTAATAGGATTGCGGAAATAATGATGTACGTTGAACAACCAGGCTCTGCTAAACCTTCTATCCCAGCAACAGCAATTTCCACACTTTAAAACACAAAGAATCTGTCATATGACGTTAGTCACTGCCCAAACGAAATCCCTCTACCCACCGTTGCTGTTTACTTGTCATTTAAAATATAACCTAACTTTGTATGTTTTTGACAACTTTCCACATATTGCCAATTTATCAAATATGATCACAGCGCCTTTCATGACCTACCTTGACACCCAATCTATTTTCTGTGACCTGTACTAACATGTGAGCAAACGAAAATGAAATCAAGCTTGGCTTTGAAATATTTGTTTGTGTTGGTGGCACTGTAAGTCTATGTCAAATTCGAGGTTAGCAGGTTAGGTTTTGCGTCAGTTTTGACACAGACTGACGCAAAACCTAACCTGCTAACATCGAATTTGACATGAACTTACAGTGCCACCAACACAAACATTTCAAAACCAAGCTTGATTTCATTTTCGTTTGCTCATGTTACTTATCTGCAGTTTAATGTTAAGGGTTCTCTTTTATTTTGATGTGAAACTATACATATACTTCCTCTGCAACTTATTTACTAGTTTTTGAATACCTGCTTTATTTTAGTTCTATATTCTCATGGCTTGATAATGTATTTCATTTATCTATTTTATCTGATTATTCAATTATATACAATTACTTTTTTATTAAAGTACATTTTTTTTCTATAATTTTCAAGGTCAACTTTCTAGGGGATGAGTTGCATTCCTGCAGGGTCCCTAGTTTTAATAATGTTGGTACATAGATTTTTAGTTCTTTTCTTCCACTAAAAAAATTATTGTCATTTTGACAGATATGTCATAATTTAATATCGCTTGCTTCATTTTTGCATTTAAAATATTTCTTGGTTTTCTTTTTTATCCGATTATATTGATGATGATGATCATTCCATGTTAAAAAAAGAAATTTGTCAACATTTCAAATTAAGATACTTTGACATTCAAAATTGACACATAACCATAATTTTGAAAAAGTTCTACCAACACGAGGTATAAAAATTTCCTAGCGTTTAAATCACATATCTACCAACATTGTAACACTTTGACAGTTATTATAGAGAAAAAAACGTACTTTATGTTGTTTACTGTGATTTTCATTCTTTAGTGCTGATTTATCTACTACATGTCTAATTACTAATGATTATTATTAAATACGTCTTGGGCGTTACTAAAGCACCTCTATAATACGAGCATGCTTGTCAGCCATATTGAATCACATCACAAAAGCGGCAAATTAAAAAAATTAGTTTCTTTTCAGAAAACGAAGATACTTTAATGTCTATATGTTTAATAGTACTAATTCGAGGCTGAACAACCAGTCATGCTCGAAGATTTTGAAATCTGAAAAACAGAAAAGACCGTAAATAGTTCATTCAAAAATGAATATAACCGACGAGTGAACTGTTTGACGTTGTAGGGTTATGTTTTGATTGCATCATGGCCACCAACATGTAAACGCGAAAGTACTGTGATGCAAAGTGTTATGCAACTTGTGCGACATGCGTCTGCTTGTATTATAAAGGGCTCTAGGCGTTACTAGAGTGCTTTATTAACCAGGCAAGCTTATCCCACTATATTTTGTGTTACAGGGATTTTAGCGCCAAGCCGTTGGCTGCGCTGACCGGTAACCGTCCATTCTGTCGTCTTTCAACCAAGCAAGACTAGAAACCGTTGGAGTACGTACTGCTCGATCCAGGCGAACAATGCATGCTGATTTAAATCTTGGTGCATTCCATTACGATGCTAATTATAATTACAGTCTTCATCCAAGTGTGGTTATTTAAATCTATATACAGTGTGTAGGTGTTGTTCTGTGCTGTCAACTGTATCTGTCAGTTCCGTATATCTAATACTTACTATATTGCTAACGGCTATGAGTGGGAAACTTACCAAGGAAGTGAGACAGACAACCAACTCTTCAATGTATAATGGTGAGCTGTGTGCAAGCGCGGCGGCGTCGTCCGGCCAATGGGGAAGTGGTCAAGTTTAAAATTCGCTTCTAAAGGCGGAGTTCGAATTCTCACGCATGCGCACGAGACGCGTTATACTCTAAGTGAGACTATGTCGGCGCCGTAATGTTTTCTGACGTTTCCGGGCCCTACTAGCAATATATGTGTATTATATATATGATGGTCAGTTCTATCGAGCTCTGTCACTCGTCACTGTTGTTTGAACTAAGGTACTATTAAAGTTCTCTAGTTTGAACCATTTATCTAATACTTACTATATTGCTAGCGGCTATGAGTGGGAAACTGGCCGATGAAGTGAAACACACAACCAACTCCTTTATGTATACGGTGAGCTGTGCGCAAGCGCGGCGGCGTCGTCCGCCCAATGGGGAAGTGGTCTCGCCCAATGGGGAAGTGGTCAAGTTTAAAATTCGCTTCTAAAGGCGGAGTTCGAATTCTCACGCATGCGCACGAGACGCGTTATACTATAAGTGAGACTATGTCGGCGCCGTAATGTTTTCTGAAGTTTCCAGGCCCTACCAGCAATATATGTGTATTATATATATGGTTTGAACCACGTGCGTGTTAGTTAACAGTGCTTTCGTTTCGATTTTTTCTGCTTTCTTTTTATTTGTTTAAAAACCAATCTTTTTTAAGACGGATAAAATTAATAGACATGATCGTTGTTTTCCGACTTACCGTATGCTATTTGGAAAGTAACTAGAATTTGAATTTGCCGCCACTTTCAGTAACTCAAAATGGCGGACGAGCTTGCTCGTATAAATATAGTACCTTAGGCGTTACTATACCTAATATGCATATTTGAGTCTGGTCATTTTGGGCAACTAAAGTAAGAAAATTGGTATCAATATCTCGAAAATTATAAAAACAAATGAAAATGTAAAATCACATTTGCATTCTTCGTTAAAGTGTCCTAACTAGGGTTGCCAGATTTATAACCAACGTTTCCGGGAGAATGGGGGGGGGGGGGGGGGTTAAATACGTAAATGTATTATTTTACTCATATATCTTATCTACTATCTACTAAATCAGTGGTTCTCAAAGTGTGGTACGCGTACCCCTTGGGGGTACGCGAAAATTTTTAGGGGGTACGTGGCAGGCCAACAAAAAATAAAACAAACCTTTAAACTTAAAATAGGGGAAAAAAAATATTTGTGTGCTTAAGACCACACGGGAGAAGTGTAAACTTCTATGGCATTGGGTATAATAAAATTCTGCATAAAAAATGACTTTTTATATCACCCTGTATAATTTTCCACCAGAATAAATAAGTTTTAGCGAAAATATAAGGTTTTGAAAATTTTGACTCGCCTTGTATAAGTCAAAAATTATATATAGTGGTGGCGGGACGATAGACGGGTGGACAGAGTGCATCACTTGATGTGATGTACACCCCTCCCCCCTTTTTGTTTTTAATATAATAAAAATGTATGTAAGCAATATCTCTTTGTTTTATTTAAACATAAGGCGTAATTGAGTTACACAGGTTAAAACTATACCTACTAAATAAAAAGGTTCAAGATTTTTTTTTATATTTCAGTTAACTTACTGATAAGGGGTACCCAAAACTTTTTGTTGGTAAAAAGGGGTACAGTGTCTAAAATAGTTTGAGAACCCCTGTACTAAATAATGCATTTGTAAAATAAAGTTATATATTCATCAACAAAAAAAACCATGCTTGTTTTTCTGTATTGCAAGTTTTACAATGGGCCATAAAATAACTTTTTTTCGATCCAATTATTAAAATCTGGGCATTTAGCCATTTTTCATTGAAACTAGTTAGTCTCTTCTTAGATGTTTTAAACGTAAGTTTACTTTGATTTGTGTAACGTGTTTACGTGTATGCTCGATGCCCGTACGCGATCAACGATCATCGATCAACTATGAACATACACGAATACAGGAATACGCGATCGGCAGAGGAGTAGGCAGTAGTCGTTGGATTATTGATAGTGGCGTGCGAAATTACATTGAAAACAGGTAGGGTTTTGATGTAATTTTGCATTCCGGGACATTAGCTTAAAATTGCGGGACACGGGACAGAGCAATGAATTCCGGGACAATCCCGGAAATCCCGGCCACCTGGCAACCCTAGTCCTAACTAAATATTTAAGATATCATTTAGATATATTTGTATTTGAAATATGCTTTGTCCTGGCAGATACTCCTTTTATAAAAAAAAATGATTTGACATTATTAGGACACTCTAAAGAATTATAATCTGATTTCAGATTTTCATTTCTTTTCATAATTTTCGAGATATTGATACGAGCTTTCTTATTTAAATACGAGAAGTATCTGTCAGGACAAAGTATATTACAATAAAAAAAAATCATGTGAATTTCGCATATTATAAAACGGAAGTAGTTTTTTTATATTAACAACATTGGTGTTATACCAGAAAATGTTTCCTGCCGTATCAACTCATTTCTGTTCTGTTATGTGCAAAAACCTTGTAGAAATAATTTACTATTAACACATAAGAATGTTTATTGTAAGTCATAAATGTTTCAAACAGGACCATAACTAAACTATATTATAAATATCACATCATTCGTATTTTATGAAATTAAATAATATTTCGATGTGTGTTTTGAGTCATTGCTGAGCCAAAGCCACACCATTATAAACATTATTTTTTTAATACTGCTACAATACATCTGTTTTTAGTTTTATAACCTACAGTTCTCATCCGCATTGACAAGTAACGTAAAGTTCCCAGAATGGCATTGCCTTGTATGTCTACATAGCGTATGGTGATTTCCAAAACACTTAAAACAATACACGCATTGATGCTTCTTATGCACAGTATGCAATGATGTGTGAGTATTAAAGCTTAGGGTCGATTTGAAGGCCATGCCGCAATCCTTACATACTTTGTAGAAGTGCATATTCTGGTGATGTTTATCTAATGCCTCTTGATGTAGAAATATTTTACCACATTTGTAACATATCACTGGAATAACGTGACTACTGCTCATATGTTTGTTGAGAGATGTGGCTGAAGCAAACATCTCTGCGCAATCAACTTCTGGACAACTATAACAAGTGGTTTTCTGACATTGCTTAATGTGGTCTGTAAAAGTGAAATGTGATATAAAATTCTGTTCACATTGTTGGCACTTGTATTGTTCGTCACATCCAACCTGCATCTTTACGAAGGCAATATCTGGAAATAAATAATAATTTTTGTTTAATAAACTTTCAATGTAGAATATAAAGTTGAATAATTATTATGATGTAAATTATTATACAAGGTGTGGAATTACTATGACATACTTAAAATATTACCAATTTTCTAACATTCTTCAGTAAAAACTAGTTTTAGCAAACTCTTTCCGTTTTTTCATTTCTAAATCATAATATCCAATCTGAGTTCAAATTATAAGAATTGCTATTTTAAAGTTTCTTTCAATAATAATAATATTAAATAATTGTAATTATATCACCTAAGAGACATACTTTGATGTGCTTGGAATTTTTGTGATAATTCAAAGTCGTCCTCTTCTCGACGCAACCGTTTGTTGGACTTTTTGTTCAAATTTATAGCTTCAACTTCTGCCATTGAATCTTTGTAGAACTGCTCGGTGTCTGACTCCTTCAGAACATGGCCATGATTATTCATTTGTACTGCTTCAGTTGCTGTATCTCTAATTGAGGAAGTTGCTACACAACCGGTTTTCACGTCGGGCACGTTTAGCCTTCTTAGAGTCTTATCAGCATCAATCACACAGCACACAAAATCATAAAATATCTGCAAATTAACATCACAATTTTGACAAATGTACTCAGGAAAGCCATCCCCCAAGGCTGTTGTAATAGGAAGAGCGTAGTTAATTTTCTGTTCTAGTCCACTGTCATCGTATAGATACATTTTGGTGCTACTTATTGGTTTAGCACATAATCGGCATATTGCGGTTTCAAATGGGCTTTCATGTATTTCTTCAGCAACAGCACAACTTTTGTATTCATTTAAAGAACTGTGGGCACCTGTAAAATCATCCTCCACACAGTAAATATCATTTGCTTCTGAATTCACCTCAACCAGTTCTTCAACTTTACTTTTGGAAGATTGTGACTGCTTGGGAAAGTTTCCGCGGAGCTGTAGGGCTCATTTTCAGTTTCTTGCTTAATGTTACGGTGGAAAAAATCCTTCTTAAGGTCCATTTTTAGGTTATGTCACTTCAATATGTGGTTTGCTTCAATATCGAACCCCTTTAGGTATTTTTTCTGATGTTAAATTAAATAAATAATCTATAAGAACAGAATGATTATACATACCATGTCTGGCCAGTTTTACATACATTGCATCGAAATCATAAATGTAAATACTTATTTTGCTATATTTTCTGTATTCCCCAGGCAGCAAAGAACGGAAAAACAGAACTTTTTTTGTTTATGAGACCCATATACAGTGTTGCCAACTCTTGATTTTTTTCTGTAATAGAAATTTAAAAAATAGTAATAGATTTGGCAATTTGGGTAATAAACTAATAATAATTTAAATTCTACTGAAATCCATCAAAATCATCAGTTTTTTATGTTAGCGTTAACTTTTGAACTTGGTCTTTAACCTCTGTAGACTAACTATGGAAAGTTATACAGGGTGTCCCAAAAAGAATGGGACACCGATTACTCATAGATTCCTTACGTTACAATAAATCGATAAACCTAATATACCTTATTATGAAGGGAATTCAGTAAGAAGTTATAGGGCCTTAAAGTTCAATTTTTTTATTATTTTTTTTGTTAATTTCCACAAATTTTGGTATACATGCTTACTATTATGTACTGCACTAATAAAAAAAATATATAAATTAGACTAACTGTAAGAGGCACTTTACCTATCTTTGAAAACTTTTTTTAGCTCTAACTTCTTTATCTGTAATATTTTTTAAATTTTAGATTGTTATCTGAAAGAAAATTAAAAAGCACAAAAATAATTTACTTTAGTTTTTAAGCCTAAAAGCAACCGTTTACCTTTAAATGCTCATCAAAGGATTTTGGTTGTCATTAAGACGTTCAATTATCAAGTAGCCATGATCACAAAAACAATGGTCATATAGTAAAAAACAATGATAAATCAATTAATGACAATAATGACATAAGAATTGGTTATTTTATGTTTAAGAAAATTCTCCAATGCTGAAAGGTTCGTTATGTCGCAGCATTTTCGTAAGCACAAAAGACAAAAAACAAAAAATAGATGTCAGTAATGTCATTAATTGATTCTTGTTGTTGTTTACTAGATCACAATCATTACACATTGTTTTTGTGATCATGGCTACTTAATTATTGCACGATATAATGACAACCAAAAATGACCTAAGAGTACATTATTTTTGTGTATTTGAATTCTCTTTCAAATAATAACCTAAAATTAAGAATTTTTTTTACAGATAATGAAGTTAGAGCTAAAAAAAGTTTTGATACTGTCAAGTCTAGTTTATATTTTTCCTATCAGTGCAGTACATAGTAGTAAGCATGTATACCAAAATTTAAATCGATATCTGTATGTTTGTGGAAATTAACAAATAAAAAATTAAAAAATTTAACTTCAAGGCCCTATATTTTCTTACTGAAAGGACTTTGTACTAAGGTATATTAGGTTTAATCGATTTATTATAAGGTAAGAAATCTATTACTAATCAATGTCCCATTCTTTTTGGGACACCCTGTATAGCCTATTTTTTTATATGGAAATGCAAATAGGGAAATTTTAATGTAACAATTGGCAACAAGCATTATCACTAGACTGATTTGTGTTGGTACATTATTTTTGCAGTGAGGTTAGGTTTCATGTTGAGTGGTTGACATTCTATAATTTTAGTTGTGCCTATTATAAACTTGAAACTGATTTTATAAATTAGAACTGAGGACAAATTCAGTTTATAACGAACAGTACTACAATTTAAAATAATTAAGAGGTCAACCAGTCAACATGAAACCTAACCTCACTGCAAAAATAGTAACCAGAAAAGTATGTACCAACAGTATCCTGCATTTCATATGAAAAAAATTGACAATATAATAGCGATGACTATTTACCTTACACAAGAGCTGACACATTTTTCAAAAGTTTACTAGCCTGCGATTGCCCCATTCCGAGCAAAGTTCAAAACATTTGACAAGTAGAAGATAATAGTGTTAAATTGGACCTTTATTATAAAAAACAACATAAATTCATATAAACTGTTAATGTTTAACTAAAAACTATTACCTACAGATTTTTTCCAACAAAAAAAGAAATTTAATAGAAACGTAACAAAATAGTAATAGAAATTGCAAAACGTAATAAATTTTGCTTTAAAAGTAATAGCGTAATAGGTGCGAGTAAAAAGTAATAAATCTGTTACTATAGTAATAGGGTTGGCAACACTGCCCATATATGTATTACTTCGATATTGCTAGTAGGGCTTGGAATGGCCGAAAACATTACGGCGCCGACATAGTCTCACTTAGAGTATAACGCGTCTCGTGCGTATGCCTGAGAATCCGAACTCCGTCCTTAGAAGCGAATTTTAAACTTGACCACTTTCCCACCGAGCGGACGACGCCGACGCGCTTGCGCAAGGCTCACTATATACATTGAAGAGTTGGTTGTCTGTCTCACTGACTTCGTGACCTCCCCACTCATAGCCACTAGCAATATAGTAGATATTAAATATATGATGAGACCATGTTTTTATATGATAAGCAGTAGCGCCAACCGCAAAAGAATACCTAATGCGCCAACCATATACAGTGTGTCTGCTTAAGTTCGCACCATATGGAAAACTTTTTTATTATTAATTTTACGAAAAAAAGTTATGTTTATAAAAAGTTCTGCATGGTCCAAAACTTAAAATGTAATCATCAGATATCAATTTTTTTAAGCCGTATACGAGGAATGTCAAAAAATATTAATTCTGCTGAAGAGTAAAGTACCTTTATTTGTGACAATACCGAAAATTGTTATCAAGAAAAGATGATTAGAATAAAAAACTACGTTCAAATATCCAATTACACATATCTACGATGAAAATCAGGTTTTGTTATTTTTCACATTTTTACTTCCTTTTACTACTATAAAGGAAGTATTGGATTCACCCCAAAAATTCGAAATTGAGTTTTCAACAGATCTTCACGTTTTAGAGTCCCCTGATCCCAAAAAACATATTTTTTTCATTGGTCTGTCTGTCTGTCTGTCTGTCTGTGTGTCTGTGTGTCTGTCTGTGAACAGAATATCTCAAAAACGAAAAGAGGTATGGCATTGAAACTTCATATATAAGTTTTGTGTACTATGTAGATGAGACAGCAAGTTTTTGAAGAAAATCGCATAACCGGAAGTAGGTGTTTACTCTTGTGATTTTTCAGTTTTTTCGATTTTTTCAAAAACGGCTCTAACGATTTTTTTTAAACTTTACATTTTTCTTACATTTTTAATGTGTATTGATGTGAGATAGGTGATTTTCCAGTTGAATACTTCTAAAGTGGGTTTCTTTTGTTTTTTTTCAATTTTTTTTATTAACTCCTATTTTAAATAAAACACCCGGTATATTATTACATTTTGAATTCACCTTAAAATTCTAGAGAAAATTTGTCTCTTCAACTAACACTCGATTTTGTACCGTTTTTGTAGAATTTGTAATTTTTGAAAATTTTTAACAAATGGTTAAAAATTAAAAATAAAATTTTTGACTAATTATAAGATCACTGTAAAAGGAAGTTGTGTGAGTGTATCACACCAGATTTTTCAGTTATCTCTTTATTCGTTAAAACTTTGATAACCTTTACGTCTCGTAACTATGTTGCATTATTTTGATGATTTTCAATTTTTTCAATTTTCAAGTATTATGTTGCTAGTAGGGCCTGGAAACGGGCGAAAACATTACGGCGCCGACATAGTCTCACTCTGAGTACTACGCGTCTCGTGCGCATGCCTGTGAATTCAAACTGCACAGCTGCGTTCACGTGTAGAACATACATGTAATACTTACTATATTGCTAGCGGATATGAGTGGGCAACTCACGAATGAAGTGAGACAGACAACCAACTCTTCAATGTATAATGGTGAGCTGTGCGCAAGCGCGGCGGTGTCGTCCGCCCAATGGGGAAGCGGTCAAGTTTAATATTCGCTTCTAAAGGCGGAGTTCGAATTCCTACGCATGCGCACGAGACGCGTTATACTCTAAGTGAGACTATGTCGGCGCCGTAATGTTTTCGGGCGTTTCCAGGCCCTACTAGCAATATATGTGTATTATATATATGGTGTAGAATTGTGTGGTCATTTATCACGGCCTCCTGAATTAATGCCAGACTGAGGTCAGTCTCGCATTAATCTAGGAGGCCGTGTCATTTATACACATCTGGCATGTATATTACCACTACCTCCTGCAGGAGGCAGTGATGTTATTCAATTATGCCAAAACTAGTGCATCACCCAAGCTACGCTTCGGTTTGCTAATTTAAGAGAGATTCATTAATATAAATTTTAAGAAAAAAGGTAGCATCGGCCTGGAACCGAACCAGGGCCACCCGCGTGGCAGACGAGCACTCTAAGCCATGCATACTCAGTTTAATAACGTGCATCTATAATTATATATAGTAATTAACCCTAGCTAACAGGCCACGGCTTCACCGCTATTTAAGGATTTAATTAAATTAAAACACCTTCGCACTTTTTTTGAAAATAAAAATTGGCTTACGATCTAAGTCTCAAAAGCCATCATACAACTAGGTATATCCTTCGAAGATACTGAACCGATTCAGTATCTTCGAAGGATATAGCGAACAAACATACAAAAAAAGAAAACGACCACCGATTTTATGTTATTATGTGTATAAACGTGCTCGCTTAACTAAACTACTAAATTTTAGTTACTTCGTTTGGTAACTTGCTTTAGCTACTATACAAATGTAAAGCCGCCTTTAGAAGCAAATTTTAAACTTACCCGTGAGGTTCACTTCCCACCTCGCTCGACGACGCTTGCGCACAGCTCACCGAGTACCGAAAAGAGTCTGTCTCACTTACGCTGTGACCTCTCCACTTACAGGGACTAGCAATATAGTAGTATTAAATATGTATATGTTAGCAGGTTAGGTTTTGCGTCAGTTTTTGACCTCTAATTTGACACAGACTAACAGTCTTGCCAATTCCAAGTAAAATTTTAGACATAACTCAATCAGTTATTGCTGATAGGAGTAAACATGGCGGCAATGGCGGCATCAGGGAGTAAGAGGGAAGGAGACCGATCCCCATGCTACAGAACCTGCGATGATATTTCCGGCTTTTTAATAGTACAGTATTTACCACCCGCAGCGCTGGTGTTCTATGCCGGGTTCTCGATCCGTCACGTCACAGAATAATACAGAATGGCCTGTCGGCTTAAATTCAGCTAGTTTTTTACTTCCTTTTACTATAAATTTGGATTCACCCCAAAAATTCGAAATTGAGTTTTCAACAGATCTTCACGTTTTAGAGTCCCCTGATTCCAAAAAACATATTTTTTTCATTGGTCTGTGGGTCTGTCTGTCTGTCTGTGTGTGTGTCTGTGAACAGAATATCTCAAAAACGAAAAGAGGTATGGCGTTGGAACTTCATATATAAGTTTTGTGTACTATGTAGATAAGACAGCAAGCTTTTGAAGAAAATCGCATAACCGGAAGTACCTAGGTGTTTACTCTTGTAATTTTTCAGTTTTTTTCGAATTTTTCAAAAACGGCTCTAACGATTTTTTTTAAACTTTACATTTTTCTTACATTTTTAATGTGTATTGATGTGAAATAGGTGATTTTCCAGTTGAATACTTCTAAAGTGGGTTTCTTTTGTTTTTTTTTTCAATTTTTTTTATTAACTCCTATTTTAAATAAAACACCCGGTATGTTATTACATTTTTGAATTCACCTTAAAATTCTAGAGAAAATTTGTCTCTTCAACTAACACTCGATTTTGTACCGTTTTTGTAGAATTTGTAATTTTTGAAAATTTTTAACAAATGGTTAAAAATTAAAAATGAAAATTTTCACTAATTATAAGATCACTGTAAAAGGAAGTTGTGTGAGTGTATCACACCAGATTTTTTTCTTTGCGCATGCGCGAGTTTTGGTGGTGTGCAGTCAGCTGTTTTCCATATTTTACACGTGTACTTGTGGCGGTCAATGACCCCTTATAAGAAAGTTATGTTTTTTGTGCAAGTGGTTTTAAAATATTATTTAATATGAGTGCACAGAAAAGATCTTTTGGTGGCACATAGTGTACTGTGCATTTCCATATAAATTGCATGGACTTTAAACGTACTGATTATTTCTGTTCAGTTTAAAATTTAGGCGCATAATTTTGAATTTACCGCCTCTGCACACCACTAGGATCATGTCGGACAATTTCAAAGTCACAAAAATTGAGTATGCTGACATCAAAAGCGCCGACATAGAGAGGCCATTCTGATTTAGGGTATTATTCTGTGGTCACGTGATCATGGCATACGACCATTGGGGCAAATCAAAACGAAACAAACCCCCACCATGCCGCCAACTGACCCAGCGTGGAACATTTGCACCTCGAGTGGTAGAATACGGTACTACTAAAGAGCCGCAAATATCAACGCAGGTTTTGGCGAGCGGCCCGCATGGGGATCGGTCTCCTTCCCTATTACTCCATGGGCGGGCATTTTCTTGGATCACAGAATGGCGGTACTCTCCTATATATACTGGCTCTGGATAGTTTCGCACAGTTATTTCTCGTACTTTTCATTTATTTTGAGTGTGTAGATTTCATTAGAAGGTTGTTATATTTTTGACTAAATATTCTAAATTCCAGTAACGATTTTGTGCAACCCGTGTCAACTCTTTTAGGATTAATGGGAATTCAGAATTTAGAATTTAACATTCAAGACAAACTAAGCTATCGGGATAAAATGATAGCTATTTGTGCAACAAGTGCTAAAAGTGGATGTTTATGAACGAGACATGAAAATTATGAAATGAAGCAGAAAGCCGAGTTTCATAACATGACGAGTGCAATAACAATTTTAGCACGAGTTTGACAACACAATATTTTTTCTACGGCCTTAAATTTACTGTTATTGGTCCATAAATGTCGATTTAATAAAGGTTTGCATTTATGACTGTTATAATTTATGTCATAGTAAAGAGATGACCTTGACGGCACAGGTGACTATTTCTGCACCTGGTAGCTGTCAAAGTTAGTTATCAAAGGTAATTATAATAGTACACATTTTACTTTATTTATGGCATAATGTTTAATTATTTTTAAAAAACCTTTACCTCTAACTAAAGAAGTAACTAGAATAACTTTATAACCTCACTTCCAGTTCAAAATTCGAAATTCAACCTCAGCTGTTTACTTTTAGCACATGTGCTAAAAGTAAACAGCTGATTTCACTTTTAACACGCTGGTTTATAAAACGTAATTTTTAGTGAAACAAGCTAGTGCTAAAAGGCATACTTTTAGTAGTGGTGGTAGAAAATAGTAGTTTGTATACCAAGGCACTGAAGTTTAGTTTCTTATCACGATTTAGTTGCCGAGCCCCGTAGGGCTAAATCTCCAACAGCATAGCTTGAAAGTGTAGGAGGCAGTGGGTGAATCCAATAGTTCTTTTATTGTAAAAGAAAGTAATAAACTGACTATACAGTGTAGTACTAAATGCATTAATGACATAATTAGTTGGCGTATGAGATTTAGAAAACATGGAATAGTATCTATATTACATAACAAGCTGCGAAAGTGACATTCATAGTATGAGTATATTTGAGAAACGAGGCGAAGCGTAGCGAAGCCGAGTGACGTAAAACACGAGCGTACGATACACTTTCCAGTGAGGTATGTACTTTTCTCAAGACCACAAAAAGGCACATTTTTGCAATTTAATGATGATGCCTTTACAAAGGCAATTGACAATGTCAGTAGTTTTTAGGTTAAAATGACATATTGTCAGAAGTTTTTGGGTTAAAATTAATATTTAGCCTACTGTATAACTGTGAATTGTACATTTTTCTTAACAGACACGTTCATTATGATAACGGCAGGGTGAATGTATTGTCATTTTTTGTGGCTACTTGACTTAAGGCCACTAGATTAACACACTAACTGCCGGTCTTATAAAGACCACTAATCAGAGGTTAACTTTAATTCGACGTTAAAATAAACAAAAGCACATCAAAACGTTAATGCTTACGACACTTTATTCATTAGTAAACAAATTTTGATGGGCTTTTATTTATTTTAACAACGAAGCGATACCTTACGCTTAGCATGTTGATCTAGTGACCTTAACTTGACTGTATTTAAACGAAAGTGAAATCAAGCGTGGCTTCGAATTGAAATATATGTCGATGATTAATTCACATTATATTGATGTTCTAGAATGAAATGCACAAATACATAATCTAAACCATTGCATAACTGTCACCGACTGTCATGTTAAAATGTTATTTGAAAATGAACATAAAAACCAACACACACAGTGTTATTTCTGCTACATCCATAATTCCGATTATAAACCCTTTTTATTCTTGATTAAATATGTGTAATTTAAAAATTGATAATTTAAACAACTTGACACGGCTACTATTATAATAACTGTCATATTTAAATTAAAACCATCAGAAGTAATAGCACAGAATAAACACCTAACTAACGGACTCAGAAGCGACACTCGCGGCGGCGCCTTTGATGTTAGAGTAGCCGATTTCAGCTGTGGCGGCCATATTGAAAGTGAGTATATCAAGCGGATATTCAAGAAATTACATAAGATTGCACACCACCGACTACTTTTGAATGCACTCATGTTCAAATAAATCTTATTTCCACTACTAAAAGTAGGCCTTTTAGCACTAGCTTGTTTCATTAAAAATCAACGTGCTAAAAGTGAAATCAGCTGTTTACTTTTAGCACATGTACTAAAAGTAAACAGCTGGTGTTGAATTTAGAATTTTAAACAGGAAGTGAGGTTATAAAGTTATTCTTACTTCTTTCGTTAGAGGTAAGGCGTTTCTTAAATAATTAAAGCATTATGCAATGAATAAAGTAAAACACGGTCGTAAATCGCTCAACCTGCGTTAAAACCTTACACAGTGGTTAAAACATTGTTCTGTGGTTAAAACCAATGCATGGAAACACAAATCTATTCTCTCGCAACATGGCTATCGCTAAGCATGCGTTTTTAGCTACTTGCCAGAGACTATCGGTGTTTATTCTGTGGTAATAGAGCACATGAATTAATTTTTTCAAAGTCAGGGTCGATTTCGTTTCCATTGGCTCACGTTATTTGAGCAAGAAATCGATTACGGGTTTCTCGAACATAGTTCTATTACATTTTGCAGTTGTCAGCAAAGGTAAACACAAATTTCCCTAAACAAACGTCATGATGAGGTGAGACGTCAACAAACTTGGTGATTTCTAAAAATATTCAAATATTTGCGCGAAATTGCCCCAAAAAATAGTGCTTTTCAATAAAGTGAGTTGAAAATAATATGGTTGACCTGAGTGGCGGCCAGGATGGCCCTATTGAACATGGTTTTTCGAATTCTGTATTTATAGTACCTGCCATAATTTTTGTAACCCTCTCAGGTAGGTGTCTTGGCAGATTTATTATTTTAATGTGCTTTTAGGGCTAACGTTAAGAATATTCTTAGAACATTTCATAATGACGCTACTAATGATTAAATCTGCGCATTGTAATATGCCTGAAGGATATTGTCTTCTACTTTAAGTTAACAAAATATATCAACCCCTAATAAACACCAATATCTGCAATATGTGGAACTATAGACTAAAACAATTAATTTTTTATTTATATGGTAAAAGACAAGGAACACCTGTATTGGAAAAACTGTTTTTCTAGTAGGTAATAACAATTAAAAAAAGCAGTGAAATATTGGACATAAAAATGTATATTATGCCGCTTATCTCACTTCTGTAATCAGACAAAATAATAGCTTTTGATTAATTGCATTTTAATTTAACGATTTAATTTTTGCAGTAGATTAATCAGAATGTGACGCAAAAATATTATTGAGCAAAACTTCAAGGAAAATTACAAAAATTGCTATTGTTAGTGTAATATCGTAAACTTATAGCTGCTAAGCTACGATCAATAATTCTCAATTGACACTAGCAAGGCTTATTTAAATATCTATTAAGGTTACGGGAACGGTTATTTTTTGATAAATCTGTTTAAACTCCAATTATTCTCAAATGTAATTTATGATTATTTCCCTACACCACCTATTTTTTATTTCAAAATGTAATAATGATGCTGAAATTCAATATTAGAGAAAGAATACTTCATAACAAGTGGTGAATAGAAACTTCAATTTTATTCAAAAATTGGAGCAAAAGTTCTAGAGATTATGATTTTTTCATTGGGCTATAATAGTAAGAAATAGACATATATTTCTGGTATATATATTTTTTAAATATCTTTGTTAGTAAAAGATTATGCTTTTAATGCATATAGTTTGGAGATTTTTAATTATATTTGGTAATTTTGCAAATATATACAGTTGGTTTTACATACCGACAATATGGAGGGGATCCAATTGAAAATTTTGTCGATCCTATGATTGTTTGTTAAGAAATGTAAACTCAGTAGTGGAGCAATTTTTACTTCCTTTTACCGTAAAGGAAGTATTGGATTCACCCCCAAAAATTCGAAATTGAGTTTTCAACAGATCTTCACGTTTTAGAGTCCCCTGATCCAAAAAAACATATTTTTTTTCATTGGTCTGTGTGTCTGTCTGTCTGTCTGTCTGTGTGTCTGTCTGTGTGTCTGTCTGTGAACAGAATATCTCAAAAACGAAAAGAGGTATGGCGTTGAAACTTCATATATAAGTTTTGTGTACTATGTAGATGAGACAGCAAGCTTTTTAAAAAAATCGCATAACCGGAAGTAGGTGTTTACTCTTGTGATTTTTTAGTTTTTTTCGATTTTTTCAAAAACGGCTGTAACGATTTTTTTCAAACTTTACATTTTTATTACATTTTTAATGTGCATTAACGTGAGATAGGTGATTTTCCAGTTGAATACTTCTAAAGTGGGTTTCTTTTGTTTTTTTTTTTCAATTTTTTTTATTAACTCCTATTTTAAATAGAACACCCGGTATATTATTACATTTTTGAATTCTGCTTAAGATTTTAAAGAAAATTTGTCTCTTCAACTAACGCTCTATTTTGTACCGTTTTTGTAGAATTCGTAATTTTTGAAAATTTTTGACAAATGCTTAAAAATTAAAAATTAGGTAAATATTTAACTAATTATAAGATCACTGTAAAAGGAAGTTGTGTGAGTGTATCACACCAGATTTTTATTATAATATGAGTAATAGAATAAGAATGTCAGGCTTCGAACTGTCAAAGACAGTTGTAAATTTAAGAATGGGAACTATTGGAAAAAATAAGATCCTCCAAAATTGAAGGTACCTCTACAAATTTTAAAGTTTTGAAAGGAATTGTGAAAATCATGTGCATAGTTACTATAGTTGCTTACTTAACCTTTTACTTGACAGATGACAGGACACAATTAGATTTCGTTGAGGTATGCCACTGGAATTGCCATAGTAATAAGGTATCTCAAATTTCTCCTATGTAGTTGTCAGAAATGTGTGTAGTTTCCGAGTATTTGTGACTATTTCTCTCACAAAATTTAAGCCAATGAAATTGATTGTATTTTAGAATTAATTCAATCAGTGCTACATTACGCGATAATTTTGCACTAGTCAAAATTACTGATATGGTTTATAAAAAAGGCCTTGTACTTCATAATAATTTATTATTTTGAAAAGTATCAACCAGTACAGTTGAACGGACAATTGTTATAGTTAATATTGGGTGTATTGGTATTCTTTTCTGGTTTTGCTAAAGCCGCTGTTCGTTATTCGTATGGTGATTGGGATCTAGCCGTAAATAGGATTTAATGGAAGAAGTGCTGTGATATTCAATAGTGTGAGTTATTTCATGCTCTGCTGCGCCAGATTTGGCTAAACAAGAAACCGCAGGTGAACAATTTGAATGATTTGTAATTTTGGTTTGCTTTGTATCCAATCTTATTATATTATTTTTTCCAACAGGCGAATTCTTAAAAAATCGGAATTTGCTTTATTCCACATCAGATTTACTGTTAGAAAAAGCCGGTTGGTAGTATTACTTTTGCCTCTTTTAGTCATTATTTTTTGAAATAATCAAAACGAAAAAGTTGTATTAATTATAAAATCATATCTAAAGTACTTTTTTTTTCTATAATAACTGTCAAAGTGTTACAATGTTGGTAGAAATGTGGGTAAAACGCTAGGAAATTTTTATACCTCGTGTTGGTAGAACTTTTTCAAAATTATGGTTATGTGTCAATTTTGAATGTCAAAGTTTCTTAATTTCAACTCTTGACAAGTTTCATTTTTTTTACATTGAATCAAACGTTCATTATGTTTATTTTCAAATATTGTAAGTTTAATAATTAATAAATTTGCAATATTTTACCATTACTATGCTGTTGGTTTTACCCACTATTATGATATATCTGTCAAAATGACGAATCATTTTTTTAGTGGAAAAAAAAGAACTAAAAATCTATGTACCAACATTATTAAAACTAGGGACCCTGCTGGAATGCAACTTATTCCCTAGAAAGTTGACCTTGAAAATTATAGAAAAAAATGGACTTTATGTATACAGTAAAATCCGGTTATAATGACATCGCAGGGACTGCTGAAATTTGGTCGTTCTGCTCCTTCTGTGGAGTTCTGTTGACTCGATTAGTATGGTGAGTCAGTTCACGTTTCCCTGCATCTTCTTACAATCTCCTTTCGTTTTTTGTTGTATTTACAATCTTACTCAATTTTTTTATATCTTTGATGCCTCCTCTCCAGTCCTTGATTCCCATTGATTGATTTAATGCAGGGATTTAGATGGGTTAGTAGTGAGCCCAGTTTTGCACTTCGACTCTGTGGTTTTTTGTGCCCCCCCCCCTGACCCTATTAAAATAGATCTGCACCTTCAACGAGTTGTAGGATGTTTTTTACGAGGTGCTCGTGTGTGAGAGCTGCTCCGTGTGGAGTTCCCCCGAAAAGTTGCTGGCTTTTGCGGAGTAACGCTGGACAGTCAAAGATTATGTGTGGGGCTGTCTCCTCCTCTTCCTGACATAACCGACAGAGTATATCCCCTCTGTATATACCTATTTTTTGTAGGTGTTTTCTCAGGTGGCAGTGTCCTGTGACTAGTCCTACCAGCCGTCTAATCTGAGTTCGTTCTAGATAGAGGACATCAGTTGTTAGTCTGCGAGAAGGCGTTCTAATTATTTCCTTTTCCAGTGTTTGTCCCTGTGTGGCATCCCAGCGAGAAGCATGTTGTCTAGCGGTCCATTTTTCTATAGCTGTTTGGATGCTTTGTTTGGGTATACCAAATACAGGTTCTGGGCCTATAAATGGGGTAGATGCACCAGTTTTTGCGAGGGCATCTGCTGCTTCGTTTCCTTCTATCCCTGTGTGCCCTGGTACCCAAATGAGCTAAACAGTGTTCTTTTCAGATAGGAGTGTCAGGTGATATAGGCATTCTCTTGTTAATACAGAGCTTACACGAGGTGATTCAAGTGCTTCCAATGCCGCTTGACTGTCAGAAAGTATGTGTATGCGTTGTTGGGAATACCCGCGTTTTGCATTTTCCTGGACGCATTGCATTATAGCAAAGATTTCAGCTTGAAAGACTGTGGCTTTGATCCCAAGAGATATTCTAAAGTCCTCTTTTGGTCTTACGCCATGTATTCCAGCACCCGTGCCCTCTGCTGTTCGGGATTCATCTGTGTACCAGACTAGCCCGTTTGGCAGGTGGGTTGAGGTTTCTTGGGTTCAGTCATTGTGATCATACCTCACAGTGAAAGGTTTGTCAAAAGAATACTCTGGAAGGCTGTAGTCTGTGCCCATTTTTACTTTCTCGCATACGGTAGTATAGAGAAAGTATTGTAATCGTCAAAAAAATCGACTTCGAGATTTTGACGAATCTTGACGTTTTAGACCTCCTAGAGTCCGAAAAAACCATTTTTCGAATTATGTCTGTGTGTGTGTATGTGTGTGTGTGTGTGTGTGTGAACACGATAACTTAAAAACGAAGTAAGCTAGACCCTTGAAATTATGTACATAGTCATTATTCAAAATTTGTAGATTCCTGTCAAATTTTGAGCGAAATCGGTTAACCGGAAGTGGCACTTTACCTAAACAGGTAGCGGTACCTATTCAAGTAAAGTACCAGTTTGCTTCGAGATATTTGAACAAAATTTTGTACATACATTTCTTATGTAGAAAAACTACCAGATATTACATTTCAGCATGATCGGTTAACCGGAAGTGGCATTTTACCTAAACAGGTAGCGGTATCCATTCAAGTAAAGTACCAGTTTGCTTCAAGGTATTTGCGAGAAAGTCTAGGGGAGCACACTCCCGATTTTTTAGGATGGGGTTGCTTTCGCCCACTTTCTGTATCCGTTTGTGTCCGCATCGTTCCTGGTTAGTGTTCCAATTTCCGGTGGTTTTTGTTCTGTATGCTCCAATCTGGGCTTCTCCTTTTAGATATATGTTTAGAGGCGGTAGTCCCAAGAGAGCTTCCATAGATGCTGTGGGAGTGCTATTCATAACTCCACAGATGCACAAACAAGCCCGTTTCTGTATCCTGGATAGTTTTTTGTTCTACCTTTGGCCACCATACCAAGGTGCCATAAGATATCACGGGTCTGACTACTGTTATGTAGTACCAATGAACCATCATTGGTTTCAGTCCCCATCTTTTAGCAAACATGCGTCTACCAATCATAAGGACCATTTTTGCTTTGTTTGCTCTTTTATCTAGGTGTACATTCCAGTTCAGTTTTGCATCTAGGGTAATACCCAGATATTTAACTTCCTGGCCAACCTGAATTCTTTCATCAAAGATTGTGAGGTTGTTGAAAGACTCTACATTTCTTTTCTTAGTGAAAGGTATTATAGATGTTTTGCTAGGGTTTACCTTGAGGTTTTCCCTATTGCACCATCCCTGAGTAATGTTCAGTGCCCTTTGCATGAGGTCCGCAATGATGGTTGGATACTTGCCCCTTATGAGAATGACTATGTCATCTGCATAGCCTTGGGTGTAGAACCCTTCATCATTGAGTGTCTGCAGGAGATCGTTTACTACCATGTTCCACAGTAGTGGGGATAGAACTCCCCTTTGTGGACAACCTCTCACAGCACGTACCTTGAGGGATGCTTCTCCCGAATTGGCCTGGATTTGGCGTCCCTCTAACATGGTTTTTATCCATCTGTTTGTGATGTCATCAAAGCTATGTCTTAGGGTTGCAGTCATTATTGATTCGAAGGAGGTATTATCAAATGCTACCTCTATGTCCAAGAAAGCAGCTAGAGCTATTTCCTTGTTGGTTATCGACACTTCTACCCTAAGTAGGTTGTGAAGTGCCGATTCGCATGATTTTCCTGGTTGATATGTAAATTGGCTACGATATATGGGATTGCCTTTCAAGGCTCGATTCCCATAGTCTGCAAATTATTTTGTACCTGGTCTTCACATCTTACTTTTTGTCTACGTCTTGGCCTGTCCATGTCGGGTTTCCATTTGTTTATCTTTTTTATTGTAGATCTCTCCCGCGAATGTGCTCATACCATCTTATCCTCTGTGCTTCTATGTAGTTTACTATTTTTTTGCAATATGTTTCCTATTTTGAAGTTTATCAGTCGTCTGTATTCACTTTCTTCTGTTTTTCGGGTCCATTATTCTTCTGACGAGTTTGTGTTAAAGGTGTGTAGTTTTTCTTCATCATTCTTCGTTAGACACATTGTCTTGCTTGCCTAAGTTACAACTGGTTGTTGCCTCGTAACTTCTCATTTTTAGCATGCTCAGGCTACTGTTTTGTACTAGATGCTTGAAAGAGTATTTCCTGCTTGTAACACTCTTGTTTTTCCACTTCTTTCATTATTTGCATTAATCATCACTCCTAGGTATTTGACTCTATGTACTTCCTTCAAAGTAAATCTCCCTGTTATGATATTTCTATATTTGTTTTTTGTCTGCTGTTTACCATGTATTTTGTTTATTATTAAACCCCTGTATTTGGTTTCTCTTTCTAACTTAAGTAATGTTACATTCGTGATTTTTATGTTTGTAGCAACAGTTTCTATATCATTTTCGAGTTTAGTTGTTATTAGACTGTCGAGGGCTTGCTTCAAGTCGATAAAGCATCGATAGCATCTGTAGTAGATCTACCCTACCTAAATCCATACTGATAATCGCCAATTTTTGTTTCTAAACAAGTTTCTAAACGATTCCGAATGAATAAGATCTTGTAAACCGTGTTTAGGAGCATAATCCCTCTATAATTTTGGCATAGCATAGGGTCTCCTTTCTTTAGCATCGGGACCAGTACTTCTCCATTCTGATGGATGGTCACCTCTTTCCATATCTTTAAAATAAATTTGTATATTCTCCCTAGAGTAATCTCCCTCACATATTTGATTAATTCATAGTTTATTTCATTAGATCCTGTAGCTTTTCCTGTTTTTTAGTTTTTTAATCACCGCTCTTCTTCATTTATTTCTTGGTACCCTTCTGCGTTGTCCCTCTCTATTTTATTCTTCTTCTTCTTCTTGTATAGTTCAGTAAAGTATCTTTCCCATTCTCTGTTGTCAATCATTTTGCTTCTTCTTTTTTTATTAGTGGTTAGTTTTTTTATGTAGTTTAATATATATATATAAATAATCAAATCCCCTTTTACCATTATGGTGTAGGGTTGTAGTTTAATAATTTAATTTAATATTGCTTTTGGTATTGGCTTCTATATTGTCTATAAAGTTTCCTATCTACTGTTGATTTTTGTTTTTCCATATCATTGTTGCCGTTTTTCTTTTTTCTTTGTATTCGTTTAGTTCTTGTTCGGTCTTTGTTCTGAACCATTTTAATCTTGCTTGGTTTTTCTCGTTTTTCTGTTCCATGTATTCCTCATTAAACTACTTGTTTAGGAAATGAAATGTTTGTGTGTTTGTGCACTTGGGATATTACGATTGACTATTGCATATATCTGTCGAACGATGTCATTTGGCCAATGATCGAACTCGGTTTTTTAACTTTCAACCAATCAAAAACGGCTTGCTTTGATAATTATTCTTATATAACCACTTATCGGTAATACCCCATCTAACTGGTGATAAGTTGGAGTATTACCAATAAGTTGTTATATAACAACTTATCGGTAATACTCCACCTTACTCATTAAAATGATGATTTGTTAGTTTTTTTAAACGATTCAAGCAATAGTCATGCAAAGTATATTGCGTGCATAATTCCTTGCTTCGATAATGCTGGCCAGATTGCACTCCCGCTGGATTGCTTAGAAAATACGCTCTCCAGCTTTGCTGTCGGGACATATTTTCAACAGTAATGTATTAAGTGCATAGTGACTTGCCGATAATGCTGGTCAGATTGCACGACCGCTGGATTGTTTAGAAAATATTTTCTAAACGCGAGTGCGATCATTGATCAAATGACATCGTTTGACAGATGTATGCAATAGTCATCGCAATCCAGCTGCTCGTGCAATCTGACCAGCATTATCGGCAAGTCACTATGCACTTAATACATTACTGTTGATAATTTGTGGTACCTGTTGGTAATTTTTTTGAAAGTGCAGTCAGTTTTAGTAATGTCTAGAAATATTTACTAATATTAGAAAACTTTTAGTCTTTTTTAAAAACCTTTGTCGATCTCTGAGAATTGCTGCTAATGCGTGGAAATTAAATATTAATCATCTACGACGATCGTTATTTTTATAGCAATGTTTGTAAATCTTTGGCATTCGAAGGAAATATGAAAATACTAATAAAAAAAAAAATTATTTGGTCTAAGCTGCAGTAAAAAAGCTGATGTGTTCTTACCTACTGGCTACTGGTTGTTGAGATATGTACTTACCTACTTACTTAATATTTAATCTGAAAATTGTAATTGGTACAAGGGCTATTTCTGCATGATATATAGCTGTAGGATTACATATTTTATCATATTTTTAATTTCGACTAACTCCGTTTTTAAATTTTGCTCTATTTTAAAAACAGCGTAAGTTACCTTTGACCCAACTGAGATTTTTTTGTTGCACTCTCCACATCCTGGAAGTATTTTTTGATATCATCGGTGCTATTTTTTCTGATTATTTCAGTTTTTAGGTATGCAACACCTTTGATGAAGCTATTGATAAGAATTTTCCTCATTTATTGCAATAGGTCCCGAGTGGTGTAGCTTGAACAAGCGTCCATGTTCGATCAGTAGAGTTAAGCAACGCTCTTTCTGGTCAGAACTTGGATGGGAGTTCCACGGCTGCTTCTCTCGGCGCCTCGTGGTACGGCTATCACGGAAATAGTTGGTCCCGGATGTCATAATATCATAACAGTCGTTAGTGGGGTTGGAAGTCCCCATAAAATGTACAGCGATGCCTATAATTGGCCTAACGGCTGTTGGCTGAGTACAAAAATCAAAAAAAAGTTCTGGACTATATGTTGTACTAGAGTTAAAATAATCATAGGGAATGTCATTGTACAGTAAAAATAGTTTTTTACAGCATCCGGTAATCATGTGTGGGTTGAAGAAGATTCAAAGGTGGGGCACATTAGAAAATACTTTTAATTATACAGGGTGGTTCAAAGAAGAGTGGTAAACCAAACTCACTTTTTTAAAATGGAATGCTTTATATTTAGTGTTAACTGTTTTGGAGATTTTTAACAATTTTATGCAAAAAATTCTGAATTTCAGGTAGTTGTTCTAACCATTAACAATTTAGCTTCTTTTTGATATCGTTAACTGTTTTGGAGATTTTTAACAATTTTATGCAAAAAATTCTGAATTTCAGGTAGTTGTTCTAACCATTAACAATTTAGCTTCTTTTTGATATCGTACTTCATCGCCTTAGATTCAACCATTTTTCAGATATTTGAAATTAAAAATGTAATCGCCTGAAGATGCTTTATTTAAAGGGATGAGAAACAAAAGCCATTAAAATGCTTATATAAACACCTGTACTCCTGAGCATAACAAAAAACCGGGTATAGAAAATAAGCCAGCCATTGCAGACACAAGAAATATAAATCTGAAAAATAGTTGCATTTACGGGTATGAAATGCAATATCATAAGAAAGATCATTAAAAAGGCTTTTCAGAGAATAGAAATATATTTCAAATAAATTGAAATAATTTTGATCTAGGTATCTGTCAAGCTTGAATTATCTAGAGAACAGAAGGGTAAATATTTAACGTAATTAGGTATAGTATTATTGCTGAGTACTCGTTTTTGTTTTTCTAAAACTTGAATTTGAACGATACTAGAATTAATTTATTACTGCATTCCTCGTTTTTTCGTGTATTATTTCTTGTACAGTGTGTCCCAAATTGGACACTTTTGATAGGAAACATTCATTTCTAGAGGAGATAGTAAAAAACTAACTTACATGTTACGGGCTCGTTTTTTGTGTAAAAATGAATGGCGAAAACCGCACATCGATATCTTGATCGCTTTAAAAGATACAGGGTGATTTTCAATTTGGTGCATTTTTGACTTACCCTCGTAACTTGCTTATTTGTGAATATTTTGTGTTTCTGCAAAAACATTCTTAAGGTACTTTTTTAAAAGGAATCGAATGGTATGCTTAGTGTTTTTGTAAAACAAATGGCGGGGAATCTGTGACATAAACTTTCATTTTTATGTTTTCCGTCAGTTTTGACAGAAATTGACACAAAATCTAACCTGATAACCTCGAATTTGACATAGACGTACAGTGCCGCCAACATACTATTCATAACGAAACTCCGGCGACTCGCCGGCGAGCCGCTGGCGAACGACTATGAATACGGCTGTAAATATGCCAAGAACTGTCGCAGTAGATGCAATGTAATTTAGAAAATGACATTTACTACTCGCTATAAATTTCTTTTTTTTTATTCTTGAAATTGACTCACTCGCCGCTCGTGGATAACTTTTTACCTCATGAAAAAACGGTTCTTTCATTTTCTGCCGTAAAATATACTATTTTCTGCTCGAGTGTGGAAAGTACTCACTTTCATCACTCAAAGGCGTGCGGGAAGTGACCCCTTTCTCTACTCTAATAACCATACTATGATTGACTAAAACATAAATGCCAATTTTTTTACAAATGTCAAATTGAAAAATTACGTATCTTCTAAAATGTACGAAACGCCCTTTATAACATTTGTATGATGCCCTTACTGGCTATGTAGTAGTATATTTCATTAGCAGGCGAAGCGGAGGGAGACAAAAAACCGAGAGCTAAAATCTAATATTTTTCCCGTGAACAATACACTATTTTTTCCGTGACGGGAAAAACGACGATTTGATATTGAAAAATTACAATATATTAAAGTCAGAAAATTATCGATGTGAAATTTGAAGTTTTAAACTGGTAGGATGTTGTACTTATAGTGACAATTAGACCTGCGTTGCTAAGGAAACCTTTAAAATAATCAAATCTGTCAATTTAATTTTGTGATTTGATTTACAAATTGCGAACTTAGTGGTTGTTTAGTAGTTATTTTGAATAATATAAAGTTAAAAATGTCTGATTCCGAGTTTTCTCTGACTTCATCGGAGTTAGTAGAAGCAGCGAAAGTAGCGTCACAAAAATTATTGCCAGCTAAATCGCGGAAAATGTACGAAACCGCGTATTCAAGATTTATGGAATGGAAGATGAAAAAGACATGCAGTTCTTTCTCGGAGACGGTGTTATTGGCTTATTTTTCGGAACTGGCACAACAACATAAGCCATCAACAGTGTGGTCGAATTATTCAATGATTGAAAGTTTGTTACAATCCAATAATAATATAAACAATTCAAAATATTTCAAACTAATTACATTTCTGAAACAAAATGGGAAAGGTTACACGCCCAAGAAAGCTGCGATTTTTACGAGTACACAAATTAGTGATTTTTTAAATAATGCTCCCGATGAAGTTTATTTAATGGCCACGGTTGTTGTTGTATTTGAGATTGCAGGAGCTTCTCGAATTTGTGAAATCAGTCAGGTAACATTAGATGATATTGAAGATTCGGGAACGTTATTAATTGTGAAACTTCAGCAAACAAAGAATGATGTAAACAGGAAATTTGTAGTTACTGAAGAATATATTAAATTTTACCGAATGTACATAGCCCTTCGTCCAGCAGCAGCAAAGGATCGCCGCCTGTTTTATGCATATCGCAATGGAAAATGTATCAATCAGCTTGTGGTTAAAAATCAGTTTTATAAGGTACCTGAAACAGTAGCTAATTTTCTTCAACTCGAAAATGCTAACTCATATACAGGTCATTCATTTCGAAGATCGTCTGCTACACTTTTAGTTGAATCTGTGGGAGACTTGATGACACTAAAGAAACATGGCGGTTGGAAGTCATCAACGGTCGCTGAAGGGTATGTTGATGAATCGGTAGCACACAGGACAGACATAGCTAATAAAATGTTTAGAACATGTGGCAGTGCTGAAATAACACCCGATTTGCGACCAGGTACATCAACGGCAGTTGTGTCCATGGCAGAAAAAAATATAATTTCAACACGAGAAAATTCGACTGTTGTACTGAATAGTTCAAGGAACATGTCATTCATGCAATGCACATTTAGTAATTGTACTTTTGATATAAAGGAAATGTAACTTTTGTATAGTCAAATATTCTAAAATTAAATATCTACCTTTACTTATCTGTATATATATCCGGGAAAAAAGTACTCACTTAGTATATTACATACCGAGGTGGAAAGTGTTTCATTCCTGTCGAGAGATTAAGTAGTTAACCGAGACGCGTAGCGTCGAGGTCAACTTTATCTCGAGACAGGTATAAAACTTTTCACTGTGGTATGTATACTATTTTATTCGCAACCACTTTATTCTAAACAATAATTGGAAAAATTATTATATTATGATAGGGCAGGTTGTGAAGCGCATGAATGGATGAATGAGATTCCCAGTATCCCTACCTACACAGCGGTCGGGAATGCATGTACTTCCCGCACTCACTTCCCGCACTCGAGTGCG
>OW679195.1:61541914-61749709 GCA_940337035.1 Agriotes lineatus | reverse complement strand
CGAAATTCCCCTGTTTCCTATGTGAGTGGGATAGCCGGGCAAAAGCACAGCACTGGAGTCAAAAAGTGTGGCCAACGAGAACTTTGAAGGTTGGAGAAAAAAATGTTCACTTTGAGTCTTTGGTTGATCCCAAAAAAGTGCTTTTACCCCCACTTCACATCAAGCTTGGACTGATGAAGCAGTTTGTCAAGGCATTGCCAAAAGATGGCGAAACGTTCAAATATCTTGAAAAGAAATTCCCGGGACTGTCTGAGGCAAAGTTAAAGGAGAGTGTTTTTGTTGGCCCGGACATTCGGAAACTAATGAAAGACAATCAGTTTGAAAGGGTGATGAAAAAAGCTGAGAAAGAGGCGTGGATATCATTTAAAGAAGTTGTGACTAAGTTTTTGGGGAACAATAAGGACCCGGATTATGAAGAAATTGTAAATAAAATGTTGAAATGTTTTAAAACCTTGGGGTGCTCCATGAGCTTGAAACTTTACTTTTTTAACTCCCATTTGAGTTATTTCCCAGAAAATCTTGGTGCCGTAAGTGAAGAGCAGGGCGAGAGGTTCCACCAAGACATCAAAAAAATGGAACGGAGGTACCAAGAACGATGGGATGTGAATATGGTGGAAGACTACTGTTGGATGCTTCATAGAGAACTTCCAGACATCCCACACAAACGGAAAAGCTCAAAACGGAGTTTTGGGGGAAAAAGATGTAGATATTATAAAGAATTATAAATCCTTATTGTATATACTACATATTATTTTTATCAAATTGTATTTAAAAATGTAAATAAACCACTAGTAATATATTTTTTTAATTTCAAAATGCATTTTTACCTATATGTACTGCGGGTTTTGCATAACTTTCTTTTTCATTTTGCGGAAAATCCCTACGTGCTGGAGAAAAACTCAGGTCATATTTGGACTCAGCGCACCAAAATACATACGATTCACCCATTACGGTGAAAAAAAAATCAAAAAATTTCAATTTGCAGGCCTGTGTTATTATATTCTGTTCTATACTGGAAATTCCTTCCTTGGTTATCATTGTTATATCTATTATTCCTCCATCTGTCCAAATTCCTGTTATAATTATCATTAAAATTCCTCTCTCCCGTTCTAAAATTATAATTATTATTACGGCCAAAATTAAATTTATTTTGTTGAGTTTCCTCATATTTCCTTTTACTAGAATTTTGAAAATTAGGAACTTCTTGTCTGTTGTAATTCCTGTTATTATTGTTTCCTATGGCCATATCGTAATTTCTACAATCTCTAAGAAATCCTTCATTGATTTTATATTTTGAACTGCAACAGCTCTGGTTATTTCATCTTCTAGATGTCGGGATAAATGTTGTATAATTTCTTCTTCGGCCAATTTCAGAGTCAGGTGCTGTGCTCTGTTATATTTCTGGATTACATATATTTATCGTGTTCCTCCTCTTTCAAAGTAACGACCATTACTTAATTGAGTTCTTACTCTGACTTGATGAGCGTTACTCCAATATTGTTCAATGAATAACTTTTTAAATTCTTCATAATTCTTATATTTTGATTTTATAATGCTATGCCATTCATCTGCATAACTTTTTAACGTCATGTTGATTATTTGTAATTTTTTTGTTTCATTTGGTATAGTCTTCATAACATCATCCAATTTCATAATATACATCATAGGTTGTTCCCCTATTTTTCCTTCATAAACGGGTAACATGTCTGCTTGTACCCCCATATAATTTCCTCTTGAACTCCCATTTAATATTTCTGTGCCATCTTGAATTCTATCTACTTTATTTTCCACTTCCTTAATTCTTATTAAATTGTTTTCAGTTAATAAATTAACTCTGGTTACTCGATGATCGATTTCTTCTTTCAAGTCATTTCTGTTTTGATTTGCTTTATCATCAATTTGTTCGATTTTACTATTAACATCCCCATTCTGTCTTTGTATGTCCTCAATTTTTTTTTCCAACTCATCTTTATTATTTACTAATTTCTCTGTCATAATGTGTGTTAAATTTTCCTCTAACTGTTTACTTTCATCCTTCCATTCTCTTCTCATCTCATCCTTAAATTCTTCTTTAGAACTTTGAAAAATTTCAGTAATTTTATTTATTTGTGTTTGCAATTCTTGCTTATTCTGGAGTTGTACTTTGTTAAATTCTTCTTTAATTCCTTCATCGTCACTTCCATCTTATCTGCTTGGTCTTTTTGTTCTTGTACCTTGTTTGCAGTGCTCTGAATCGCATCTCTTAACCTGTTTTCCCTTTCCTCAGCATCTTTCTTACTTTCCTCGGCCTTTTCCACAATTGACTGTTGTAACTCCTTTTTCAACTCATCAGCAGTTTTCTTACTTTCCTCTGCAGTTCTTTCAATTGCTGCTTGCAACCTTCTTTCCCTATCTTCCATTGACTGTTGCAATCTGTTTTCTCTCTCCTCAGCCTCCTTCTTAGAATTGCTTTCCCTTTCCTCTGCTTTCTTCTCAGTTATTTGTAAATCCTTCCTTATTCTTTGTAAATTTTCCTCAGCAGTTGCTTGTAAATCCTTTTTCAACTCAGCTGCATTTTTCTCTGCATCTTTCTTTGACTCTTGCATGAACTGCCACATCTTTGCTATAGTCTGTTGCATGCTGACTTCTTCTACTACCTGTTCCTCATGAATTCTTACCTGATCACCTTGCTGTATTTCCTCTACTTCACCTTCAGCAACCACTCGTCACTGCTTCCATCTCTTCTTGTGCTTCGTCTTTTTCCTCTTCAGTCTTCTTGCTTTTTCTTCTAACTCTTTTATCAGCCATTTCAGTTTAAAAATTTCTAAATGTGCCTATTTTTAATTGCTACCCTGTATATTAGCTTGTAAACCTTTCTATTTTATTCCCCAATTAAATCTTTATATAACCTGCTTTAATTACTTTATTAATTGTTACTCTAATCTTTTCCAAAAGAATTCAATTATGATATTTCCTTTAATTCTGATTATTTTAATCTTTATCAATAACAAATTTACACATAAACTTGGTTTATCAGTTACAAATTGACTCTGTTTAGTTTTATTTACTTTTGCCCCACAAATGGGCGACCATTTAATTGTGCTATATAGCCCCTTTATTAAGGAAACTATGCCTTCAAAGTATTTCTTTTATATTTCAATGATATTTACTATAATCAAGACCTCTTATCTCTTCGGGCTGGGTTCATCAAATCTAGTATGCTCTTTACTATAGCAATGAAACTTTATAACCTCAAATTCTTTGAATTAATTTAATGTTTAAATGTCAAAGTTTACTTTTAAAATTTTCTACACCAAGGTGTACTGACAATAATTGTGCTTTTACATTTGACGTTTACTATTTATTGACTTTTCTCGATAATTATTGCTTCAGTTTTTTGTTACTTACTTTCAAAATTGACAGTATTCAAAACTTCAATGCCAACTTAATCTAACAAACTGTTTTCTATTGCTTATGTCCTTACACGAACAGCACTCACCACTCACGCCTTTCTTGAACAGATTGCAACATCCAAAACACCCAACAGCTAACCCTTCCTTGGTCCTGTCAACTGATGCAAGCTCCAAACTCCTGCTTCTGCTAGTGTCAGACGTCACAACAAGCTCCTACGTTTAGCCCTGCAAGTTACTGAAAAAGAACACTTTTCCTAGCTGCTACTGCTCTTTCTGGTACAACCATTGGCTCCTCTTGCATGCCTGCACCATCAATCCAACTCCCGTCAACATCCTACTTGCTCGTTCACGTCCAAACAACTCATCTGTCTCCAAAACCTCGTCCTGGTTACTGCTGCAGTCCACAATCCTGCTATCTGATACTGGCAACCCCCTAAATCTGCTCTTCACACGATCTATTGTCCTGGTAAGTTACTCTCCGTCTGTTATATTTTCAAATATTAACTTTATCCCATTTATTTCAAGTACGCTGACAGCTCAAACTCGATGTACCAAGTATCGATCCAATTCCTCACACAACCAATATGAAATTACTTCTTATTCTTTGTAGTTTAATACAATAAATCCATTTTCCATCGATGATTATTAATTTTTGTAAACCAATATTACAATCACTGTTTTTCTTTGCTTTTTGTGTTACTATTCACAATACCATATTTTATTTAAACAATTTATGCAGAAATTCCATTTAATTTTCAATATTTAATTTTCCATAAATTTTTTTACATCTGCATTTATGAGTACTTATTTGGTAACTGTTTTATAAACAAATTTTTTTTATCTACTAGTAACCATTATTTATGCACACTATTTAATTAATTTAAATAATAACAATACATCATTTTCTTAACAAACACAATTGTCGATGTAACCTTAGTTTGAATTTATTTTCCTTAATTATTAATTCAATGCATTCAAATCAGCCTACCAGTATTTTATGAATCCCAATGAATAATGCAACCAAAGTTGATTTTCATCAATTAATGTTAAAATTTTATATCTATTAAGAATCAATTTCTGTAACTGTCCAAATTTATTCATTCAATTTTCAACATTTCTTTATTATGATCTCTGTCCATATCATGTATCATAACAATATAGTGAACATATATGAGGTTGTCCATTCCTCCAGAATTTCGGCAAGATAAACACATTTTTGAAATAGTATCCTGAGATGTTGGTATAATTCTTCCGTGCCGTATTTTAAAAGTTCTCCTGAAATGCCCCTGGTCCTGGTGCTTTCCATTTTTCAATGTTTTGCATATTTTCTTAATCTCCTCTACTTTAAGCCTTATAGTAGACCCTGCTATGTTAATGTTTCGTATAGTTTGGTCTTGACATGCTCGGTATTTAAATTCTTCACGATTTTCAACTAGCAAGTGTTTGAAATACTCTTCCCATTCCTGTGGTTTAATACGAGATATTATTTCTTTATTTCTGGTATTTTTTAGACTTTTAATTATTTGCCAACTTTCCGAGCTTTTACTACCTTTTACATATGTATTGATTCTTTGTCAGTTTCTTTCCCAAGTTTGATTTTCCTTCTTGCATATTTTTCTTCTCACTTGGGCTTGAGCTGCTTTGTAATCTAATTTATCTTAAGCTTTCTTAGAGTTTAGATATTTAAGGTATTTTTTTCCTTTTCTCTTCTATTTCTTTTTCAATATCTTCGTCCCACCAGTATAATTTCTTGTTCTTATTTCTTTGATATAGTCTTAAAGTTTCAAAAGGTGAGTCCTGTATACATTTTTTTATACTTCGTAATATTGGTTTACATTGTTAAAATCTTGGTCCTTTAATTTTTCTCATTTAGTCTGTTACGGTAAAATATCCTCGTGCTTTCATTTTCGAAAGTTCCTAGATTATATCTTTGTTTTTCGAGTTGATTGGTATCTATTGTCTCACTCTGCGTTCTTTTCTCCATATTTTTTCCTGGGAACATGATATTTGTACGTAGTAGGTAGTGATCACTGTCGCATGTTGGCCCTCTTAGTGCTCTCACGTCCTGTGGTTTCAATTTCGTTTTCTGTTTTATTATTGCACAATCAACGATAGATTTTAGATTTCTTGCCTTTTGAATACAAGTGTATTGATGTATCGTTTTATGTTGATAAAATTCGTTTAGTATTTTTAGTTCGTTTTGAGTGCACAGGTCTATTAGTCTTTGTCCATTGTCATTTACGGTCTCCTCTCCAAATTTACCTATTACTGTATCTTTATCTCTTTTTCCTACCCTGCTGTTGAAATCGCCGAGAAGAATAAGTTCTCTTGCGCTACCAATTTTTGAGATTTCCTCATTTAGTTGTTCGAAAAAGATATCCTTAATGTTTACTAGAGCGTCATCGTTGATTGCATATGCACCCATGATGGTCAACTTATATCATCGTATACATATATTTACTGTAATTATTCTTTCACTAATGGGTTTCATGTTGCAATATATTTTCTCAGTCTTCTGTGAATTATTATGGAGACTCCTTGTTTAGCTCAATTTTCCTTGGGGACTGCACTGTAGAAATGATCGTATTTTCCAAGGTTTTCAGATTTTTTCCTTTCTTCTTGGTTTCAGTAATCACTGCGATATCTACTTTTAGTGCATCAAGTTCTTTTATTACTTCATTAAACCTTCTAGAGAGCTCTTGAACGTTCTATGTACCAAACATCGTTGTCCTTTTCCTTTGCTTTTGTCGTCGACTTTGTTCCGTGCGGTTCCGAGGCGGATGATGGGATTTTTTAACAGTTTATCTTTTTACGAGTACTGGGGAGTTAGCCCGATGCCTCAACCACCAACCTGGAGAACTATCCTTCTCTTAGGTAGGTTGCTTTCTCTACAGTTAAAGAACCCTACCTGCCCCTATTTGCTTTTATACTAGCCCTAAAGCAGAGCTGCCACTTCCGCCAGATCCGCCGTTTCAAGTTTCTACGCCTTCACTACCGTTGTGGTCTTCATCCGTAACCCTAGACTAGGAGCCCTAACAAGGTAGTATCAACCGGAGCCAGCTAAACCCAGGTTTTTGGCGAGGTGTTACTCCTCGATCTCTCCTCCTTCCTCGCCAATTCTTGGCGAGGCTCCAGGCTTGGGACTGCTACAGCGGACGGTATTAATTGGATAATTCAGTTGGACAAACTGATATAAGGTAGAGGGTATTTTAGGACATACGCCACAGATAGTCGTCTCTTACGACATGCAGGGGATTCCCTGGGTCTATTCTTTATCCGGAACCCAGACGGAATAAGACTGTTTATAAAAAAAAATAATAAAGACTGTTTATAAAGCTTTTAAATATAGTCACAAATACAATTTCAAAAACCAACACACTGCGCAGGATCGCGTCAAACAGTTACATGGAAATTAGAGCACGTTCTATTTAAAGATACCGTATGATCGAAAACGTTTATCCTTTAGAGTGCTCTGGAGATGTTTTATTTATTTTAATTTATATTGGCAGAATGGAGTAAGAGAAAAGGAGACCGATCCCCATGCTGACCGCTCGCCAAAACCTGCGTTCATATTTGCGGCTCTTTAATAGTACCTTAGTCTACCACTCGCGGTGCAATTGTTTCATGCCGGGTCAGTTGGCGACATGTTGGGGGTTTGTATAAGCCTGGTTTACGTTTTGATTTGCCGCAGCGGTCGAATGCCACGATCACGTGACAGATCGAGAAACCGGTGGGAACACCAGCGCTGCGAGTGGTAGATACTGTACTATCAAACAGCTCTAGATATCATCGCAGGTTCTGTAACATGGCGATCGGTCTCCTTCTCTCTTACTTCCTGATTGGTAGTTAAAGTGACATTGGCATTTTACGTCTGGTAGTTTAAAGTTATATTAGTAATATCATTTTAAGAAATACAAATTTTTCGATTAAATACATAAAAATGTTACTAACAAAAACAGCTACAGGTGTTTAAAGTGATCTCCTCTATTTTCCATACCAAACACCACTTTGTGTTCGGTATTAAACATTCTGTAAAAATTATGTGATTCTTTCAAACTTGTATATATTTTATTATTAATTATCTTTGCTCATTACTACGAACACAAATTAAATATTAAAAAAATCCACAGCCCTTCAGAGGACAAAAGTGTTCGATCATACGGTACTTCACCATTGATGTTTGACTAACAACTTTGATGCAACAAGGTGACCGTATGACCTACGCTTCAAGAATAGACATATTTAAAAAAAAATTATTTAAAAAAAATTGCAAACTCTTAATTGAATATAAAATCTATAGCAATATTTTAACTAGAATCATTTCTACAGCTCAAAATAAATACAAAAACCTGGTTATCAATAAAAATAATTACAAGACTGTTGCGAATGCAACAAATGAATCGACCAAAACAGAAACTACCTTTGAGGTATACGATGATAGCAAACACTCCCTACAATCTGATAAAGAAACTAACTACTGTAATAATTATTTCTTTAAAATTGATTACAAAATGGCTGTGAAGATAAGTATATCCACCAGTTCAGAACTCTATGTGTTTGAATCCAGTCACAACCAAAGGAATAATTACTCGCTTGAAATCTATCAAAAACAAGTAGAGTATAAATGTTCGAGATAGAACTAAAGAACTTAAGACGTTTTATCTGCAAATTTTATCAATTGCATAAATTCTTTAACAAAACGTTACTCATAATCAATTAGAAATCTTACTAAACATTCGATCTCGGCATCTCGTAGACAATTGCACGTTTATTTCTAAATCCCAGAATTCTTCTAATATTATCCAGCACAATTATGAAACAAGTAACAGAATTCCTTCTGTGAACAAAAAGGTCGCTAACAAAATTCCAACCATTTTGGCACCCAAAATCTTCGATATGTTACTTACTGATCTCAGAAACATGAAGAACGTCAAGAATAATATTTTTATCAATCCGTGCAAATTCTTTCTCTATATGAGTTTTAACACACTGACAAAACTGTCTTATTTTTATTTTTTTAAATTTTTTAAATTACTTTTAATCTACATTTATTTCTGTATGAATCATATTCAACATTTTTAATTTGTTATTAGTTTCATTTGCAGCAGTTGTTAATTTTAAGTCACATACTTTCTGTTTTATTTACTATGTAGAAAGTTTATTTTATTTTGCACATACAAGTGTCCACGCACCTAGTTGCTTTATTTTCTGTAAAAATTTAACTTGCATAATAAATAAATATTTTTTGTGCTTTCACTATCTTACTAAGTGCTATTCACCTTGAATCGTTTTATCAGAATTACCTAAGGCCATCAGCTGGCATTGCAGTGCCTTCTGCGTTTCCTTATGTTCGAATTTCTCCGCCAAGACCCTGTTTTCTTCAATAAAGTTTACCTGGGATTGCAGCGCCTTCATCTTCATTTCCTTAGGTTTAAGTTTCTTCAGCAAGGTCCTGCGTTCCTCAGAAACGTCATCATACAACTCGAAAATGATATGACACCATCAAAATAGTAGAACTTAATCTCGAAGAATGTTGATCATTTCTTATAAGAAACCCAGAGAAAGTTTTATAAGTAGTTATCCTCATCCATATTGCTATAGACTATTAACCAAATTAATTGTAGTATCGTTAAAAGCTTCATTGTAATGGATAGATATTACCCCACTCTTTTTATACAAAGAAATACATTGAACCAGCATTTATTGGTGAAGATAAATTATAAAATATTGAACGATACGCATTTGCTTATGGAACTTAACGAGACTCGTTTGATTGCCGCAAAACTTGGCTCACCACCTCGTTTTGGCAATCAAACTCGTTTCGTTAAGATGCTCATAATCAAACTTGTAGCGTTAATATCTGTAATGAATTGACAGACTTATTAACATACTCTCTCAAAAAAACATAATTACATATCTTATCAACAGATATTACAAACTATAAACCCTTCAATGACCAGCTTTACCACTTTCCCTAATTGAATAGATTTATTTTTTCAATCCCGCCTCTATACACACTCTTTTAAATACAGGTCCAGGAAAGGGTTTGGTCAACACATCTGCTACTTACTTACCTATTTTCTTTGTTTGGAGCCTTTAACGACCAACATCGCCTTGTACTTCTCTATCGAACCATCTGGGTTTCTTTAATCTTGAAGACCCATTTGCATGGTATCGCCTTCCTTTCTGTAGGTAGCTGTTGAAGTGTTCAGGTGTAGTTTTCTTGTAGACACAATTGCCTTCTTCATAGCTTCTAACCATTCATCTTTCTGTTCACTCTCCATTACCTCTTTATATGAAGTAGAAACACATGAAAAAGGCGCATAATCGTTAAATTTTGCTGGGTGTTGAAGTGAAGATCTATTGCTTAACTGATATGATTAACATTAACATCTGCAGCTTCAGGTTCATTCTCATCGACCATACTTTCCTTCTGAATGATGTTGTAGGGTACACTAAGTCCTAATGCACCCTGAGTAAATAGTGGACTGTATAAAAACTTTTAAAATACTTTATTTTACCAAAAATAACAATAACTCGTTGCCGACATAAACAGGTCGTCCGCCATGTTCGCGTCACTTGCGGTCTCGTCCTTACAGTGTCTATTGCGCGCACTCCGACTAGACAGTTCTACCTTTTTCACAGAGATGTCGCACCTAGTAACTAAAATCTGAATTAACAACATAATTATCGCCGCATACGGAACATGCCGCCGGCCTTGGAATGCACTAACATTTCAAAAAATAACAAATAAATGAATACGTATAACCAATATAAGTCTATAGTTGTATACATAGCATAAAACAAAAATGTCAGATTAACTGAAAAACAGAATAGCGTTAAATTGGTAGCACACACAGATTGCGAACAGAACGTTTCACCACACTGCCGTTGCTGAGTTGCACAGTCACGACCCTGGTAATACTGTCCTTTCCTGCATGAAGTTCTTTTACACGAGCGGTAATCCAGTGAAAAGGTGGTACCTTATCATCCTTGATAAGTACTAAGCTGCCACTGGTCAATAGCTCCGAAGAATTTTTGTGCCATTTGAGTTGGGCTTGTAGTTCTGTAATATATTCACTGCTCCAACGTCGCCAAAAATGTTGTACAATTTGTTGTAGTCGGTTGAAATGATTAAGTCGGTTGGTCGGAATTTCAGTAAAATCGGGTTCAGGTAAGGAGGTTAAAGATCTTCCTATAAGGAAATGTGCAGGGGTCAATGGTGTATGATCGTCAGGACTTGAGGATAAGGGACTGATTGGCCTTGAATTTACCACTGCCTCTATCTAATTTAGTACTGTAAAGAACTCTTCGAAGTGCAGAGAGTTTAAACCAATCACCCGTTTTATATGGTATTTTATGCTTTTTACACCTGCCTCCCAGAGGCCACCAAAATTAGGTGATTTAGCCGGTATGAATTTCCAATTGATACCCTCATTAGTTAAAAATGTTTCAATTGTACATGAATGCTCTTTGATAAGTCTCAAAATTTCTGTGTTTGCGCCCACAAAACAGGTGCCATTGTCACTAAAAATACACTCTGGTTTTCCTCGTCGAGACATAAATCTTTTTAAACATGCTATAAATGCTTGACTTGTTAAATCAGTCACCAGGTCCAAATGAACGGCTCTGGTGGACATACAAATGAAAATGCAAATCCATGCCTTGGTTGTAACTGGCTTTCTTGTTTTTCGGTCTTTTAGCAAAAAAGGTCCGGCATAATCGCAACCTGTGTTTGCGAAGGAAAATGACTGACTCACCCGTTCAGGCGGTAGGTTTCCCATTGAAATTTCATAAAACTTAGGTTTTACCTTGAAACAGGTAACACATTTGTTAACTAGCAATCGACATAAATTACGACCACAAATTGGCCAATAATGCTCTCTTATTGAATACAAGAGTTGTTGTGGCCCGCAATGTAATAGTCTTTTATGCTCGGAAATTAAAATTATTTCAGTAAGTGGGTGCTTATTATGCAATATAATTTGATGTTTCTTGTCGTAAGGAATAGGGGCTTTGAGTAAACGACCGCCTACTCTTATTAAACCATCGGAATGTAAAAAAGGCTTCAGCATTAAAGTACTGCTTGACTTGTCCACCTGACTGCCTGCCGCGAGGCACTTGAATTCGCGACTAAAAGATTGTAATTGAGCAATTCTTAATAAAGTTATCATAGCCGCGTCTAATTCTTTAGTACTCAATTGTCCTATTTGTTTTGAGTTAGGGTTCTTAATGTTAAAAATAAAACGATCGATATATGCAGCTACGCGTTTCAATTTACCTAAATTTGAAATTCTACAAAAAAGGTCAAATTCTTGAAATACTGATAGATTTGCCACAATACGTTGTTCAGGAATAGACTTAGAATCAAGAACTGGAGTAGTAGACGGCCACTCTAAAATGTCATTTTCAAGCCATGTGGGCCCGTTCCACCACAACGTATTTGTCAACAGGTTGGCTGCTGATATACCACGTGAAATGCAATCCGCTAGATTTTCTTTAGAAGCAATATGATGCCAGTCTTGGCAATCAGTTAAGGTTTGTATAACACTAACCCTATTTGCGACGAACGTTTTCCATCTTTCAGGCCCGCCGTTTATCCAATAATACGTAATTAATGAATCTGTCCAGAAAAAACATTTTTCAAACTTCATTTTCAAGGAACTTTGTACTCGTTTAGATAATTTTGCACCTAATGCCGCCGCGCACAAGCTCTAATCTTGGTAATGTGACTTGTTTTATTGGAGCAACTTTACTCTTTGCACAAAGCAAGTTGCACGAAATTTTACCGTTTGCGATACTTCGAACATAACACGTTGCACCATAACCTTTTTCTGATGCATCTACAAATGTATGAAGTTCGAAATTATTTGCCGTAGAGTCCAAAACATGACGATTTATTTTTATGTCGTGTATGTTTTTTAAGTCTTTGAGAAATTCTAACCATTTTTTTGCCAGCGAATCTGACACAGGTTGATCCCAACAAACTTTCTCGCGCCACGATAGTTGTAGTATTATTTTAGCTGTCATTATCACAGGCGAAGAAGACCTAAAGGGTCAAATAATTTGCCAATCGTCGATAAAATAGCCCGTTTAGTCATAACTTGTTCATACCTAAACTCACTTGTGCAATATTGAATCATATCCGAATTTGCGTTCCAAAATATACCAAGTGTTTTATTTGACTCATTTTCTCCGAGATGCAGGATATTACTTTCTGAATTTGAATTAATTGTGAATTTTTCACAAAGCTCTGGGCGATTCGATAACCATTTTCTAAGTTCGAATCCTGCTGTAGCCAATATATTAGTAATGTCTCTTTGTAATTGCAAAATCTCTGTTTCCGAATTAGAACCTGCTAAAAGATCATCAACGTAAAAACTATCAGTGATAATCTCACATGCCAAAGGATAATTGTCCTTATTAATAATAGCCAATTCAAGCAAACAACGGGTAGCTAAAAATGGTGATGCCGCAACCCCATATGTTACAGTTAATAGCTCATAGCATTGCAACTCGTCAAATGAATCCGATCGCCAAAAAATTCGATGAAATCGTGTATCATCTTGGTTCAAATGAATCTGCCGATACATCTTAGTAATATCAGCATTTATCACAAAGGTATACTGCCGAAATCGCAATAAAATATCAAACAGTTCGCTTTGTACTGTCGGTCCAGCCTTATGCATCTCATTCAGTGATACGCCACTGTCCCCTTTCGCACTCGCGTGAAAAACGACCCTAAGTTTTTTTGGCAGACTTGCTTCTTTGAGTACTGCATGATGGGGTATATAATACACTCCAAAGTCACTAAGCTCGTCTACACTATGGGATAATTTTCGCATATGGCCTAAACTTTCATATTCTGTCATAAATTCCGAGTATTGATTTTTCAACTCTTTATTTTTGTCTAGCCTTTTTTCTAGCAAATGAAATCGTCGAATCGCGCCGTCCTTTGAATCACATAACTTATTTTTATCCTTATCAAAAGGTATTCTTACTACAAAACGCCCGGTAGTACTATCTCTTTCCGTGGTTTTTATAAAATGTGTTTCACAGAAATTGTCAATTTTCGGTATATCATCGCACTCTTCTATACGCCAAAATTTCTCGAGACTATCAACCTCACTATCAACGCAGTGATGACATGATATTGTTTTCAATGTGCTATTATTATTAGCAAAAGGATAATTTAATTCTCCGCCTAACACCCAGCCTAATTCAGTGTTTTGCATAACTAAGCCGCCTTGAAGTTTTACTTGGTTTTGTACTAACAAATTATAAAATAAACCAACTCCAAAAATAATATCAATGTCCGATTTTTGATTAAAATTAGGATCTGCCAACACAACCCCGGTGGGTAAGTTTAAATTTTTAATATCAAAAGAGTAACTAGGCATTGGTTGCGTGACTTTCGGCAAAATCAAAAAGGATGCTTCCTTGGAATATTCAGAAATTCGTGAACTAAATGTAAAAGTCGTTTTGTAATTAGCTAACAATGAATTATTGTTTCCAATACCAGAAATTGAATAATTAACACGTGTCTTATGAAAACCTAATTTATTTGCTAGCGATTCTGTCACAAAATTGCTTTGAGAGCCTGGGTCCAATAAAATTCTAGCCGAAACAACGTTTCCTTTTTTATCCATAATATCTACAATCGCTGTCGATAGTAAACAGTACGTAATAATTGTCGAATCATTCTTAGATGCTCCGCCGCCGGCCGTAAGCGCGTTTATTGTGGATGTTGTATTATCATTTTTTGTGGACATGCCCGCGCTCTCCCCGCTTACTAGATCGTCGCTGTAAGTTAACATTGAGTGCAGAGCCGGACTGTCGACTGTTTGCCTCTCAGCCGCCACAATTTCTGAGTCTTTATGTAACAAGGTTTTATGCTTTTTATTGCATACTCTACATGGTGTTTTTTTACACTGGTGCATGAAATGATTAGGATTAAAGCAATTCAAGCACAATTTAAGCCTTTTAACTTCTTTGTTTCGTTCACTAACATTTAAATTTGCAAATGCATTACATTTAAAAATAGAATGGTTCTGTTTACAGAAATAACACGTAAACCCTAAATTGGTCAGTGACTGGAAAGTTTGAGTTTTAGTTTTAAAGTTGCTCCTTGTCGAAGCCTTAACGTTAATTTCAGATTTATTGGCCATATTGTTGGACTTTGAAAGTTCAAGTTTTTCAAGCATTTCACAATTTTCTTTAAGAAACAGTTTAATTTCGTCAAATGTGGGTAGTTCCCCTTTTATTTTAAAGCATTCCCAATCCCTTCTTGTCCTGTTGTCAAGTTTAGACACGATCAAATGTACTACAATCGCATCCCAGCTTTCTGTCGGTTGTCCCAAAATTTTAAGAGACCTTAAATTTTTACTAAAAACATCAAATAAGCTACGAAGTTGAATACTATTTTCTTTCGTCAACGCAGGTGCATCAAATAATGTTTGAATATAATTAAAAATAATTAATCGCTTGTTTTCATATCTTTCGGTCAATGTCAACCAAGCCACTGGATAATTTTCAGCTGTAACTGAAATTGATTCAATCAACTGTGATGCTTCGCCCTCGAGGCATGATTTCAAATAATAGAATTTTTGAACCTTATCTAAAGAGCCATTATTTCCAACCAGAGACGTATAAATGTCTCGAAATTCTAGCCACTTGTCTAAAACCCCTGAAAAATTAGGTAATTTCAAAACAGGCAATTTTGCACTCATTGTATATTGAGCTGGAGGCCCAAAATTACTAATGTTGCCATTAACTACGTCTGACGTCACAGAATTTATTTCACTCTGTTCAAATCTAATAATAAAAGCCGAAATTTTTGAAGCTAAATTAAAATAACATGTCTCGAAATTTTCTCTTTCTATTAACTCCCTATCCTTTTCGTCAACAGAAACCTGGTCATCTATATCTAAGTTATATTCTATCTCAGACTGTATTTTTGAAAACTCGTCAATGATTGGTTCTAACCTCTGCCATCTTAATTTTAATTTAAGAAAAGTGTCTTCGTCGAGACTATTTAAATTTAAAGAATCAAAAAAGGTCTGCAGCCTTGTCAAACTGCCTTTAATTTGGCCTCTTTTAAACTTAAGTTGCCGTAACTCAGCCATTGTTTAAAATAACAAAAAACAAACAGTTTCAATTCAAGTACAACCAAACAATAAATTGGAATGAACTCACGGATTGTCTGAAATCTGCTGTTAGTGCGATCCTGCACTGGAATCTTGTCTGCTTGCGGTGAACGTCGTCACCCTCAGGAAGCTGCGATGTTGCCAAACGCCTACGCTAACCTGCCGCTTTTTAGTGCTATCCTGCACTGGATTCTTGCCTATTGCGATGAACGTCGTCACCCTCAGGAGGCTGCGATGTTGCCAAACGCCTACGCTAACCTGCCGCGTTTTAGTGCTATCCTGCACTGGATTCTTGCCTATTGCGATGAACGTCGTCACCCTCGGGAGGCTGCGATGTTGCCAAACACCTACGCAAACCTGCCGCGTTATTCTTGCCCGTTGCGGTGAACGTCGTCACACCCACGAAGCTGCGATTTTGCCAAACGGCTACGCCAAACTGCCGCGTCTTTTAGTGCTGTCTTGCACTGGGACTTGCCTGCTGCGATGAACGTCGTCACCCCCAGGAAGCTGCGATATTGTCAATCGCCTACGCAAACTGTCGCGTCTTACTGCGGACACATAACTTTGTCACACAAAACACTAGTCAATCGGGCTCGTAGGACCAAAATGTAGGGTACACTAAGTCCTAATGCACCCTGAGTAAATAGTGGACTGTATAAAAACTTTTAAAATACTTTATTTTACCAAAAATAACAATAACTCGTTGCCGACATAAACAGGTCGTCCGCCATGTTCGCGTCACTTGCGGTCTCGTCCTTACAGTGTCTATTGCGCGCACTCCGACTAGACAGTTCTACCTTTTCCACAGAGATGTCGCACCTAGTAACTAAAATCTGAATTAACAACATAATTATCGCCGCATACGGAACAGATGTCTTCAACCTCTTTATTTTCGCCCTCAAATTCAATCGATTCTACATCAATATTCTGTAGTTGCAGAGCCCTTGTGTTATTTTTCTCCAATTCTCTAGGTTTAAAGTTCCTATCATTGTGAATCACCTTCAACTCTTTGTGTCCTTCTAAAGGTCTTTTTTCGAAGACAACATTCCTTGAGCGTATAAGTCGGTGTCCGTTTTTCTCGTCACACCATATACGATAACCGTCATCATTATCGTAACCTATTATAATGGCCTTAGCAGCTTTTTTAACTAACTTCGTTCTTCTTTGTTTCGGAACATGAGGATAGTATGTACTACCTATAATTCGTAAATGCATAATACTTGGTTTCCTTTCGAACCATAACTCATGCGGAGATATATTTTCTTGTCTACTAGCACCCTTTATATTTAAAATATATGCAGCAGTATTAATTAATTCCGCCCATAAACCTTAAGGTAGAACTTTATGTGCATACATCGTAGACCTCGCTGCCTCAACTAACGTCCTGTTTTCTCGCTCACTACAGCTGTTCTGCTTAGGCGTGCAAGGCATTGTAAGATGCTGTTTAATTTCGCTAATCTTTAAAATTCGCGACTTTTAGATCAGTAGTCAGGATGCTTATTACTGAGCTACCGACCCCGGCTACTACAGCTTTAACGTGCCTTTTATTTTGGTGAGCTGATTTTTCGTGATACACCTACATTAGATTTGTTGCTGTCATCGCATTAACGTTTCTGCATTCCAGTTTATATAGTCCTCCTTTACGACTACGCTTGCCAACAAATGTTATTTTACCAACCACTGTCAAAGTGCACTTTTTTTTGTTTGAAATATAAGTACTTTGCGGTTTTTTATCATGAGCAGCCAATACAGATAACAGAATCTTTTGTAGACATGGTACGTACCAGACATTAGCCATGTTTATTCTTTCCAGTCTGCCATTGACATTTGCTTCAATCTCAACTGTGCGTCTTCTTCTGGTCCGAATGAATCACCGTTAGCTGTAGTAGCAACATGTCTGCATTGAGTTGCTAAACAAAGTTTAAAGTGAATAAACATTAGTTAAAGTGCCTAAATTTATGTATTGAAAATTTTGGGCAAATTAGCAAATAGTGTAGAGTGAGTGTTAATAAAGGTTGGACGTAATATTTTCAATTAAAGGTGCAATTTGTGTAAACAGATCTACAGACAATACGGGCAACGACCGATTGCTTTGCCATCTGACCCCGGCAAGTGCGCGCTGTCGATACGCGTCGGTACGCGAACTTTTCAAATTTTGAAATTAAGCCACAAAGTAATAACGTGCTGTTTTTGCTTATTATTGCCCATCACGCGATCTATAAGGGTTTCATAACCGATGGCGTGTGAAGCGTGTCAGCAATGTGTTAATACCGACGAACATATGTCGTGTAACATTTGTAAAAAGGAGTACCATTACAAATGTTTAAATATTAAAACTGAGAATTTTAAGAAAATGTCGAAACAGTATAAAGCTACTTGGAAGTGTCCTCAGTGCGCTGCTCCGCGCCCAAATCGCGATGAGACGCCAGTGAAAGGGTCATTAAGCAGTTCTACTACTTATTCGCAAGCTACTGTCACTCTGGAACAGATGAGCAATCTCTTCGACGAAAAATTTGGGGAAAAACTCAACCAAATGCTGGAGTCTGTCACTGGTGAAGTTGTTAAGCGAATGACGACTTTCATTAAAAAAGAAATAGACGCGCAATTTACGCTTCTCAAACGTGAATTTACTGAAACTACTGACTTTATTAGAGCTGAACATAACACACTGAAAGAAGAATTCAACGCTAAAATTAAGATGATTGAAGGTATTAACTCTGAGAATCTTCAGCTGCGCAAAGATAATGCCGCGCTTAAACTTCGCATTGACACTATTGAGAAGATCTCCCGTAGTTCTAACCTTGAGATTCATTTAATACCAGAAAAACGATCTGAGGATGTTGTAGCTATAACTAAAAAACTATGCGAAGAAATTGCGTGTCCCATCGCTGACACAGAAATAATAGCATGCCGCAGAGTCGCCAAAGTGCAACCAGCGTCTCCACGGCCGCGCACCATCCTGGTGACTTTGTCATCTCCACGTCATCGCGACAACATCATATCTGCTATGCGCCGCTACAACCGTGCGCACCCTCAGCAACCGATGACTGCTTCACAACTGAGCTTAGGTAACGCATCAGGAACAGATACCATCTTTGTCGCCGAACACTTGTCGCCGGAGAGTAAGCAGCTCCACGCCTCCGCTCGGAAGCTTGCAAGAGAGCACTCCTATGAGTTTGTATGGGTCAAGTATGGCAGGATCTATGTGAGAAAAAATGCCGAATCGAAAGCCATTATAATAAAGGACTCGAACTCTTTAGACCTAATTAGGTAATTTATCTTTTTGATATTTTTCTATATTTGTTATTTTAGTTTCCTTACTTACTTTTACAATGCTAGTATATTATCAAAATGTAAACGGCTTAAGGTCTAAGACCTCCGAATTTCATTTAAATTTATTGAATAGTAATCATGACGTCATCTGTTTAACTGAGACTAATATTAGTGACGGCGTTTTTAATGAAGAATTTGTGGCGATTAAAATAGCAGGCGAAAAAGGGCGGCTTAGAAAAACAACTCTAATTAATATTGTCTTGTCAATCACAAAATGTATTTTCAATAAATAAGATATTTGATGTGAGAAACGTAATTATTAGTAGAATAAGTGCGTCTTCTCCATAGTGGGGGGGTGATGTGGCGATTAAAATAGCAGGCGAAAAAGGGCGGCTTAGAAAAACAACTCTAATTAATATTGTCTTGTCAATCACAAAATGTATTTTCAATAAATAAGATATTTGATGTGAGAAACGTAATTATTAGTAGAATAAGTGCGTCTTCTCCATAAATTATTTGACTCTCGATATAACGTCTTTCGAAGAGACCGAAATTACGTGACTAGCAAAAAATCGGAAGGTGGTGGTATACTTCTAGCTATAAAAAAGAATATCAATGTAATCAGGCAAAGTTCTTGGGATAGCTCCGCAGAGGACCTCTGGCTTAGCATTCTTCCGCGAGATAATTCTCCTGCTTTGCATATCTGTGTGTGTTATTTGCCTCCTGACATGAAATCAGCGGATTTATTAATATTTTATAACCATTGTGAGAAAATCATACTAAACGATGCTAAAAACGGCAATTTCTTTGTCCTGGGTGACTTTAACACGCCAACTGCTAGTTGGAATAAAGACTTGAATTCTTCTAAATTGGTATCTCTTACTTTCGGTGACAACAAGTCATCTCTCCTTACAGATATGATTTCTTTGTGCAATCTAGATCAATTTAATAATATTAAGAATATAAATGGCCGCACACTAGATTTAGTGTTAGCAAATATATCCTCAGTTGAAGTGTCTGAAACTACCCCGTTAAGTAAACCAGATATTCACCACCCACCTCTACTTATAGATGTCAAATTAGTAGATATAAATAATAATATTAAAAGATCTAAAACTAACGAGATACTAAATTTTAGAAAATGTGACTATGCTAAATTAAAATCAGATCTAGTTAACACTGACTGGGAAAATGTTCTATGTAGCACAGACTTAAACGAGGCGGTTAACAGATTTTATGGATATCTCAATTCCTTAATCAAATTATATACTCCATTAAAAAGGGATGACTCCCTTGATTATCCTATTTGGTTTAGCTATACTTTAAAGAAATGTATTCAGGATAAACTGAAAATGCACAAACGTTATAAGAAGTATGGAAATCCTCGTGATTATGATACCTTTTTCTTATTGCGTAAAAGGAGCAAGGAATTGATTTCTAAATGTTACAAGGAATTTATAGACAACGTTGAGACCGCCCTTGATTCAAACATCAAACTTTTTTGGACGTATGTAAGAAGTAAAAACGCTAGCAAAGGTATTCCGAGCACTATGATCTATGAGGGACAAAGCTCGTCGGACGCGGTTGGTATATGTGAATTATTTTCCAATTTTTTCGCTTCTGTTTTTGACAATAATCCCAATGCTGCAGATGAGTGTCACAGTGAAATGAGAAGCAGTTCGGTACTGTCATCGATTGTCATTAGCAGAAATGATATTCTACAGAAGTTGCGGAATTTGGATCCTAACAAGGGTCCGGGTCCCGATGGTCTTCCTGCTTATTTTGTGAGAATGTGCTCCGAAGAACTATTAAATCCTTTGCATATTTTATTCAACAGATCCTTAGCGAACGGAGTTTTTCCTTCTTCTTGGAAGACTGCTCACATTATTCCTATATTGAAAGGAGGGGATAGCTCTCGGTGTGAAAATTACCGTCCTATTAGCATCCTATCTTGTATAGCTAAGGTATTTGAGTCTTTGGTTTACTCTCATATTTACAGTCACATTAATCCTCTAATTTCGCCTCGTCAGCATGGTTTTGTTAAGGGGAAGTCTACTGTCACTAACTTACTAGAGTATAAAAATTTCTTGTGTAAGGCATTTGGAAAACATAAACAAGTTGACTCTATCTATACAGACTTTCGAAAAGCGTTTGATAAAGTTAATCACGTGCTATTATGTCACAAACTTGCTGCCTACGGCATACACGGGAGTCTGCATAGGTGGGTCCAGTCCTACATAAGTAATCGGAGCCAAGTGGTAGCTCTTTACGGATATACATCCTCCTCTGTTACTATACTTTCCGGCGTGCCGCAGGGTTCACATCTGGGTCCGTTATTCTTTTTGATATTTGTTAACGACCTAATTTCTCTTATCAAATGTGACTTCCTACTTTACGCTGATGACCTAAAGATATTTAGGGTGATAAATAGCGTACAAGACTGTCAGGATCTTCAAACTGATTTAGATACAATTTCCAACTGGTGTGTTTTGAATTCCATGTCTGTAAATGTCGCTAAATGTTTCGTGGTTACATTTACAAAGAAGATCAACACTATTGATCATAACTATTACATAAGTGGTCAAATTTTATCACGCAAGACTGTTATCAGAGACTTAGGTGTTATCTTTGATAATAGATTAACGTTTAAAGAGCATTATGACAATATTGCTACGAATTGTAACAAACTAAGTGGATTTATTTTGAGAATAACTAAGGGTTTCAAAAGTCCAATGAGTGCATTAAAATTGTATGCAAGCCTCGTCAGAAGCAAACTCGAGTATGCTTCTATCATTTGGTCGCCATATTACAGCGTTCATTCTAACAGGATTGAAAAGGTTCAGCGCTCTTTTTTGAGATCCTTATGTTATCGATATGGTCTTAACCGACAATTATATTCATATGAGGCCCGACTTATACATTTTAAAATTGATACCTTATCAAGCAGACGACAAAGGTATGAATTGATTTATCTGCATAGAATTTTAAATAATAGTGCTCATACCTCACTTCTGTCAGATATTTCACTTAATACCTTATCTCGTACGCGGAATCGTATGGTATTTGACATCCCGACATGTACGAATAATGTTACGTATAACAACCCTTTATACAGAATGTGTAGATCCTTTAACTTGCTTTTTGCTAACTTCAGAGATGTGGACCTGTTTAATAGTAATTTAGATACATATAAACGCCAATTACACAACTCCCGTCTGTTAAACGAAAAACTAGGCTAGTAATGTACTCCCACTGTACAGTTGATGTATATTTTTATAATATGTAAATTGTTTCCTTTTTTCTTTTATTAACAAGCTGTGTACACTGCGGTTTGGATTGATGACTGATTCATTTGCTTTTTTTTTTTAATTTATGTATGCCCTTGTCATCAGTCTGTTATGTGTACCTACTTTAAATAAATAAAAAAAAAATAAATAACCGTATGATTTTGATCAAAATGTTCAAAGGCCTGGAACAATACGCTCCGGTTGGTAATGTGGATTGTCGCTCCATTATCTGTGTACCAATTTTGTCTGTCACATTGTGCTGTCATCGCACATGAATGAACCATCATTATTGTCATATTCGCCCCTTGTTTAGAAAAAGATGGTGTGTTACTGTGTTTTGGTGATCTTCCGTCTCCGATCCACTTTTGGCATTTTTTTCATACAGTGGGCCCATTTCAAAACAATAATTACAACTTATATTCTCGTCCTTATACTTTTGACTTTTTGTTTGCCTATTGCTGATTAAAGCTTCTGGATTAGGTTGACCAGTTTTACAAGTAAGAGCCGTCTAGTATGCGTATAGGTGGCTGGTTAGGTTCTCCACAGTTCTTTTTCCTTTTGACATCAATAACCAGCTCGATTTAAAGTAAAAGTATTGTTGACCAACAGTAAAAATTAAGTTCTATTAGTAACATTTTATTGTAGCCTTCGCCCTTTATAATTTCTTGATTCAACTCGTTCCCTATATTTTTCAGTTTCGACTTGTGTGTAGCGATATCATCTGCCAGTTTTCGTTTGTATCTAAAGGAATGCATACATAAATTTTAGGTACGCTCTATCTTTACAAACACCATCATACAGCCTACGTAACTCTAGCCCTACCCCACGAGCAGTTATATAACGCATGACTTTCGTAATATATCTTCATTCACGTTTGTTGTCATCAGAAGCAGCGTGTTACTGTCAACTGTCATAGAGTTTGTAAACTCCAAAATATAAGCCAACACTTCAGCGTCACCTGCACCGTCTGCCAATTCTACAGGTCTTTTCAACTTTCCTCCTACAATATCCATTGTACCTGGAGTGCTTCTCAATAAAATGAATATTTTGTATTTCTATGTAGGCTAATTAGCTTTCCCTTCTAGATTGCCAATTTGCAGCTTCGCAGTAAAGTTCTCCATTTTCGAAAAATTAGTGCAAGCCCATAACCTGATATAACACCATCGAAACAATAGAACTTAATCTCGAAGAATGTTGACCATTTCTTAGAAGAAACCCAGAGTAATTTTAGAGTGTTAATGTATTGACAGACTTATTAACATATTCTCTAAAACAACACAATTACATATCATAGCAGCAGCTTTAACAGAATAACTAGAAACAGCAGATAGGGAATTTTCATAAATTTTAATAATCTTTCAGACAAAAGAATAATTATTAATGTACTTTCGGACCAGAAAATTTTATTTCCAATAGAACATGGTATATAAAATTCCGATATGCGTAAAAGTATTTGTTTTTCGCAAAGAGACACAGAAAGAGTTCTTATGCTTCTGGAAAAAGAAGATTGCTGACAATTCTACAATTTAATAGCTATTTAAGTAACAAGGAATGGAAGCACCTATTAACATTTGAGGTAGGCAAGTACAAGCCAAGGCGAAGCCGCGGCTTGTTGCCTGCCGAAAATGTTAATAGGCGATACATTTCGAGTTATCTCATTATATTTTTCCAGCTGCTTATTGAAATTTTCCAAGATTTGTTAAAAAATCGTTTGGTTTGTCATCTGTCTCCAGGATTTCGTGAGTCGTGTTACCTTTGAGTGTCACATGTCACATAAACACTTGCAATTATAAGCAAAACCTTTAACACCCGTATTCATAGTCGTTCGCCAGCGACTTGCCGGCGAAACGCCGGGTTTTTCCTACGCGCCGTACGAGAATTAACACTGCATAGTCGCTCGCCGGTAAAACAAAGGATGCGCGTTACTATGGTTTTCGGCGGAGCGGTGCAGACGTGCTGCATGCGCGAGCGACTATGCAGTGTTAATTCTCGTACGGCTCGTAGGAAAAACCCAGCGAGTCGCCGGCGAGTCGCTGGCGAACGACTATGAATACGGGTGTGAGTCTGCACCTTGCGTTGCTAATTTTATTATCCTGGGAACTTAATCATAATATTAAGTTCCGTTGTCAAGGGAAAGCAGCAAACAAATATAATCACCAACTTACACTTTTTGTTACTACGGCTGTATCGCTGACTTACATGATCAGCAGCGGGAAAAAAATATTATTTAAAAATCTTCAATTTCTTAAACATTATTATTTATAACTTTAATATTAATCCAGTTATTAGATACTTTTTTGGTTGCAAAAGGTTGAGGAGTTTTGAAACTTGGCAGAATTGTATGCCGGGTGGCGCTAAGAACGGGTCTAAGTTTGCGACCTCAAGCGACCGCCGCTCGCTCCGCCATCTTTAAAAATGGCGGCCAAAAACAGGTTTTGGCATATAACTCGGTTCCAGTAGGTTTTAGGAAAACATTTCCGATGAAAGATAAAATTTTATATAAACTCGCTTTTATATGTTTTTGTCAGACTAATACCTTCCGAGTTATAGAGCCGAACAATAGGGCGGATTTTTATAGATCTCGTTTAAATAGCATTTACATGGTACTTTTTACCAATTGTGTATAAATTAGCCTAAAGTAGTTTAGTGCCATAAAGTTGTAAAAACATAGGCTATCAACAGGTAGAGTTGAGGAACGCATTTTTTTAACGTGGTATCTCCAGTACGCCTAACCCACAGTCCGAACTTGCATGCTCTGCCGTTTTATACTATGGGATCCCTGGTTCATTATGTTCACTATCTGTCAAATATTATTTGTCTTTTTCACCACCCACTCCAACGAATCAAGGTCGTCATCAGCCTCGTTTGGGCCTTCGGGATCGGAATTTACTACCAAATCGGGACTGTTTTCACTTGCTGTCAGTTGCATTTACAGGCTATTGATTTTAAAATGGCGTCGGGGCCTGCTTCTGACGTAGGCCGTAACATCAATCTCGAATTCTTGGACATAGACTTCGTAAAATGCTGGTAGCGAAGCGAATCCAATGTGTCAATGTGTCTTTTTCAAGCAATACGCCATACAGTGCTAATTAAAACGATTCGCCAGCTGCAGCGAGAGCATCCACATCTGCTTCGAGTTCTTGGAAGATTGCTGTAGTTTCAGGCAACGAATCGTTTGTAACCAGAAGACTGAGGAACCTCAATTTATCTTCGTTAAAAGGGACAAAAGTTGTGTCACAACCACTGATAGCATATAAAAACAAAATGTTCATCGCAACAACTTCCTTTTATTTTAGGCTCCGCGTCGAATACAGCGTTTTCGCAACTTTTCCTCTCGCTGGTTTTAGCAAAAAAAAATTTCCTGATCTCTCGCCTTTGCAGTTAAGAAAACCAACAAATCTATATCTTCTCCGACAACGTAAAAAGACGATAATATGTCGTTGGCTGTCTAAATGATCAGCACGTCTGCATTTTCTACTGCCTGCTTTGCTGTGTAATTTTGTTCTTCAAACGTCGTAATTAACATGGAAATTAAATTCCTTTTCGTAGTATCGCTCGACAAGAATTTTTATTGCAAAGCAGGTGGAACCATCGCTTTATTCAAAATTACATCAGTGGATACATGTGCTCTAGAGCGTTCTGATCACCTGTCATACGCCACCAATCATATACAGACAACAGTCAAAGTGTATACAGTGTGGAAATAAAGTAACTGATAAATGCATTAACTTCGTTGATATTTATTCTTATAAAAAAATCTTGAAGAGGTGTAGTGATTTTGACCATAAAGAATATTTTCAGCTAATTTTCAGTTTCTTACGTAATTTGGTTTTCGGGATATGACGTCATCAACTTTTTTTTAAATGGCAACTTGTATTTTTTATTATTGATTTTGGTAGTACTTTTTATGTTGTTTTCAATGATATAAAATTTTCAATATGTTATCTGAAAAAAATCGAGAAAAATGGTCTTAAAGTTTAAATATTAAAACAATGAAATGAGCAAAATAAATCTGGTTACCAATTGATTAAGTTTGAATGGAGTTCTAGTTGCATTTTTGTGGTTTTTTAAATTTCAATATAAACGAGTATGCCGTCAATGACTTTCGGTCAAACGTAAGCAACTAGATTTATTTTGCTCATATCATTGGTTTTTAATATGTCACGAATGCTTATACAAAAGTTGACAATTATGGTCCGTTGATGGCAACATAAATAGGGTCGGCTGAGCTCAGCCTGGGTCGTAGGCTATTGTAGTTTTTGCTTTTCTTGACCGTCTGGAAAATCTTGGGTGCAATGATCCTAAATCTTGAGTTACTGATGCACTGGATACCAAAATGTACAAGCTAACAGAAACAGAATAAAACCAACTAAATGCAACAAAACCATTTATTCTCATACCCTCAACGCAAATCCTAAATCGCAAAACAGCAGCAGACCTAATTAAATTGAACTATAGAGAAATAACATATTCGCTACAAGAAATATAAACAAATAGTCATATACAAATATCCCAACATTTATGAACATATAAACAAATCTTTCATCTAACCCAAAATGTAAAACAAATACAGTTGGTTTAAGGATAGACCAACAGCTCGCAGCAAGTTGCAATAATGAAAATTAATGTACACGGAATACCTTTATACCAACGTACTTGTTAGCAACAATTTAGTGATTTAACTTAACAGTTTTGGATCGACGTTATCGAGCTCTATTAGCTACGCGATAATCTTAGGTAAAATGGTTAGCCTGATTACATATCCTGTAAACAAGAGCAGTTCGCGTTCTCGAGAAATACTCGAATATACAGAATGCACTAGGGATATAACTACTGAATATACGACGACAGCATAGTTTTTACGACGCGGTTCACTCTTTCAGCCAGGTCCGCTTTTGGGTAGTACAAAGCTGTAAAGAAATTTTTACGTGGTAATTGTCGCAAAGACGTTGAAATTCCTTGCTCTTCATTTGAACTCCGTTGTCGTAAATTATATACTGAGGGGCTCCATATACTAAAAATATTCCTTCTTCCACACTTTTGACTAAGACTTTTGCTGTAGCACAACGAAGAGGAAACATCACTTATAATAATGCAGAAGACTAAAAGCCGTGTTTACACAACTAAAAGTACCACAGTTGCATTCGTTTATTTCTATTTTCGGGTTTTTGTAAACAAACTTCCCTTAACTTTTAATAGCGATATTATCACAGAAAACAATTATTTATTATGCATATTACCTGTGTTTTTTCAAAACTGTTGACACAGCTTCAAAGGCAAGTGAATTTTGGTTAATAATAATGAGAGTTACTGAATGCAACCAACGGCCGAAGCAAGGAAATATTGAAGCCGTACTTTTTGAGCATATTAAATGTGTCTTTGACTCTGATGTTTACACATAACCTATACATTATTTTGACTACGAAACTTTTGCAAATTGTTGTGCATCGCTTTGATTGCGCTGCAAATATACCACATAGTTGGCGTTGTACCCTGCATACGGGCTGATTTTCAGGTATGCCGATCAACGAAGGATTATACGAGGAATAAAAATTTGTTTCCTTTATTATAGCGACATTTTGAAGATTACCTAAGAAATACAGAAAACCATTGAGCTATAATTCAACAACTGCTGCTCAGCAACATCCTGAGTGCTAACGCTTGGAAGACATCTACTTTCTTTGAGAGCATGAAACGTTGCAGTAAAAAGAGTTGGCGTTGTACCACGATGTCGGTAATAAACCTGCATACGTGCTGATTTTCAGGTATGCCGATACATGAAGAATAACAATTTGTTTCTTTTATTATAGCGACATTTTGAAGATTACCTAAGAAATACAGAAAACCGTGAGCTCCCCAAGTTTGGAATCTACTTGGTTCGACCTGCAAAACACTACTTTCCGGTCTCGTAACGTATATTACTATTAAGATTAATTTAGTTTGAAATGTGTATAGCTCAATACTGCCGTCATAAGCAAGAAGGCGGTATCTGCAAAAAAATCGAAATTGAGTTATTGGTATCGTTGGAATTGGTACAAAATTCCAATCATTTTAGATAAGTAACAAATCGATATCTGCACTGTAACTATGATTTTCAGATGAAAAAAGGCGGTACTTATCAGCTATAATATCACAAGGATAGTGATAATTACGCAATAATTTTATTGCAGGTTTCGAAAGCACGTTGCTTGGGAACAGCTTGACGCCAGCGGTCGAGGGATATTCGGTTAGACAATTTTTGCCCTTGAAAGCATTTATTTACATTTATTTAGTGGAAGTGCAATTATAAAAAGAATATGACATCTTAAAATACTGCATTGCGAACTGTCAAAAACTTGACGTAACATAGCAACCCGCACTGACTGCTGTACACAAAGTGATAACAACCCATGGGTAGTTTTCAATGTAAGGATAATCTAATTGGTTGATTTTTCCCACATGACTAGAAAAGAGTTAATTTCATTGGATCACAAATTTCAGAAAAAATTGTCTACAGAAATTTTGTTACTTATAAAGCGCAAGAAGGCGTCATATGCAAAATGCAAAAGTAAAAAGCAGTATCTGCGTGTAGGAGCCGCCTTCTTCTTTTGTTTTGTTAGATACCGCCTTTATTGTCTGTTTTCGTGGACGCAAATGTTCAGATACGGCCAACTGCCGTTTCATTAAATTAATAGTATCAAGTCTTCCATTATACAACATTGTCAAGTAGATGCCGCTTTTTCAATCTGTATTTAGTGTTCGGTCGATTGTTGCAATTTAAAGTCAAAAGGCGGTATCTACATTTTTTCGCTACAATTTCTTTATTTTTGATATAAATGGTGAATATTGTTTCTTTTTACATAAAACAACTAAATTCATACTTATAATACAAAAAATCCACGGTTATGTACCGCATGGTGATGAGATATCAATAAGTTAAGGGCCCCACAGACGTTGTTCTTTTCTGGCAGTTTTGTCTGCACGGGCAAAACTGTACGGGTAAAAACGAACAACGACTTCAGCCACACACGAACGGATTGTTTCGTTCAGTTTTTCTGATATCACCGCTTCATCAACTGTGATGGATACTACGACCACGTTGGCAGTGGCGGCGGAAGTGGCTATACAAGTTTCAAAAAGAAAACGTTCAAAATGGGCTTAAGAATGGCTAAAGAATGGGCTAAATTTTGCTAGAACTTACCACAACTGGGGGGATCCCGAATGGAGATGCGTATTATGGACAGATGAGTCTCGATTTACTTTGGATGCTCCAGATGGTCGTTCACGGGTATGGAGAAGACCAGGAGAACGTTATGCTGCTTGTGCTATGGCCACAACTTCATATTTTTTTGGAGGTTCGGTAATGGTATGGGGAGGGATTTCTTCAGATGCTCACACAGAGCTTAACATCTGTGATAGAGCAGCGCTCAATGCAGATAGGTACATTAGGAACATTCTTGAGGAATATGTTGTTCCGTTTAGTCATTTTGTTGGTGACAACTTCCGTTTAATGCAAAATAATGGACGGCCACACGTAGCCAACATTACTCTGCAGTATCTAAACGATTACACTTTTGGATTGGCCAGCCTGCTCACAAGACCTGAACCAGATAGAACACATGTGGGATCAACTGAGAAGAACAATTCGTACTCGCCCTAATTGGCCTCGGACATTAGGATAGGTTACTACAAGAAAATCTTGCACGACTGATTAGCAGTATGCCTAGACGTCTAGAATGTGTAATTAGAGGCCTATTTTATAACTCATAGCGATGTCGTTAAGCACCAGTTACAATTCGATTCTCGTTCCGCTAACGATTTTGCAATGAAAACCAATTTCATAACTTTTCGTAATCGTTACTAAACGATTAAACCGTTATGATATGATCGTTAAAGAACGGCACTTTTGTTGACAGTCGTTACGCAACGGTAATTATCTATTTTGACAAATAGCTTTATTTATCTATTCTTTTCCTGTTTATTATTGTTCGAATTGTTAAATAATTAGTGATGGATAGGCCTAATAACTTGTTAGAAGTTTTGGAGGAACTAGAACGAAGGTAGGAAGATAGTATATTGTGTTACGACACAAAATGGTTTACTCTTTTATTAAAAAAGATTTATCTGCAAATGGCGAAAATATTTTTTATTTTCAGAGAGAGAAGTCGACATATGAACAGGTATTTGAGGGACACAAGTGATCCTTTCTTAATTCCTGAAGAACACTTTCGAAAATTGTATAGGTTAAGTAGAGAAGCCGCAAGGACACTGTATTTGGAATTATCACAGCATATGGATATAGGCAGAAGAGTTACAAAAATTCCATCAGTTGTGAGAGTATGGATGTGAATTATGTTAAGCTAATTGAGTATTCTATATATTTGAAACTTTACAGTTCATCACAGCGTTACATTTTTTTGCACAAGGCAGCTATCAGAAATCAGTAGGAAAAGATCAGCACTGCAGTGTTTCACAAAGTGAAGTCAGCAATAGCCTTCACGAAATTATCAACATTCTAGTGGAACATGCAGCTGCAAATTATATAAGATTTCCGAGAAATGTGGCAGACGTCACCAGAGTTAAAACTGGGTGATGACAAAAACTTAAAATAAGGTCCATTAGGTAATTAATTGTTTGATTTAATCATTTTCAGATTTTTTGAAAAGTTTGGATTTCCGGGCATATTGGGATGCATTGATGGAACCCACGTATTGATTGTTCCTCCTCCAGCAGTGCATGATATATATCCTGGTCGAATTTATATCAACAGGAATCATAGACATTCCTTGAATTGTCAAATTGTAAATAAAATATCTACGTTCAATGATAAAGAAATTGTTGAAATTTTTATCTACAGATTTGTGACTCTGATTTGAATATTCTGTCCATTAATGCCAGATTTCCAGGATCTGTTCATGATTCCGCGATATGGATGATGAGTGGGGTGAAACAAATTTTGAGGGACAACTATACCAACAGAGGAGACAGATCAACATGGCTTCTAGGTATAAGCATTGCAATAACAATATCTCTTATTTCACATACCAAAAATTAATTAGGTGATTCGGGATACCCATTAGAGCCTTTTCTTCTAACGCCCATTGAAGGAGCAAACCCGCAAACCCCAGAAGGTCGTTACACAAGAGCCCACAAAACAGTTAGAAACTGCGTCGAACGATGTATTGGGGTTTTGAAGTCATACTTCAGATGCTTACACAAAGATCGTGTGCTTCATTATACGCCAGTTACGGCTGCCAAAATTGTATATGCATGTGCAATTTTGCATAATATTTTACGGATGAGGAACATTGTTGATGACAATATTGAGATAAGTAAGCAGTTTTCTGTCTGTTATAAATAATTTTTTTCTAGCTGTGATTTTTAATTTTTAGTGAATGATGATCAACCTCCACAAAATCCCTTAAATGAAGACGAAGAAAACCTGCTCCAGCAAGGACGTCAAATAAGAAATAATGTAATATTGCAACATTTTAGATAATTTATTATGTTTATTATTATAACACTTAAATAAAGAATTCTACTTAATTACAAAACCGAAGAAAACTTTTTGTATAGAAATATTAATGTATGTACTCATATGAAAATGAACATAAAAACAGAGCACAAAAGTAATAAGTAGGTATATGACATATATACAGTTATTAAAGTAAAACTATTGAGAATCATCTTCTAAAAACTGAAATTCTGTTTCCGGATATTTTAGCTTTACTTTTAATTCTGAAATCGCAATTTCCTTTTGTTTTAGTTTGACCAGCGTTTTTAAACTTTCATTGATTTCTTGTAGATAATTGGTTGTGGTTAAATCATTTGCCACAAGGTTTCTCACAGAAGCGGCCAAAGTTACCCTCTTTGGTTGCTGTTTCTGGCTGGAGGGTTGCTGAATATTTTTTTCTATAGGTGGTGTAACCAAAGATGTAACTAGTTGTGGTGTTGGAGGCTTAACTGGTATTGCAGGTGCATCATCTGTTGGTATATTGATAATTATAAATGAATCTCTTGTAATTTATTGTCCTATACATATCTCAATACCCACCATCTAAACCTAATTCTGGAATGTTTTCTAGTCCATTAACAACAGCCCGTCCTGTGAGATCCAGCAATCTATTTTCAACCTCAGTAAGTGGAATATCTGGTGGTCCTCCACCAGTTTTTACTCGCGATAACTCGAGCTTTCTGGCTTTTTTTCGCACATTGCATTTCCAATCAGCAAACCTCTAAAATGTTAACAATGCATATAATTTAACACAAAATTAGACAAATATGAGAAATTCTTTTATTACTTCTTTCCACTGCTGAACAGTTTTCATTGGTCCACCTGCTGCATTTAGCTTTAGGGCGAGCGTGTTCCATGTTTCCTCCAAGACATCGGGATTTTTAGAGTTAAATTTATTGGTACGAAACGGTTCATTACTCTGCAATTCTTCCAGGTAAATCTGATATTGCCCGGCAGTGATCTTTGCGGCGCGTTTTCTTTTGCAACCACTTTGATATTCATCTTCAGCCATTACTTTTGAAAGTTGGAAATGTCCGCAATGTACACAGTTAAATTGAAAATTGAAATATGCTATTTTTAACGTCAACTGTCAAACTGGCTCAAAACAATTGATTTTTCAAAAATCAAGTAAGCTAAAAGTATACTATTCATTCTAAAATCAAAAGTTCATAGTTCCGAATAAGCGTTCAAGGTCAATGCTCAACGATGCTGGTTACAAAATAACAATTTTATCTAAATCGTTCGCAAAACCGTAACTGAAGCCCTGAACGATTGTAGCTACCTAACGAATCGTACCATAACGATTTTTTATAAAATAGACCCCTTAGAGCTCGTGGCGTAGAATTAACAGTTAATACTGACAGTTATCGGAAACAATTGACATGCTGTAAACATATCCCTGACGCCAACCCGATTCTTAACAAAACTTTATCAAAAACTTGAATAATGTACGACAGAAACAAAATCGCAATATTTCAACAATTGTATGGTTATGAGTTAGCCCACTATAGCACTAAATTTGTTTTCCGTCGACCTCACTATAAAATGTGATTTTACGGACGCATTTGCGTACCAAAAATGCCACTTTTTTGGACACCATTAATTTTTCGTCCGCAAACACTTTTCGTCCGTAAATGCTTTTCGTCCGCAAACACTTTACGGCCGCACTTTACAGCCACAAACGCTTTTCGTCCGTAAACACTTTTCGTCCGTAAACGCTTTTTGTTCTCAACAACTTTATAATTCGGACTTCACTTTAATTTTTTTTTCAAATTATGACGGTCGACGGAAAAATTTAATATGCACCTCGGACGAAAACTGCTTTTTATGGCCTTGCCTGATTGCTTGCCTCGGCCATCGCCTCGGCCAGCAATTGCAGGCATCGTCCATAAAAAGCCAATTTTTCGTCCTTGATGCATAAATAACTATTATTGATATGTAAACATCGACATCAGATTTTAAGCGCCAGAAACCATTTTCAGTATGTAAAATTGGAAAAATTATTCGTAAACCCAGATTTTTGTCGCTCAGTGTATTTGGGATTGCTGGTTGAGGAAAAGAAAGTGGCATCGACGGCCGACGTTTACAGCCGCATCGGGCAGGCAACATCAACATTCGCCTTGCTCAAATGGTGCGTATGAGAAAACAAATACTACCATCAAAACGAAAGTACGCTTATACCGAACGCTGATCCTTCCCATTCTTCTTTATGGATCGGAAACGTGGACACTACGATGGTTCCGACATTTCTGCCGAATGGATGATAACCGTTTGCCATGTAAACTTCTTTGGCAAGACCGTCCGGCAGACTGGAGAATTCAGCGATCGGCACCGAAGAAAACCTGGCTAAAGAATATCGAGGGCAACTTAAAGAATCAGCGATTATCGGTTATCGATGCCCAACACGTCGCCAAAAATGGAAACGAATCGTAAATGGAGTTCGAGACCCAGCAGCACCGACAGCAGCGTATTCGTTGCGGGGACGTCCCGCCCGGACCGCCAGCTAATGGACCAAAGAAGAAGAAGAAGACTAATAACAATAAAGAGGGAAAAATACATTTGACGCAAAATCACAATTAATTTTTTCAGGTACTTACTGTCACAGTTTCTTTACAAGTTTTAATTGCTTTTGTTTTAAGATACAAGGACAGTTGGCGATCACAAATAGACAATGGTGAATCATATTTTAGGTTACAAGAATTGTCACATATAATCTCATAAGAGCATTAATTCTTTCCGGAAATTTTTTTGAGTACGTTCCAACAACGTCGTATTAATTTGCCAAGCGGGACGCGAGGGCAAATTACGACGTTGTTGGAATGCACGAAAAATAATTTCCGGATATGAATTAACGCTCGAATGCAGATTCAGTAAGAAAATTGTAACGACACAAACCCTCACAGTTAGATTGGTCTACCGACAATAAATTTCCACGAAATTTTGTTGTTGTCTTGCTTACGGCTTGTGAACTAATTTTTCTATTGGTCATTAATTAGTGTCGTATGATTTTCACAGAAAGAACACATTTTCTCTCAAGGGACAATATGAAATAAAATTAAAATATCTATTGTCATGGTATTCGTAAAATAAGTTCAAAGACTGCTAAATACCGATGGGGCCACAATTATATACAGACAGATCAATAAAAAAAATCAATTAGGGCAGGCTGTGATATGTGTTATACGTTTGGCAGTACTGAAGTGTATTGTCAGTCTATGTCAAATTCAAGATTTGCAGGTTAAGTTTTGTTCGTTGTTTGACACAGACCGACGTAAAACTTAACCTGCAAAGCTTGAATTTGACATAGACTGACAATACACTTCAGTACTGCCAAACCTATAACACATATCACAGCCTGCCCTAATTGGTTTTTTTATTGATCTGTCTGTATACAGTGAAATCTCCCTTGGGCGGACACCAACGGGACCGACTGAAAGTGTCCGTTCAAGAGGGGTGTCCGCCTAAAAGAAATACGAAAAAAAAATCGGTTTTTAATGAAAACTGTAATTAAAGAAATTGGGACATTTAAAACGTATATGTATGTACACAAAGAATCATTGAAAATGCAATGCAACCAATATTATCGCCCCTTGTAAAATCTCAGCAATATCGGGCAACTTTTATGAAAATGTCTGCATTAGATGAAGTACTACCTGGATAACATGATTATAGTAGCCTTCTAAAAACATTGTTTCAAATGTGTAACATGTGTTGCATAACCCTGTTTATTTTCAATGATCGTGTGTGTAAATGTTTTTAAAATAAACAAAAAACTTAAAACTTAAGGAAAAGATAAGGATTTGTTACCTTACAAAATACTTTCTTTATGTTTAATTATATCAGCAGCTTGTGTTTTTTCGATATCAAAACGCTTGGATAAGTTCCTTACACTTGACTTTTCCCTATTGTGAACTTCAACAATCTAAATTTTTTGTTTAAACGTGAGAATTTTAATATTTGGCGCAATTTCTACAATGAATGTATCGCCCACTGTGTCTTTTCCGCATAGACGTCAGACTAATACTGAATCCCCGCGTGTACCGAAAGATTGAAGTCGGTGAATCTCCGGTTAACTCGGGAAAGACCCTCAGTGAAGGCAGGCAGCGAAGTTGGCGTGCGGCGCGATTGAGAAATGCAACAGCGACACTTGCGACAGAAAAATGAGACAAGGCGTTTATTTTTTATTTGGTTTTTTTCCGTTTAAGAGAACATTTTCTTGTGCCCGCGTCCGTCCAAGAGGGAGTTAACACAATGCAAATTATATGAGAGTCGGTCGGGACCATGAGAAACTGTCCGTCCAAGGGAGGTGTCCGTGTATCCGCGAAGGTGAATTTTACTGTAACAGCAATAAGATAACATGAACAAGAAAATAACACGTATTGCTTGAGTAAGAAAGAGATAAACATAATAGCAAATATTCGAGTAGGCCTGACGTCAATTTAATTATGACAGATGGCAACCACACATGCCTACTAAAATAATTTTTTTTTCGTATGGTCATCTCTTACATACTCAAGCATTCTATTTTGTTGTACAGGTTATCTCATTGTGTTATATATAATTATGGCCCAATCCGTATTACAGCATAATTTTGATTTAGAGTAATGAAATAGTATATTGTATGTTAAGAGCTGAAAGTGCATTCTTGCCGCTTGCACATGAATATTGCTGGTTGAGGCAAAGCCGAAACCAACAATCATGCAAAAGCAGCACACGCACTTTTATCTCGAAACATACATACTATTTTTTCGACGACTGAGCATATTATTAATGGAAAATATCATATTTCATTTTATTGCAAATATTAATTGACAATCAAGTTAACATTACTCGCACAGTCTATTAGACATGTGACGCGATTATTTCGACAAAAGACGGGCATTGTCAAGGAAACATTCAGACGTGGCTACCTATTTTGTTCACGCGGAAACCCAAAACGCTCGGCGAGCGGCAAAGTGATGAAAACGCACGCTCAGCGGCAAATGTCAACTTTCTGTTGTCAAATGACAGTGAGAAAAATCTACTTTCGATGTCAGTCGTCGAAAAATATGTTTCTTATGGTTCTGATCCTGGCGGTTGAAAAAATTGTATATACACGGCAGGGCAGAACACCATTTTTCCCTCTGTGTATTTGTAGTGCTTGGCATCGCCCTTGAGCTGCAAACTCACATCTTGGGAAAAATTATGCTTTTCTTTTTCTTATAATGTATTATTTTTTCACATTGCCATTGGTGACATTAAAAAAAGTGACTTTTCGATATTTTTCATAACTGCTCAAAATCATATTGATTTCACCTAAAAATGAACTAAATGAATTAATAACAGATTCATCCATTTTCAAGTAAGCTCTATTCTATAATGTATAATGGTTAATTTATACAGGGTCCGGCAACGAAGCGGGGGTGGAAGATATATCTAAAACTATGAGAGTTGCATAAATATTGTGTATATAAAAGTTGTAGGTACTAAGGTGGTGCATATTACTAAAATAGTTTTGATTATACAGGGTGTCTCAAAAAAGTGTGGCGGATCAAAGTTACCTTTTTTTAAATAGAATGCCGTATAATTAGGTAGCTTAAAAGTTTTGTATTGAAATACTCTTCATTTTCATATCAAGTTGTATGGGTCTAACGTCAACTGTTTTGGAGATATTAACAATTTTATGCAAAAAATTGCGGAACTTCAGGCGGCTGCTGTAAGCGACAGAAAACAATTGAATGAAGGAAAACGTTACCAAAAAATTATGATTTTTGTAAACTATCTTTCAAGTGTAAAATGGTGGATCTGGGTATTAATGTTATACAGAGTGCTCAATATTTGCAAATTTAATTTAGATTTTTTTTTCAAATGGAACGCCCTATATATTTTTGTATTTCTGAAGAGCTCTTTTAATGAACTTTCTTTTGATATGTTACTTCATACCTCTTAAGTTCCAACTGTTTTTCAGATATGCGAGTTTAAACATAAAAAACAATTTAAACCCCTTAAGATGCTTTATTTCAAGGGATAAAAAACAAACGCCTTTAAAATAATGATTTAAACACTTGAATTCTTCAAACAAAAGATAAAACCAAGCTTAAAATACAAAAATTGAACCAGAACTCAAAACTAGAAATAACCAATACGACCGAATTTTGAGATAGGAAATGAAGTGGAAGAAGAAAGCTCATTAAAAGTACTTTTTAAAAATACAGGGATATACAGGGTGTTCCATTTAAATAAATCAAACTAATTATATTTGCAGATTATGAATTCTCCGTACAGCTTTAATACTCAGAGCAGGAAAGGAGAACTATTTGAACATTTAGTGTAATTACGTATAAGCTTTTGGTGTATTGGCTTTTTTTTTATCTGATTTAATTTGACCGTGGAATTAATTTATTCCTGCATTTATCGTTTTTTTTTCGTGTTTATAATTTCCTGTATCAACACTGACTGAATTTATATTTTCTAAACCTGGATTTTGTGCTTTTATTTTTAGAGAGATCATGCGTTTAAATCACTATTTTAAGGGCGTTTGTTTTTATCCCTTGAAATAAAGCATCTTAAGGGGTTTAAATTGTTTTTATGTTCAAACAGTCATATCTGAAAAACAGTTGAACTTAGAAGTATGAAGTAACATATCAAAAGAAAGCTCATTAAAAGGGCTCTTCAAAAATACAAAAATATACAGGGCGTTCCATTTGAAAAATAATCGAAATTATTAAATTTGCAAATATTGAGCACCCTATATAACATTAATACCCAGATCCACCATTTTACACTTGAAAGATAGTTTACAAAAATCATAATTTTTTGGTAACGTTTTCCTTCATTCAATTGTTTTCTGTCGCTTAAAGCAGTCGCCTTGAAGTTCAGCATTTTTTTGCATAAAATCGTTAATATCTCCAAAACAGTTGACGTTAGACCCATACAGCTTTATCTGAAAATGATGAGTATTTCAATACAAAACTACCCAAATATAGGGCATTCTATTTAAAAAAAATGTAAGTTTGATTCGCCATACTTTTTTGCGACACCCTGTATAATCAAAACTATTTTAGTAATGTGCACCACTTTCGTACCTACAACTTTTATGTACACAATATTCATGTAACTCTCATCGTTTTAGAAATATCTTCCACCCCCGCTTTGTTGCCGGACTCTGTATTTATACAGTACAGTACACATTACGCTTCCATACTTTGACCAAAATTATTTAAAAAGATATTTTTGTCAATTACACGGAAACATTGCATGTTCAACACATTGGAAAAGTTATTCTTCCATGCTCACGTAAAACTTTTACATTCGCCGGAAAACTCTCACTTTTCTTAACTTGTAGAACAATCTACTATTAATTCACTAGCGATTTAAGAACAACTCGCTAGCATATAAACATTATAAACAGTTACTTATGGTTGCTATTATAGAGATAATAATAATAATGCCAGTTTAAAATGACAAAGAAATAATAATTAATCGAGTTATTTAACAATAACAGTAACGGCGTAACTGGAGACTTGAGTTACCGCATTTATATTTTTATGACGCTCAACGCCTCAACGGATTAAACCTGAAAAGAAACACAGATTGCAAGCAGCTGAAAATTATTTCGGTGGCACAAATAATTCTCACATATAATCTCATAAGAGTATTAATTCTTTCCTGATTTTTTTTACTGCATCCAACAACGTCGTATTAATTAGGACGCCTTCCAGAGACGAGCGTTTCCTTTCCAGAGACTTTCCATTTGAAAATATATTTTTTGGAACTTTTCCTTACTGCCAATCTCTAGCGTGCTTTTAAAACTGTCTTTAGTGCAACAAAAGTTATTACATTTGTTGTACATTTTAAATGCGGCATATGCCGCGGGTTTCAGCTAGTTATTTATATAAACGCCAACGGGAACTAGACGTATCATTGATCGTAGGTACAACGTCGACCATAGGCGAGTAGTGGTCCTGTCCAGGTGTGTTTATCTTGTACAGGTATGCTCAGGTAGCAGGTAATTACCTGTGCGCATATAACCACTACTATTATAACGTCGACCGCTCCTGTAAGACCAACGATTTATTCGACGTAACTTCAATAACAACTGGATATATCGTTTACTATGGCCACATGCCAGACACCAACCATTGCCACAACGCTAATCAACATTAGTCTACACCCAGTAACAGGTAAGATCATTTCAATGATCGCCATTCTATATAACGTTGAGCGCTCTCATAACACCAACGATTTATTTGACGTAGCGCCAACGAGGACTGTATGTATTGTTTACTACGAATACAGCGTTAGACGTAAGGTCGAGTATCAATTTTAAACGTTCCGCTAACTATTACTATATTGTCAACTACTCGGTCTGTACTCAGTAACGAGTGTAAAGATGAAATCAATAGTCACTATTTGATTATATCAGCGACTGCTCACACAAAACCAGCGATTTATTCGACGTAATGCGAACGAGAACTAGTTTTATTCTTCATCACAGGCATTTTTACAATTTACAATTTTTTTCGCAACCGCTGAATCAATCGCGACCAACCAAAAATTAGCATGAAATTAATGAAAGGTCTCATAAAACTGCATAACTTTCGTGGAGCCTTTAACTGCTTTGGCGTCAAAATCAAGTCGGAAAATTAATAAATGGAAAATATGTTCGTTCGGATGGATAAAAATACAACAGCTCAAGAACGACATAACCTCACAGGATGATTTTTGCCCCTTTTGTGTGGAACATTAATTCAAAGAACTTAATACCTTTTGCGCAAAATTGGTCGCTTCGTTCTATGTATGTATTTGTCGGTTTGTATTAGCGTTACCAATAATAGACGTTAAGTGGCCACCTAACTACGCTGTTAGTTTAGTCTAATGATACCACTTGTAGACTAAAGTCGCGAGTTCGAACTTTGGTCGAAGCAAGGTGTTTTTTAACTTGTCTCACCTTTAAATTTGAAATATCACATTTTCAACGTTGTCTGGCCTATTCGTACTCTACGTTAACTTTTAACCTATTTCCTCCAACTAGAATTTGTAATTATTATGAAAAAAGCTTTACTCATAGACGTAACGTTGACTACTAAATTTAAACGTTCCAGCAACCGTTTCTATAGTATCAATCACAGGTATGATAATAATTTCAATGGCAGCTATTGGATTAGAACGTTGACCATTCCTATAATACCAACGATTTATTGGACGTAACGTCAATAAATATCGTTCATCATAGACACAGCTTTACTCATAGATGCAAGGTCAACTGCCAGTTTTAGACCAAACGCCAACAGTCGCTACAGCGTTAATCAATCCGTCTAGAACTCTAGATGCAGTCACAAGTATGAAGACAGTTTCAATGATCGCTAGTTTATTATAAGGTCGATGCCCCCATAACACCTACAATTTATTTGACGTAATGCAACGAGGACGGATACCTTATTTATTGCGGACAAGACTTTATTCACAGACGTAACGATAACTACTAATTTTAAACGTAACAGTAACCGTCTGTTGCTATTTTATTGTAACTTCGACGTTCCTAACATCAACGATTTATTCGACATAACGCTAATAGGGACTGCATATATCGCTTACCCCGGACACAACTTGACTCATAGACCTAACGTTGACTACCAATTTTAAACATCGCGGCAACCGCTGCTATAGCGTCAATCGCTCGATCTGTACCCAATAACAAGCGTGAAGATAATTTCAATGGTCGCTATTTTATTGTAACTTCGACCGTTTGTAACATCAACGATTTATTCGACACAACTCTAACAGAGACTGCATACATCGCTTACCTCGGACACAACGTGGCTCATAGACGTAACGTCGACTACTAATTCTAAACGTCGCGGTAACCGTTGTTATAGCGCCAATCACTCGATCTATACACAATAACAAGCGTGAAGATAATTTCAATGCTCGCTATTTTATTGTAACTTTGACCGTTTCTAACATCAACGATTTATTCGACATAACGTTAATAGGGACTACATATTATAGCTTACCTCGGACACAACTGGACTCATAGACCTAACGTTGACTACCAATTTTAACATCGCGGCAACCGCTGCTATAGCGTCAATCGCTCGATCTGTACCCAATAACAAGCGTGAAGATAATTTCAATGGTCGCTATTTTATTGTAACTTCGACCGTTTGTAACATCAACGATTTATTCGACACAACTCTAACAGAGACTGCATACATCGCTTACCTCGGGACACAACGTGGCTCATAGACGTAACGTCGACTACTAATTTCTAAACGTCGCGGTAACCGTTGTTATAGCGCCAATCACTCGATCTATACACAATAACAAGCGTGAAGATAATTTCAATGCTCGCTATTTTATTGTAACCTTTGACCGTTTCTAACATCAACGATTTATTCGACATAACGTTAATAGGGACTACATATTATAGCTTACCTCGGACACAACTGGACTCATAGACCTAACGTTGACTACCAATTTTAAACATCGCGGCAACCGCTGCTATAGCGTCAATCGCTCGATCTGTACCCAATAACAAGCGTGAAGATAATTTCAATGGTCGCTATTTTATTGTAACTTCGACCGTTTGTAACATCAACGATTTATTCGACACAACTCTAACAGAGACTGCATACATCGCTTACCTCGGACACAACGTGGCTCATAGACGTACGTCGACTACTAATTCTAAACGTCGCGGTAACCGTTGTTATAGCGCCAATCACTCGATCTATACACAATAACAAGCGTGAAGATAATTTCAATGCTCGCTATTTTATTGTAACTTTGACCGTTTCTAACATCAACGATTTATTCGACATAACGTTAATAGGGACTACATATTATAGCTTACCTCGGACACAACTGGACTCATAGACCTAACGTTGACTACCAATTTTAAACATCGCGGCAACCGCTGCTATAGCGTCAATCGCTCGATCTGTACCCAATAACAAGCGTGAAGATAATTTCAATGGTCGCTATTTTATTGTAACTTCGACCGTTTGTAACATCAACGATTTATTCGACACAACTCTAACAGAGACTGCATACATCGCTTCATGGCAGTATGAGCGGTTGGCGAGGCTAGACGTACTTTATGGTTGGCTTCGTGTGAACTCAAATACCTATTATTACTAGTCTATATTAGTGTATCAGTGATTATTCTAAAATGGTTTTTACTCAAAGCCAAATAACTGATATCAAGAATAGTGCAAAAACGGTTGTAGAAGATTACTTTAAAAACCATGTGAAGCTGGATGACCTGGCGTTGAAAGTAGCAGAAATTGTAGTGAACAAGTTGGAAGATAAGTTTGAGAAGATATTAGAGAAATGCGACTTATTGCAAACACGTGTTGTGAGTCTTGAAAAAGAAAATGCGGAATTAACGAGCAAAATGGACAATTTAGAACAGTATTCACGGCGTAATAGTGTGCGAATGTTCGGTGTTAGGGAAGAGAATAATGAGGATGTGGAAAAAGTTGCTCTCAACGTTATTAACAACCAATTAGGCATACAGCTATTGCCTGAATATATAGATCGGTGTCACCGTGTTGGTGCCCGGAAAACAGATGGGAAGGCAATACGTGGAATTTTAATTAAATTCTCTACCTATCGGCATCGTGCGATGGTCTTCAACAATAAAAAAAAGCTGAAAGGATCGTCGATTGTGATTAAGGAAGATTTAACCAGGCAACGTATGGATATACTTAATGCAGCCAAAGAGCGGTTTGGATTCAAGAATGTGTGGTCGTCAGACGGTACTATCTACATCAACAGAGACGGGAATAAAATGTTAGTGCGATCCATGATAGAATTGGAAAAGTTATGTGGCGAATAGGTGATTTATCTGTTCTGTTCTGGAAACGTGATTACTGGTATGCGGTATTATTATTATCTTTTTAGTATGTAAACAAATATTAATTTTATTATCAAATATATACCACGGAACAACCATTATAGCTATGTCTAAATTTGTAATGTTTATAAGTGATTATAAGATGAATTTAAATTTTGATTTCGATGAAAATAATAGTTACACTTCGAGTACAACTAGCTGCAATATAAAAAAATTCACCGAAATTCATAGTTCTCAAAATAATCAAATATCTATTTGCAATTTAAATATAAGAAGCATAAACAAAAATTTGACCTTTTTTTGATATTTTTAGAATCTATTCAGGTACAGTTTGATATAATAATCCTCACGGAAACTTGGCAAATACAGATGGAGATTGATAAATATACTTTAAGTGGGTATAATCATTACTATAATTATGGTTTAATTAATCAAAATGATGGGGTACTTATCTATGTTAAGAGTGATATTAAACATTATATACAAAAAATTGAAACTCCATCTGGTTATTCCTTTCTTCGAATTGATTATGAAAGAAATGGAGTGCTTTGTGGCGTGTCAGCTATCTATCGACCACCATCAACTAATCCGGAGGACTTTTTGCAGGATCTGAGAAGTGTTCTGCAGAAAAGTATAAGTCAAATTGAGGTATTTGCTGGGGATATAAATATAAATATCCTTGAAAATACTAATATTGTAACCAGCGAATATCTGCAGCTGCTTCTTGAGTTTGGGTTCACTACGTATTTAAGAAAACCAACTAGGATATATAAGGGGGCCGAAACATGTATAGACCATTTTTTTATAAAACATCATCGATCATCTACAATAAATATGGTTCATATGATAATAATTGAAACGGAAATAACTGATCACTATTCAACTGCTTTAATAATGAAACTTGGGAACGATAATGATAAAAAAACGAGCAATACTAGCAATAATAATAAATTGTTGTGTACCAAAATTGATTATAAGAAATTAAAGGGTCTATTAACCACTGAAAATTGGGATGACATTTTAAGTGTAAATGATACAGAAACATGTGCTACAGTCTTAGTTAATAAGTTAAAATATTATATATCTTTATCAAAAAATACTAATACTATTACTTCCAAGCAACGAAAAATCAAACCCTGGATGACGAATGGGATATTAAGATCTATTAGAAACAGAGATAAACTAGGTAAAATAGCTAAAACTAACCCTCAAAATCTAGAAATACATCTACAGTATACTAGATATAGGAATTTCTTAAATAAGTTAATTAAAAGTACTAAAGAAAATTTTTATAAGGCAAAACTGAATGAGGTAAGAGGGGATATTAAAAAAACTTGGAAGTTAATAAATGAAATAACTAACACAACTGCAAAAATAGATGAAGTTTATAATCTGAAGAATGAAGATGGTGTTGAAATTAGTAATAAGAAAGAAAAAGCGGATTATTTTAATAAATTTTTTCAGGATGCAACAATAAAAATGGCTAATGACATTAGAATTAATGACAACCATGAACTCTCATATTCTACTAATAATAATTCAATCTTTTTGAACCCTGTCGATGAAACTGAAATCAGTAATCAAATAAAAATACTAAAAAATTCGGGTGCTGCAGGCATAGATGGTATTTCTAATAATACATTGAAGAATATTAATCAGTACGTAGTGAAGCCACTAACTCATATTACCAATCTTAGCCTCCAAAATGGCATTTTTCCTGATATTTTTAAAACAAGTTTAATTACACCTATTTTTAAAGCGGGAGATAAATCTAATGTATCTAATTATCGTCCAATCTCAATTTTAAGTAGTATTGGTAAAGTCATTGAAAAATGCATTAAAAACAGAATCATGGGTTTTCTTAATAAACATAAACTACTGGCAAGTACTCAATTTGGTTTTCAGGAAAGTAAAAGTACACAAGATGCGATAAATGAACTCACAACAAACTTAATTGGTGCTATTGATGATAATAAAAAAGCAATTGCAGTTTTCTTGGATCTTGCAAAGGCCTTCGATACTGTGTGTCACTCCACACTCGACTCTAAATTGGAGAGAATTGGAATTAGAGGAAATGCTAAAAAACTAATTGAGAGCTACTTATCAAATCGTAAACAAATTGTATCCCTAAATGGCACTCTTAGTGAGGAATTAAAAGTGAAAGTAGGAGTACCTCAAGGCTCAGTATTAGGACCGATACTTTTTCTTATTTATATTAATGAATTTGTAAATCTAAATGTCAAGGGAAAAATAATATCTTTTGCGGATGATACCGCAGTCATTTTTGCTGCAGAGAGTTGGAGTGATCTCAGGAAGAGGGTTGAAGGTGGAATGTCGTTGATTAAGCATAAACTTGATATAGACTCTTTATCACTTAATTTATCAAAAACAAAATTTATTCAGTTTTCTTTGGCACAATCACATATTCCGGAATTTATAGATATTAACATACACACCTTAAATTGTCTGAAAATAAATAAAAGAAATTGCAGTTGCAAGCTTAAGATTAAGTCGACTAAAAACATTAAATACCTCGGAATCCACATTGATTCTAATCTTAAATGGAATGTTCAAATTGAACAATTAATAATAAGAATCAGGAAAACGATATATAAATTCAAGATGCTTGCAAATATCATGAAGATTGATGCATTGAAAACAGTTTATTATGCCCTAACACAATCAATCTTAGAATATGGAATAACTGGATGGGGTGGTGTGGCAGATTGCTTTTTGAGACCTCTGGAAATCCTTCAAAAATATATAATTAAAATTATATATAAAAAGGATTGGAGATATCCTACAGAACAGTTATTTAACGAAACTAAATTACTCAATATTCGAAAACTATATGTAAAAAATATCCTGAACTATGCATACAAAAATTATCATCAATATTTAACACCCTTTCACGGGTATGTCACTAGGAAAAAAGACAATCTCTCAGTCCCAAAAATGACAAAATCCATATCTCAGAAACACATAAGTTTTTTGGCACCTAGACTATATAACTTAATTCCCGAAGACATAAAAAAGTGTAAAGTATTGAACCTATTCAAATTCAAAATTAAATCATGGCTTCAAAATACAGAATTGGATTATTATGCGTCTGTGGTCAGAATTCCTGTTTAGAGGCTTCTTCTTCATTAATTATTATTAGCGGTGTAGGTACACATTCTATTTAATCTAATTTAATTTAATATAACAAGAGTGTAAATATATATAGAATAGTATTTTATTAATTATACTCGAATGTGCCACGCACGAGCTTCGGCTTTTGTGGCATTTCCTGCTGTATGGAATATGTAAAATGAACTAATTAGAGTGGAAATAAAAATACAATACAATACAATACAATACAATACAATACCTCGGACACAACGTGGCTCATAGACGTAACGTCGACTACTAATTCTAAACGTCGCGGTAACCGTTGTTATAGCGCCAATCACTCGATCTATACACAATAACAAGCGTGAAGATAATTTCAATGCTCGCTATTTTATTGTAACTTTGACCGTTTCTAACATCAACGATTTATTCGACATAACGTTAATAGGGACTACATATTATAGCTTACCTCGGACACAACTGGACTCATAGACCTAACGTTGACTACCAATTTTAAACATCGCGGCAACCGCTGCTATAGCGTCAATCGCTCGATCTATACCCAATAACAAGCGTGCAAATAATTTCAATGGTCGCCATTTTATTGTAACTTCGACCGTTCCTAACATCACGATTTATTCGACACAACGCTAATAGGGATTGCATATATCACTTGCCTCGCACACAACTTGACTCATGGACCTAACGTTGACTACTAATTTTAAACGTCGCGGCAACCGCTGCTATAGCGTCAATCAGTCGATCTATACCCAATAACAAGCGTGAAGATAATTTCAATGGTAGCTATTTTATTGCAAATAAAGCGTAAGAGATAATGTTAACGTATCAACCGATTGGCAGATATGCAATAGCATCACATTCGCGATCAACGGTGCAACTATGCTTCCAAATAAACTATCGATTGTCGTTACATCAAAAACTAATAGTCGCCGTTACGGTGCGTCCAATCTCCATCAACTTTACGTTCAAGCAAATTATCGGAATTATGAGTGTGTTCGAAGTCACGAATCACGATTTAATTTCGGCTGTACGCGTTGTTTACAGTCGGATTGGCGTCAAGGAGTGACCGACATTATGGAATTGGTTGGCTTTAGACAAAGGACTAAAATCACCGTAACATTCAAAATTGGTCAACGTCAAATCCATAATCTCATCCAGGCAGCATTGTGTAACTATAGAAGATCTGACCGTTGTCGACAATCGCATGTTTAACAAAATAATTTTTCAAATTTAACCGCTTTTTAACCTCTCCTTGTGTATGATTTATAATTCATACATACCTATGCGTGCAAGATTTGATTTCTGTAAGAAGTCCAAATTTAAGCTTCTCAGTCGAGATGGCCAAGTAAGTGCCGATATTATGGATATCGGGCTCCTCTCCCAAACGACCATCCAGCTCTTCGTGTTTCCTTAAAGAAGCCTCAAATTCTGTCAAACAGCAATTTAGTAATTCTCGCTGACTTTTCTCATTGCGCCACAGAACATTGTATGGTCGCCATTTTATTAAAAAGTTAGTGACCTCCTAAAACAGATTGTGAAATATAATTTTAGTAAAGCCATGAAGCAAAATTGAAAAGTCATAAAAAAGACCACTTCAGCTATAACTGACCTGTTTCATATTTTGAGTACATGTCGACAGCAGGGAGAGAGTTTTAATAACCTCTTTGTTTTCCATGACGTTGTTGAAAAAATTCTTATACTGAAGAGGAAATGCCGGCTTCTCCTCGGTGGTAAGGCGGTACAGGCGTCGCCGACGCGTTCTGAAGTCCTCTTCCTTGTTCTTAGCACCTGCCTTGCTTGACTTCTGTTCGGTACAACGAGTTACAATCTCCAACAGTGTTTTCTCATGGCCGACCAGCTTTTTCCACTTTGACTCCTTGGCCGGCGGAGTCTTGCATGAAGTGTATATACAAAGCGCCATGCGGTGTTCGTTGGAAAGTGGCCATGGTGTAGTTTGTTGATGATGTGTCAGTTATAGGGAAGTGAACGTGAGACCGATTTGAGAAGTTGTTTATGCAAACAATGTGCGGTAATATTTGGTTAGTGTTTGTGGTAGATAGGTAATATATACATTGTAATGTGTTTTATATACAGCGTTTGTTCAGTTATTAGTGCAGTGTTGGGAAGGTAGAGGAAGAAATAACAATCATTAATCATGAAACCTTAAAATTCTAAATACACACTTAAAGACCATTTCTAAGACCTGACAACTTAATTCGCAAACTCACGTCCTCTTGATGTTCATGCTCTTCACAAAGAACTTGGCAACTATAGTGACATAAAATTTCTGTTAAAAAAGATTTCTTTGTTTCCAACAGTCAAATTTTAGGAACTTTGTTTTCAGTGCTGCTAATTAATGGTCAGCTTGGGCTCTCACTATCGGCAGTAATTTTAAATCCATAAGAAAACCGTTGCACACTTTCGAAAATGGCTTGAATTTAGAATCTGTTCTTACCAGTTTAAAAAGTTATGTGTCCTTGCTGTTGCAATTCAGATGCAATAAGACAACACAGGAAGGAAAGCTGCTGCTACATACAAACGAAACACATAAATACCATGCACTATTGAAATAAGAAGGTGATATAACAACGTAAAGTTCACAAATTAAATTGTCACACCTCGTAATAATGACCCAATCCAAATACCTGTGGTTTACCCCCAGTCCACTGGCCGACACCCTTGGAAACCGAAGTGATATGTTTCCCGGCCAGAATTAAAACCTCTTGCACCTCATCCAGATTTGGTTGAATGCCAACTTTAGGGATAAGCAAGACAGCATTCAGAATAAAAACAGGCGTGCTCTCGTATCCCTCTTCTGCAAAACAAGTCTTCACTTACGAATACAAACTACAAACATTTCTTACCAGCGACACTGAACCGTTTACGAAGTGCATCAAGGGACTGCCTGGTGACCCGTACCAGCACATCCACTACTTTGCGACTGTAGTAGCGCCTCATCTCCCCCATGGCTCCTTTTACCATATCCTGCATGGCCTTCACCATGCCCCCTCCTAAGAGCAAGTGGGGTTTCTCAAAACACTCATAGACTAGGCTCCAGTCCGATTGCTGCTGGGTCGAAGAACTTTCGACGTCAGTTTGGCCATCGCCCGTTAAGTCATCTAGAAAAACGTAAATTTCATGTATACCAAGACCCCCGCCTATAGATGAAGATTTAGATTTCAAGCTATGAGCGACATGTAAAAACCAACTGAGTCTTTCTCCGACTCAGCTATTGAGTTTGTCAGACCGAAAAAAAACAAAATATAGGAGCAAGTACAGAGGAAGAGAAGAGAAATATTAAAATAAATACCATCAAAACAAAACTCCACATCATCCCCCATCGAAGATGGGTAGTCCTGCTGCGCCTTGTGCACCAGCTGCAGTATTTCCTCGACTGCTTCTTCCACCATTAAGCTCTTGCGGTGGAGTTCGGTGGCAGAAATCCGGCATATATTTTCGGTGCGTTCGCAAAAGTAGTCCAGGGACCACGCTTCCTCGCCTAATTCCGGTAAAGCGTGCAAAGAAACGGTTTGCATGGATGTTAGAACTTCCAGTATGCGGTTAGTGTATATATCATGGGCTCTTGCTACCTGTACAGAAAATGGTTTGTTAACGGGCCGTGACTTGAATAAGCTTTTTAGAAGTATTTCTCTTACCAACACTTTAAAATTTTGTACAGCTTCATTGACGTTATCTATAAAGGGTTTCCAATTCGATGAAACCCAAGTCAGATCCCTCAAAGATGGTGCAATCATGTCTGTGAGTCTTACTAGCTGGGGTAAGAAAAGGGGGCGCACTTCTAACTTTACTTCCCTTACTATTTTTATGAAGTCATTAATTAAGAACTGGAAATATAACATAAAAACTATTGTCGACTACAAATAATCGTAAGACACTGTTATTTATTGGTAATAAAAATTTACTAAAATATCAGAATTACCTGCAAAGAATCGTTCACAAGTGTAAAGTGTTCCTGTTTAGTGTAGAGCGTGAGTGCAACCATTGGTAAAGGCAGATCCATTTTGGACATAAGATCTGCTTCTCTAATTAACAGAGGAATTGTACTGTGCAGATTAACTTTCAACCTCTGTTGTTCAGGACAAACCGTCAGCAGTGGCTTGTTAAGACACCCATCCACATCCCAGACCTTAATAACAGAAAACAATTGAATTTTATATTAATTGACAAACATTAGAACACCAAACCACACTAAGAACTAAATCGAGATGCATTCCTTGATGCTGCTGTAATGGCATGGGGTTGAATAACCTTGAAGAATAACAAAAAAGAAAACACTTACATGCTGGGACATCCAAATGGCTACCATATCGTTTTCGTACCCTTTCAACATATTTTCTGCATTTTTGTGGCGTTTGGACAGTTCTACTGTAGCAGGTAGTGTTTTTAAAATTGGGTGCGTTGTTACACTCTCTAAAAGCTCCGCTAAATGATATACAAGCGATCTGGCCCACTTAATTCGGCCTAGTTACAAAAGTCTTAAGTTATTTTCCATTGCTCGGTTTTATCAAAGTAGAATAATACCAGCTATGGGTGGAAACATCCTCGGAACAGGAGGGTCATCCTTTTCTTTCTTGTACATGGTCACTATACGGCTTACTTCTTTTTCGCAATGCCTCAAGATGCGCTCATATTTATCATCCATGCGAGTTAATGGGATCTTTTCGCTGACCTAGACAATATTGTGTTTTTAAATCTAATAAATTAGTATTAGAAAGAGTCAGGAAGAAAATGAAACCTACTTTCTCAAACCTGGTTAAAAATTTGATGCCCTGCGGAGTCTCCCAGACGCTTTCAAAATTCTTCTCAATCGTTCCACCTATTTCCTCCTTCAGTTCATCAAGCCGCGTCAGAAAGGTTTGAAAATCCGTGTCGAATTCTGAATTGCGCTGGTCTAAATAGTCGTAGGTTTTGCTCATAACTATCGCTTTTACGTCCTCAAAGCTTTGCATTGCTTCGTCCAGGGCTACCAAGTAAATTTTATAAGAAACCAAAACTCGTGAAACTCTAAGCCATACCTTCCCCCAGCAACAGTCCTTCCATTCTCTTCTTGAAAAGCTCACTATAGTCGTCAATTAGGTCAAACACTGTGATAATCTTGCTCAAGCGGTCACAGAAAGCGTTGAACTTTCCGAAAACGTAATTCTCCGAGAAGTTAAACGGCTCCTGGTCTGGCAGAAAAGGCTGGTTCTTCACGGTGAGGTAGGTCTTCCGGTACACTTGGTTTAATATGATGCACTGCATCAGCTTCTCTTTCACATCTGCTCGACTCTGCGACCAAATCGTTTCGTTGCCTCTGCACGTGATGTACTCTTTGCAAGTTTCTATCATTTGATTTGTTATCTAAAAGCAAGGTTTAATGAACAAGCTTTAAGTAATTGCGCTATACTCACTTTAACCATCAGAGCTGAAGTCCTTTCAGAAGTGTTGTAAAACTGCGACACACTGTGAATTAAACGCACAGTCTGCAGTAGTCCCAGAATGGAATCTTTCATTTTTACCTAGAAATGAAGATAATTTTTGAGCTGAGTGCCTTTATTTCCAGACTTTTACAAACCGGGTCGTCCAAATACAGGGAATGACAATTTTTTTCCAAAGCTTGAATGAACTTGGCATTGTCTTTGGCTTCGTTGTAGCAGAATGTAATCTTCTGGTCCGTCTCTCGCCATTCTTTAAGTATTTTTGACCTGCCAAACTGCAGGCACATTATGGTTAACTGCACCTCAGTCGCCTGTACGTGGTTTACAATTTGAGAAAACGTGGCGCCTCGTTTTTTCCAATACTCTAGCTCATCCTGTGGACCTAAATACAGGAATTATACGTTACTTCCATACGTTTAACTTACCGGAAGAATCGTTTTCCCTTCTAATCTGATCGCTCTCCTTAAGAATCTCTGAGAGATGTTTGATCCAATTTTTAACCCTATTCTCAAGATACGCAGCAGTTTCCGACTGCTTGACCATTTCTTTCAGTTCCTCCACACTCTGGCCGGTAAACACAGTCTTACCGTCATCAAACATATTGCCTTTGCCACAAACCTCCTCACATACTGATAATGATACCAATGTTAGTAACTGAATATTAACCAACAAGAAAATTAACCTTTAAGTGCACTGCAAAAAGATCTCAATCCTGGTAGCAGCTGGTTCTTTACCATAGGGCAGTTCGCAGCATCGTCCTCGCAATCAGCACTGGGATGCGCCAGTGCTTCCATAAAGACGTGTCGTATAATACGCTCCACGCAGGTAACCAGCCCAATTTTTTCAGCATCAATCACACCACAATATAGATCCTGAGAAATGAACCCGTTCATTTGACTCTTCCACGGTAAACAGTTACCAACCTTTTGAAATCCTTCCTCCGGCAGTTGCTTCGTGGTGTTTATCCTGAAGATATAAATGCAAATCCCCGTCAGGGGATACTCCCACCCATCGGTGAGAAACAGCTTCTTCTTGAGCACAGGAGCAGGGGCAGCTTGCGTTCGGCTCACGTTGCTCTGCAGCTGCCTGCTGGTGGAGGGCTTGCTAGGGTCCGCAGGGGCTGCAGCTTCCGTGTCCTCCATGTCTTGGTAGAACCACATCAGCTTCGTTTTCGCATGCGGAATGAAGAGCTGGTTTATGTCATCGAGCTTAAAAAGAACGCTGCTAATTTTTGCCAAGGGTTTTAGAGGGGCTCACCATGTTTCCTTCGAAGACGTGGTCCATAATTTCGTGTCGGGAGAGCCCAGTTCCTTCGATGAGTATCTGGAAGGTGAACTCCAGCCGGGGGTCCATCTCCCCCCTGCGGGCCTTGCGCTCACATTCTTCTCGGCGGCGCTGAAATTAAGGGCACAGATTAAAATTTAAACCCTTGGGACGGAACTACCAAAAGGGCCTCCTCAGAGTCATCGCTGTACTCGGATTCGGAGTCATCGGAACCCGCCGGGTAAATCTTAGGACCGTACACGAACATTTCTAAATAATTATAAATTTTTCAAACTAAGATTGTGGGCTTGTGTTTTGTAACGCAGGAAGGGCTGCATTAACTGAAAGCCGCGGCGCATCCGCCAGGAACGCACACGCGATGGGATTCCATGTCACTTCTGATGTGATAATAGACTGAAGTGCTATGTAACACAATTAGGGCACTTGCGTTCCTGGCACCAGGTATTTATAACTGAGGCTGAACTCTTCTGTTCTTCGCAGCCTGCTGAGTGAATTGCTATTGAAACGCGACCCGAGCAGACGATGGGGGCAAAAAAGATTAATGGTGTGATGCGCTGATAGATTCCCCCCTAAAATCGCCCTTTCAAAGTTCAAGGATGCCCTATCAAATTGAATTGGATCGGTTTAGGTTTAGAATGTTTTTTAAATGCAAATGTTGCTTCTGTGTTTTTGACAAATTGGGCTTTTTTGCGTTTTAATGGGTATCCTTTACAAGAAAAAACAGTTTCAACATTGCATGGGAAAAATCGCGATTATAAATTATTGTAAAGAGCTTGTTCTTCCAGTTGTAAAGTCAAAACCGCTAATAAGTAGTTTGTGTACAACAATAAATAATAAAATACATTTTTATCAACCTTGTTAGAAGTAGACTTTTCATAGGTCTTATAGAACCACAACTTTGTGGAACTGAACAGGTCACTGGCCTAATATAAGAGGAAGAAGAATGATAGGTATACTATCTAAAAATTTTCCCAGGTGCGAGTACAAGTATTTTGTGTAAATTTTATTGTGTCTAGATTGAAGGTTGCATTTATCTTCGTTGTAAATCATAACAGACTAGGTGATAGATTTTCTACAATCTTAGTGATACACATTCTGTATACATTCCAGTTAAGCTGTATTACTGATTAGCCATCGCCATTGGTTCCTAATTTTAGAATCTGAGCTACTACATAGTAAAACCTATAAACACATTCACTGTTCAAAAACAAAATCAAATGCAGGAAACGCCGATAAGACGGAGGTTTTAGAGAAATCATATCGAAAGAATGGATAACAAACCAGCTCGCAAGAAGCAAAATATAAATAGGATATTATCCTAAATTAAGAAAAATTTCACCAATTCATACAATTACAGCACGTCTATTCATTTTAATACAGAAACTGATTCAAATAATCGATAAAGACATACCGCAAAGGTTGTCTAGTACGAGTATTGGAGAAGGAAGACAGAAAAAGTACCTGCAGCCGTGAAAGTAGGTACACCACCCAGCCAATAAGATAGGTTTAAAGTGGTAGGAGAAGAAAGACTTAAAGTATTCAAAAACCCTTTAAGGTTGAAACAGTTAAGGATGGTCCCTTTCCCTCCCGCCTTATAACGGTCGGGTTCCTTCTAATTGCATATTAAGCAAAATTACTCATGCAGCTATGGAAATCTTTCAGCTTTGAAAGAATCGTTGTTTCCTAATTACCTAATTAAAAAATCTGTAAAGAGATTTATTCAGAACTTTCCTCGCAAGTGGACGTTGTGAGACTAAACAATTTTAAAAATCGAAAGGTAATATGGATAAAAATACCTACATGTTCGTAATAATACTGAAACAATAAAAGAAAACACTTGGTAATGTCAATTACATCAATTTTCAACCGTCAATGGGATTCGAACTTCAGCGCCTGCGTGTGCGATTTCAATGATCGGCTGTAGGCTACAAGTAGAGCAGGGATTCGCTGCCGCAGCAACCGGGACCCTTCCGATGTCTGCACTGCAGCTACATTTAACACAACGCCCTTATTCGTTGCCTTTTTTTCTTACAACATTTATCCTGTATCTGTAGGGTTAAATTTTTGTCAAGGGTAAAGCCTGAGCTATGTGCAAATTATTACTTTTATCTCTCAGTTAAAGTAAAACTAAACAAAATTTTATTTCTTAAGGTGCTGGGTCCAGAATATTCCCTTTTTCGTCAGGGCTAAAAACATTAGCTATGTGCAAAATATTACTTTCATTTAAGTAATAGTTCTTGAGTTACAGCAAAAACAGGCAGAATTTTATTTTTTAAGGTGCTCACCCTGTATATATTTTACTGAAATGTTCTCGGTTTCATGCCAGGAACGCTATAATTCGCATGCAAAATATCGTTTTCCTCCAACTAATAGTTTTTGAGTTACCGACAACAGACATACAGACAGACAGACAGACAGACAGACAAACAGACACAAAGACAGGAGGATTTGAGAAAATTGTTTTTCATCAATCCCGGAAAGTGATTTTCTCGCGATTACAATACTTTCTTCCAAGTAAACGTGAGGTGTAGTCACCTCAATACTTCTTCTTTCTGCTTGCAAAGATTTAATTTCTTAAAAAACTAACAAAACAAAATGTACAACAGTTGAGGGGTTGCTATGGAGTACGGAAATAATCAAGAAAAAATAAATTTCTGTTCTAAGTTCAGATATTAATAGTAATTTATTATACAAGACGATAAAGTTAAATTTTATCCACGAGTGAATCGTTTAACGTCGAGACGCAGTCGAGACGTTAATGATTCAAGAGTGGATAGAAATGACTTTATCTTCGTGTATAATACAATATTTTTTTCTATAGCAAGAACTTTAACAATTTCAAAAGAAAATAATGACAGTTAATCACATTTCAAAATGTCAGTAGCTAGATTGGGTTGCTACGATAATACGAAGCTGTCATATTTAATTTAAACAAAAGTTAGAAAATTAAATTACTTTATCTATCCTTGATGTTAAAGTGCTACTTTATCTACCCTTGCTGTTAAAGTAAAACTTGACCTTTTGTTTTCAGTTGATAAAAGCACACTTTAACATGTGCTATAGAAAAAAAAACTTTAATTCATTAATAGGTTGCTATAAATGTTATCAAAATATGTTTATCCACACTGGCACTGGGGTAAAAACGTTTTCAAGATTTTGCTACATTGCGTCATATCGTACTGTACAAATCCCCTAAATCCATAAAGCACGCGTAACTGTATCAACCGATACCTCTGAATAATATCGGATATCAAACAGTATTTCAGGAATACCCACAGCGCTTTGAAAACCAAACTGACTTTCCATTATCGGTTTCTCTGCGTTATGATATGTTTGTCCTGCATTAAGCCTTGCTACTCTTTATAACCTCATTTACAAGCACAATGAAGTGTAAGGTAATCGATACGACTTGTCTCAATTTTGTTTTTTTTAATCTGTTATTGTACTCCTACAAAATAGTTATTTCTGGATTAATTGTACGAAATTAGTGCTTTTTGCTGAGCATGAGAATGGCACTTTTAATCGCGACCGCAAAAAAGTAATTGGAATGGGCCACAGAACACTGATTTCACTCACAAATGAGTTTTTTCACGTCGCCAATGGTAACGTAAATAAATATTCAATTTTATACCTTATAAAATGGCAAACTTTGCGTATCGATAACGATGCGCGAAATGTCCCCTTATTATGACAGTTGCCAAAAACATAGTTTTGTAAACATTGTTTTTCCTTTCTTGAAAACAACACACCTTTCCAGCAATTCCTACATATTATGATCGAGATTCAGAAATACTCTCTTAATGAGCTGAAACAATCTGAATTTGAAATTTTACAAATACTTTGTTTTATATTGAACACATATTTAATAATGACTAAAAGTTCTAAATATTTTCTATCTTTACACTTTAAATAAAAGAATTTATTGACATATATATGCGCCAATGTTGAAATATTTTTAAAATCAATTCTTATATCCAAACTTTCTCGAAAAAATATTTTCCAATTTCTGTATTTGCCCTTCGTTTGCACATTTCTCCCCGTTTCAAGGTCCCAAATATTAACCGCATAACACGTCTTACCCATGCTTCTACTTTTTTTTAATATTCTCTCAAAATTGGTGTGGTATTGATATGTCACACTCGGGGCTTTAAATTCTCTAAAAAATTAGTGTTTCAGTTTCAGTTCAGCTCCGAAGCAGTTTTATAGAAAAAAACACTTTTGATAAACTGACAAAAAGTTCTGAAGCACTTTTAACGAGACGCCCCAAAACTTATTGCACAACTGCAAAATTATTTATAAATCACACACACGATTTGCGGGAATTTAGGAACGCTAACTTAGCTTAGTATATATAACATAATCAAAATTAGCCGTAAATTACACCTGCAATAAAAAAAACAGGTTCAACTTAAGAATCAGCAGTGGAACGGTTCAAAGATGACGACGGCCAAAATTGCATCAATCTGCACACTATGTAAATGAGGTTTTTTCCAAGGTTGCCTCGGGTGGTCGAATTAAGAATGAACACCGGAAATTCAAAGATTGGCTACTAGCAATCAGCGTCAATCGACAAGCTCTCCCGCTCCCTTAGACGATGGGTCGACATGGCCTAGGTTAGCTTATAAACTCTCGGTAGAATATCGCGTGGTGTAAGAACTAGGCATAAAAATGCTTCAGGCTTTAAAACTGAACAGTAGAATTATGAAAATTTGGCCGCTTTGTCGTTACTCACAACATAACAACAAATCTAGCTAATAAATACAACACAACCTACCTATAGTGCTTCGTTGCATACCTATACAAATTGTAGAGGTGAAAGGGTTGTGGAAAGAACACAAAAATATTATCAGCAATAGGGGCATTTAATCAAACCTAAATAATTGCAGTAACATACCTATGAATTATATACATAAGCCATGAAGGCTAAAGTGACAGCAACTTAAGATTTGTAGGACAATTGCTTAAAAAATAAATAAACCATAAATAGGAATCAACTTCCAAATATTTTAGTCACAAAATATGCTAATTAATAGCTTGGGGTTACAACTCAGAATCGCCACCTGTGAGTATTGCACTTGACATGTAGGCAAAGGACGCGGCGGAAGTGAATTTTGGGCATATACGTATTTCAGCAATTTGGAAACGATTAATCGCTCACGCTTTCAGCGTTATAAATTGTTTGATTGAAAAAAGTAATTAAACACGCTTCAGTTTGAGTTGCTAAGTCCTTAGCAAGAATTGATTATATTTGCGGCAACTGCCTTTGTCGAGAGAAACACTGAGAAATGCATGTAATTACATTTTGATTTGTTGTTATGTCCAGCGAGCGTGAGGAGAAAGATCCAGGTATGTTTTATCTTGACAAAAATGACTTGTAAGCAGGATTTGGATGCATTATTTCGTAAGATTCCAGGACGGCACGAGCAATGAGAGCAGCTAATTGTGGTAAAAGCGGCCTAGGGCATCTGGAATTTCCAGCCAGCTGTTACGTCGAAACGAAAAATTGGGGGGGCAGTTATTCTTTGAGTAACTGTAGAATAACCTTAAGAAAGCAGCATGGGAACGGCCTAAATATCGAAATTAGTATGCAAAATTTAACTAAAAGAGGCATTCTTACCAAAGCTATTTACGGCCTTTCATGAAGAAAACAATGCCGCTAGCGGTCTTAGTTTGTTTAAAGAAGAGCGGTCTTGGCCTGCTCCTTGAATTTCGGATCCCGCAAAGGCGCTTCGTGAAAAATGGGGTATGAGGCTTTCTCTAAATAGTAGGGAGGCCAAGAGAATTAATAGTTATTTTCGTGGGACTGAGTAGGTTTATACCGACAAGCGATACCATCGTAATTAGCGGTGTTTCCCCAGTAGAAAAACTCCTGTTGTCGCTTTCTCAGCCTGTCGAGTGAGGAGCTATGACGTCACAAAGATTCTTGGTACTAGGTTTTAGTACAGTAAAACTAGGGTTTAACCCAAACATCCAAAAAAGAAAATTATATCCAGCCGAAAACTGTTTAGTACCCCCTCTTAGTAAGTGGTAAAGAGTTTCACGAAGTTGCGCGTCGGATTTAGGCGGAGGTGGTTGGAAAGGTGGTAAAATGGTAGGTTTCAACAGTTTTCAACAGTTTTTCGCAAATATCTCGTTAACTGTGAGGTTTAGCGCAAACTTTACCTTATACAACATTAATCTACATTTAATTTACAATAAAAATTGTCTTATGCATTTTTGCACTCCAGTCAAGAATTACGGAGATATGGAGGGGGTAAAGATTAACTTTTTCTGTTTGGCAAAAAAGCAAAAATGACGCCTATGAACTCGTAATATTCGCTCCAAGTGTATTACATAAAGAATTAAAGGAAGTGGGGAGGCCAGCTGGTTATTTATTTATTTAATTTGCACTCAGCCAACAGCCGTTAGGCCAATTATAGGCGTCGCTGTGCAGTTATGAGGACTTCCAACCCCACTAACGACTGTCATGATGTTGTATGACCGCCGGGACCAACTTTTTTCTGTGATAGCCGTACCACGAGGCGCCGAGATATGCAGCCGTGGAACTCCCATCCAAGTTCTGACCAGAGACAGCGTCGCTTAACTCTGCTGATCGAACGTGGACGCTTGTTCAAGCTACACCACTCGGGACCCTATGGTGAAGCACCCAGCTCCAAACACGAACAACATTTGCGCAGATCATCCACTACTACACATGTTGAAGTGAAAGTGGAAGATGGAATTAATGTCACTCTTGGACAAGCAAAATTTCTAACTAATACTAAGCACAAGATACAACTGATTGCTCCCATCACTGTATACTTACAGCAAGCTGGCTGCAAAATGATTCAGGCAGAAGGTGGTGCTGACACCAAGATCATTTTTATTGCAATTGACGAATCAAAGAAGGAAACAGAGGCTATCGTGATTGGCAATGACACCGATTTATTGGTCTTGTTGGTTGTTCATGCTCCAGCCAACAAACAGTTGAAGATGGTTCTACCGAAGAAAGGTAACCAAGAAGAAAAATTTTTCTGCATTGGAGACATTCAGCGTGGTATCGGGGAAATGAAGGATGTTCTCTTGACAGTTTACACTTTCGCCGGATGTGATACCGTTTCTCAATTTATAGAAAAGGAAAAATAATGCCTTCTGAAAAAGTGCCAAGTGACAAGGAGGTTTATACAAAGCTGTTGACTTTTAACAACCCAAATGCAAACCCAGATGCAGTAGCTGATGCTGGAAACCATTTTTTCCTTTCGATGTTTTCATCGACAAATGCAGATAATTTGGATACCCTGCGCCATCAATGTTACTTGTAGACCATCGCAAAGGAGCCTGTACAACAAATTTCAGGTTGGCTGTACTTTCCCCCACTTCAGCACCTGCACAACAACACTCTTATAGTTTACCATCAAGTGCAGCAATGGCTCAAAGTCAATAAAGATTCACTAAAATGGGATTGGAAAAGGATTGGTGGTTATTTGCGTTCAGTTGCAACCACAAAGGCAGCTGATCCTGAAAAATTGCTCTCCCTCATTGTTTGCACTTGTAAAAAAAAAAGAATACGTTCTACTTAGTTTTAAAGAAATATTTAATCTAGTTACCTTTGTAATAATTTTTATCTTTCTGATACGACCACTTATGCACTCACTAAGGTTATATTAACTAACAAAAGGTGATACGCCGTTTAGTTGTATACAACCGGAGATAACGTTAATAATAGCTGCTAGGCTTTAGGCGTTTGCCTAATCTAGATCGCCATCTAGAGCAGTGCCGTAACCAGGGGAGGAGCTCGAGGGGCTGCATCCCCCCGAAAGGATATTTTGATATTTTTAAACCTGGCGCGCTGCGAATCACGGCAAGGAATAAACCAAGGAGATTACTTTTGTCAAATTATTAACTGTACCATTACTAATGTTTTTGCACTTCCGGGACTAAAGTTGATACTTTAGTCCCCGTAAACAGGGACTAAAGTAGCTCATTTAATCCCTAGGGACTAAAGTAAAAATGATACCGTACCTATGGTTTTATGTACACACGAGGTTAGTAGGTTAGGTTTTGTTTGTCATTTGACACACACTGACGAAAAACTTAACCTGCAAATCTCGAATTTGACATATACTGACAATACACTTCAGTACTGCCAACTGATTCAGGCTATCCAGGACCTGCTGCAATTCAGTTTTTAATAAATTGTAATTGTCAGTTTCCCGATTGACAGAATCCAAATTTTGGAAATGTTTGATGATAATGTTCCCAAAAGTGCAAAAAATAGCGTATATACCTCGGGACTAAAGTGCCTAAATCGCTTGAGTGGTTGTTGCCCTCGGGCTTTGCCCTCGAGACAACAAACTCCACTCGCGGGATTAAATGGTGCACTTTAGTCCCTCATGATATAATATACTATTATGATTGATTACAGAGGTACTATGCAAGACAAAAAAACTGGGACAACTCTTGATTAAGACTGCCAACCGTCCCGGATTGTGCGGGACGGTCTCGCAATAGCAGTACTCGTCCCGCATTCAAATATTGCATTGAAAACGTCAAATGCGTCCCGCTAGTCCCGCATTTCTTAGTCTCGAATGCTTAGGAAACCTCGGCTCTACACTTTCCCAAACCGCATTCTCGATCTGAAAAGTGTCACTTACAGTTCATGGTACGTGATATACTATTCAAAATAATAGTAAAGGGCAGTATTTTTTTCAATGCCTACTTGTAAAGCTGTATTTTATCTACGAAAATCTCTATAATAAAGTAACATTTTAACGATGAGTGTGGATAATATGCTACTTTATTCACTAGTGAATAAAATAGTCCATAATCCATAGCAACTAACAAAATAAATACATGCTACCGTGGTAACTAGTACAAAAACAAGTAACATGATTGTTATTTGAAATTATTTATCCAATTTCAAAATTTTATATAACTAAATTTAGGTATTGCAAAAAAAAATGATATGCCACACGTGAATAAAAGGATTTCATCCATTCGGGGAAATTATCTTACTTGTCCCTTATGGATAAAATATCTCGTTATTCAGTTGTACCATACATAACTATTATTATACAGTGTGTCCCCGGATTGAGTTCACTATAGGTATAATTGACAAAAAAATGTACACTTTTATTTTAATGTTTTGGGATTCCGCCCTGCTTGGTCTGAAGAGAATTTTAAAAATATTTACAGTTTTTGAAAACACAAGTTGGCCTTGACAGTGAAGCAAAAACTATTTTCTTTTCAGGTAAACTACCATTTCTGTTTATGATACGGCAAAATTTTACCAAGAAAAGTTGTTAGCCACCTTGTTGTCCAAGCACCATAGAGATGACTTTGAGATCACCACAGATAGGCCATCCAAACTCCTTATATTTCAATTTATCAAGGATAAAAGCCATGTTGTCATACTTTTCTTTTAGATGCACAGAGTGCCCCACGGGTACAGAAGCGTATTTATTGCCGTTGTGTAGCAAAACTGCTTTTAAACTTCTTTTTGACGAGTCAATAAAAAGCCTCCATTCATCTGACACATGTTGAATGTTAAACACTGACATCAACTTGGGAACATCAGAACAATATACAAGTTCGCCATCTTGAGAAAAATTTGACTCAAATTGTTTTTCTCTGCTTCTGTACCAAGAGAATGAAGTTCCAGATCTCAACAAGTTCTTTTCTTGAAGTCTAGAGCCCAGTAATTCAGCAGACTCTTTAGAAAGCCCTAAATCACGAACGAGGTCGTTTAATTCTAAGACTTGAAACTCATCATCCAACTGCTCTGACTCGCTCTCTGATGACTCTGGCAAATCGTCAAAATTGTGTGGGGGCACTGGTACTGGAATACCGGGTCCATGAGGCACAGGCCGAAGTGCAGATTGCATGTTTGGGTAACATATATCTTTTTTATTTTTGGCATTGTACCCTTGTATGTTGCAAGAACAAAAGTAGCAGTCATCGCCGTGGTTTCTCGGCTCTCTCCAAATCATAGGCACCCCAAAACGAAAAGATTTCACCTTTCCTTTAGACCACATGCGAAGTCCTTCAACACAGCCTGAACACACTCCATGAGGGGCCCAAGATTTTTCTTGATCTGGGATCTTCATACCAAAATAGGCAAAGTACACTTTTTTAATAAACTCCGTAATACTTCGAGATTGTTTTGTTAATTCAAGTTCGCCACAAATGTAACATAAACTATCAGGATTATTAACACAAGCTCTTAAAGACATTTTGAAAGACACTTTAAGAATATTTAAATTGAAATGAACAAATCGAAGGACTACGAGGGCAATGGGAAAATCCAGGTTTCATTTGTCAATAATGTTCACCACAATTACGCTAATTACCAGAAAGAATTTCTCGTATTTATTTATGTACTTTTAATAACAAAAACATTTATTACAGTAACATTGGAATCTGAAAACACCGAAGAAAAGCGATAAACCTTAATTGCATACTATTAAGGTAATGGGTTTCCATGATTCATACGCTGACTAATACTGTTAAATATACTAATTTTTATCATATTTCATAGTTTCTAATATAAAACTATGAAGCCGAATAGGAAAAACAACTTTTTTCGGCATATTCATAAATATACGCCTTAAGGTAGGCAATCCCGCAGAAAAATGCATTTTGCGGAAAATGCTTACGTGCTGGGAAAAAACTGAGGGCATTTCCGAACTCAGCGCACCAAAATACATAAGAATCACCCATTATTTTAAAGAAAAAAATTTGGTCGCAGACCTGTGTTATCTGTACTTTTCATCATTAAATTTCTGGTTTGAAAAATACAGTAATAATTTATTTCAATTTCTTATAATAAGCTGTAATATACTCCAGAAAACATTTACAGCCTGTTCCCTAGTTTTTGGCCTCGAGATGGCAGTGGTTGAACAAAATTTGAGTGATCCCCCCGTCGAAAGGAAATCCTAGCTACGTTATTGATCTAGAGCAGTGATTCCCAAAGTGGGCGATATCGCCCCTTGGGGGGGGGGGGGGCGCTGGAACGATCTAGGGGGGCGATAGTAGCCTCGGGTGCATTTGGGGGGCGGTGAATAAAAATAAGGGGACGGTGAAAGCTTAAAGAAGGAAGAGAAGATAGGAAGATTTAGAAAAACCATTCGTACATATTTCATCTGTTGTGTAACATAGTGTAATATTATTTTCCAAATAAACACACAAAATGCAAGTTACAGATTTATTTATTCCATGAAGACTATTTACCATTATCAAATGTTCTCATTCTTCTTCATACCAGTTGTTACTTTATCTATTCAGTCTATTTATTCTCCTTGTCTGTAATTTTACTTTATCACACCCTTTAATACACGATCCAGAAAGTTTTAGTTATTTACGTGTCAAGCTTAGTAAATTAGCCTTTATGGTTGAGCCGGATACTTGCAGGGTGAGCGACGTAGGAGCGAGCCCTGTAATCCGGTGAGCCCCAATAAAGGCTAATTGCAAGCGAGCCGCGTACAACGTTTTATTTCCTCTTGGGGAACATCCTAAAAATTAATATTAGTGATTAATGAAGGATGTGATTATTAGAAAACAAGGTGCCTGTAAAGTCGATATGGTAGCATTTTACAGGCACCTGTCTTGTAAAGACTCCTTTACCGGTCAGTTCAGACGACAGTAAAACTTTACAGGTACCTGGCCTGGAAAGACTCATTTACCAAGTCAGTTCAGACGACAGTAATTACCGTTTAACAAGTCAAGAGGAAATAAATACCATTATAATAAAGGGTTTTTATTATTCAAATTTGCTTTTACTCAAAATACAGGTTACAAATTCAGAAGAGATTTCTCTAGCAATAATAATTTATACAAAATTTGGCCTTCACTTTAGTTATTACGATTGTCAGTTAATACCTACAAATTAAAATCTAAGCTCTGATGTTACCAAACAACTATCCCAACTAAATCAACTTATATGCTCGAACCTTTTTAATAAACTATTCACAGTTTAACAGTAACTGTATCTAATGTATCATTCATTAAACAATTCTCAAATATTTATGTTGAACTTTTAATGTAGAAATCCCCCTTGTACTTTTTAATTGCTAATTAATTTATTCTTTCAAAACAATTTCCTACCTAGAAATACTCTTATAGATAATTACCAGTCTCAAGAAGCTACCACAACAATATATTTCCGTTTGTTCTCTTAAAGAATGTAGATTTCCAGGGGGCGCTGAGTAATTTTTCTCTGAAAAGGGGGCGGTGGGCCAAATAAGTTTGGGAACCACTGATCTAGAGTAATCTTGAAATAAACTAGTTAACTGTCAACACTAGCATTATTCTGCTTGGAACTTTTCTTTTAGTGATGGGATGATTGTTTTAGAGATATCTTATCTTGCTTCTAAGGGTATAACCTTACGTATAAAATCAAGACAGTGTAAGAATTGCTTATAACTTTTTTTTTCCGAACTGTAATTACAATGATTAATATTAAGTAAATTCTGTAATTTATAATATAGTTCTGCATATGTTAAATTACATTTAATAAGTTATTCTAAATTAGAACAATAGAATTTCTGCGCTGAATAAACTTTAGGTTTGTTAAAAGCGAACACAATAGAAATCAACGCGATCTGTATTATGAAGCAACAAAATCCTTGACACAAAGTGAATAAAATGAAGCAGCTGCATGTGTCATACGAACAACTAATCAAACTTTTTAGCTAACCATTTCCTTTGACGATTCTGAAACTGGAGCACGTCTTTCCTCTAAACTCTAAACCATATCAGTTCGGCAGTGGGATAAAACTGTGCCATAAATAAGCTAAAAACGGGTATTAAAGTGCAGCTGGTGCAATAGCGGCAGCTATCCAAAAGTTAGGAATGTACTTTGGAATAGTACAACGAGAGTGGATGATAACACACCTTCGAGTACCGGAGTACCACACCGAAGTGTACACTTTAACTTTTCAGAACAGCCGTAAAGTTACAAAGTTGCAGCAAACCCGACGCTTCCTGATTCCGCCGCCGTGTGGGAGTAAAAATAAAAATTTCGAATCGAGTTTGCAACTTCGATTTATAAATCTCACATATTAAGCTCTAAAGTCGTTTTAAAAACGCCCTTCTGCAGACACCACCATTTATTCTCCAAGGGCGACTCGCCCTTGTTTGCCTGCATGGCGTAATAACTTAAGTCGCGTTTCCTCCCAGCAAAACGGAAACGGTTACGCGAGTAGATAAAATGCAATGCAAGATGCACTTCAGTATTGCCCCGGATCGTAAAGTGTTGAGCAAAAACGTTGAAGAATTGCAGAGCTGCATAAATATGCAGTTTCCGCGTCTCTAGTAAGATTCAGACACCGTGCTGGATATGTTTATTGTTTCCAATCGCGTGGTCCGACTGCCGGGATGGCATTTCTTCTGATGAAATGGCACATCGTCGGCTTTAAAACGTAAAATTTAAAGTGCCGTAAAAAGTTAACGCGGCGACTTCCCTGCACACGGCGTCCAATCGATTGCCACGTCTCTTATAAATTCATTTCTCATGTCACGAGAAGAGAGTGAATTTCATGAGGACCCTAACGGCATCTTTAATAATTTCCTTGTACGTCTGCGTCCATCACTGGTAGAGTCATTTGTCAAACTTATGAAATTTCCCCTTACATGGCTGTCTTTAAGTATATTAAACCTGGTGTGCATATCGTAAAAGTTTGAAATACGCCAAGTGCAGTAAATCATAAAGAAAACCCGTATAAGAATTGGTTCATTAGTAGTACGAAAACTTTTCGGGCAGTAAAATGAAGAATCGTGCAATGAAATTTCTCAAGAAAATGTATATTAGCAAATAAAAATCTCCTGATCCTAATCTTCTGTCTACAAAAGTTATGTGAACGTGGAATAGTTGAATGAAATTTTAGTTTATCATCGCTTAATAATGGCTTTCCATATCCTACGCATGCAATATCCGTTGTTGCTTCTCTCTAAATTCTGAATAATCCCTAACAAAAAACATGTTTTATCAATCCGGTCATCAGACGATATTTAACCACAACAGCGAGCATTACAAAGGGCGCTAGGAAGGTTTTGCTATGTGGTGCAATCGCAAATTGAGGACAGTGACAGTGGACTATTAATGGTGTGGCAACTTGTTCAAACCTGTATCTGTTGCACTCGAACAGTTGAGTTAAGGACATCGAGTTATGTCGCAGTGGATGAAATAGTGTATTACGTTATAAGATAGGGACGTGCTTTAGAACAAACAAAAAAAAGAAGAACGAGGCCCGAAGGGCCGAGTTGTGCTATTCTTTGACAACGAAATCAGTTTTACTATCGAATAATACTACATAGATTTTTGCGCATTTTAAAGTTATATTTTCGTCGCTCATGCACTGCCAATGCAATACATATTATCCAATAACAGCAACATTATATAATTTCCTCAATAATGCCGTTTAATCGACGTTAATACCGCGCACCGTGCCACAGTGGTGGCATTATTGATCAAAGTTATCGAACACGCACGTCGAAGTGGTCTATTAATATTGCATCACGGGCAAATAATACACATTGCAGCTTGCGGTTTGGAGCATATTGCGATTAAAGTGCAAAGCGTTACACAGCCAATATTAAAGAGCTGCCGCTGCGGTTACCGTATCCCCACGGCCTTTGATCTCGGACCAGTCTTTGAAGCCGGACGACAATTGCAATGCCTGAAGCTAGTGCAAATTAAATTTATTTTGAAATTACAGTACTGCGCTCAGGTAGGGTTTTGTATAAAAATGTAATCGGGCGCATGAGAGCATCAGATAAGCAATGCGCAAAATGTTTCGGGTAAAAATTGTTGGCTTTGGATTGATCTTAAATAATTTAGCATCTATTTGCCAATTGTCACATCTTATATGTCGAATGGTGATTCCCAGACTGAAAGTTCGAAGTACAATTATTTTACCAACCTGGGGATACAGTATCGGTGACGTTTTGTAGTAAACGTTGGTTGCAAGAGACCGCCGGCTCCAGCTTCAGAGACCAAGTAATTTTGGCTTGGAAATCGATCTCCTAGATTAAGGGTTGTAGGGTTAAGCGTATAAATTAATGCTGATTTATTATTTCAAACCTACTCCTTATACATACAAAATTTTACAGAGTTGGCGCAAATAAATTAACAATAAACCGTTAAGTAACAAACGACTTCCGGGATTGGACCGTGTCATGATTGAGATCGAAGAACTCAAAGTTTCGCCCACTTTCGTAAGGGGCTTCATCAGGAGGAAAAAGAAAAAGAGCACGGTAACTCAACTTGTTAACCACGCCAGAGGCGAAACTCTTTGCAATGGAAGGGATAGAAGAGCACGGTAACTCAACGTATGAACCATGTCAGTGGCGAAACTCGACTGACGAGTGACACGGTCCAATCCCGGAAGTCGTTTGTTACTTAATGACAATGGCCGTGAAAGCCTCAGTAGTCAATAAACCGTTAACCTAGTAAGAGTGAGAAAGTACACAAACAAAAGTTTTTAGCAAAGCGCACAGTCAATGTCCGAAACAAGTAAACGAACCGCTCACTTGTTTCGAACATTGATTGTGCTCAACAGTGTTTTGTAACTGTAGCTCAGATCGTCGTGCTGACTCGTTATCGCAGCACATTCTTGTGGATTGTTGACCGAACGAATTGCTTCAGACTTCTGCACCGAGTTGTTAAGCACATAGATTTTTAAGTAGCTTTATTTTAAAACGAAATAGTAGCTAATATTTTTACAGGATTAAACAACAATTCAGTTGAATCGGTACCAAAAAGATGACATTGTAAATTGCTGTAATGGTTAAAGTGTAATAATTTTGATAATTCTGTTTCTGTCCGCGATGCTCCTTGAATTCATACAAGTCTTCGATTTGCCTAGTTCCGGGAATTACTTCTTGCACCCGTCCAGGACGCACTTCGGAACATAAATTATATAATGTTATATGACCAGGTTGTTTACGGAAAGGGGTTTACATTTGATAGAAGGAGAGGAAGGATTTTGATAAAATGTGACTGGAGTAGCCAGACCTAACTGCCCCTTAGACATTCTTAGCCTGCGTCGGTCACAAGTGAATACACCTCAGAGTTTAGAAGTATATTAAAAATTATTAAACAAATACAGTATTTATATATGATTACATGTACGTCACGTTGCTGCTGTTTGAACTCAAAACCTAGTATTGGTATAGGCACAAAACATGACGTTCGCATAATAATACTTCGCAAGTTAACAATGTGTGTAAATCTGACCTAGTGATAGTATTAAAAATGCGGCAGTCTGCATAAAACTTCCTTATTGTAACGTAACTTGACCCAGTAAGCCGTCGCTAGCTGAGTGTTGTAAAAAAATGTTGTAATCGGCACATGCCGTAATCTAGTTTCTACAGTATATTTCCGAGTCCGCACTATTTTACTTAATTCCACTAAATTGCCTTGTCCCATGATCAAACATTAGTTTGAACAGTTTCCTATCCTTCAATTTTCTTTTCTTGTTTCTAGTTTAGCATTAAAATCGTCAATGATTACGTGTATATCACATTATCATCGACGTAATTTCTTTGTTAGGTATTCGTCCTCCTCATGTGCTGCTGGGAGTATATTTGAAATATTTTCGTCCTGACTTTCTCGTTTATTTGAATTACTAGTAGAACTACTCTATCACAAATGCCCAAAGATCTAGTTATGTATTGTATTCATGCATTTGTTTATAGCAAATCCTACTCCTTCGATACTAGCGTTCTCTTTGCCTTGATAGTAGAACACGTTTACTAATTGCAATTGTATAAATCATTTGCATTTTCTTCACAAAAGTGAGTCATCGCGTATACATCACACGTAACTTTGTTCAATTTCCAGTTCACATAGTTTGTTATTACTTGACATAGATCGTATGTTATAAAGTCCTAGCATGAACTTCATAATTTCTTGACAGCATTTTTCAACCCAGAAATTCATGCACCGCTTGTCAGCTCCTCCGTCTGAACGCTGACTTATTTGGTGGGGATTCTGAAACCACGCTTGCCAAGCGGGTTGAAGAGTGCATTTTCCTTATGCCTGGTTTCTCAGTGGTCTCTAACATGAAATACATCTAGACTGTTTTGCCTGTTGGTTAGCTGGAGAAATTTCATTGTTTTCCTACCCTCCATACCCCGTTCCACCACAGATACAAACAACTACTACACGCCATATACAGGAATACCATAACAGCTAGAAGAACCATCTAGCTCCATAACTATAAAACGAGAAGGCCGACAAGGAGACACCACCTCCCCAAACTATTCACACAAGAGCCTAAAAATGTGTTCAAACGACTGAAGTCTGAACATAAGGGCATAAACGTCCATAAGCTAAATCACCTGAGGTTTGCGAATGATAAAGTAGTTGTAATAGCTGAAATTTTGACAAATAGGAGTAGAGATAGTTTAAATAAAACAAAATATATGGCAAACACCAAAGGCACATAGCTCAGACATTTAATTTAATCACTCAGAACAAATCCCAAAGCAAGTTTTTTTGCGCCATTACATTCAGGAAGGTCTCCTCTTCAAATCATGAAAACTCCCCGCCTTTCTCACGCCGGTGTCACCTGATACAGTGGTGTATTTTGAAGCCTCCACCCCCTTTTTTGTAAGAACCGAATTTGTTATACCGGGTGGCCATAAATGTCTGTGATAACATTTCCTTTGAAATGAGCAACGCCTTAAAAAATGATCAATTCAACTACCTAACCTAAATATCAAATGTCATTCATGTCATCACAACTGACAGATGTCAAAATGATTACAGATTCCTATAATTTATTGTTATAACTGAAATATACTGCTAACCAACATTTATAAGTAGCTAATTTCATGGCAACCGGGATCACAGATATTTATGGTGACCCGGTGGTTTCGATTAGTGAAGACCACCAAATTTTGTATACATCTCATGTTACTCTAGCACAGTTCATATTCCGGTTTTGGAAGGGATCGGGGCCCGGATTGAAATTTTCTGAAAAGGTTCTATTTTTTATTCCTTGAAGTGAAATAGTTTCTGGAACGATAATAAAATGTTTATCATTGGCATGAAATGTAAAGTTCATCAAAATGTTCTTTCTATTCCTCTTACTTAACGCATCGGGAGCCAATTTGTAGTTAGTGATGTCAACTCCCCGGCATTATTTGCAAATCGATGGACCCTGTAAGTCCATTCAACATCGACATGTGTCGCGGCACCCTTTCTAACATGCACAAGATATCAGTTCAGGCAGTGGCTGAGGCGCAGACCATATCGACAAAAGCCATCCTAAGCAGTATCCAATCCTTTGCACTTCGCCGTATGAAATAGAAAAATCACACACTCCACAGCAAATCAATGTTGAGACCCAAACAGGCCATAAATGTGCACTCCAAGGCCAAAGAGCAGCTGAGAAAGAAAAGAATGGGGCCTGCAAGCTGTTATTAGAAGATCGCATAATGTTAGTCGTCTTTTTTAGCAATGTTTGAGACTCGTTTGGATGATGTTAGTGAGTGGTCAAACGGCATAAGCAAACCTGACATTCGCTCACTGCTGGCGATATCGCTGCCATCCATTGAAGAAGATTCCAGATCATAAGTGACCATCCTAATTTCATTCCTCAGAATGTTTGCAGCAATATCTACAAACCTCCTTTTCTCTTCTACTTCAGCCCCTTCGGTTTTGGAGTTTGAATACAATTTTTCAAAAGCAACTCTATCGTTTCTTCGAAACATACAACAGTTATTTGACCTGTCAACTCGGTAAGTCGCACATTCTTTTCACCAAAACTTTCAATCAACCTCTGTTTAAGGTACTTGCTAGTACAAGATGATACATCCTGAGGCATAAAACTTACAGCCCAAGCATAATAGATATCTACCTAGAGAAAAGGTTGTCCTGATTTTTGGTGCAAAGATTCCTTAGTACTCTAGAAGCGCCCCAGAGATGGGTACTTTTAATGAGTCGCGCCTAGGGCACTAAGGAGCATTTCCGTCAAAAATTAGGATTACATTATTTAAGTTTTCCTTTAAATTTTTTTATATGCCTGAGCACCTGAGCTATTACCATACTTTGCACCAGACTGCGCAAAGAAAATTTCCATCCATCATCTTCCTCTATCTGCCTACACAGCTTTACAAACGCTTCATGCGGATCTGTGGGTCTACCCGCATTTTGCGTAAGAGGTATGTGGGGGATAGGTACAACTGAAATAACAATAGCCATGGTACGCCCTTCAGTTCGTACCAAATCATTATAGTCCATTTTCTAAACGCTAAAAATTCGCCAAAGCTCTAACTTCGTTGACTCAAAACCGATTTTGAACATTTTTTTTTTATTATTTCGGAAAAAGTTTATAGAAAAGTTCCCCATAGGTGGGAAAGTGTGCTTTTTTTTTCAATTGTTATTAACAAATAAGTGTTTTTAATATACCCTTAATTAAAAAAATGTATAACTATTTTATTTATTTAAACAATTGCCTGATATTTGACAACATAAGGTTTTTGGGGTCGCAGATTACGAATCTGGCCTCCAAATGGGTCTAAAAACAAAATGGCGTCGAAGGTCTAATTTTTTATTTTATTTTTTTTTCATTTTTATTAGATGTCTGTGGGGTGTTGGGGTCGCTGATTACGAATTTGACATTAAAACTCAACTAAAATAAAAATGGCGTATCCAAAATGGCGGAAAGGGTTTTTTTTATTTCTGATACTTATACCTAGGGGTTGTTGAGTCGCTCATCCCAAATTTTATGTTAAAATTTATCAAAAATGGAAAACGGTGTCTGAAAAATGGTGGAAACAAATGATAGAAGAGTTAAATGAGTATTAAAGATATTATATTTTAATTGATTTATTAAAATTAACCCAAGATACATTTAAAAACAAGGAAAACATTATTTAGCTTTAGTTTCTTCTTGCTCTACTTCTTCCATTGACACGGTCGTGAATTAAGGTAACTATTTCCGTTACATTCATCGCAAGCCGCCGAGCCTAAAGGCCACTTTTCCTACACCCTCAAGCTGACCCGCAATTAGTTTTGTAGTTGCAAAAAAAAAATTTTTTAAGATGTTTGTGGAGCTGGTTCTTGTGTCATTAGCATTGGAAAACACTTTCCTGTATCATATTTCCAACCCCAATCTTCCGTTGAAATATCTTGGTTTCCCAGGCACAACTGTGTTTGCAAATACACGCGCTTTAAATGTTGTTCTGCTGAATCCATCGTAGGGCAGAATGATGCTAAATTAATACTTTTTTTAGTAGACGCCTTAATAAAAGAGTCAAACCTAAAACTCGAAATGTTTTTATTTAAAAAATATATGTATCGTATTGCCTGTAACCTCATTTACCTTGCGGTATATGAATAATAAAAAACGTTCAATCAATTAAACATTCCTGTAAGAGTTTAAGCAGTTACTTTTCTTCGCACCATACATTGCAAGCATACATTTTATACCAGCATTTTTTTATATAAATTTTAGCAGTCTCTTATAAACCACTGCTATTTTCAAATATTTTGGCAAATTTATTCTTTCGTGAACATAGCCATTGCTTCATTTACTAGGACTTATCCATGTGGATCTTTAATAAGGTGCCGGTCCTATTTGTCTTCCTCATCCTTATATGTCTTCAATATATTAAACTAGATTCAAAAGCCATGATCTGCACCTTGACACCAAAACTCGCATGCTAAGATACTACATTTTTCTCATCTTGCTCTATGGGGTCGAGTCCTGGACACTTAACGAAACACTCACAAAAAAAATCGAAGCCTTTGACATGTGGTTATACCGAAAAATATTGTGGATATTATGGAAAGACCGTGTAATAAATATTAACGTTCTGTAGAGAATGAAAAAAAAAATAAAGAGGTCATGGACAACATTAAGGTACGCAAACTATAATACCTCGGACATATAATGAGGAATAAGAATAAGTGCGTTCTACTACAATCTATTATACAAGGCAAGATATATGGCAAACGTGGAACAGGACGCAGAAAAATATTATCTTGGTTGCAAAACCTAAGTGCGTGGTATGGGAAATCATCCAACGAGTTATCTAGAATTGCAACCAATAAAGTGAAGATGACCGTGTTGAACGCAAACATACGAAATCGGATAAGCACCTGAACAAGAAGAAGAAGAAGATTCTTTCCTCTGTTAAAACATGCTGAAGTTGTGTCACATCCAGTTAAAGCATGTACAGAAAGTACATGCTCACTACACTTGGGATGCGCAAATTGAAGGCTTTTAGAAGAAGATATTTTTTTATTTTCTTTATTTTTGGCAGGTTTTAAAAAATATATATATATTTATCAGGAGAAACTGAAGCTGTTAATATAAGTAATACGTCTATATTCTCTGATACTACGACTATGTTTTCATTTGATGCATTGACAGCTGTTGTAACTATTAACCGATCCGCATCACTTTCATCTTGAGAGCGGGGATATTATTTGCAGCTAAAGTTTATTTTAAAAAATTGATAAAACGACATGAAAGATATTTTCCAGAAATTTTTCTTGATACAACTTTAAAGACCTGTCTCTTTCAAATCGAATATCTGGTGCAGTTTTCGTTTTTAGACGTCGGTCTCTTTCATCAGATTTTATTCTATGTTTCTGATAATCGACAAAAACAATTGATTTTTTCCATAATTACGAACAATAAAATTAATATATATCTAAAATTGCACCATACTGTTGAACAAGTTGCGATTTGTTTTTATGTAATAACATTCCTCCGTCGGTCACAAACAGAAAAATCTTTTAATTCAGTAATATCTTTTGGAAATTGTACAAAGAGGTCGTAGAAAACACATTTTTAGGAGTTGGAAATTATATGTAATCCTATGTTATATTTAAATGAATTTAATCTATTTAAATTTGAGTTAGTTTAACAATTTAGAATTTTATTTGTATATAATATTTATTAAATAATAACAATAATAATCGTACAGAATAAAAATTTAACTTTTAATGCTATATTTATAATTACTGTGGCCAAAACCCCTAGATACGAGGCAACGCGCGGAGTTCAAAAAAGAAACTATTTTGCCACTTTAAAGACGTTAGGTTGGGCGAATGTGTAGCGAGCAATCACCGTAAAAAACCTCGGCTGAGAAGAAGAGATCACCAGAGATCACCTTTGCAACATGGAATGTAAGAACCATGTTGCAAATAGATAAAATGAACGAAATAGCCCGCAAACAAAAAAATTATAATATATATAGTGCTTCCGTAAAGTAGTGGATCAATTCGTTAAAAATTGAAGAAATAAATTTTGGAAAAAACGCTTGGACCCGTAGATTTTTATTTTTATTTGGGCATTTTTTGAAATAAAATGCATACATACAGGGTGTCCCACGTAAGAGGTATGGCATTATCGATGTTTTTTTTTAATGGCATCTCCCTTTTTTTATTACGGAATTTGAAAGAATGCATCTTTTTACTTACGCTAAGCTGATTTTTGAATATAGAGCAGATGATCAAAAATTAAGAAAAAAAATGTAAAATTGCAAAATACTAAATTTAGTTGCAATAGTCATTTCAAAAACAACTAAATTAAATGTACAAATTGTGCACCGTTGTCTGCCTGACAGTAACTAAGACGACCGATATGTTTTTTATTGATTGCTGTCATTGATAAAAGCGTAAAATCATACTTCTTAAAATCAAATTTAGTATTTTCTAAATTTCATTTTTTTCTTAATTTTTGGTAACGTGACCTATACACAAAAATTACCTTAGCGTAAGAAAAAAGATGCGTTCTTTCATATTCCGTAATAAAAAAGGGGGTTTCCATTAAAAAAAATAACATCGATATCGCCATACCTCATACGTATGTATGCATTTTCTTTCAAAAAATGCCCAAATAAAAACAAAAATCGACGGGTGCGAGCGTTTTGTCCAAAAGTTATTTCTTGAATTTTTAACTAATTTATCCGCTACTTTACGAAAGCACTGTATATTCTAGCAGTGCAAAAAGTGTGCTGGAAGGATTATGGCGAACTAATACTAAATTATTTTACTTTCCTATATAGCGGAAAGCCTGGCGAACAAGGAGAATGTGGTACAGGCTTCTTTATAAATAATAAAACGATAACTGCCCTACTGGGCTTTGAACCTAAAAATGAAAGAATGTGCAAACTGCGAATAAGAGGAAAATTCTGTAATATGTCATTCATATGCGCTTACGCTCCAACTGAAAACGCGGAAGAGCGAGTAATTGAAGAATTTTATGATGACTTGTCAGACATGTGTGAAAAGACCCCAAAACACGATATGCTCGTAGTTCTGGGGGATTTTAATGCAAAAATTGGAGGAGAAGCAGCTTTCAAAACGGTCTCTGGGAAGTATTCATTACACACAGAAACTAGTGAAAATGGTAAAATTCTATGCCAATTAGCAGACGAATTCAACTTGAAAATAAGCAGCATTTTCTTTCAACATAAAAGGACACACAAAGGAACCTGGATCATACCAGGAACGCAAAACATAAACCAAATTGAGCACGTGCTAGTATCAAAGTGTTGGGGATCCAACGTACAGGATATCAGAAGCTACTGTGAAGCTAACTGTGACTCTGATCACCTCCTGGTTAAAGGTAGACTACGTCAACGAATCTCAACCGTAAAGAAAGTCAAGGGAACTAAAACGAAGAAATGGAATACGGAAAAGCTTCAATCCCAAACGACACTAAAATAATTCCAAGAAAAATTAGGCTTCGCTTAACAGAGAAACAACTTAGACGCAGACTGGAATAACATAAAATCAACTTTGATAAATGTAGCAAATGCAACCCTCCCAATAAGTGAAAAGACACATGAGGAATGGTTCGACAAGGAGTACCAAGAAAAAGTACAAGAAAAGAATACTCTACGAATAAAATATTTAAATAACCCGATGGAAGAGTATACGGTAGCGTATGAACTGAAAAGGAAAGAATCAAATAAGCTCTGTAGAAGCAAATAAAAACCAGTCCAAAAAACAAAAATTCAAAAACTAAAGGAAGCAGGAAAGAATAATAACACTAAGAAATTCTACAAAATTACAAGAGAACTAACAGGAGAATTCAGACCTAGAGTTAATGTATGCAAGGACAAGAAAGGAGGAAACGTTACTGAGATGAAGGAAATCCTAGATAGGTGGCAAGAGCACTTTGAACAACTAGCAACACCTCAAAATATTGAAAAGGTAGAGAAAGTTGAAGCGCAAACAGCAGAAATAGAATTGGAGCCACCTACATTTACAGAAACAATGAAAATCATACAAAATTTGAAAAACTCGAAAGCCCCAGGGAGTGATGCCATAACAGCAGAGTTGATAAAGAGCGGCGGAACGTTCTTATGGGAGAGAATACATAATCTAATACTGAAGGTATGGGAAGACGAATTTATGCCGAATGATTAGAAGATGGGCGTAATTTACCCCATACATAAAAAGGGGGACAAATCAGTTTGCAGTAACTACCGCGGCATCACGCTGCTAAATATAACTTACAAAATACTTTCAAGCTTAATTAACCGAAAATTAACTCAATACTCTGAATTAATTTTAAGTGAGCAACAATACGGTTTCCGACCAAACAGAGGAACAACATATATTATACATATCATGCGACAAACTCTAGAAAAATGTAAAGAGCATAACATACTGCTTTACATTATCTTCATCGACTTTAAACATGCGTTCGATTTGTCGTCCCGAGAAGCATTAAAAAATGATCTCCTATCCTTAGGGATACCACAAAAGCTTATACGCCTGACAGAAATGACGTTAACGAGAACTGAAGCGAAAGTAATGATACAAACAGAGAAAACCCATAGTTTTGAAGTCAGCAATGGAGTTAAACAGGGAGACCCACTCTCAGCTACCCTATTCAACTTGGCAATAGAAGCATGCATCAGAAACATCAGTGTAACAGGTTGGATAAACACAAAGTTAACACACGATTTAATAGAAAAAGTCGAAATCCTTCAAGAAGAAACAGCAAGGAGAGAGCTAGTGATAAGCGCCGAAAAAACAAAAATAATGATGTGTAGGGATGACAAGGAAATTGGGAGGAATCTGCGATATATAAAAATTAATAACAATAAGTATGAAATCGTGAATTCCTTTAAATACCTTGATTCGCTCCTAAATCAACAAAATAAAATAAGTGAAGAAGTAGCGGTGCGATTACAAGCAGGCAAACAAGCGATGTATGCGAATAATATGCTACTGAACTCGAGGCTATTAAGTAAAATAGACAAGTTAGTAATATATCGGAGTGTAATAAGACCGGTTGTTGTGTATGGTTGTGAAACCTGGACCCTGAGTGATGAATGTAAGTGTTAAGGAAAATCTTTGGACCGATCCAAGACGAGGACGGAAATTGGAGACCCAGAATGAATTATGAACTACATGCTTTAATAAACAATGAAACAATTTCAAATTATATAAAATCAAGAAGGTTAAGTTGGTTTGGTCACATATACAGAATGGAAGAGGGAAAAGCACCAAAGATTCTCACCTTCTGGAAACCACAAGATACCAGAAGAGTGGGTAGACCAGCAGCAAGGTGATAAGATGAGGTTTACAGAGACATCAAGAAGATAGGTGTAACTAACTGGAAAATAACAATTAAAGACAGGAAGATATGGAGGTGATCGAAAAGGCCAAATCCCACAGAGGGATGTAGCGCCGGTGGAAGTAAGTAAGAAGTAAGTAAGTAATTAAGGCAATTGACAACAACAAAATGGAAATAGACTGTACCTAACGCACGCCAACAGGACCACATAATCCAAAAGTGGAGGGCTTGGCTGGAGCAAAGAAGAAGAGCAAGGTTCCAAATGCGTTCGGGGCAAGACATCAAACTGTTCGTAGGATTCGGATGGACCTAAATCGCACAAGACAGGGTACAGTGGAAGCAGATGGAGTCCTATTTCCTAAGTTGGTAAAATAATTCCCAAAAAAGAACCCCATGTATAAATATTTCAAAAAGCTCAAGTCTTAAAATGTTATCCAATGCACAGTAAAATATGTAAATTGGCGATAACTGACAAAACCAATTTTAAAATTGTCTCGCAAATTTCTGGTTTTTCTCATGACTGTCAGTCGATAACTGACGTAAAAGAGACTGGAATATCGGAAGAGGTAGGTAAACAGGTAAAGTTTCAAGGTATTTGCAATTCCCCTAACTGGGGGAGGGCTGCTGTAAGGACCTTGCGTCCATCTTCAGCGAAGAACAGGAATTATATGATGGGTGAGAGAAAGGAGGTGTGAAGAATGGAAAAGAGCCCAGGAAAAGCGGAGAAGTACTGCCCCGGCATTCGACTCAGAGTAGGTGCTCTGTTGACTCAGGAAATCCACCTACAAACCTGAATCAAAGCAGACGGTCGCGGGAGTCGCACCCACAACCCCCCGAATACTAAGTAGATGGGCTAACCACTAACCTACAGAGCTCGGTTCGGAAAAAGAAAAAGTGGCCAACATATATATAAGAGTAGTTGAGAAGAATAGCTGTATACTGTCGTGTATTAAATAAACAGACAATGAAGTCGTTAACATGCACAACGAAAATATTACACTTGTCGACATTCAGTAATTACAGGAAAAACTCAGCTAACCAGAAGAGAAGATATTATAATCACCAGGTTCCAGATAGGGCACACTCGAATGACCCACAGCCACCTCTTCAAAAAAGCACAACCAGAAAGAGGTGATTCTTGTCAACTAGTGAATTCTATAAGGCACATCATCATCGAATGTCCAAAATACATAAGATACCGCGACACACTAGGGATACCCGCCACACTACAGAAAGCCCTAAGTACAGATCACTACAGAAAAATACTTAATTTCCCCAACGCCACCAATTTATATAACAAAATATAAATATGTATATAACATACCATACAGACTCTTTATATGTAAATACTGTAACTCGCTCTGTTAATCAATACTAATGTAACTACATCATTGTAAGCGCTAATGACCATGCAGTCGAAGCGCATTGCTTTAAATAAATAAATAAATAAGTAATTAAAGGGAATAATACAAACTCACCGAAAACGCTATCCTCTAGAGAGCTGTAGAATTGTTTCTTTTTTAATTCATTTTGGCAATCGTTTGTAACATTGGCATTTTACATCTGGCAGTTTAAGATTATACCGGGTGGCCATAAATATCTGAGATCCCGGTAGCCTTGGAATTAGCTACTTATAAATGTTGGTTAGCATTATATTTCAATTACGATAAGTATTGGTACCTATGTAATGTAATAAAATACAATAAGAGGACGGGAATGTGCCCTGGATTCTGCAGTTTAGCCTACGACTCGATTATAAAAATCTCCTGTTCTAACTACATTACTTATTGCAATCTGTAATAATTTTTGACAGATAGGAATTTTAGTTGTGATGACATTAATGACATTTAGTTTAGTTGGATTGTTCACTTTAATAACGCGGTGTTGATTCCAAAGGTAATGTGATATCAGATATTTATGGCCACCCGGTATTAGGAATGTCATTTTAAAAAATACAAAAATTTCGGTTGAATACATAAAACTGTTAATAACAAAAACTACTACAGATGTTGAAAATTGTTTCCACAATTTTCCATACACAGTACTGGTTTGTGTTCAGTATTAAACGTTCTGTAAAAGGTGATTGTCAAAATTAAGCATCTTTACTCACCATTGCCAAAATAAATTAGATTTAAAAAGCTCCACAGTCTTCTAGAGGATAAAATTTTTCGATAATATAGTAGATTTCCTGATTTATTACAGATCATTGACCAAGCAAAGCGAGGGCTTTCGAAACGACGGGGCAATTGCCGCGTCTTTACCTACGTACATGTGCTTCGCACATAACGATGTCAGTTACGGATAGATTTTCATACAAAATTTAGAGAGATGTTCTATAAAGCATTGGAACGAGGGCAACAGACTTTGGTTTATTTTCAGGAAACCCAAATACCTCAAAAAAATTTAAAAAACAGAAATAGTTTTTCTAAAAACTTCTAACGGTTTTGATCATTCTCACAGACAACATTTCCCTCTTTTTCATAAGTGATACTCCATAGTCATTACCTATCCAAAAATTCCAGGTAGGGGGAAAAGGGGGGGGGGGTACATATTTCATGCAAACTACTTTCCATGAAAATGTACGGACGTGTTCGATGAAGCTTTAGAACCGTGGTACCAGACTTTGGCTTCACTGCGATGCACCGTTCGGTGTGAGGAGGCCCAAATAACAAAAAAAAAGATCGAAAAAATAACAAAAATGTTTTCTCAAAAATAGCGTACGATTTCGATCATCTTCACAGACTACATTTTTCTCTTACTCATAAGTGATACCCATAGTAAGTATCTACCCAAAAATCCCAAGGAGGAGGGCATATTTGGGGGACGGGGCACATTTCATACACACAAATTTCCATGAAAATTTACGGAGAAGCTTTGTTTTACTAGGATGCACCGTCCGGTATGGGGAGGCCCCAATACCACAAAAGATATCGAAAAAAAAGACAAAGTTCTTTTTTCAAATAAGGCTCCAAAGATTTTGATCATTTTCACAGATCACAGTTGTTCCATCTTACGCATAAGCCAGCATCTACCCAAAAATTCCAAGGAGGAAGACATCTGGGCGCAGAAATATTAGTACGTATAACAAATTACCCAAATAACATAAGATAGAAAGACAAAAGAAAAGATGTGGATATAAAGTATTGGGGTGCTGTACCATGTTGGAGGCAGACACTTTACGTCCATATGTAAATTGATCACTTTAATCAATACACAACACCCTTCTTCACTGCACCCAAAAATGATAACTCCCAAATGTGCCAAGCTGAATTGAGCTATATTGAATAGAAGGGTTGTGATAGGAACGGAACCCTAAAATAATGAACAGTTACGACCAAGAATTTTTTTTATGGACATATTCATCGTCCAGAACATGTTTACAGGTTAAATGAAAATTACGCGTCATTGAAAATACTGCACCTTTAAGTGTAATTGGAATGGTGTTGTTTGTTAATTAGATACTAACAAAAAAACACCCTATTCGTATAGTATATGCTTTGAGTACACTTTGAAAGAATTCCAAGAAATTATATTACACGTTAGGTCTAAAGCAGACATAGAACATTGAGACATAGTCGCATATTAGCGCGTTGTTTTCTTAAACAACACAATCTTGTCGCGTCCTAATGGAGCCCAATTACTCCGGGGCCCGAAGTTGGAGTCCGGCGACCGGAACCGGCCCTAATTGAGTTTGACGCGAGGACCGGCAAAGATCGAGCCACTCACTCACTTCGGGATCAAATTGGATCGCAACAGATCCGGTTAGAGTGTTTCCCGTTCGCGCGCTTGATTAAGGGCCCGCCTCGCCCCTGTCGATTGATTAACCCGGTTAATTGCAAACATCAGATAGTGTGTGACTCCCCGCCCTTGATTAGCCTTGAAAGTAGACCCTGCACCTGGCGTTCGATTCCTGCCGGAAACTGCTAGAAACGGAACGGCTTTGTCCCACTGAAAACAATACATCGTACGCGACTGGACTAACGAAACTTTTAGTATTTGTCCAAGGAAAGTAGGTTAACTAATTATATTTTGCTTTGCGTCGTAGTTCTTAAGAGGAAACTGTAAACACGGCACTGAGAAACACTGATGTAATACTACCAGCTCCTTGTAATACGAGTTCAGGTGAGTACATAAAGGTTTCTTTATCTACGTATCACTATTAAGCTGCAAAAACAAAATATAGCATATTACTACAAAATAGTATATATACAGGGTGTGTCGCCATTCCGGGACATGGACTGTAGGGAGGTATTACACAATAAAAACAGAAAAAAGGGTTTTCCTTGAGTTATTCTGATTTTGAAGTCTAAAACCATTAAAAAACATTCAGCAAGAGTTGTGATTTCTAACTCTACATTGCTTCAGTTAAATGTCCGGGGAGAATTATTAGGTGATTGACGCCTCGTTCGCTAGACCTCCCGTGCGATTTTCTATGAGGTTACCTAAAGTCTCTCTTCTACAAATCTATAGTGGCTAATTTTAATGAGCCGCAGGATCACGTGTTTCACGAAATTCAAAAACAAACACCCCAGGTCGTAAGATGTTCTATTCGAGAGCTACCCCAATATCCAAATAAATGTTTAGTAGAAAACGGTAGATGTTTAGAACACATGGAATTTTCAGAATTTCAGTTCTAAGCTTCCTTCGTTTTTTAAAAATGAGCCAGGGATTAATTTTAACTATCTGATTATACATTTAAAATTGAAGTCAAAAACTGCTTTTAGATTTCAAAAATAGTGCTAACTCGCAAAGTATTTGTTGAATTATAAACTGAACCTTGGATTGTCCTGGATATTAATCTAAATAATAGTAGCAGCCTTCTATCGGTATTATGTTGTATTTCATTGTATTGCCAAATTTACAGTTGTGTTTTTGCGTACTCTAAGCTGTTATTACAATATATCCCCTACAGCTCTCTTCCTTTAACTCACAATTCCAAATCTCAATATTATTGATCTAAACGAAAAATCTTTAAGTTTCTCGTCAGTGTTTCTTGCATAATACCGTCCTACAGTCCATGTGTGCAAATTTCGAAATATTCTGTATACACCACGCCTTAAAATGCGGAAAGGAGTCACACACATACAACTAACAAATTTATAAAAATGCTACTGCTATCCATATCAGTTCGAGAATAAAGAAGAGATAACTACATCTCTAGTAGTCTTATTGGTAGACTTCCAGAAGGAATTCAACACAATAGACAGGAAGGTCCTAATGGAAGGTCTCTTAAAAATTCGTGTTGATTATAAACACAACCAGCTAACCGTATCTGTGAAAACTCCACAACTGCTTCACAACTCCATCAAGAGACTAGAAAGTTTCCAACAGAAAGGGGTGTTAGGCAAGGGGAGGTACCAAGCTCTTTATAACTGCATTCAAATCAGCATCTAAACTAGTGCGATAAAGTTATGAATAGCAAAAAACTCAACAATCTCCAATTTACTGACAATATTCTACTTATTGCTAATAATGTATTGAGGCGTAATGGAAAAATGGAAGGAATTGGACGATACAGCAGAACCACTCTAGCTTTGCGGGCGGCAAAAACAGAACTAATATTAGAATTTAGTAATTTCTAAGCTTCATATCGGTAACAATTTTTGACATCTATCAAACTGACCTTAACTTTTTAACCTTATTTAGATAAAACGATAGGATACATCAGTGGCGTACTAAAAACTATTATTTTTAAGTAATTATGCAAAATAATAGAGTTTTCGCACAATAAAGTTACAAATACGATTATAGTGACGGTAATTATCTGCCATATGATTCTTCGCACTAAATTCTTCGAACAATGGCGGTACTTATCTTTAAACATAAAATTTATAAAATTTTATCAGAAATATCGCATTCTAATTCTCTTTCTGTTTCACTTAGCTCTCCCAAATTTATAATTTAATTATCTACCACTAAATCTAAATAAATTCTTTTTCATGTTTAATGGCGTCAGCACTTCTCCAATTCCATTCATCTACAGATGTTTAAAAAAGTCATTACACAGTTTTTCTACATTTTTTATATTAAAATTCACATTGTGTTGGGCAACATATTGCTTTAAGAAAACCCATACAAGCTCAATTGAATTTAAGTCAGGATTGTACGACTGCCGTTGCTGGATAAATTGAACTTTAACACATGGGTTACATCTGTTACAGGTTAAAAACGACTTTTACCACCTAAAATGTCAGCTTGTTAGAGCAATAATTAAACTTTAATACCTGAGCACAGTTTGTAACAGTCGAATCAATCATCACTTAATCGGGAATGGTCTGAATTAATCGTTATGATCCTTCAACACTAAAAGAAAAAGCAAAGCTCACCCTAATTACGCCTCAACTATCCTGCAATAGAAAGTTGGCCGACTAAAGCTCAGTGGGAGGGGTGGTTCAAATTAACGCAACGTAATTTAGAGCGAGATGTTGTCACAATTGGGGTTGTTTGTCATCAAGATGGGAAAGGATAAGCGCCACGATTGTTATTGATAGGGTGGAAATGTTTCTGACAAAGTCGAAATCCAAGAGCGGTTACTCCGCTCCGCCGATCCTATGAGGCGTCCCAGTTGGCTTTGAACCTAACTTTTGTTGTTTTTTTACCTTCGCCAAGATACCTCACACATACTCACGTCGAAGTAATGCCAGGAAACACAAGACCGTTACAGATGGAATAATTTGAGGAAGCCTATATGACGCCACTGACGACGGCGACAACGACAATAATGATGATATGATAAGAATGGATGTATGCGGACAAAATAGTCTGCTAACCCCGCTGCCGTCATAGCATATTAAAACCGCCATTATTACACAGCCTGAACACGCCTAGTAGGTGTGAACATTTTTATACAACACACGCTAGAACTACCTTTAATGATTATTTACGTAATCGGTTAAGAAAAGTGCCATAATTTGATATCAACTTGACCTAAAAAAATATGTTTGCACTCCCACCCTTAAAGCTGAAACTTTACACATATGAATCCATGTCAAAAGTTGAAGTTTATATAATTTTAACAAAAGCTGCGTATTATGTGATTATGGCTTCATCACCTTATCGGACCCTATCTAAGGCATAACGGGTATCGAACTCATGAAAACCGATTCCAAGACATAACGGCCGTATCGAACGAATAATAGTTATTTATGTATCTGGAGCGATAAATTAAGTATTAAGCGTGAGTTTGAAAAAAGTCGAACGAACGCTAGTGTTGTATGCAAAATTTTTCCTACGACTATAAATTTAAAAGAAATTGAATTAATCATGGAAGTCATTATATTGAATCATCGAAGTAGAAACTGACGTGTGTACAATTGACGTTTGCTGCGATTGATATATTTGTATGCTAACTTCCTACACGTGGCATACAGAATGCGGCAGGCTACTAGGACAATTACAAAATCAAGGAGAATATGCATGTGGCCGTCGTGGTGTTTAACAAACGATCAATCCATGTACGCACGCGGTAGGTCGTTTTGATCATTATAAATACAAAGTATATATTCGATTTATTAATTTTTTAAATACAATTACGGCCACATGTAAAGTCCTCTTGCTTTTGCTATGGTCCTAGTGTCCTGCCGCAATCTGTGTAACCTTGAATAGTTATGTAAGGTACATGTAGTGTTACATATTATTTTCACGATTATATACTCATTTTTGATGCTCTAAACGCAATCAAACAAAATAATTAATTTTTGAAGTATTCTGACAATGTACAAATCCTGCTTTTTGACGCACATGTACGAAAATAAATTGATACTGTATTATGTTAAAAAAAAATTGTACGACCACTACTAAAAGTAGACCTTTTAGCGATAGGTTTTTTCACTAAAACTGATGTTTTATAAATCAGCGTGTTAAAAGTGAAATCAGCTGTTTACTTTTAGCCCTGCTAAAAGTAAACAGCTGGTGTGGAATTTAGAATTTTGAACTGGAAGTGAGGTTGTAAAGTTATTCTACACGTAGTACTTCTTTCGTTGGAGGTAAAGTGTTTTTTAAATAATTAAAGCATTATGTATAATGAATAAAGTAAAACGTGTACATTTATAATTACCTTTGATAAATAACTTTGACAGCTACTGCCTGCAGAAACATTCACCTGCACGTCAAGGCCATCTCTTTATTATGACATAAATTATAACTGTCATAAATGCAAACCTTTGTTAAATCGACATTTATGGATTAATAACAGTAAATTTAAGGCCGTAGAAAAAATATTGTGTGCAAACTAGTGCATAAACGTCCACTTTTAGCACTTGTTACACAAATAGCTATTAATCTGTCAAAACTGCATACATATTGTGTTGTTGTCTATTATTGTGCTATTTTCCTTGTTGTGGTCTTGCAAAAAGTTTAGTATTGAGTAAATACGTTTTATGGCCTTTCATACCCTGGATATAGGGTGATTCATAAGTATTTTCCTCAATAAACGTGCATTGCACTTAAAATTAATAGAGTATGAAAAAAACACATTAGTGTCTTGGCCAAACGTTTGAGAACTACTGACTTAACACCAAAACCATTATTAGGCAAATTAGACAAGAGTATATTAACCTCTTTGCACCAAATGTGATTGAAATACCTGAACTGTTTTTTGCTTCTGCATTTTACCTAAATTGGAACTTCTCGCAACCACCTGTGCGAACTTATGTTTATAGAACTTCATTCCAGTGACCGTCAGTCGTTCAGCAATTACATGTTTCAATCTTGTATAGAACTATTATTAGTTTTTGTCATATAGCTTCTTATTCAAAATTGTTCTGTTTGACTACATCAGCACCGATCAGACGCAGTTTGTCCTCTATCAATCGCCTCCTCACCGGGTATTTTATAATAAACAGATAATCAAATACGTCAAAGAGCGCAATTTAGTGTAGCGCATAAAGCATCTACCTACAAATCAGATTCCCTCTGGAAGTGCGGGTTCGAATCCCATCAACTGAATTGTTTTTTCTTTGAAAATTGATGTAATTTGCATTACTAAGTGCTTCTTTTTACTGTTTTTAGTATTATTAGTAGCATTAAGTTATTTTTTAAATCGGCAGTGGAGAACGTCAAAATCGTCATTAAAATACAAGAAATCGTCAGTTTCACGACTTTTTTTGGTGGCGGGGCGACAGATAAACGTCAACCAACGTCAGCATAACCTACAAATGTTGGTTAAAATGTTATAATTTCGCGATTTCTCGATTTCAAAAAACATATAGTGTACCCCCCAGCACTGAAGTTTCTTTTTATCCCGCATGTGGTTTATAGGTCTCCGCAACTAAATCCACATTCCTAATAAAAATCTAAACTTTAGTTCCTTGGTATACAAATTACTACTTTTCCTCTTTTGTACATAATTTCGAATACTCTTCAACCTTAATTCCATCTAGCAAAAGTTGTTTTTCTAGCAGTAGGCTTTCTTTGTTAAATCATCCTGCAACTGTTATTTCCATTTCCATATAAAGGCGTGTTGATACAGTTTGGCAGAAAGTGGTTCAAATGACTTTTGGTGTGCCGATAGGAGTTACCTTCAATCTTTTACCATTGTTTCTCCTACGTCGTAATTCCGTTTTATGTAGCAAACTCAAGAGATCAAGAAGTCCTCTCCCGTAACTGCCATCTGCTTCATATATTCTCTACATGGTGTCATTCTATAGCAATTCATTCTTCTTCTAGTTTCCTCATTGTAATTATTCCGAAACCACTTTGCTCGAAAAAATGGCTATAAATAAAAAATATTATGAATAAACGTGTTCCGCTCAATGCAAAAGGTTTGAAATCTATGCAATTGTTCGGAACATTTTTCCGATTCTTCTTTCGAGTTTGCAAAACTTTTGGAATTTTGTCGGCCAGTTTATTAGAGAAAAACATGAATTTGTAATAAAGAAAACGTTCCATACCTTTAACTTGATTTCAAATCTGATAAGTGATTTGAAATAACACAATTAACACTACTCCAAGTTGTTACGGTATGAAAAGGACTTTACGACACCCACCCAAGGTGAGCATCGCACCACGGAATCAGTCCTGAAAACATGACACACTTGCCCTGAGATCGGTTCGAAATAGGCTAATAGGCCACGGCTGGAACGCTCAGGGAGTCGGGCGTGAGTCACACGATACGTTCTGGGCAAGCGCGCTGTGGCATAATATATACAGGGTATGTCGAAATTATGAGGGCGCCACCAAGCCTGTCGTAACCCGGCTAACCGGGCCTGGACGGTTAGACGGGAGCGAAGCATGCAAAAATACTCCGCCAATAAGATTATTCAAGAGTTGCAAGGTCAAACAACAACTTCGGGATTGCCTTAAGCAAGGATTGTGATTAGGTGTCCATCCGACCACGACTACGCAGCTGTCCCACTCACCTGCACGCTCACAGCTTCCTCGTTCCGTCGTACAATAATTCGTACAATAAAGGGGCGTCTATCTGTAACAGAACATGCACAAACCGAAACAAACAATAGTTCCCTTAACTAACCAATCATATATTTCACTTCGAGTTACAATGGGGTAGCAGAATGCGTCGCCCTGTATCTAACCTTACTCTATAATTAAGGGCACCAGCTGGCACGCGCGCTCTAAGCTTAACGACAGATGTTGAACATTAGTGAACAGCAATAATAGGTACAAAGATACACATTGCCTTATGCAAGGGCAGCGACGATTTACATTAGCCTTCACGGCCTGAACTGTCTGCAGTCTGAATGAATACACTAGCGTAGTAATGAATAGGTACAAAGATACACATTGCCTTATGCAAGGGCAGCGACGATTTACATTAGCCTTCACGGCCTGAACTGTCTGCAGTCTGAATGAATACACTAGCGTAGTAATGAATAGGTACAAAGATACACATTGCCTTATGCAAGGGCAGCGACGATTTACATTAGCCTTCACGGCCTGAACTGTCTGCAGTCTGAATGAATACACTAGCGTAGTAATGAGTAGTAATGAGTAACACTCGCGTTCACAGCGGTAATCAGGTTAAAGGCACATACCTTAATGCGTGGGCGGCGAGGGAGCCTGGTACAGCTGAGTTGCGACGAGCTGCAATCGTAGGTGGTAGGTACCTTCGGTGTTACAACGGCGAAAGGGGGTGAATGCATAACCGCCTCAATGGCGACGGGAGACGCGTCAAGACGCGTACAACGGGACGACGAAAATGATGGGGGCCTCACTCGTTCTGCTGAACCAAATCCTCGTAGGTCGAGATGAAGGGGGCACGACCCCTCACTAATAGTAGCAGGAACTGGGCTCCAAAACACCCACGTTACGCCGAAGATCACTCGACAAATTTCGAATCACCACCACCACACACAAGCGCTCTCTGCCACGGGCTCTGGAAGACTCACCGAGGGAAGCGTCGGCAAAAGGTCACCTTCCCCGCGTCCCCCACGTGACTAAACCACAGCGAATCGCAAGGCGATGAAATGAAACCAACCAATGCGGGCCACGCTGGTATCACGCCGCCACCGCGTGCTAAATGAAACAAACCAATGCGGGCCACGCTGGTATCACGCCGCCACAGCGTGCTATTCAGAATTAAGAAAAACGCCATCAGAGGAGAGCTCCAACCGACGACAAATACTGCTTTTTAGGCTAACTATGTGCGAAATCGTGATTCTGGAATTAGGCGATGGAGCCAAATAAAAAGTTAAAAGGGCTTAGCATACGGGCGCGCTGCTCTAAGCTTAGGCGGCTATTCAAAATACCAAAATGACCTAACTAACGGCGTGAAATGCAATTAAGCATCTGAAATAGCAAAATGACTTAACACTCCCCTTACTTGAAAGAGAGTTCCCCGAAGTCTCTTATAAAACAACGAGGCATTTTGGCTGCGGCGCCACGAGAACTCAAACGGCCGGAAACGCTGATACGATAGCTGTACCCCCAAAGGAATTACGCACACCGGCCACCAGATAGGGTACGACAGGAGGGAAGAGAGAAGAGGGAGAAGAAAGACTGGATACGCCAGTGGAAATACGAAAATTGGGTAGGACCTGGCGGTTCGCTGATGGCTAGTACACACTCCCCGGACCACGGAAGACGGGCGACAAGAAAACTGGCTGTCCCAAAAGGAGTGGCGCTCCGCCAGGGGTCCACAAAACGATTCGCGTCTGGCTCCCTCGGGGAACCAAACGGGCAAAGACTAGGCAGGCTGAGGACAGTCTCGCCGATCCGGCTCGACTGCCCCTCCCAAAATAGGAGTGCCACCACAACGGTTCGCAAAACCACGTCGATAATCGACCACCAAAACGACAAGACAAACAAAATATAACCGACCAGACCCGAAACGGGTGTGGCACGCACTGCGGCGGCGGCCACGAAACGCCGACTGGACCTTAACACCGGGTCCATGACGGTCGCCTAACAGTGCGGTTTTGGAAGGTGGAAAGAAAAAGAGAACAACGGGGTTGGGTAGTTGTCGCCGGGACACGGTAGATAGTAATGACAAGGGGAAAAGAAAGGTAAAGATAGAGCATAGGGAAGGAGGGTTTGGGGTTCCAAATTGGAACCGTGAAAATATCTAATAATAAAAAAAAACGCGCGGTTAGCGCTCGTCAAAATCGGGTCAATAGAACGTCTTACTCCCTTGCACACTTCCGACCAACCGTTCCAACAGAACATGGGGGGGGGAAAGGATAAGTCCCTCGTAACCTGTCCCGCAAGCCGCCTGAAGAGGGCACGTTGCGCGTCACGGGATCGGCGCATTGTGGGGTTCCCCCAACAAGGAAGCTCGGGGAAAGGTAGGTACTACTGAAGATACGGCTCTAGGCCGGCGGTATGGCCGTCAAGGCCTACAAAGAAAAAGGGAGGGGGGTTAGGGAAAACGGGCGTTAGAAGGCTAAACGTCCGTGGGATTGGGTTTTAGGTCTTTCGCGTGCCAAGTGCCTTTCGGGGCACCGGTCTCGTCGGACAGCTCGTAAGTGGCAAGCGAAACTTGCCGACTGATATAAAACGGCCCTATAAATTTTGGAGCCAACTTGGCGTTAAAATATTTCGCCGCATCGGAAAGTACGTAATTTCGTCGCCAGACGGTATCGCCAACGGCGAATTGAGCCGGGCGCCTTCGCAAATCGTAAGTCGCCTTGGAGGCTTTGTACGCCACGTCTAGTCGCTTGACTATGTCTTCATATACCGACCTTAACGCGGGAGTCCGTCGTAACAAGTCTTCGCGACTCTCTACTCGTATTTGTTCCGAAACATCCACCTCCTCGGGGTTATTGGCGCGCGTCCCCTCTAACTGTATCTCTCTGCCGAAATTGGCAAAATATGGGGTCATGCCGGTGACTTCGTGTACTGCGGTACGCACTGCGCACGCGACTTTCGACAAATATTTATCCCACTCCCGGTGGTTGTCTTTCACGTACGACGCTAGCATAGTTTTTAATACTCGATTAACGCGTTCGACAGGGTTGGCCTGCGCATGATAATGCGCGTTAAAGATGATTCGTGATTTATACGTATCGGTAAGCTGTCGGAATTCTCTACTGCGAAACTGTACGCCGTTGTCAACCAAGACGTACTGAGGTGCTCCAAAGAGCAAGAAAACATCGTTCTCAATTTTCTGAGTCACCGCGGTCGCAGTGGCGGTACGCAACGGGAAGAAAAGGGTAAATTTGGTAAAGTAGTCAGCCACGGACAGAATATATACGTAGCCTTTCTTTGAACGGGGCAACGGCCCTACAATGTCGATAGATATCATTTGCCACGGCTTATCCACCACGGGGTGACGACACATCAAGCCGGCCGGGCGTTTTTGTTCGGGTTTCTGCGCTAGGCACGTCGCGCAACGGTTAACGTAACGGGTCACATCCGCCTTAAGTTTAGGCCAATAATACTGTTGAGCGATACGACCGTAGGTCTTATAAATGCCTAAATGGCCTGCGGTAGGTTCGTCATGGTTTTTGCGGAGAATTTCGGCGCGTTGAGGCTTCGGAACCACCTCTTTCCAACTCGTGCCTTCGTCCAATTCGGGATATTTTACGTTAACATGTTTAAACAATTTCCCTCGCGATAGTTTCCACGCCGAATACTTGAATGGTCTTTCTACGACGCGTGTACACATGCGCCTATACCAACGGTCAGTTCGACTGTCGTTCGGTGCCTGAGCACCGGCTTCGGGTTCTCCAGAATCGACAACTGAGACTACATCTATTTCGGGTATAGCACGGGACAGCGCATCCGGAACGACGTGGTCTTTTCCCTTCCGGTGTTTGATCGTGAAGTCGTATTGTTGGATACGAACAGCCCAACGGGCGAGTCTCCCGGTGGGTTCCTTAAGATTATTTAGCCAGATAAGTGAATGATGGTCAGTAACGACTGTGAAGTGAGTGCCTTCTAAATATGGGCGTAACTTCTCTATGGCCCACAGGACGGCCAAACATTCGCGTTCCGTAACCGAAAAGTTACGCTCAGGTTTCGTAAGAGTCCGACTAATGTAACAGATGACTTGTTCTTGGCCATCAACGGTCTGAGTCAGCACGGCGCCGATACCAACATTGGAAGCGTCCGTCTGTACGATAAACGGGAGAGAAAAATCGGGACACGACCAAATGGGTGCTATTCAGAATTCAGAAAAACGCCATCAGAGGAGAGCTCCAACCGACGACAAATACTGCTTTTTAGGCTAACTATGTGCGAAATCGTGATTCTGGAATTAGGCGATGGAGCCAAATAAAAAGTTAAAAGGGCTTAGCATACGGGCGCGCTGCTCTAAGCTTAGGCGGCTATTCAAAATACCAAAATGACCTAACTAACGGCGTGAAATGCAATTAAGCATCTGAAATAGCAAAATGACTTAACACTCCCCTCACTTGAAAGAGAGTTCCCCGAAGTCTCTTATAAAACAACGAGGCATTTTGGCTGCGGCGCCACGAGAACTCAAACGGCCGGAAACGCTGATACGATAGCTGTACCCCCAAAGGAATTACGCACACCGGCCACCAGATAGGGTACGACAGGAGGGAAGAGAGAAGAGGGAGAAGAAAGACTGGATACGCCAGTGGAAATACGAAAATTGGGTAGGACCTGGCGGTTCGCTGATGGCTAGTACACACTCCCCGGACCACGGAAGACGGGCGACAAGAAAACTGGCTGTCCCAAAAGGAGTGGCGCTCCGCCAGGGGTCCACAAAACGATTCGCGTCTGGCTCCCTCGGGGAACCAAACGGGCAAAGACTAGGCAGGCTGAGGACAGTCTCGCCGATCCGGCTCGACTGCCCCTCCCAAAATAGGAGTGCCACCACAACGGTTCGCAAAACCACGTCGATAATCGACCACCAAAACGACAAGACAAACAAAATATAACCGACCAGACCCGAAACGGGTGTGGCACGCACTGCGGCGGCGGCCACGAAACGCCGACTGGACCTTAACACCGGGTCCATGACGGTCGCCTAACAGTGCGGTTTTGGAAGGTGGAAAGAAAAAGAGAACAACGGGGTTGGGTAGTTGTCGCCGGGACACGGTAGATAGTAATGACAAGGGGAAAAGAAAGGTAAAGATAGAGCATAGGGAAGGAGGGTTTGGGGTTCCAAATTGGAACCGTGAAAATATCTAATAATAAAAAAAAACGCGCGGTTAGCGCTCGTCAAAATCGGGTCAATAGAACGTCTTACTCCCTTGCACACTTCCGACCAACCGTTCCAACAGAACATGGGGGGGGGAAAGGATAAGTCCCTCGTAACCTGTCCCGCAAGCCGCCTGAAGAGGGCACGTTGCGCGTCACGGGATCGGCGCATTGTGGGGTTCCCCCAACAAGGAAGCTCGGGGAAAGGTAGGTACTACTGAAGATACGGCTCTAGGCCGGCGGTATGGCCGTCAAGGCCTACAAAGAAAAAGGGAGGGGGGTTAGGGAAAACGGGCGTTAGAAGGCTAAACGTCCGTGGGATTGGGTTTTAGGTCTTTCGCGTGCCAAGTGCCTTTCGGGGCACCGGTCTCGTCGGACAGCTCGTAAGTGGCAAGCGAAACTTGCCGACTGATATAAAACGGCCCTATAAATTTTGGAGCCAACTTGGCGTTAAAATATTTCGCCGCATCGGAAAGTACGTAATTTCGTCGCCAGACGGTATCGCCAACGGCGAATTGAGCCGGGCGCCTTCGCAAATCGTAAGTCGCCTTGGAGGCTTTGTACGCCACGTCTAGTCGCTTGACTATGTCTTCATATACCGACCTTAACGCGGGAGTCCGTCGTAACAAGTCTTCGCGACTCTCTACTCGTATTTGTTCCGAAACATCCACCTCCTCGGGGTTATTGGCGCGCGTCCCCTCTAACTGTATCTCTCTGCCGAAATTGGCAAAATATGGGGTCATGCCGGTGACTTCGTGTACTGCGGTACGCACTGCGCACGCGACTTTCGACAAATATTTATCCCACTCCCGGTGGTTGTCTTTCACGTACGACGCTAGCATAGTTTTTAATACTCGATTAACGCGTTCGACAGGGTTGGCCTGCGCATGATAATGCGCGTTAAAGATGATTCGTGATTTATACGTATCGGTAAGCTGTCGGAATTCTCTACTGCGAAACTGTACGCCGTTGTCAACCAAGACGTACTGAGGTGCTCCAAAGAGCAAGAAAACATCGTTCTCAATTTTCTGAGTCACCGCGGTCGCAGTGGCGGTACGCAACGGGAAGAAAAGGGTAAATTTGGTAAAGTAGTCAGCCACGGACAGAATATATACGTAGCCTTTCTTTGAACGGGGCAACGGCCCTACAATGTCGATAGATATCATTTGCCACGGCTTATCCACCACGGGGTGACGACACATCAAGCCGGCCGGGCGTTTTTGTTCGGGTTTCTGCGCTAGGCACGTCGCGCAACGGTTAACGTAACGGGTCACATCCGCCTTAAGTTTAGGCCAATAATACTGTTGAGCGATACGACCGTAGGTCTTATAAATGCCTAAATGGCCTGCGGTAGGTTCGTCATGGTTTTTGCGGAGAATTTCGGCGCGTTGAGGCTTCGGAACCACCTCTTTCCAACTCGTGCCTTCGTCCAATTCGGGATATTTTACGTTAACATGTTTAAACAATTTCCCTCGCGATAGTTTCCACGCCGAATACTTGAATGGTCTTTCTACGACGCGTGTACACATGCGCCTATACCAACGGTCAGTTCGACTGTCGTTCGGTGCCTGAGCACCGGCTTCGGGTTCTCCAGAATCGACAACTGAGACTACATCTATTTCGGGTATAGCACGGGACAGCGCATCCGGAACGACGTGGTCTTTTCCCTTCCGGTGTTTGATCGTGAAGTCGTATTGTTGGATACGAACAGCCCAACGGGCGAGTCTCCCGGTGGGTTCCTTAAGATTATTTAGCCAGATAAGTGAATGATGGTCAGTAACGACTGTGAAGTGAGTGCCTTCTAAATATGGGCGTAACTTCTCTATGGCCCACAGGACGGCCAAACATTCGCGTTCCGTAACCGAAAAGTTACGCTCAGGTTTCGTAAGAGTCCGACTAATGTAACAGATGACTTGTTCTTGGCCATCAACGGTCTGAGTCAGCACGGCGCCGATACCAACATTGGAAGCGTCCGTCTGTACGATAAACGGGAGAGAAAAATCGGGACACGACAAAATGGGTGGCGAAACTAGGCAATTTTTGATGGTTGTAAATGCGACTTCGCATGACTCGGTCCACTCAAACTTCTGAAACTTTTTCAATAACGACGTCAGCGGAGCAATAATGGCTGAGAAACTTGGTATGAAACGCCGATATCACGATGCCATGCCGACAACTCGCCGTATCTCCGAAACGTTTCTAGGTCGCGGCAAGTTAAGAATCGCCGAAACTTTATCGGGGTCGACTAAAAGTCCTTGGGCGTTAACGACATAGCCCAGGTATCGTAATTCTGGTTGGCAAAAATGGCATTTATCACGACCCAGTGTTAAACCAGCGTCGTTTAGCCGCTGCAATACTTCGTCTAGAATCTCGACGTGCTTTTCGAAAGTCGGGGTACAAATAATCACGTCATCTAAATAGACAAAGACGTAAGGTTCCAATTCGGGACCCAACACATGGTCGACGAAACGTTGCCAAGTCGCTGGCGCGTTATGAAGCCCAAAGGGCATGCGAGTAAATTGAAACAAACCGCGCCCGGGTACTGTGAAGGCCGTTAGTTCCTTAGATTTCTCTTCCATTTCAATTTGCCAGTACGCGGATTTGATATCAAGCGACGTCATGAACCGGGCATCGCGTAAGCGATCCAAAATCGAAGACACGTAAGGTATCGGGTAGGCGTCCTTCTCGGTGACGCTATTTAATTTGCGAAAGTCAACGCAGAAACGATAGGTCCCATCTTTCTTTTTAACTAGTAAAATCGGGCTCGACCAGGCTGAACGAGAACGTTCCACCACGCCTGATTTCAGCATCCTGTCCAACTCAGCATCGATATGCGCCTGCATTGCGGGAGAAACCGGGTAGTACCTTTGTTTAACCGGTGCCGCCTTAGTAGTGATTTTATGTTGAACGTACTTGGCGCAGCCGAGTTCGGGTTTAGCGGTAGTAAAATGTCGGTTTACGAGAGTGTCTAATTGGGCTCGTTGATCCGAGTTCAGGTCGAACATAGACTGCAAATTGCCGGTAGGAGTATCAATGGCCGCTACGCCGGGTTTTGAGAATTCCCACTCCCCTCGAAACACGTCTGGGACTATTCCCACTGACTTCCAAAAGTCTATCCCCAGGATCAGGGTGTGCGGAACCTCCGGAACTATCAAAACATCGATAGCTACCACTCTGTTATTTAAACGAATAGGTAAGTGCAGGGTACCTAGACTGGTCACGGTCTGTCCATTAGCCACTGAGCAAACGGGTCTCAGCTTCTTATTTATGCGCAGGCCTACAGTACGCAACACGTCCCAACCCTTAGCTCCTAAGATCGTTCGATTCGCTCCTGAGTCCAACAAAGCTAACAACTCGAAACCCATGATTTCAACAGTCACATGCGGTCGACGGTCATCAGATGACCTTTCCAATACGTAATCGAGAATGACTTTATTTTTTTTAAATTTGGTCTCGCGCTCCTCGATAAGTACCTTCATAAATTTAGTCGAATTGCTAAACACGCGCGAGGACACTGCTCGACCGTTCAGCGTCTCGCGGGGTCGTTTCCCTGTCCCCTATCTCTTGTTCGACAACGAGGACAAGTGTTTACGGTCACTTCAGGTTTGCCGCAACGGTAACAGAATTTCTTGCCGCGGGGTCGCGGACACCTACTGGCTCTATGGCCTGGTTCGTTACAGTTCCAACACCGTATGCTTGACTTGGGTGCCGGTTCTCGATTCCTCCTCTCGGGAGTATTAACGTCACGCGCTTCGACAATATCAACTGGGCACGTTTCCGCGATAGGCGCGACCTCGACGTATGCCAAGTCTGTTTCTAAGTCAGACTTCTTTCTAGAAGGTGGCACGTAAGTTTCAATGGCATAGCGCCGTTCCTCAATCTTTCGTCCGTATAGCGCTAGCTCGTCGACCGACCGGACTTCCGTCAATCCCAACTGGGTTTGGTATAAAGGTGAAATATTATGCAACAAAATACGCAACTGTTTCTCTTCGGGAACCGCTTCGGTCAGGCGCGAAAACATTGTGCGCATGATAGCGATATAAATGCCCATACTTTCCGTAGGGCCTTGCGTGCGACGTCTAATTTCGTCCAACAACCGTTCATCATAATTCGCAGGCTGAAACTCTAGACGCAATAAATTGACTAACTGTTGCCACGTGTTAGGGGTCGCTCTATTCGCGCGATACCATAGCAATGCGTTGCCCGAAAACAAATCGATGGCCTGCATAAACAACTCTTCTTCGGTAAGGTTTCTGGCCACTCTGAGTTCGCTAACACGCTCGATGAAAGCGTTGACCGACAGACCTTTCGGGTCACCTGAGAATTGTATGTTCCATTTCGAAACAGGGGTTGCCTTAAATGAGATCGTACGCGACATCGGCGCAACAAAACTCGGAGTCGACATAGTTGCCGCCGTCGTAGTCGTAGTCGTCGTCGCGACGGTAATGGTAGGTGCGACACCGGACGTCGATGGCAGCGCTACGGCGCTTTCTTCCTCAGCCGTAGTCGCAGACGACCCTAGCTTTACTTGGTTAAGTTCGTAGGTTGAACGTATGAGTGATAATTCCGCGAACGCTTTTTGTTTGAGCGCTCGCTCTTCCTCCGTTATAGCTGAACAATTCGTCAGACGGTTCATTCCGTGATAAAATTTCGTTTCGATCGTAGCCGCTACTTCTTTAGTCGGGTTAGCTAAATATAGCTGAATCTTTTCTTCTAATTCGCCAATCAATGTTGTCACGGCCGTGAGATCCTCCTCGAACGTATACGGGTACGGCGGTCGCGTATCCATATCTGCGCGTCCCTCCTCTCTCAATACGTCGCGTAACCGGGAGCGCAACAAGGTAACCGTGCCGGAAGCATCACGGCCTCTGATTCTCAACTCGTATTCAGCCTCCGCGCGAAGCAGGCGTTCAATATGTAGCTTTAGCACCATGTTTACAACCGGGAAAGGACCGACTTGTGTAATACGTCGTATAAAAAGAAAAACGTTAGCACGTGTTTGGTAAGTCAATTACGTCAGATATCCGAACCAAATCGTAGACGGTCAAGACGGGAGAAATCGGGAAAAAGTGGTTTGTTACCTTTCACTCGCCCAATGGCTTAACGGGACTATCTGTCCATATCCTTTGCGAAGAGACCGAACATAAGCGAAAAAGAGCAAATTCCAAAACTAGGCGGTCAACGAATGGCTTAACGCGCCTACTATCAACCAACAATGGTCACAGACAGTACTGCGCCCGAAATCGAGCGACAGAAAAAGAAAAAAAAAAAATCCGAAATGGGGTCGCGCGTTGTCACGCAACAAGGTCTCAGACGTTAAAGCGTCAGAATTAAGACACACGGATGGGCTTAACGAGACTACTCCAGTCCAATAACAGCAAAATTAAGACACACAGCGCAAAAAAAAAAAAAAAAAAGGAAACCCCAAAATGAGGTCGAGCGTTGTCGTGCACCAATAGGCTCCAAACGTTGGAATAGCCAAAATCAAGGCACAACGGGTGGCTTAATAAGAAAAACAAACATACAAGGCCTCAGACGTTGGAATAGCCAAAATTAAGACGTACGACGGGTGGGCTTAACGAGACTACTACCGTCCAACAACAACAACAAACAACAAGCCCCACGCGATTGGGCCGCCAAAATTAGCCTGTTACGGTATGAAAAGGACTTTACGACACCCACCCAAGGTGAGCATCGCACCACGGAATCAGTCCTGAAAACATGACACAGTTGCCCTGAGATCGGTTCGAAATAGGCTAATAGGCCACGGCTGGAACGCTCAGGGAGTCGGGCGTGAGTCACACGATACGTTCTGGGCAAGCGCGCTGTGGCATAATATATACAGGGTATGTCGAAATTATGAGGGCGCCACCAAGCCTGTCGTAACCCGGCTAACCGGGCCTAGACGGTTAGACGGGAGCGAAGCATGCAAAAATACTCCGCCAATAAGATTATTCAAGAGTTGCAAGGTCAAACAACAACTTCGGGATTGCCTTAAGCAAGGATTGTGATTAGGTGTCCATCCGACCACGACTACGCAGCTGTCCCACTCACCTGCACGCTCACAGCTTCCTCGTTCCGTCGTACAATAATTCGTACAATAAAGGGGCGTCTATCTGTAACAGAACATGCACAAACCGAAACAAACAATAGTTCCCTTAACTAACCAATCATATATTTCACTTCGAGTTACAATGGGGTAGCAGAATGCGTCGCCCTGTATCTAACCTTACTCTATAATTAAGGGCACCAGCTGGCACGCGCGCTCTAAGCTTAACGACAGATGTTGAACATTAGTGAACAGCAATAATAGGTACAAAGATACACATTGCCTTATGCAAGGGCAGCGACGATTTACATTAGCCTTCACGGCCTGAACTGTCTGCAGTCTGAATGAATACACTAGCGTAGTAATGAATAGGTACAAAGATACACATTGCCTTATGCAAGGGCAGCGACGATTTACATTAGCCTTCACGGCCTGAACTGTCTGCAGTCTGAATGAATACACTAGCGTAGTAATGAATAGGTACAAAGATACACATTGCCTTATGCAAGGGCAGCGACGATTTACATTAGCCTTCACGGCCTGAACTGTCTGCAGTCTGAATGAATACACTAGCGTAGTAATGAGTAGTAATGAGTAACACTCGCGTTCACAGCGGTAATCAGGTTAAAGGCACATACCTTAATGCGTGGGCGGCGAGGGAGCCTGGTACAGCTGAGTTGCGACGAGCTGCAATCGTAGGTGGTAGGTACCTTCGGTGTTACAACGGCGAAAGGGGGTGAATGCATAACCGCCTCAATGGCGACGGGAGACGCGTCAAGACGCGTACAACGGGACGACGAAAATGATGGGGGCCTCACTCGTTCTGCTGAACCAAATCCTCGTAGGTCGAGATGAAGGGGGCACGACCCCTCACTAATAGTAGCAGGAACTGGGCTCCAAAACACCCACGTTACGCCGAAGATCACTCGACAAATTTCGAATCACCACCACCACACACAAGCGCTCTCTGCCACGGGCTCTGGAAGACTCACCGAGGGAAGCGTCGGCAAAAGGTCACCTTCCCCGCGTCCCCCACGTGACTAAACCACAGCGAATCGCAAGGCGATGAAATGAAACCAACCAATGCGGGCCACGCTGGTATCACGCCGCCACAGCGTGCTATTCAGAATTCAGAAAAACGCCATCAGAGGAGAGCTCCAACCGACGACAAATACTGCTTTTTAGGCTAACTATGTGCGAAATCGTGATTCTGGAATTAGGCGATGGAGCCAAATAGAGAGTTAAAAGGGCTTAGCATACGGGCGCGCTGCTCTAAGCTTAGGCGGCTATTCAAAATACCAAAATGACCTAACTAACGGCGTGAAATGCAATTAAGCATCTGAAATAGCAAAATGACTTAACAAAGTTTGCAGAACTTTTGGAATTTTGTTCGCGAGAATGTAGCAATATTTCATTTATTGCAATTTTAATAATGTTCCGGACCTCGGCAAGGGTTGCAAAATTTTATAGTTTGTTTTTATGCTCTTCCCGACCTTACATGAATTTTCTTTTGGAATTATTGTGAATTCATTGTCCTGACTGACTGGCCTAATTTACTGACAACTTCATTTAAAAAATGTCATTGGCTAAGAGTTTGTCTATGTTTCATGTTGTATGCTTTCACATGTCTGACCGCACAGGCCTAACCCAGTTTTTTGAAATAATAATAGCTTTTGAAGCTCTGTGTATGTTTGTCGACACTCCTAAAAAGCTCTAAAACCAACCAAATTAATTGGACGAACTGCGTCCGCTCGTAAATGACTGTATATACATTCGCCTTGGAAAATAATAAGCCGAAAGCACAGTTACAATGATATTTTGATTCACTTAGGTCGGCTGTTAAAACTTTCGCCATTAAAATTAAACCAGAGCATGTAGTAAAGTCTGAGTGCGCATCTGGAGTTAAGCGGCTGTATGCATTTTAGGGCTATAAAGAAAACAATAAAGCCAGGAAAATAAACGAGTAACGACAGAGCAAAGTAAATGGTCCACAAGAAGTGGCGGTCTGTATTCAGGGTGCAGAGCGAAATTCAATCAAGATCCAGCGAGTGCATGCAGCACTGCAGCGCATCAACTGCGTCTCGATCCGATTAGCGGACAATATCGTCTAGCCGTCACGTCACGTTTACCGGTTACTGCATTTTCCATACATATTTTTTAACCAAACAGGAAAAGTGCATTAGACTTTTCACAGATGATGGATGCTGCGAGCCCGGATTAATAATTTTAGCGAGTCCTAAAAGCGGGATTTCGGTTGCAAAATTTAACGACCGGCGACAGCAGCGCAAAGTTCGCGTCTTAACGTAAATTATCCGCTGGTGGCGTTTACAGCGTTTCATTACAAAATCAGATCATCAGATCCGATTATTCGCAGCTCATTATGCGGCGCTCGTGTTTTATTTCGACCCGGATGATAAATGGAATTGGAAGGCGGCCGGTGCACGGCTCGCTAACAACACATTTGCATGCTATTTTTCTCGGGCTGATCCTGTTGCTACAATGAGATACACCAACTATTTCTTTTTACTAAAAGCAGTTTCCCTACGGTAATTCCGGTAGTATTTTCCGAACTGCTACCACTGCTCGTTGTGCCAAAATCAATCCGAATAATGCCAGCTGATATATTTAAATATTTACCCAGGGAAGAACTGGAATATAGAGACTGTAATCAGCTAATAATTAATATTTTCAATCTATATCTTATTCATGTTACTTACTTAATGTTTCAAACCTTAAAGTAAAGACGAGGACCATTGACGGAACAAACAATGTTTGCCCCCCCCACCACAAAAAATCAGTACACTGATTAAAAAACGTCCCCGTCTTCTAAAAGCCTGGTCCAGTGAGTCCCCTGATTCTTGCCACTGACGAGGACCCGCTACATCTAACTTTCAAACTTCGAATGGTGAGCTTCTTCATTTTCATGTTTCGCTAATCGTGTATGGAAGACGGACGACTCTGATCACTCATTTATAACACTTTCTTTACACGTAAAAGGATATGTATCATAATGACCAACCATCAAAAATGTGTAGTTACTTTAAACTTCATATAGAACCCAAGACAAAGTCGACAGGATTTACATTGTAAAAGTCTCAATTTGCAGCAGATACGTGAACAAAGGCGTCTCTAGAACGAATTGAACATTTTGAACAACATTGGGCTAAAGATAGCATAGACCTGCCGAACTAAGGAGATCGCCCTTTCATTTCATCTACAGCCTTCATCTCTGTCTCTTTTCAAACAATGGTTTCTGCTTATTTTATTGATTTTATTTATCATATGGTAGCTACAACAAAATATCTTATGAAAAGCAGGGATATGAAATATAACGCACAGTTTAGAAACACAATATATTATGATATATAGTATAGAATATATAACCAACGACTTTCGGGATTGGAGCGTGTCATTATTCAGATTTAAGAACACGTTTCGCTCCTTTTCAAAAGAGCACGGTAACTCAACGTGTACACCACGCCAGAGGCGAAACTCTTCTACCGTTCGGAAGAAGGAAGACGCAACTTATAGTCAAGTGTCGTCGCGGTGGACGAAGCATACAAATTAGCACTTTCCACTTGGAAGAAAGAAGAAGGTAGCCATCGTCTCGATTGGGGTGTTTGTAAATCTCAATGGCTTCGCAAATGTTTCTGCTAAAGGAGAATGGGGATGTGCAGATAATAAAAGTTTCATCGAAAAGTGTGTTATGACCAGTATCGCGTTGATGTTCTGCGATGGCTGATGAAGAAACGAGACCCAAGCTGGTGTTCAGAAAGACGTGTTCTTACAAAACGTTCTGTTTTGGTGCTTGTTTTAGCATCCCAACGATTAATGAAGATTTGTTCCTTAAAATAAATTTTTAAAAATAGCAAAATTTTTATGAAACATTTGCTAAGAATGGTTTAAAGGTAAATTCGGCTAAACGTCGAAACAAACATCATATTTGTACTGTCATGTTAACAAAACACTCATAATAATGTTTTGTTCGTGTCAACACTAGAGTTAATTCTTTCCAATGTACTACACTTTCGTTTACATTTTATATAGCATTACAGGAACAAGGGACTCTACCGGGTGACCGGTTTCAAAACCGAACATACCAAAAGCAAGATACAATTATAGGGTTACTAGAAACATATAATTTAATTTAAAAGACAAGTCTTCTAGATCAGAACTTTAAATTATAGGGTGAGCGGAGACTGATTAAAGTCCTTAGGCATCAATTACGTTAGACACATCATTTGGTTACTAAAAATTAAAAACTTGCTGTGATCGGTTACCCGGTATAAACATAATATGTAGATGACAACTTTAGGGTTAAATTCTGAAAATTTCAGAGCCACTGTTTCTATAGCTTTCATAAAGATATTGGCAACGACATGTGAAAGAGGCGAACCCATAGCCACACCTGAGATTTATTTAACAAACTATCTTTGAAATAGGAAATAAGTGGAAAAGAGACATTTTTTATAAGGGCAAGTAGACTTGAAGACGTTTCGGCATGGCCCGATAACAACTTTTGGATTATGACCATGGAATCGAAAATAGCAACTTTAGTAAAAAGGGTGGTGACACCGAAACTCACAAGCAAATTCTCATGTTCAACGCTTATATTGGATATAAATACGTAAGTTGGACGAAATGGACTGAACTACAAACATACGATGCGGATTTACCAGCGAACTTCCTGAGAATATTAGTTAGGTAGTTCGCTAATAAGCAAGTAGAGGAATCTATTAGTGTTGATGGGCTTGAGGGAAATACACTATTTGTAAAATTTAGAAAGACCATAAAGCCGAGGGGAGTTTGAAGCTCGACGGATTAATCTTCGTTGAATATCAGTGAGAAGATCTGAAGATTTCATGAGAGAAGTGACTTCCCGTTCGATTTTGGAAGTTAGATCGCAAGAAAGTGGGGCGGAGGAGGAATCTTGGAGTAAAGGCCGAATCTTATTAGTGTACCTACTTTATACGATCCACAACTACCATAGCATTAGCTTTATCAGCGAACAAAATTAAGATATCGAAATTGGAACGCGATACCGGTCACGGAATTTTTTTCGATGAAACTTGTATTATTTGCAAATCGCCATTCTTATTTAGCAGAAAGAGGCGAAAGCCTTTCCATGTGGAAAGCCTTAATTTCTAAACCCCGGCAACCGTCTTCTATAGTCAACCGCAATGACCCTTGAGTATAAATGTCGCCTCCCTTCTTCCGATCGGTAGAAGAGTTTCGCTTCTGGCATGGTTTACAAGTTGAGTTGCCGTGCTCTTTTGATAACGTCCTGATGACGCTCATTATGAAAGTGGATGAAACGTTGAGTTTTTCAATATCAATAATGACACGGTCCAATCCCAGAAGTCGTTTATGACGCAATGGCAATGGCCGTGAAAGCCTCCGAAATCATCTACAGAACGGATTATCTGTGCTCTACGTTGTAGGCCTTCACCAACCAATAAAAAATGTGAAGTTAAAATTTTCAGTTAAAATACAAGGTTGTTTTTTATATTTGAAATAGAAATAAGTACATGAGTTACGCTTTTGCTATTCAGAAATACTTCGTTAACGACCCTGTAAACAAAATATTCTATTTATATGCCAAATATCGCAAGTTTCTTTTTGTAAAAACTACAAAGAAACCTTTAACATTAGATATTGCAACATTGCGAAAAAATGCTATTGCATTTTATCCATATTTTATAGCAACAGCCCAATAAATGGTAAATTTACTTAAACAGCGTTGTCACATTGTAAATTTTATTTCACCTATTTTAAAAGAATGGGGTATTCGAAAACGATCTGTAAAAAATAACCCTATGCACTTCCAAGAAGAGCGAAGTAATGATATAATTCGCTAGCTTTTCACCACCCTGAAATTTGAAATTTAGAGATCTAGATCTCGCTTATTCCTCCAATTTTAGAGCTTTTCCGGTGGCATTTAAAATATCGCATGGGGCGCTCTAGATTAAGAGTAGAAACGATAATTAATACCTGATAACCAATGAAAACCACGGCTAGCTCACTGGGACGCGAGGGAGGGGGAGGGGTCTATTCGAACTAGGACAAGTGATCCTGTCTAACGTAATTCGGGAGGAACATAGAAAGTCAATAATAATAAGTTTTCTGACACCACGGAGTCGTCAGATGTTGCCTAAACTAAAAAATGACGTTTTCTAAACTTGAAAAGAATGACTGCGATCTGGCAACTACGTATCCATCTTGCCTCTACCTATAATCGCTTAATGTACTTAAGGTATTCATAAAATCACCTACCTATTATCGTACCAATTCGTGTATTTTGAACTCACAAGTTATAGAGGAAAATATTGCACACGAAATCGCCGTAAGAGTGACGTCATGGAATTAAAACCGATTAGTGTCCTACCTATTAGGCTGGACACAATCCAACCTATTACTGACAAATTCTGGGCCTTACCTTGTTGGGAAGGACCTAACCACAGGAAATACGAGATGTAGGCCATGCATGTATGGAAAATTTTAGGGTTTAGGTTTAGGGAGCACTATATGACTATTGTGATAGTTGCAGATCAGGACTGCCGATTTATTGTTACTAAATAGGAAGGTATTTTGGATAGAAAAACTATCTAATTATTAAAAGTACAAGGGTGAAATCAATCAGAAAATAAAACAGAATAGCTATTCAAAAATAATGTTCTAAAAAATAAATTAAAATTATTATCTTTGGATTAAGATGAATGGTTATTGAAGTTAACAGAGAGAAATTTATAATTAAAAGGTAAATAATTAGAACAAACTAGCAGTTAGTCTGAAATAATAATAAAGTTATAAGCTGAATTAATATTTGAATAAGTTACTTGAAATTTGTCAGATTAATTAAGAAAATATACTGTATGTAGTTAAAAGTAATGGAGGATGTTAGTTTTAAAACATTGTATTAAAATTTAGGATTGCTATAGTAAATTTTATTAGTCAGGATAACAACTTCTTTTGATTTCTATAATGTGAATATAATTATTTGTTATCGATTTAAATTAACAAAAAAAACCCTGTATAATTAACAGTTTATTATTGGGTGGATATACAAGGGTGCGGAGTACAAAACTAATTGAAATAAATGGAATAAAAACGAATTTTAAAGTAAAACAAACTTTGATGTGAAGTTGCAATATTTGTTATTCTTCCTTAATCACATAAATGGTCCCCTTATGTGATTAAGGAAGAATAACGAATATTGCAACTGGTGAAAGGAGTCCGTTCTAGCAGGGATGATTGTAGAAGCTGTAATAGACATTTTCTGTCAATATGCAGACTTCTGTAACTAATTTGAATGGGTGTGCTGGCATAAAGTTATTAATGGAGTAACTATAACCTGAACTTGGGGTTGCTGGTTCGAGTTCATACAAGTCGCAGTTAAGTCGAGTATATCTGGGAATTGGATTTTAATTGAGCTTGCTGTCACGAACTCATCATTTGGGTCGGTGTTTGTGGAATGGAATTGAAGGATTGGATTCCATTCTGGTTGCTGTAAAGAGGAAGACATCTTGGAATTGCAGTTGTATGCAATACAAAGGATCTACCATCTAGGAGAGCTGGGTGGCTGCTGGGATGGTAGCATGACACTTTAATAGTGTTTAATTCAGTGTTACACCGTGGATTCTAATTGAAGTGGGGTTCCTGGTTGAAGATGCAAATACATGTGACAATAGTATATTGCACAAGTTGAGAAAAGTGTGTTTTTTCCGTGCAAGACGCGAGATTTTTAATCGAGGCGAAGCACAAAAAACACTTTTCTCAGGTGTTGTACATGCTATTTTTCCATGTACTGTAGGGAAATGCCTACAAATTTTGAAATAAAAATATTAAAAGGTTGTGCAAAAATTAAAATAATAGGTAGCAGCATGGTTACGCTATGGAAATAAACAACAACAAAAATTTCGAAGTCGATTTCCAAAAGTGATTAGCAATGGAATTGGATGTACCCGAAGATATTCTGGCCGCGGCTTCTGAAGTCATCGTAAATTTAATGCCAGCCAAGTCGAAAGACAAGTACGAGAAGAGCTACAATGAATTTTTTTAATGGGGGATAAAAAAAGGAGCACATGGGGCAAGTAAAAACGTCCTGCTTGCATACTTCGTTGAAAATGTTTATTTTATATCTAAGAAATATTGTCTTTAATAATTCACTCCAATATTGTTTCTGTACAGGCAAAGTCTTTGAAAAGCTCGACGTTGTGGTCAACCTATTCAATCTTGAAATGTACGCTCAATATAAAGGAAAATGTAGATATTTCACAGCACTCAAAAATACTCGCATTTTTAAAACGTCAATATGATGGATATCAGGCAAAAAAGTCTAAAATTTTGACAATCGCTAACGTCAGAAAATTTTTAGCTGAAGCTCCTGATGAATCCTTTTTAATGATCAAGATCGTATTAATATCTGGGCTTAATGGTGCTTGTAGACGGGAAGAACTACGTAACCTGTCAGTTAATGATATCGAAGACACTGGGTCCACTTTAGTTATTACACTGCGTGATACGAAGACAATGAAGAAACGTGTTTTCACTGTAACTTCAGAAGCGCCGGTGGGAATTAATGCAATTGATTTGTATAGAAAATATTTGAACTTACGTCCGAAACATACTAATCATCCAAGATTCTTCATCTACTAGAATAAGGGCAAATGTTCCGTGCAGCCTGTAGGCATTAATAGTTTTGCTGAGATTCCAAGAAAAATTGCAGAATACCTGCAGCTGCCAGATAGTAAGAACTACACATGACATTGCCTACGCAGAACCTCAGCAACATTTCTTGCCGAAAGTGGAGCTGACATACAGATGTTGAAGCGTCATGGGGATGGCGTTCGACAAACGTGGCAGAGGGATATGTGAAAGACAGCATTAGCAATAAAATTAAAACGTCCAAGCGAATTTTCGGACAGAACGTCGTTTCACTTCAATCTTCGATGCTTTCTCTTGCACCAGCGAGTTCCACTGATTTGCTAGCAATCAGCAGTAATTTACAATCTAATGGGATAACATTTTCTAATTTAAGTAATTGTACGATTAATGTGCACCATACTGCTGATAATTAAATTTCTAATTATTGTGTTATCTATATTTATGTGTTGCTATGTAGAAAAGTATTGCTATCCAGAAAAGTACCACTTTTCTAAACGATTTTGCATTTAGGAATACAGTACATTTACCTACAGTACGTGAAAAAATAGGTTGGTTATATTTGGGTTGTTTTCTACAGGAGAATTGAATCCATTCAAGAAGGGGAAGATAACCCAGGTATATGTAATTAATAAAGATTAATTAATATTAACAGTGGAATAATGAGATGCATACATAAATACTTACTCTTGTTAACATGTTGGCACTGATATGTGTTGATTAAATATAGATTCAGCTTAAGTGTCATATTAGTAATTTGACAGTGATCGTTGATAGATCTAAAATCATTCTGAAATAACTTGTCAATAACCAAACATTTTGTACAATTATTTTGATTGATTTTTCTAACGCAAGTACCCACCTGAGATAAGATGTTTGTTATAACCTGAGCTAGTCAAAGAAACAAACGATTTGATTAAATAAATTGGAATTAGAGTAAATAATTTATTTAAAGTATTTTGAAGTAAATGAATAGAAGTAGTTTAGCAGTCGAGTAGCTATTATTATAATATTGGCTTACAAAGTAGACTCAATACTATAACACTATATATAGCCAGCCCACCCGGTACATCCTCTATAACGTATTTTGATATCTGAAATCCATTCTGAAATAATTGAATCCTTATAAAAATTTTCACAACTGTGGAATTGTACCTTGATACGCGAAATCCTGCTTATTCTTTTGGTTGAAACCTGTCGAATTGAAATTATTTTGGAAGAAAAGATGGTATAGATATAACAACAATGATATTTGTTGTTAAATGTTAATTGTTTAGACAAAAATTGGACATTTTGAACGTCATTTATTCAAACTATAAACTTTATAAATTTTAAAAATTTATCATGTTCAGAATCATTCTTCCTATCGCTGTGTACTTACAGGTGTCGTCAGATTTATAGCGTTTCCTATTATCACTAGTGTTCAGTGTTCTAAAATGGTAACTGTTTCTTCAGTCAGTTTTTGATCAAATATTTTTACGGGAGGAAGAGCTAGATCAGTTAAACACATAGACTAACATCACAATTCAACTGAAAGAACTAAATCTGTAATTTGGCAAGACTAGTTGAGTTTGCTGTCCAAAAAGTAGCATAGGAAATAAAGTACCCCTGCATAAAAGAGCTGAATCAATGAATGATAACAAATTACTCCATCTATTGGACTTTTATATCAGTTCACAGCGATGATCCAGAGGTTGATGACAAAATGGAAGGTTTATTAGTTCCCGGAGGCGCTCGTCAGGATTTTTGTAATAAGAGCAGGCGCGCGTATCAGCTTCCAGCATTTTTAATCGTCCCTTGAACATCGCAAAATAATAAAACAGAAACGTTCCATAACTGCAGTAAATTACTTATAAAACTGTTGTTAAAGGTTAGCCTAGTGGTTCAGTGAGTTAGTACGGCAGTAAATAGCGAAGGAATTAGTTTCATGTAATAGCTGTAACAGTTAGAAATTGACGGCTGCAGTAAAGTCCGGTGGGATGAATTAACTACATAATGTGAGTTAACGGCTCGTTTAGTTTCTTTTGCAGTTCCAAAACAGTAGTTAATCCTCCCAACAAATGCCTGCACAACGAGGGCTGCCCCACGAACTCTGGCAAATAAGTCACAAAATTTAAAGGTTAACACCACGAGGGGCCCTGCTGTGAATGCAAGTATTTGCCGAAATACCGACAAAACCGCATCACGCTTATAACCTGCTTGTTTATAAAATTCCCCCGAGGTTCCCTGAATACAAATTGGATGCATTCAAGCGCGTATAATGTCAGCGCACATGTATCATATTAATGTCACGGAATTCATATCTGTCCGGGCATCTTTTGATTTCTTAAGGGTTGCGATATTTAATATATGCTCGCAATTCACGCACGCCGAGCATCACGAAATCATCCACAAAAACATTTTTCCTCTTAAAGTCTGACGCATTGCGTGTCAAACACGGGCGCCTCGACGTTGCCTGTGTTGCGCGAGTTGTTTAGCTGCCTCGATATTTTGATGAAAATCTGACACCACATACGAGAAAAGGCTGATAAATCATGCGAGTCACTACTCTGTACCAGTTTAGAAATAACGATATGACAGGTGAATCAAGTGGTCCTTGAATAGTATATTTGCAAAATTATAAGATTCAGTTGTTTTGATTAATATTGTTATGCCAATTTGAAAATTCAATAAAAACTGATAAATGATATAATAGATTTTATGGGTGAGTCTGTTTCGTCATTACGTTTTGTACGATTTGGGCACCGCAGTTAAGAAAGGTAGCGAATCAATGGAATATGACACTCGTTCTGGAAAATCAATCCACTACTGAGGAAAATTGATTTATGAAAGTTCAAAAGTTTAATTTTTCAAAGTTGACAAACTAGACTGGAATATAACAGCTGCATTAGCAAAGACAAAGTGACAAACCTCGTGGCTCAGTGCAGCTATCTTCTAGCCCTAGCTTTGTATTTTAATAAATTACTTGCCCTTTTCATTGCCAGCTATCCCAGTTTGCAATGAGTTACCCCTCACCTGTATCGCAGCTCATAGTTACTAGAAATAAGAAACTGACTCGACCTGTCCTCGCAACAACTGAAATTTATACTCACATAAAAGACAATTTGCTTACACTAAATGTAAAACAAATATATAATGCTTGTTAAATGCACACATAAAGCAATGAGGAGGCTGATGAGACTGCGAGACTGGCTTCCGGACAACTTCTCTGGGGGCCAGAACCCGTAATCCCTATATCCCTAACACTATTAAGCTCTCTGCTATATCAAGAAACCTTAAACAGCTTCATACGAAGATGGGTTAACATGCAAAGCTGTCGTCAAGCAAGGGCTGCTATTACAGCGCCCTCGCCCAAGACAGCCAAATATTGCTTGCAACTGTCCCGAAGGAACCTTCGACTAGTCGTGGGTAGTCTATCTGGACACTGCACTCTAAACCAACATATGCACAGGATGGGACTGGTGGACAGCCCAAACTGTCGCAGATGCAACGAGAATGACGAGACAGCAGAACACGTTCTGTGCCACTGTCCAGCTCTCGCAAGAGTCAGAGGATCCATTTTGGGGGACTTCTGGCCCGATATGGTCAATACTCCAGTTGCGGTCGTCCTTAAGTACATTCAAAGGATTGGATGACTTGAGTGATACCCAACTTGGAGAGCTGCTGGGAGGTAGCACAATGGGCCCACTTAATGCGGCCTAAGTGAGTGTGAGGTAACTTACCCTTCATTTTTAATTCAGAATCCAGAATATATATTGCTTGTTAAATGCACACATAAAGCAATAGGGTAATCATAAACTAATTCCTAGATTATGGCCAAATTGGATTTAAACAAGAACTAATTATCAACGCGCAGCAGCTACTTCTACACGCATTTAGATGTTCAAAAACGTCATCCAACTAATAGCCTCGATGCCCGATATTATTGCCTGTTCAAAATAATAGGATACCGCTAACCTGTAACTCGTTTATATATGCGAAGCCGCTGCTCAAAACCTAGTTCAGGTGCTTCAACGTTTCGTGAAATGGCACTATCTTTTGGTGGTGTCGCTTCGTCAGCGCGGTGGACTCTTGCTGACGTTCCTTCCAGCTTTTATTCAACCTAGCAATTCACTGAGGCCCGAAGGAATTGCACTGCTACTGGTTCGGAAACCAACTCTTGAAGCCGAAACGCTTATTAACGCCCGGACGAAGTGGACCTGGAAAACGTTGCAGTACCCCAATTGCTGCACAGCGACTGCTACCTGTTCTGTTGACCTGCGGCCATTAATGTTTATTTTGCGCTTAAAAACCTTGCTTAAAAACCTTACTTCCGACACGCTCTAAAACACTGTACATAAGAAAACGCATGTTTACGTTGCAGGATGTACGTACTTGCATATTAACGCCAAGTTGAACCTACTTGCAATGCAATATTGCAATACACAAACGCACAAATTAGCTACATCGAAAAATTATTAAAATATCAATTCTGACGAGGGTCAAATACCGTTTCAGTCCTCGACATGTTGTCAGGGTTTGAGAGGTTGGCAAAGGCTAGTTCAAACTTGTATTGTCTTTTAAAAATATTTGAAGGAAATGAAACTTGGATTCACCACTATAACCCGGAAATAAAACAATCGATGCAGTGGATTTACTAAGGTAAATGTGCCTCAAGGAAGTTTAAGATGCAAACGTCAACAAAATTGCGCTTGAAAATGGTGGTTGTCTATCTGTCGATATCAGTAGAGTTGCAAAATTAACCATCCAAGACTCTGAGTTAGAGAAAATTGTTAGAATAGTCTAGACCTGATTATTAACTTCGAAATTGGGAAGTAGGTTTCAGGACGATGGTATGCTCCGGACCATTACAGAAGCATATTTTACAAAACAAGAAAACCATCTGAAGGAATACGGAACATGGGAAAACGCTACTGGTGACTGTTGCTAAGAATTAGTTAAGGCCGTGCGTGGCTTGTGAGGCTTAGCGATGCATTTGTCGGATTCGTCTCATTGAACGCATAAAATGCATTCGTTTACATGGTTGTGTTCAGGTTATTTATCGACGTACATTTCTAAAACAGCTACAGTTTGTTAATGTTTGTTATAAATAAAAATAAAGCTGCACTGTGAGCGAAACTCAACCGTGGATTATAAAATAACCAAAATTAATTATCTAAGTCGATAAATGACTTGAGCAAAGCTATGTAAATTAATGCAGTTTACCCACGTAAAAATATGGATCCAACAAATTATTCGCTGCGACCACAAGATATCCACGGCCATCGTTGATCTTTAGCAAAATTTACCATTGGCGTCTATGTTCTGTAAAGTATGCCGTCAGACATATATTACAGTTGTTATGCAATTTATTTAAATTAAACTTTGAAGTTTATATTAGCTTGTTTTCTTTATGTCCTTTCACACGACTTATCAGCCTACCCTCGTATAACTCGTGTCCTCACACCCGTTCCCATCCCCAAACCATCCGGATTGCAATGTCAGTCGTAGTTTCCGCGGACGGTTGCAGTGGAATCCGGATGTCGTTGCAACAGGCGGCCACGTTTGCCAGATATCCTCGGTTATTACAGGGCGGAAGTTTAATCAAGAGCTATCAGGATCTCTTTGGTTTTGATATGTCTGCGGTGGCAGGTCAGGTGACCCGTATTTTGCCCGGGCCGAGCAATTTCACCGACGTTCGCCTGGGACCTGAACACACTCAATACAACCGGCAGAACTCATATAACGATATGCGTTTACTTAGCCCGCTATATTACGTCCCATCCCCGGTCTGTTTGGACAACTTTATCGCCGAAATGGTATTGGAAATCTCGGTTATTATTATTGAGACGAGGAATTCCGAAGCCGCAAGAACGTTTAATTAACCGAAACCATCGACAGCGAGTTCGCATATGCACGACTTACATAAAATATAGCTTACTACGACTTGCTACCTGCAGTTTCATGATTAGGACAGGAACAATAAATAAAGTTTGCATTTGAAATATTTAGTAAATGTAGTATTAACCCGTCTCATTGAAAATCTTATAGCATTTATCTATGATTAGAATCAGAAAACTTTAACAGATTTTCAGCACGTTATCAATTACTGGTTCTCAATCACCATAAATCCCTCTCTTCAATTTCCTTGATGTGATATCCATAACACATCTTCGCCAACGCTTTTCTACCATTCTGATGTATTTATTTATTTAGAGCAGTGGTCGCCAACCTGTCGATCGCGAGCTACCGGTAGGTCGCGGGGGCAATTCTGGTAGCTCTCACAACGATTTTAATTTAAAAAATACAAAATCAGAGAAGCTTCCTAAAATTCCACAAAAAAATCTAATTGTCATAATATTAAACATAAACAGCGGCAACGTTGCGGCGAGCGATCTGCCGCTGACGCCATCAAGCTAGAATCGGCTAGAATCGGCTAGAACCGACCAGCCGAACCAGTGCGTTAGTGTTCGAGAACGATCTGGATTGCTTTGAACGGGATAAATACGCACGGCGCGGCGACATTGCGCTTAGTTTAAAACTGAACGCGTAACCAACGTCCAGCGGTTGGGTTAGTAGTGAACAACAAAAAATAATATTATGGCAAGCAGTTGTAGGAAGGTAAAGACATACCACTTTCATTCGGAATGGGAAGAACAATACTTTTTTACAGAAGTTAAAGATAAAAATGTGTGTTTGTTATGTAATACTTCGGTCTCCGTTGCTAAAAAAGGAAATATTGAGAGACATCATAAAACTGTACATTCTAATTTTGAAAAATCATTCCCACTACATTCTGCCGCCAGAAAGGAGAAACTGAAACAGTTAAAAAAGCAGTTAATTGGACAACAATCAATGCTTTTAAGAACAATCGACAAAAATAAGGCTGCAACTGAAGCATCGTACCGTGTGTCCCAGATAATTGCACAAAAAAAGAAACCTTATGAAGACGGGGAAATGATAAAACAGGCGTTTTTAGAAGCTGCTGACTCGTTATTTGCCAACTTTAGAAACAAAGACGAGATAGTTTCAGCTATAAAATCTATGCAACTTTCTGCTAATACAGTGATGAGACGTGTAGAAGTAATGAGCAATGATATTTTTTTACAGTTAAGAACTGACTTAGATAACTGTGTTTATTTTTCACTTCAACTGGATGAATCAACAGATGTCGTTGACACTGTCCAGATGGCCGTGTTCGTCAGGATGGTTTTTAGTGATTTTACGATTAAAGAAGATCTTTTGAAGTTTATTCCACTGAAAGGACACACTACTGGACAGGAGTTGTTTTCTCATTTAAAAAATATTATTTCTTCCGAGAAAATTCCAATATCGAAAATGGTAGGCTTGACAACCGATGGCGCTCCAGCTATGGTGGGTTTTGATAAGGGTCTGGTGGCGTTATGTCGTAAAGATGAAACTTTTCCGCAATTTCTCTCTTACCACTGCATTATCCATCAGGAAGCATTATATGGAAATTTCCTGAAACTAAACAACGTTATGAAACTGGTGGTAAAAATTGTGAACAAGATTAGAGCTCAAGCGTTACAAAGAAGATTATTCAAAACCTTGGCCGATGAAGTTGACTGTCAATACGGGGACCTACTCCTTCACTCTGAAGTCCGATGGTTAAGTAGAGGACGGGTGCTGAAACGTTTTAATGATGTCCTATCTGGCATAGTTCAATTTTTCAAAAAACGCGATGAACCGACTCCGGAACTAGAAAATTCAATCTGGCTTAGAGATTTTGGTTTTCTCGTGGACATTACCGAGAAATTAAACGAACTTAATTTGCAGCTTCAGGGGAGAGACAAAGAACTAGCAGAAATGATTTCTGATATAAAAGCATTTATCAAAAATCTGGAGTTTTGGGAACAAAACCTAATTAACAGCGATGCCAAGCATTTTCCTATTCTTTCAGAAAAAATATCTCAAAATCCATTAGAACCCTATGACAGCAAATATCATGTAGAAATAGTTTCTACCCTGAAGAATAACTTCAAAAATCGTTTTAAGGATTTCAACGAAATGGCTTTAGTAGCGCAGTTTGTTGTTTCACCCTTTATGGAAATTGATATCCAACAGTTTGCAACTTGTGTTATGCAGAACTTTCGCGAAGACATCGCTGCAACAGAAATGGAAGTAATTGATTTTCAAAATGATTTAGCCTTAAAATCGTTAGTCTCAAGTACCAAATGTATCTGGCCTATTGTAAGTAAAGACAAATATTCAGTTCTATGCCGTGTTGCCTTGAAAGTGAAAGCATTATTCAGTTCAACCTATTTGTGTGAATCTTCTTTTTCCAATATGAAGTTTATTAAGAACAAATATCGCAATCGACTTACAGATGAACATTTGGATAATTGTATTCGAATGGCTGTATCAAATTATACTGCAAACATTAAAAAAATTATCGATGAGTCTGAGTGTCAGCCTTCTCATTGAACGTGCTTTTTTATTTTTCAATGTTTATGTTCATGATAGTGCGTTACTTTTTTGTTGTTATTATTAACTATTTTTAAATCTTACGTGACATGCCGTTGTGGCTGGATAAAAGTTTGTGTTTATTTTTCAAACAACTTCGTTTGGTGGGTAGGAATGTAGTTATTATTAGTACCTATGTATTATGTATTACCAGTTAAATAAATACATATAATGATAAATTAACTGTGGATTATTTCATTTACGTTGCGTTACGTGGCTTCCGTGTGGGTAGCTCGCTGTTTATTCCAAAATTAACAAGTAGCTCAACACATTGAAGAGGTTGGCGACCACTGATTTAGAGTATGATATCTAACGATAAAATGTAACACAACACGAGCATACCTCTAAAACATATAAAGGATAATATAAAATCACAATAGAATTACAAAATTACATCATTGAACCTAGATGTGATTATCACAGTTTGATATCCAAAAAGAGTCGCCCATCCTTAATAGAAGTTCATGACATCTTTTTTCCACTATCGCCTTTAAAGTTGACAGTTTACACATACTAATCAATGCCAAAAGTTGACGTTTATAAAACCTCAACAAGAGCAGCCATATCAAAGGCACAATGACGGTATCAAATGTTTAAAGGACCGTATCCGAAAAGCAGTTTCAATCATGACTAGGTTGATATTGTCTTTGTGTCAAATAGCTATTTTTGTATTAAGGGCGTGAAGGAGGCGATTTTGGCCCGCGGCGGAATTATAAGCCAGAGGCCCGAAGGGCCGAAGGATTATAAAACGCCAAAGGGCCAAAATCGCCGTTCACGCCCGAAATGCAAACAAGATTTTTTGTAAAATCCACCATAAAGCTTTGAAAAATAAATAGCACGATTCGTTCTCAAAAATCAAATTGTTGTTGGTTGCCAATGTGATGCTGGTTTTTTAGGCCTTAGGGCGCAAAAGGCATTATTTACGCCCGCAAATTATTTTTAGGCCTTAGGGCGCAAAAGGCACTATTTACGCCCGCAAATTAATGCATAAATGACCTTATTTTAATACGATTTTACAAAAATATATTTTTCAATTTTTCAAAACTTCAAATCGCGTTGCGAACGTTTAATTACTTCCAGACGTGTGTTATTTTGTTTGTTGTGATCTTCCAAAAAGTCTTGTATATCATACGTGTGTAAATATACGTTTTATGATTTTCGTTCGGTTTTTTCGGGACTCGGCTACGAGTCGACCCGAAACATCTGTAGTCAAACCATAAAACTATTTTTTTCGGACTAAATACATAAATAATTATTATCTGTTCGAGTGTCATAATAATAACATTATGGGAGTGAGTTTCAATGTCATTTTGACATAGTTAGTGTTTATGGGTGTAAGTACTATAATGAAACCACCATTATTGTTCTCAGTACTATAATAAAATAATTATTGTACTCTAACAAATCCGCTGCTAACGTTACTAATAAAATGGCTAACAGAGCACACTCCCTGTTTTAATTTTAAAAACGTTCGTTCATTTCTATATTTAAATGCTTTATTAATTCATGCGAGCAGCTAATAATTATTTACATTATAAAGATCGTAACGCAAATCATTATGGCACTAGTCATGAACACAAGACGTGTACCATAATGATTGGTTACGATTCAAATCGCATACAAAACTTTATCACGTGGTGTCTTCACCACTACCCTAATTATATGTGCAACCATCATTATAACATAAATAACTATTTTATGTAGACTGCATTATGACATAGTTTCACGGCAATAAAGTATTTCTTTATAGGACTTGTAGACTAAAGTTTATTTTATTTTACTAGTACTGTAAAGCACGTTACTCCAATTTTACTAGTACTATAATAGTTATTTATGTTACAAGGCCGTGAACTAGGACTTTTTTTTATGAGAATGAATATGAATCATTCGAATAAAAAAAAGATAGTTCACGGCCATGTGGCATACAAAATTTTGTGTGCAACTGTGAAAAATTACCAAAATTAAAGTTTCGATTGAATCTTTACATAAAATTACATTTAGCAGTGTGTTTTAGTATGGTAACTAGGGCTTGTGTAGTTGCTCACATATTAATAAATAACGTTCGAATTATCTAATAAAAGCTAATTTCATTCAAGATCATGACCCGTAAAAAAAGTCTTTGTCGGCCGGTAAAAAAAAGTCTTTTTTACGTTGTCAAGGATTTATTTTACTATAAACAAATGTGCTATTTCACGACTCAAAATCAAGCAAAAAAAGTAACCTTTTTTTGACAGTTGCACACAAAGTACCTTTACGACAGCTGTCAACGTCAGAATGCATGCTTGTCAATATCCATCCAGACACTCTAACGTCAATTTTTTTTCATCTCAGAATAGACGTCAAATTTGTAAACTAATTTTTTTCGGTTTTAGCAGTCCAACATAAAGCTTTGTATAAAACTCGTAAGTACATAATATTCGCTTCCTTTAATGACCTCGCTCGCAAAACCCGCTCGGCTATAAAAAGGACTTGTCAAATAAAATCCTACATTACGCACTTGTTATATAAGTCGCTATCACTAGTTTGACCACCGGTTAATATACTTACACTCTGACTAATTTCTTCGTTTTAAGCAGATTAATCCAGATTAGTTATTTCTAATAATCTATTTCTCGTGTTATTAAGACTTACTCAGGGCGTCTTTCACCAGCGCTTCTACCGACCAGGTAGCACTACCCCGCAAACTTATCCGTCCGATAACAGCAGATTGTCTTTCACCAAAGTCTACCTGGCGAATAGTGTCGCTACCCAGGGTGTAACTTTAACTGACCAATGTGTGGGCAGGTAAGCTTTACCGGCACCAGTTACTGTCAAAATGGACATTATGGAGGTCGCGCATAATCTTATTTTCGAAAGTGATGAGGAAGATGAATTCTCACACTACGGGATAGTAAGTACAAAAATGATAATATGCAAGTTTCAATTCAGTAATCAAATTGCCATCACTATCAACCGCTGCATCACCATCGTAAGGGTTCATCAGACCGACTCCAGAAGGCCCCAATACCTCCAGAACACGAAGGTCAGTTTGATGAGAGGGATCCGCTGACTTATCTCTGTGGCCTCCACCTAATCACGTCATCCTATGTTATGGTATGGGATACTCAACCTAACCTCCACATTTTAGTAACACCACAAAAGCTGCGTTCGGAAAGGTACCTCTGTCAGCTCTGTTTCCTCGAAATCATTCGCAGAAAGAGATCGATAATAGCCATCGGCGCTGGTGGAAGTGAGATGAATGAACGATTTCGAGGAAACAGAGCTGTCAGAATTACCTTTCCGAACGCAGTAAAAGAATGCTGGACTGTCAATACTGACCTGTCGCAAATGTTTCCTTCCTTTGATGGGCTTTGACTTTACCGGAATTTTTTTAACGTATCCCAAAGGTTTTTGATATTATCCTCCGTTCTGTGACAAAACTGTGACATGGAGTTGAACTCCTCACAATGTTGCTTCCACGCGGCAGCTTGCTCACCTCTTGTAACTGCATCACTCTTTTTGTATTCTATTACGTCTTTGAATTTTGGTAAAATTATGTCAGTGAACACTTTCACTTCTGAATTTGCAAAATTTTTTGCTCGTTTCTGTCGTTTATTTGCGTCTATTGCAAATGCACTGACAGTTGACAGAAGAAGAAGCTCTGCACGCAAGTGACATACACTGATACCAACAAATACAAACTACCAACTGTGTGGCTCTCCGTTGCACTACTTTTGTGTTGTTTTCACTGGTGAGAAACGCTGGAAGTTAGCAACACTGCACGGTTACTTACCGAGAACCTTTCTACCCAACGGATAGCATGGTGAAACGCGAGCGGTCTACCAGACAGTTAGTGAAGACCTGATAACTTACCGCCTCGGCAAGTACCGGGCCGGTAGCTAATTTTTGGTGAAAGACGCCCTCAGGCTTTTTAGTTAGAGCTGAGGTTTCGTAACCATACGTTAAAATCATTTCTGGGTATAGTTTCTTCCTAGTCGTCATCGTATCCTTCAATGATTAGGCTTCTTCACCTTATTCATCTCTTCATGGGTCGCCTTTCAACATTTCTTATGCCTCTGGGATTATAATGTATATTCGGTAATCATCCTACACTCGTTATTTTTATTTTCATTTATATTGTGTAATCTTATGTTCCGTCGGAAAAGATTGCAATTCTTTCTTTATCTGCTTGTATCATATATAGTCTATATGCTATACATATACCTACGGTTTTATACGTTCTGCTAGCCCCTTGTGTTCTCAAACGCCGCATGTCTCAGTCGTGGACACCTTTTTGTTTTATATTTGGTACATGGTCATTGCTTCTTCTATTTCACTATTCCAATATCTTCTGGGTCTTCCCCGTTGACACTTTTCTGGAAGAAACCATATGAAAAGTTTCTTTAGAAGCCGTTGGTCGTCCATCCGGAGCAAATGATCAAACCATTTAAATGCATTTCTTTGAGTTCTATCTGTTATTGTGTCTACATCTTGAATTTATTGCGGATTCCGTCATTTATTACATCTGAACACTAGGGCGCTAGCTAATCGATGTGTCGTTTTTTTCCATTTCTGTAAGACAACTCCTAGATACCCATTAAATAGTAATGGAGAAGGAGTACAGCCTTGTCTCAGTACTTTTGCAGGTATTGTTACGATTCATAACTCAAACATAATAAACACTAGACGTTATTGAGAATAGACGTAAGTAAATTAATAGTATTTTTCCACGACCCGGAGTAGAAGTCGGTTTCTATATCATCAAAATTGTGACAGAAGTAAAACATTTACTCCCTAGAGATTAAATAAGACAAAAATTTCCCTAGGGAGTTTTCATTATGACTGACAGAAAAATTATGTCAAATTCGAGGTTAGCAGGTTAGGTTTTGCATCAGTTTTGACACAAACTGACGTAAAACCTAACCTGCTAAACTCGAATTTGACATAATTGTGAGTTCGTGTCATAATGACTTACGGTGCAACCAACTTTAAAATTTACCATAGGCTACTAATTTTTAAATAATTGTAACTAAATGTCAATAAATGACGATTAAAAAAACGAATTTTCGTTTTAAATCTTCCTGCAACGTGAAAAAAATAGTATATGCAACTCGGAGAGAATGCTATTTTGCTTCAGAGCAATTTCTGACTCTCGGGCTTCGCCCTCGAGTAAGAAATTGTACCTCAGCAAAATAACGCATTTCTCTCCCTCATTGCATAATCTACTATTATTCGTTCCTCACTTGTAAACGTCAATTTATCAAGTCACTGTATTCACCTTGAAAATGTTTCTTAACTGGCTAGCCAGTAAATTTTTTACTGGTTAGCCAGTGAAATTTTACAAGCGTGCTCATGGATAAATGATAGCGTGCAAAGCCAGAGTTGTCTTCCTTAGTATGTGTCATATTGATGAATTTAGTTGCTTGTCAGTTTGACATTTTGAATAAATGGTAAATTTCTAGTTATTTACAAGTGAGGAACAAATAAAATATTCAACAATACACGCAAGGTAACAGGTTTTACCGGCTCAAGAAGGTAACTGGCTCGCCTTTGGCTCGCCAGTCATATCCTTCTATTCGCCAGTAAAAACCCTCTTACCAAGCTAGTAATGTTAAATACTATTAATCTTAGCTTAGTGTCTAATAAAATGTAATTATGTAAGGGCGAGTTTAGCAAATTACCTGCCCTTGGAAATACGTGCCGATCGATGTGAAAAGATTAGTAGAGGCAAAAGGGCCGGAACTGAAGGTAAATATTATTACTTTTAGTACCACTATGCCTATACTATTCCCAGAGTTAGATGCCCTAAGTATCCACCTGCAACTTTTCTTGTAAAAACGGAAATTTTGATAAAGGCAGATATTAACTGACAACGGTAGCGAGCAGATCGCTCCCGAGACGAATAACTTGTAAATAAACGTATTTTAATCTATTTGAGTCTTTAATTTCTCTAGTCGAGCCTTTGAATAGTGTAACTTGTAATATGTGACGAGCTGAAAACCCGAAACCCCCTTCGTTAGACTTATCATTACAGTGTAAACAATTCCAAATCTTTCTTTTTATTTTTTATATAGGCTTCGTATGTGTTTAATCTATCTGCCCTTGTATAACTTTTAACTGCACTTAGAAAACTCAATTAGGCCACCCTTTTTTTATTTAGGTTTTGGTTGTTCATGGCATCTATCTCCTTGAATTATAATAAATAATGTGGGGGCTTTATGAAATACTTTGTCTTGCTATAGATCTTTGAATTCTCCACACCGTTATAATTTGTTAGTGGTATCTTCGCTATAACCAAGGGATATATCACACCTCAAGTATTTAAAGAATCTTATTTGGTCTAGACAGGCGTTATTAATGTATATTTTGCGTTTTATTATATCTTTGCCCTCAAAATCCATTAGTTTTCTAAGTTTATTGTTCATTCTTATAGTAATATTATGACTCTATATCTGTCTGTGGAACAAACAACCTTAAATAATACCGGGTGATTATAAATGCTTTTCCATGAAGTTGTATGTTTGTTGTATGAATAATATGTTAGTGGCACTATAAGTCTATGTCAAATTCGAGGTTAGCAGGTGAGGTTTTCCATCAGTCTGTGTCAAAACCGACGCAAAACCTAACCTGCTAACCTCGAATTTGACATAGACTTACAGTGCCACCAACATATTATTCATGCAACAAATATTTCATAGGCAACTTGATGGAAAATCATTTATAATCACCCGATATTATTTAAGGTAGGTTGTCTTTGTTCTACAGAGATAGAGTGTCATAATATTACATTGCAAGGTGAAATGTCTTGCGAAACGATAGTCAATATGAGTGCACAAACAGCAACAAGACAAAATCTGCCTACGTATTCTCGTTCTCAAGGTAGTCAAACAATACGAGCTACCAAAGAACGTAGCCATGCGTGGATCTTTGCTCGAATTCACAAGGTACAAGGCATATTAGACCAGAATATAATGGGCGTTCATCTACAAAGATTAAGCGGTCTAAGCCGATATTCCTTTTTAACAAGAATAAAAGCCAAATTTCAAGTTTCTGATACCAGGGATTGTGCAGGGATTTTAAGCAGGATACCCGATTCAACCGCTTGGAGGGTGGGATTTCGGAAAATCCTATTTACTCCACGAAAAGCAACAGCAAAATGAGTTTAAAAAATTATAAATATTCGAAGCTAAGTTAAAATTGCCGTTCTGATCTGATCAATTCTTAAATCCCACCGATTATGACTCGTTAAGTAAAGTAAAAGTATCGGAACCCTAATTCTTCAGATAATTTTATAGAATAGGCATCATTCCTAGCAATAAAGAAGTCCAAAAGCATTGATAAATAATAAAATATATTTTAAAATAACTGCCTTTATTTTGCATCGCTATGAATATAATGTTATCAAGCTTTTTACTTAAAAAATGAGAAAAACAAGCGAATTTCAAAATTTATGTAATAATGAATAACCGTAAATTGTGACATTTTTTTGTCATCTTTACTTTCTCTTTGACAGAATCTTCTTTAGTAGGTTTTATAGTTACTTAACAGCTTACTTTTCAAAATGTTTGCTCTAGGTTTTTATTTTACGATCTACTTTATATTGCTAAAAAACGAGCCATGGATCCACCAATCTTGAACTGATTTTAAACCATGTAAGTATTTTGGAAATTTTTGCCTCTATTGGAATAGTGGAATAATCAAGCAAAATTTTATTCATAAAAATCCACAAAACATAGTGCAGCAAACCATAATAAATAAACAGATTTGTGTACCAAAATAATCATTAAAAAATAACACGCAGATGAACCGTTGTTGAACTGTTACGTCAGATACATTTTGCCAGTATTACACTGAATAAACTTTCATCAATTCAATATAATGACTAGCAAAAACCAAAGATTTACAACCTATGCTGAACTAGAATTGTAGTTTACATATAAGCTGTATGACTTTTCTGTTGCTGATGGCGCATCTGACCTATTTACTTAAATACTCATCAATTTCTACAATATTCCGTTCTTGTATGTATAAATTTAACAAGTTTCTGAAGTTTCCTCGATATATATCAGATTTGATCCGTAATCCGGACCAACCGTAGCGTTGCAGATACTCCACAATAAGGCGGATGCAAACAAGCCCGTCTGTAAGTGACGCAGTGTCTCTGAAAAAGCTCCTCGATCTGGGAAATCGCCCGTTTCGTGTTTGTGCAGCACCCAGCGTGTGTTCTTTACCGTAGATGAGTGTTTTGTTGCGAGTTCCAACCGTTGTTTCCTACTCGGCTTGATACCAAATAGAATACGTGTTCTGCAGCTAGATTCACTAGCTTTCAATTGAATTTTGCCTTGCAAAGTTTTTGCACAGCGCATATCAAGCATATAGATTCAAGCTGACTCGTTCTCGCTACTCGCCCCCTTAGCGAAATGTTTTCATAGAAAACTTGCGGAAATTGCATTTGCAATACGCAGCTACGAGATAGATATTAGGTTCTCTGTAAGCGACGACAACGTTTTAGAAATTTCATCTACATGCTTTATAAACACGGTGCATGATGCTTGGATAACGCCTTTTTATTCAAATTTAAATTTCATGGCAAGATTTAGTTCAAAATCGCTTTTAAGTTTCGTATGCGTCTTAACCTCGCCAGTTAAATATTAAAGAAAACATTACTGATTTTGTTTGCAAAGCTTTCTCATTGAAGACTCTTCTAGGGGAGCTAACTCGTAAGTTGACTAGCCAAAATTCGACAATTCTACTCACCCCACAGGTGATCATATAAATGTTTAGATCAATCAGACCTTAATTATGGCTGCAATCACCTTCTTTTCTTTTAATAAGGTGACTTTTGTAAACTTCAACAGTTAATATAATCGTAAGGAACGTCAGAAAGCAAACAAAGACAATTGTTAACGATGCAATTATTGCAGAAATTGGCCAATATAAACTGGAACTGACAGTAGTGGTTTAGTCTTGCCCAGAAGCGAAATTGTTGTAGATCGTATGAATGGTTGGTGATTCAGAGCCATTAATGCCAAAAAGGGTTTGGTGTGATGAAGAGTCCATCAGTTTTTATTTTTGGGGCAAATTTCTGTAATTCATAGATTGAAAAAACAATTATAAATTCGTGAATTTCTATAACATAACATAATAGTATCTGAGAATGTAAACGTTTGAATCTTCCTTATCATACCTCTATAATAAAGCACAACATTACATCCCGTGTTGAACCGGTAAAAGTACCAAGGCTACATTGAACGGTTTACTATTTTCGGATTTTTTGTAAACAAACTCCCCAATACTTTTAATAGGCATGTTATCACAGAAAGCAATTACTTATTATGACTATTAGTTGCGTTTTTTAAAACTACGAAACAGCTACACTTCATTTAATAATAAAGATGTTTTATCCACAATCACCTTATAATTGAAGTTTTACCCACACTTATGAACCGTTTAAAGTACCACTTTATCCACTAGTGGAATAATGAAATTACTTTATTCTACTAGTGGGATAAAACCATGTCACTTACTACTGCATTGTTGGTAGCACTGTCAAGCTATGCCAAATTCGAAGTTTGTAGGTTAAGTTTTGCGTCAATCTGTGTCAAATAACAAACAAAAATTAACCTATTAACCTCTCGAATTCGACATAGACTGACAATACACTTCAGTACTGCCAAACGTATAACATTTGATCTTTTGGTAGGTACTTTCCAAATTGTCACTATGGCTTTTCATGGCTGTCAATACAAAACGTATGTCTTTTTAGATATTTATTGAGTTGTTGGATAAAACGTTGTATTGCATTCGAGTTTTAGTTGCGTTTTATCCACACAAGAATGTTTAAACGCGAGAACGCAGTTTCACCATCTAAAATACTTATACAATAAATAACTATTATTACTGCCTTTCTGAATGAGCCAAAACGAGCTTTTATACACACTATTAGAAATCGATTTTTCCGAAGTCGCCGCACGATGCAGTTCGGGTGGCATTCGTGGCAGGAAGATCTGCGCGCATCTCATACTAAAGCGCGAAACTTGAAATGCGGCATGCGCGGCGGGCTACAACTACTTTGAAATAATCCACTTGCTAGCGCTAAACCTATGAGATTCACCTTGACATGTTTTGGAATTTTTTTTTATAAATGTCTAGTCTTTCACTGAAATGGTGCACTAAACAAGCAGCAGCCGAACTCAGCTCAGCGATTAAGCATCAGATTACTGATAAAAAAAGGTCGCGATTTCGATCCCCACTCCCGATATGGATTTTAAAAACAAAAGAGTCTGGCTAGAAGCCTCTACAAGATGTTATCTTTCGGAAGAAATATAAAGCCCTAGGTCTTACCTTGCGAAGATTGGAACTCTTCAGTCTCGTCAAAATTCCAGTAGAACCTTGACCATGTGACCATAGCACTCGGTGTCTAAAGTGCTTGGTACACCGCATGCCTAGAGCTTTTTTATAGCAACAATAATAAACAGCTGTTTTACTGTCCCTCCATGCTAACTTGCGATCTACTATTTAAAAGCAACTGGCAGCGGCCATCTCGATGCGGTCAAGTGGGCGCGAGCCGAGTAGGCGCAGGGATAACTCGACGCGAAACCTAAGCATACAGGGTCCCGCAACAATACGAGGCTGTAAGATATTTCTAGAACTATGAGAGTTGCGTAAAAATTGCTTATATAAAAATTAAAGGTACGGAGATTTTGCATATTCTTAAATTAGTTTTGATTATACAGAGTGTCTGAAAAATTTGTGGCTATTTGTAATTACGAGTTTTCGCATAAATAAATAACCAATTCTAGCGTACTTCAGAGACTGCGAAAATTGGTATTAACCATTTGATCTTAGTAATTTTTAATACGTAAGTGCTACCTGTAACTTTTGTAATACACTCTTAAAAATAGGCCTTCTCTGCATTCTAAAGTTTAGATTTCAAGTATATTTATAAGTTTACGGTATACGCGTTTCAAAATTACTTCGCGCCCACTTGCTTGCATTGAAATGGCCGTGGTTAGTTGGCCACGCCGACTTGTCACATTACACTTTGAAGACTAAGACAAAACTTATATCCCATTCGTTGATCATTCCGGTAGATTTAGTTTCTATAAGAGACACAAAACTTGTTCTTATCTTTATATTATCTTGCAGTAATCGGCTAATCCAATTTAGCTCAGTGGGGTAGGAGGGGGAGCGTATCTACAATATTATTTTATACACTATATCATTAACATTTTAAGGAGTGATCACTGAAGTTGGCTCTTCAAGTCTTCGGCTTTTAAAAAAAAAATCTGTAGCAATGATAGCATGTGAGCAAATAAATAGGAAATCAAGCTTGGCTTTGAAAAAATTAAGCCATGCGCTCTATTACTTCTCATGTTTTTAATTTAAATATGACAGTTATTATACGAGTAATAGTAGAAGTGTCAAGTTAATTAAATTGTGAAATTTTAAATTACACATGTTTAATCAAGAACAAAAGTTTTTATAATTGAAATGATTGATGTAGCAGATGTAAGATTCTAAGGTATAAATCCAAATTTACCAAATATTCCTGATTTAAGTGACCAAGGTATTCGACTACTTTTATCTTAATTCGCCAAGCCATGATTGTCATGTTTTTACAAACCGCTAACCAAGATACTAGCCAATTGCTTAAGCGGTGTAATAGACTTGTATCCATCGGTCGAACAGGCATGTCTTCGAAAGGGGTACAGTACTATTGACCACTTATAGTCGATACTGAGATATCTAGAAAAAGGTACTGAGTATGCAACACCCTTTACATATTTCCTTCGTGGTCTACCACAAATCAAGTTATTCCATCGAGCAATGGGCCATTTACACTTTGTCGATCAGCAACAGTTTGGAAGAGGCTCTCTATCATGATTGAACATGGGCAGCTGGATAAAGCCTCTAACTTTCTTCAAATCAATTTAAAAAGGACCAAAATCATGAACCGCGAAAGAGTTCCAATGGTCATCAATGGCATAACACTAGATGCTGTAGATGATGAAATGAGAATCTGGTGTTCATTGTGTGGATTGTTTTTTTTTAATAGTTATACAGCCAGTTTCTGTTTGCATGTTTTTATTGTTAATTCGGCTTAAACATTGTAACTTAGCATAGTTGAATGTGCGAGAAGGCGATGCTGTAGCAGTGCACGAATTGTGAAACGCTGCTTGAACGAGATTTCAAAGTAGCCAGCGGAGTTTCCCCAAGCCACACGTGCTACACACAGTGCCAAATCGTCTGCGGAAAATTGAATGAAAAGCGCTTGCAGTAAATAATTGCTGGCTATAAGTATTTGTGGGTGCCACTAACCAGCGCTTAAACTTCACGTAAACGCCATTTTTATTGTGTAGAGGGAAGTTCCCACTGCGACACCTCTAATGGTGTTTTGCGTCGTTCCAAGGGTTTCGTGCAGTCAGCCGAACGGAAGGCACCATTCGCAGCCAGGTATATCCTCCCGAAGTATTTGTGGGGAATTTTCACACAACTAGTCATTCAAGGGATGACAAAATAATAATAATAATAATAAATTTTATTCCATAACCCAACTATATACAGTTTATAATCGATGGCAAATTCAATCCGAGGACAACATCGCATTTTTAAGGCTTCGGGATTGGAGGGTAACCCGATATACGGTATATTTGCAGTTTAGGCGATATGTGTTTGCTTCAAACTGTGTTGTGAAGCTTTCACAAGCCCAAAGTAAACCGCTTCATAGACATACAAAGGCGTACGAGAGTTGCAAAACTAGACTTTGAAGCACGAAATGCGATAGCGGACTTTCATGCATTTTACGGTGCGCACTTTTAAAGATTCTAGTGTGAGGTGTTTAATGCAATTTAAATGTAAATCCGAGTGATCACGAGCTATCGCACTTATATCTATTTATTTAACCAAATTGGCTGTTTTTGTGTATGTTGTTTGAAGTTAGTTTCAGCACCAGTGAACGCTAAAAGCTTCCTGTTTTTTGGAAAATAGTGTGTCACGAATGGAAACCGACAAACAAAATAGGTATCTTATTCAAATCTAACCTCATAGAATCATTGGCAAATACTCGTCAGTTAGTTATCAAGATACCAGTAGAGTGTCACGGGTTCAATCAGAGGACCACAGTTTATGATACTGACAATTACTTAGTGAACGAATGTCAAAGCATACGTATAATAGCAAGTAAATAAAGTATTTACCTATTATAAATAAGTATATAGATAACAAATTAAAATAATCTAGCCAAAGTTGTAATGTCAAATTTTGAATAAATAGTATATGTAAGAAATTCCATATATAATTCTAGATATGTACTATTACCTAAAAGTTTCATATCAATACACTTTATTACAAATTTGTTCACAAAGTTATATTTATTTTTAAATTCTAATTTGCGTTTTTTATGTTCAACTGTCAAAATATTTTTCAAACTTAATTATTCGAAATACATTCTACCGCTGTACATAACCTTGACACACTGGCTTTTTCCAATTCGCCTGAACTTCTGTCAAAGGTCTGCCACTAACGATAAATTTGCTCGTGCAGTATTGTACAGCAACTCCCAATTGTCGAAATCTCTAGCAATGACAAAAAACAACCAGAACATCAACGTATTCCAATCACACCAAATTGTTTACAGAGGAATACTCCATCTATTGTATTCGACTGCAGTAAAAAAACTATAGAGAAATATATATTATAGAATTTTAACAACAATCCGTACCATGCTTACCCCTGAGTATGTCATTTGGGCTACTATGTTTTAGTAGCTATTGTATGCCTCAAAGGAGAATCTCTAACGACTTAACATACAAAACACCAATGAAATGGAGACTCAACTCTCTAACAAAAATTTGCTAAAAAAGCACGTTTTATACACAAATGTTTATATTTGTAATTTTTCAATTCGCGTATCTCTTGTTTCACTATGGAAACGAAATAAGTTGCCAACCTCGTTAAAATTTCCAAGCATACGTAAATATTAACCAGAAAAGACCCTAAAAATAATTGATTTCTAAATTAGACAGGTGAGAAATATACTTGTCTACATGGTTTGCCTAAAGTGAAGACACGAAATTTCTATTATTTAATTCTCACGCGTTACACGTTATCGTATTTAATATAATAAAGAAGCACAGCCCGTTTGCGAATAACCCAAAGAAAACTTGATAGAATAATATTGGGTGTGAGACAGGATAACCTGCCGCGAAATGAACTAAAGTAACCGACGTATTGGAAATGGTGGCGAAATTATAGTGGGTATAAGCAGGTCCTACTAACCAGATCAGAGTAGATCCATACACTACAGACCAAAAAACAGTGTTAACAGACCACAGAAGAGGTGGGTGGACACATTGCTGGAAGAAAAACCATTCAGAAGTGGATGGTTCAAGGCTAGGAAAGAACAAAAATAATTCCCAAACCTTTTTGTGTTGTACTTAATAGTTTTTTTCTACAGCCGTGATTTTAAACTGTTTCCAAGGGTCATATGCGGCGTGCTTTATGTTGTCTATAAAACACGCCATTCCATTTAAAGCACGGAGTACTTTAAGAGTTTATAAAACCTTATTTGTGAAGATTAAAAGTACAGTTATTATATCGGACCGATTTGTATGCGGAGCCCAGAGTGCCCGATTGGAGAGGGGCACAGCCCGATGGCCCCCTTGGAGAGGGGCGGAGCCCCGAGGGCCCCCTTGGAGAGGGGTGGAGCTCCAAGAGCCCCCTTGGAGAGGGGCCGAGCCCTGAGGGCCCCCTTGGAGAGGGGCCGAGCCCCGATGGCCCCCTTGGAGAGGGGCGGAGCTCGATGGCCCCCTTGGAGAGGGGCGGAGCCCTGAGGGCACCCTTGGAGAGGGGTGGAGCTGCAAGAGCCCCCTTGGAGAGGGGCCGAGCCTTGAGGGCCCCCTTGGAGAGGGGGCGAGCCCCAAGGGCCCCCTTGGAGAGGAGCGGAGTCCCGAGGGCCCCCTTGGAGAGGGGTGGAGCTCCGAGGGCCGCTTTGGAGAGAGGCGAAGCCCCGAGGGCATTTAAGCTAACAAACTCCTCGGCTGTAGAAAAAATATTGAAGCCAACTCGTGTTTTACAGTTTAAAAATCTCGGTCGATCATAAAATTCTCGCTTCGCTCGAATTTTAACATGATCGACCTCGATTTTTAAATCCTCTGTAAAACACTAGTTGCCTTAATAGCTATAAAATGATCTTGGCTTATCCCTTACAATTGAAAAAGTAGGGGGGAATTATCTGATATCAATATACCAGAACTAGGTTAGTTGTATTAAGAAAAACTAGGAGATAATATACAGATTGATGGCGAAAAATGTGAAGATAGGTAAGAAAATGTGCTAGAATACAACTGTGGGCTTTGTATGCGTTAGACGGAAATAGACTTATATGCGAGGTGTTTTCTTATTAGAACACACTTATCCTAGGATACTAGATTTTAGAGCATACATGTCTGTTTCTGTCTAATGCATACAAAGCCCATAAACTGTATTCTAACTAATGGCAGTGCCTATGTTCACACTATGAGCATGAGACCTCAACCGAACAATGTTTATTAGTAATGCAATATGTTAACATGTTTAATCAACCTACTAGTATACTATCACTTTATCACAGTAAAAATGAACATAATCGATTCTGCATGAAGTACTGTAGGATATGCAAATACAAAGAAAGAAGCACAAAGGAAATTCATACATAATCAAGAATTTTGTGTGTTGCTATATACAATATACACCTTCTTGAAGAACAGTATGATGCGGCAGTACAGTTTCCCTAACTACAAAACAACGTGTACAATTAATAGAGCCATAATTTGCTGAACTAATGTAGGGTACCTGTGTCGCTATAAAGTCTACTCATCCCTGTAGGTCTCGCAGTAAAAATCATTTGTGTACTTAGCTCGTTATCTCTGCTTTATGAAGTAATAAACCGTACCTGCAACATAATTACTATTAGATCATAACGTGTCTGTGAGAATATTCCGCCAATTACATGCAAGGATCACCGTAGAGATGCTGCTGAAGCGTTATTAGCGAGCGTATGATTTGTGGCGACCATCATAGCACACTAATTATGGAGCTGCCGGTCTCTCTATGGATCAGTTTGCACCGCTAACGAGCTATTCATACCGTAGCACGTGTTTTGGTGGCCTATTTACATTACTCCTACGCAGGGCTTACTAGGATTTGCGCTAATTAACACGAAATATCTCGATATTTAGATACTAATTATGGACGCTAATAAGACAATGATACGTCAAACTGGGAGCGACTCGCTGTTAGAGTTTGACGTAACTATCTTCCTTTCAAAGGTTTAGTGCTAATAGTGTGCCTCGTAATTACCGTTCGCTACAATTGTTCGAATTTATGCTGCGAGAGCTATTGTGTTTTCACGAAGCAACTAAATATAGAACAACTGCTATTCAAAGTTATTGCAGAAGTTCTAGTTTTGTAGGCGTGGCCCAGCTAAACATAACCTCGCATTTTAATGAAATTGTCCTATCAAGGCTTGCAGCCACATTCTGTGAACTTACATGATTCGCTACTTAATGTACATTTAATTAATTTGTATTGAAGCTAGGTGCAAGTGCAACTGCATGGTAATGTTAAGTTCCATTGTATTTCAAATCCATATTTTGTGTCGTCGAGTACTATCATAACGAGAATAATATTCTAAAGTAGTTTATACCACAGTGATTTTCCTACAACAAATACAAATTGTGGGATTTGCAGAACTACAGAACTATCGACCAATTATTAGTTTATTATAACAACTGCATCAGCTTTGACAAGGTTTTCGATTCAGTAGACGCAGGTTATATCTAGATTTGTTTCTTTCCTGAGCATGCGTCTACAAAATAAAGGGGGCACTATAGCCTAAAAGGCTAATTTGTCCCACCCAATTCGTGATTTTGATTTTCTGTAACGTGGGAGTCTCTCAATGGGTGTATAATAAAGTCCTACGGTACGAGACATGGGTGCCCCATACGTTGTGTTTTCCTTACTAACGCATCACATGCTTGGTTCCCCCAATAAATTTCCGAACCCTTCAGAGGTGCTTATTTAGAGTCACATGTCCTATTAGGAACGCTACAACGATCCTAAGCGCGCCTGCTTAAGCAGCAGTTCTTCAGCTATGTTTGTGCAGTAAACACCTTATTGTGATTATCGCCCTGTTTTTTAATTCAGTAGGTTTTCCGCTGGTCGCAGATTCGGTCACTGGTAGAGCGGTGAATTACTCTTCTTGGGACTCCCAAGGAAAATTCTGGACCATTGAAGACCTTGATCGATCTCTGCCTTGCGAGTTTATAAGCTTCATCGTTGCCCTCGATTTCGTAGTGACCTGGGACGTACAACAGTTTCAGGTAGATCTGTTATATCGTTGAGTTCTTCGAAATATTTCCAAACCAAATTGTGCTCGTTAGAATCTTTACAACTGCGTGGCTGTAGGACGGGATGCTTTTATTTTGATAAGCACTTCTGTTGTTCTCCCACTCACACTGATGTATCGTATCTCCTTTGGCCTTACTCATATAATTCTAACCTGGCTCCTAACTCATATTGTGAGCCATCCGTGTCCATATACTAGATTAAACAGCCAAGAGAAATTCCTGTCTGGTACTGTCCACTCCTTGCAGTCCTGGATGTGTACATCAAAGTTGGTTTCAGAATGTTCTGGAGTTTTATGATTTGTCCTCATTTCAAAAATGGACTGTCTTTATAAGTGGGTGATATATACTGCTTCGAATATTTTGGATACCAAGCGTTGAGATAAAACTTTGCCAACTTTTTGACAAAAATATTTGCGCGTTATCATTTGTTAAAATCTTTGGAATTCCGTAACGTGATATCCAATTGTTCACAAATGCAGTGTAACCTCTTCTATGGTAATAGAAGCGAGGGGAATTGCTTCGGGTCAACTAGAAAAATGGTCAATTATGGACAGAATATATTTATACTGACAGCATTTCGGTAAATGAACAATATCTAAGTGAACATGTTTAAAGCGCTTATCAGACTCTTCAAATGCAAAAAGTGGAGGCTTGGTGTGTCGAATTATTTTATGTCTACCCTTTGTTTTTGCGATTCTGGAAGAACGGGGAATTCTTCCAGATTATAATTTAGTTTTCTGAATAAAAACAGCACGGTGCGGTGGTCGGCACCGCGTTGCTTTATTCCCATATCTGCTGTGATAATAGCGCATTCAGGGTAATTGTTGAATATTAATAGATCCAGTTTTTTGCAACAGTTTGTTGTGGATTCGACCTAAAACTAGGAGTCTGAAATTTCAAATTTTCTGACAGGACAGTTGGCATATCAGTTAATTTGTCAATTGAATTATTCAATTTACCTAAGCACTGTACTGGCGAAGCATCAACAGGTAAATTAGTTTCTACGGTATTGTTTGGAGCCCCCAAAGCGCTTAGTTTATGAATTTCATCCAGTTCCGCTGTTAAACCTTTAATTGATAGGTGATCGTGACATACAGCTATGATCCGAAGATTTTGCGGAAGTTTTGACAGGAAAAACTGGCGCAGAAAAGCAGCTGGGTACTCCATACCACTACTAAGTTTAAGTATTTCATACCATAAATCTGAAGAATTACCGCTAAATTGAATTTCATTCAATAGCATGGACAATCTTTCAGATGACGTTCCGGCATAAGCTTGAATCAAACGTTTTTTAATCTTTGTGTATGGGAAATGAGGGGGTTGATCGACGATTAGATCACGTACCTTGCTCAGTGCAACAGGGGGAAAATGAAGAGAAATTGAAACAATAAAGAAGCCGACCTGCGATTAATTAATAAAATTAAGCAATGGTAGTAAAAATCGCAGATCAACCCCCTTACAGTTTATACACCACGGCAGCTCTGAAAACTCTTTACTCACCGCGATGGCCCTAACTAACTCAAATTTCGGTGGCCTTGGATCGTAGGTTCAAATCATCAGCTGTGTACCCTGGAATGTCTTCAAAAAAGGAAAGGAAATGGGCGCCAGAATTTAAGAGATTTCAAATAATAAAAGGAAATAAACTGCAAGTGACTAACGTTTAATTAATAACCAATAAAACAGTCTAGTAGTGTCAGTAATAAATAATCAGGATAATTAAGATGAAAATAATGTGATAACAAAGTTGTGTACGTTAACTGAAGGTTGCGACACGCATAAAATTAAAAACCCCTTTGGGGTTATTTTAATAACTTTACCAACAAATCAATCGTGGAATAAGCTTATCACAGTCATTTAATAAATCCTTCTGTTTAGGCTATTGAAATAAAAAAGCGTGACTGTACCTTTTACAGAGGGTCGATACACATCAAAATAGCAACTTTTAAATACTGAGCATAAGTAACTATAAGCATAAAAATTTAAATGTAAAAAGCAAGAGCATGTACGAAATTGAACATTACATGTTAATAATGGCAAAACGTATGAATTTAAATTCCAAATAATTACTGGTTTAAAATGTATAAAAGTAAAATACAAGTATTGAAGATAATTTGAGATTTAATGCCGGAGTAGCATTAACTAACCTCGCTTCTCCAACGCTCATAAACGGCTAACAGGCAAACGCCGGCCAGGGTAGCTACACCCTTCGGTTCAAAATAAGCTGGTCGTGAACTGCACATAATGGAGGAAATCTCCGTGGATGCAAATTATAGCAAAGGCACCCTCAAACGGCAGCAACTAAGCAGAGCGCCAGCAGGTGTCGAAAATGCGATAAGGCTAGCGGCTTGGCCTCCGAGAAAAACTCGTGGTTGAAACTGGTAATAAAGAACTAATAAAAAATTTAATTACTATGGGGAAAATAAGACAGAAAAGCGCCATCGTACCTGATCATAATCAGCCCTAGGAAACACACACTGCTCATTAGATTAATTGAGCGCACGTAATTTAACTTGAACAAACATAATTTAACCACGCCGGTGACGGCGGGCCAAAAATAGCAAGTGCGAGGTACGAACAATTCGTGCCCAAAGGAAAACTTGCACTCTGATAAGAGATATCGCGGGTCGAGAGTTCATCGCGCGAAAGAAAGAACTCGAACCAGGTACAAAATGCGCTGGTATGGAAAATTTAAGAATTTGAAATGCAAAGGATTTATAATTCAACTAAAAATATACAGGTTAGGCCTGAAATAATTGGATAACTGGCGAAACAATTAGGCGAAGCCAAAAATTGTTTCAAAATAATATTGATTTTTTCCTCCTGTGACTCAATTTGGCTCTAAACAAAGTGTCTTTCCGCCAAAGTGAAATATAGTTCGATGTCATCCGCTTGGAATTCAGGAAATGCATTTTTACGTTAATATAATGAAATACTTATCTTGAAGGTCACTGAAAACTGTCCCCCTGGGTGGCAAAGCAGATGGACGTATATCCAACGGTTCGCGTAGGGTTGACAGAAGAAATTGAGGTGATTCAAGGATACCAGGCGCCAATTGTATGGGTGAAGACAGGAATCGTCGAATAGACTCAGGATACGGACAGGGAATATCCAGGGAGTCGGGAACGAATAGTCTGAAATATCACTCACATTAGAATTGGTCACAGGTTGAAGTATTGTTTTTTCGAAGATTAGTGTTCGAAGTGTTATTTTACGTTGGGAGTCAGCATTATTCAGTGTTAGTGGTTAGATTAACTTACTAACTGCATTAATACTTGAATATTATATTCGGAGAAATAAAACACAAGGTTTAAGTTTCAAATATCAAAAACAATTTTTTATTTATTAATATATTTGTAACCTAGCAATCTGTAACCAGGTTACCTGTAGGTACCCTACACTAACATCAAATTAGTATACTTTGTATATGTAGAAAGGTTTTATGGTGAATTCTGAAATCTGTGTAGTCCCAATATTGTGCAGCTTGAGAAGAAGGTAGGTCAAATAGCGTTCCACTTTCCACCGTAATGCCGAGACCAAGCCTTTGAATCTTGCTTGACCTTGGCTCACTACCATCAAGGGCGAATGTGTTATTGCTGGCCTATCCACTTTGGTGTATAGCCATTGCGCCATTCTTGGTCTTACACCCCTTGACTTGTCACATGTTGGTTTAGCTACCACTAATAGAGTTTGCGATTTGATGACAACTTTCCCATTTTATTGGTTCCAGATAAGATTGAAGTCTAAGATAACCCTCACATGTTTTGTCTCGCCCGACAGAATATATTTTTAGCCGCCAAGGCGGAGAAATTCTATAGTCCCATTAAATTCTTCCTTCGAATAAATGGCACTAGCGTGGTCTTTCAAGAACTTTAATGTATCCTCTTTCGGTCTACCTACTCACAACGTTTAGGGTTCGTTGCATACGTCCCCTGACTATGTTGGTAAATGTATTTCTAGAATAACCAAGCCATTCGCCTTTTGTTAAGGGGACAATCGTCGTTATTAAAGCTCATTGGCAGCCTGTCCATGGCAAGGTTTTACAGCAGGAGGGAAAGAACTCCCTTCTGTGGGCAACGTCCTTTCACGTAGACTGCCACTGCCTCGTATCGTAACGACGTGTTTACCACGCTCTTAGCATGCAGTCTACCCAACTTGCAGCAGGTTTCCTCTACCATCAGATTTCTGGTGGTTGTGGTGACCGTGTTAAAACATATATTATGGAAGACTTTCTCTATTTCTGAAAGGACCCCTACAATGGTCTCTTTCTTCTTAACATGGAATTTCGGCTTAGTCCGCGTAGTATTTGTATATGAACACCCAGCATTTTCTGGCTTAATGTGCCTTGCACCTTGTGAAGTCGAGCAAAAATCCGCGCGATGGTCACGTTCTTTGGTGGCTCGTGTTGTTTGAGTATCTTGAGAACGAGGATACTTAGGCAGATTTAGCCGTTTTGCTGTTTGTGCATCCATATTCACTAACATTTCGCAAGACTTTGCAGCTTGCATCATTAGAGTGAAAGTCGCACTAAGAACCGAAGGTCGATGTGGAGCTATTTATAGTCCTCCGTACCAGGCGCGCGGAGTGGCGTAACGCTGGTTGGTCATCCGAGTGCAACGTAATCTGTGGGGCGTGGCCGTATGACGCACGGTGGTTGTAATGCTTTAGATCGTGTATCACAGAGGTCCACGTTTTACTAAGCTTAAAGCCATCTTCCCTGTTGATATTATTTGGATGTCCTATCTTATCAGTCGAGGCTTTAACGTAAGGTAGAAATGCTAACGGACGTGTCCTGCAACGATGCAACATCAAAACTGTGTTCACCAGCAAGGAAACTTTGGGTAACTGCTTCAGATCGGTAAAAGACAAGATTCCAAGTTTAGAAACCGCTGGCGTATATCGCATTCCTTGTTCTTGCGGCTCGAGTTACATTAGACAGACTGGTCGTTCAGTTGATCTAAGACTTCAAGAACATAAAGGCGATTGAAAACACAAACGCATTACAAAATCAGCCGTAGCTGAGCATACGTTTACAAATGAGTACTTGCCAGAATACCTCACTACCTCCCGCGAGTGATACGTGAAGCCATATAAATAGAAAAACATCCAAATAATATCAACAGGGAAGATGGCTTTAAGCTTAGTAAAACGTGGACCCCTGTGATACACGATCTAAAGCATTACAACCACCGTGCGTCATACGGCCACGCCGCACGGATTACGTTGCACTCGGACGACCAACCAGCGTTACGCCACTCCGCGCGCCTGGCACGGAGGACTATAAATAGCTCCACGCCGACCTTCGGTTCTTAGTGCGACTTTCACTCTGATGATGCAAGCTGCAAAGTCTTGCGAAACTTTAGTGAATATTGATGCACAAACAGCAAAACGACCAAATCTGCCTAAGTATCCTCGTTCTCAAGATACTCAAACAACACGAGCCATCAAAGAGCATGACCATCGCGCGGGTTTTTGCTCGACTTTACAAGGTGCAAGACACATTAAGCCAGAAAATGCTGGGTGTTCATATACAAATACTACGCGGTCTAAGCCGAAATTCCATGTTAAGAAGAATAATTCGAGTAACTCTTCGTTCTCCAGCATTTGTCACTCTTCTGGTGGGATGGTGTACCGATGTTTCAGTTGATAGCCATGCTCCATTGGTGAACTGGTCTCGGTCAAGGAGGCTGTTTACCAGTGCATCGGTCTTAATATGTCTGTCGAGCAGTTTCTCCATCACTTTAAGTACAAAGGACATAAAAATCTATAAGATTCTGCCCGAGATTAATTAACTCGGCTAGTCATTTGTATGTAAACCACTCTGGTTAGTCTCAATATTCTTGAAAAATAGTTACGAGCTCGACTGGCTCCCAGAACCACGATTAGAACTTCCGGTCCGCTCTAGGTAACAGCAGAACACAAATGTTACATACCCGTGCATAAAACAAGTAAGCCATGTTTAAAATTCAAGTAAGCTCCCTACAATATCTATACTAATAACGAAGATATGTTCTGTTGAACGATTTAGAAATACCTAGTCTGTTTAGAATGACGTATAAGAATAAAAATCGCAGAATAAATTAATAAACAGACAGTTCTATGCCGCAGCAGTATGAAGATAAGTTCTCTAACCTAAATCAAATTTTCAAAAACACAAATGACAAATATGTTTAGAAGATGGCGTTTGCAATAAGGAACAAACGCAGTTGATATCTCAAGCGCGGACAAAATAGGAAGAAGCCATAATAATAATTATATAAAAAACGAAAGATACAGATATATAAACGCCAGCAAAACACGGGCACATGGCGTTATATAGCTTTGCGAGGTTACTGTCCTCTCCCTGATAGCCTTGAGTCGCACATGCTTGATTATCATTATGGATTATCTTGGTCTTGCTTACCGATTACATTTAGTTGCGGATTTGTCTGGCGTTGAGATTTAAGTCTTAGAGCTGTGCGCTAAAAGTATATGTTGCGTTCGCTCTTTTAATTTTCTTTTGTAGCTAGGCACTCGCATTTTAGAGCCAACATTGGAGGAATGAAATTATGAGCTGCTAGTTTGGCAACCGCGTTTTTTGAACCATTGCTGAGTCCCAGTTTTTAGTTGGAAGCTCCGCTTGTATTAAAAAAAAATCCTGTTGCTGTTTGCTTTCCGGTGCCGTTGCGCATCATTGCTAGGAGTACTAAAACACGATATTGTGTTGTGCAAGGTAAAAACTAATCTGTATATTAAGTGTACCTTAAGTTTGAATTCACCGTCAAGTATTGTATCGTCTTTGAGTTTCACCAGTTCTTACTAGTACTCTATTATTATCACCCTTCTGATATATTCGGCCTGCGGCATCATCGTAAATGTATAGTTGCCCGCTAATTTAATGAGAACTATTACTAATTTAAACATTGAACTTTGTTGTGTGTTAGCTAAACTCCTATAATAAATTAATTACAACCACAGAGTTGGTTGTACTTGTTGCTCTCGCTTGTAGCGTGAGTCGTACTCATAATGTATGCGAGTGCTTGTAATCAGTTGTTTGTACCAGACTCGCTGTTATTAATAGAAACCGCTTCATAGTAGCTTGGGCTTTATGTATGGCTAATGCAAGTAACTTTTGTGTCGAATCTTCTTGAACTCTGTTGCAGATCGTAGCGATTTTGTCTACGCATGATACCTTAGTGAGTTTAAAAGTTTTCGTAAGCTAATGGCTGTACTAAAAGACTCTTTGGCGCCACATGCTAATTTTAAAATCTTAAAAAATAATATATTGCTTTACAACTATGAAATTCTTTGAGGAAAGGTCTGAAATAAAAACATCGAATTCCTTAATCTTCTATTATGTCAGCATAATATTTCTAGTTTTTTTGCTTAGAAAGTTTTAAAAAGAAAGTGAAGGTAAGTAGTAATACCTAATAACCTGTGGAAAGGAGTTGTATGTTATTGGCCTGCTAGAAACCTCCTATCCGAAACGAGGACTGCCAATTTACACAAATCGTTAATACTTTATTATGCTATACTACCTTACGGAATGAAATGATCGATGATGATATAATATGGAATTCTTATTGCAAATGAGTCAAGTTTTTACTGTAATCTCAGGCTCCCGCGAAATGATAAACTTAAAGAAGTGCTAGAGAAAGCTCGCTGATGAATTTCCCGCGTCTCCCTCCAACTACAAATTCGACGCAGGGAAATAAATCTCGGGGTGCTACAGCGTCCTCCATCAAAGACTGAAAACGCAATTACGCCTTATTCGGGCTTCATCTCCTCGTGTTACATTCTGCAGCAGCAACAAAACTGCTGAATACTTTAATAACTGGATCCGCGCTGGGCAAATTAAAAGTATGCGTAACTCAATTATCCGAAGCCACCAGCGTTACACGAACGCGTATTAACTTATAATAGAGACTAAGCTGAAATTAATGAAGGTGTTGTATGCATGCCGTTCGGAAACAGCACGGGAGCACAACCATTAATTAAAATATAGCGGCAGCTAATTATTTTTCCAGACGCTTAACTGTAAAGCACTCGACAGCCTCCTCTTCCATCATACCTTTTGAAATTAAATGTGATTTTATTGTTTCGTGTGGAAACAAAGGGTTAGGGGAATATATAAAACTAACATTAATCGATGAAAAAGCGTACGACCCCAAAATAAGTAAGAAGAAATTAAACAGTAACTTTTCCAATACCTTTTAATTTTATATTCGTTCATCACACAATATTAAATCTCAAATTTCATGTTCTAATAAATATCGTACCCTATACGAAATTGGGAAAAATGGGAAACTGGATCCTTCATACACATTCCAAAAGGTGACACAATTTTAAAAGAAAACACTTCAGAAAGAATATTATGTTTGATCACCAAACTTCTTCCAACTTCTTGTGTGCCCCTCAACGCGACCTGGAATATCATAAAAACGTATTCATAATAAGCAGAATTGTATTCGCGCAACTTCATTGTAAGATTCTCAGTTTTGGAAATTTACATCCGTTTCTGGAAGATGAATTTTTCATTGCTGCTTTTAATGACGCTTTAGACAAGGTTTTATCTTTAAATAAATCGCCGGTAATATGATGCAGATTTGGTTCTATTGGTTTGCTGGATTACTGCACCTGTTTGATTAAATCAAAAAATTATTTTAAAAAAACAGTTTGTACCCCGACATCGAAGGCCTGTCTTTCCTTCTCTCGTTTCCAATTAACCCTGTTCTTTATTAGATACTTTATATAGATTACTTATTGTAAATTTTAAGTTTATTCTAATTTTGTAACTACTAATCAGCTTTCATACTTATTTATAAATGCGTCGTGGTTCGTGGAGGCCTCATTGATGATTGAGATGTGATACGAATCATGTCATTAAATAGCTTTTGTTAGTCACAATTAATCCCTTTTTCGATTACGGTTTCTAAACTTCGCCCGAATAATTCCGAGCGCTTTTATTTAGTAAAATTGCTCTAATAATTTCTTATACTATTTGTTCATCGATTTTGTAATAATATGTATATATGTGAATTTAAATTATGAGCTCATCCTGAATGTAATGAAGCTGGTGTTATTTATATCATAACAAACTCGGAGATAAACGGTTTAATTAACTTCCAAGTCTGTCTTGCATATATTGTAATGATATGATGCTTACAGCAATTCTGGTTGCATTGCTAACGTACGGAAACTAAAGAAAGATTCAAATAGGCTCAGAAATGGTATTCTATTTATTGCAACAATAAGTCACTAGTAAACATTAATAATTACATAAGACATGATTAGCAATAACTGTAATTTAATTAACAGAGATTAGTAATTAAATAAAAAGGTATCGGCAGGGTTGCGTTCAGCTTATTTTCATTATTTGTGGTCGGTATGGCAAATGTGACTGATTTATAATGACTGACAAGTTAATTGTATAACGTCAAGACACGATAGTGAATGTATACAGAGGTGTCTCGAAGCGTGACAGAAGTTTTATCCAGCGTTCTGTATTCATATCATTATGCCAGCAATCGATAACGCAGCTGAAGGGTTAGAAAGCGATGGCACAAGAATGCAAACAGCATTTGAAAAGCAACCTGAGAAATAAAGAAGACTATAATACAGTGAGAATAACCTGTAAATCAGTGTTTATTAAACTAAAAGTGAGAAAATGCAACCAAAGTGCGGTTACAGCGCTCCAGAATGACATTTAAAAAAACAATTGTTAACTTCCAAGAGCCCTAAAGCTTGTTGGTAATATTGAATCCCAGTTTTGAATTGATTTCGTACATAAAAGATTATAATTAGTTGCCGAGTTTTATTTATTCGCCTGTGTGCAGAGCGCAGTTGTGCTTGATTTCGTAAAGTTCCAAAGTGCAGTCCCAGAGAAAATTGAATCTGAAACTTCGCCCATTTGTGTTTGACTTCGAAGCTAAATTTTGCCAAGTTTTGGAGCTGCGGGAAGCAGAAATCAGTGTGCAGTGTCTAGAGGAGGCCTTGTTTGTGGTATACAAAAAAGCAGCAGCACATAAAACCGTTCCAGAAGGCAGGTACGAAGTTGGCGTCCCTTTCAAACGAGATCCGGTCCAAGGTCAACTTTCGATCCCGCTTCCAAGAAGCCCTGGTGCTTGGAGTGGTGCAGAGCAAAGTACAACAGCTGGAAAAGACTTCGTTCGTGGTCCAAAGACATACAGCAGCCGCTAAAAACGTTCCAGGAGGAAATTACGAAATTGGCGTCTCATTTTCATGCAGAAACCGGAAATGTATTTGGAGAACATTGCCTAAAAATGCCACCGTTCATACACTTATGATAGTAGCTGTCATTATTGTCCGAACCCAACAGTAAATCACACCCTGGTAAAAATCCTGATGTGCATCCTGCATGCAAAATAGTATATCTCTTTCCCTCCGCCTTAACTTTAGATGGATTACTTTTCAAGTCTGTGTCGTGGGTCTACCTATGCAGACTGGTTCCATTGCGAAATATCCAGTTTCATCAAAAAACCGGAACATACATTTTTCACTAGAATTTCTAAATTGTAAAAATTTCTTTAAAGAAATAATCTTCGCCGAAATTACATGATTCTTCTCACAAACCAATTTTCTTCCATTCACAATTTTGTTTTTATATCCAATATTTTTTAATGTGTAGTATAATTTTGAACGAGTCCTGATATAATTTAGTTCCTCTCTTGCACATCGCAATAAATTATCCAAAGTAAAAAAATCCAAAGTTTCTTAATATCCTTCCTGAAACTATAGTTCTGCAAAGTTAAAAATTGATTTTCCTTTTTCATATTGTCATCCGGTAACTGCTGGAGTTGTGATTTTGCTTCACTTGGAATATTAAACACAGTTGCATTCAAAATCTAGCATAATAACAAATTGTAAGAAATTTTATAATGGTTAATTCTTAATACTTACATCAAAGATTTGACCAACTCTTCCAATGATGGCTGTTTCACTTAACTTACCATTGATATCTTTTATATTAGTAAAACAGCGTTTTACAGCCACTTTAGTTTTACTATTAATACTGCTTTTTCGTGGCATTTTATTAAACGTTATTGAAGTGTCAACGTGACAATCTCGAGGACCTTGATTTTGACGTTAGGTATATTTTGTAACTAAACTGTTGTACACTGCTAAAATAATATAAATGCAAGGCCTGCTCGGAATTATAAAGCAAAAAACAGACTATAGTTAGTTCATGATTTTTCTACTACGTCCATTTCTAATGCAAAAATTCTTGTCCTGCAGAAATAAATACTGTGTTTGACGTCATGTTAGAAAATTATGTCTGAAGAAAGGAAAATCCTTGCTATTAGATTTACAGGAAATTCAAAATTTTATTATGAAACTGGTCGTTTAAAAGGCGAAATTTTACTTCCCTAATTAGAAGGAATCCTGTTAAAGTAATCAAGTTAAATTAAACAAACTTAATTCAGTTAAAATTCAACTTGGAAGTACACCTAACTGGTTTTGTTCGAGAGAGCCCTAAAAATGAAGAGCATCGAATGAGCTAATTTATAAAGTTAATCTTTCTCTTACTTGGCATCCATTCCAACATTTTGTGTATTCAACTCCACACATTAAATTCTTTCCAATAATCGCATAAACAAACGAACAGCAGTCGTGTCACTTAAGCAAAGTGTAGTTGGGTATCCGCAAATCTGGCAGTCGTAATTTCAATAAGAACGTCGTAATCTGCAGCATATTTCTGCAAGGGATTGATAAGCGAAGGCAGGCGACCCTGTTCATTTCGGCGCGAGTCCGTCACAACTTCCGTCTTACTTCCGGTCACACGTGTCATCATCAACTTCCGGCTTCCCCAATGCTACTTGAGCACTTAGTCGGTATTGGAATAGTTGAGAGTTCTCGTAACTCTCTCAGTTGAACTGTCAAAGAGGCTTTGGTCGAGCAAGAATTTGCTGTGGTCAGTTAATAAGGAGCAAAGCCGGAGCCGGGGAGCCGTGAACACCCCTTTGACGGTATGTCACGCGCAATGCGCCCCAAAACTTGCAGAATGCGCAAATGAGATAACTATTAAGTTAAATCCCTGGACGAAATCGTAGAGTTTGCTTCTGCTGTGAGGAGCGATGTCGATTTCTTCTCCAGGAAACAGCGCAGTGCATTATTGATATTGAACGAACAGGCACGTTTTACATAGATAATTTACTTAGTTATTCTGTTTGGGTCGTAACATAAGTAATTGATATCAGTACAGCAATCAAAGACACATGTGTCAACTGTGGATGTAAGTTTTCCTGTAAGAGATGGCACAATACATGTTGATGAGTTTTCTAAATTCATGTAATAGAAATGAGACTGAAATCTAGATGTCACATTAATCTGATCACACTTAGCTATTTTTTAATTAAATTGAAGGAAATCCAAGATAAGAGAAATGTTCATCAACTAAGGAAGTAATATATACTTAGACTCAACGGTTTGATGATCAAAACATAAATGTTTTTTCATTACCCTAAAAGTATTTCATTCGTTCATTCTTAATAATGTTGGATAACAAGTTAAAATCAACGAATACAAATCATCCCCGTGATATTTAACACTAATATTTAAATGCTACCGTAAACGTTCTCATCAGCAAATAACACAGACGTCAGAACTTATTTATCCCTTAATTTCAATTCGCTAGAAAGTCGCTGGCACAATTATCGTACTGATAGCTTCCAACTCTCCTCCTAACTTGATAACTTTCACAGCACCATTTCTACTGCAAATGGCGATTAGAGATTGGGAGAATGAATAAATATGTATAGCGAATGCAAGGAACAATAAACCCTATGGAATATCAAAGCTGTTCCTATCAGTACATACTATGGTGTATTTTTAAACAGACTATTACAATATCATCAGATTATTTCGATTTATAGCCATTTCTTTGAAGCAATTGAATTCAAAGATTTAATTGTTACTACCGTATCAATACCATGAACGGCCACTAGTGTATTCATCTCCACACGAATCGTCTTCCCAAAAAATGGATCTAGTTTTCTCAATAGGATGAAGTTTGTTCCATTATTTTTTGCACGAACGCGCTTTTTTTTTCATTTGTCGCATTAGTTGTCATGACAGTAAGTAGCATTTATGAAACCTTAAGGGTAAGTAATAACAAAAGTCAATAAATTTGACGCAAGTGACAGAATCATAAATAAGCGGAGTGTAAAAAGCCATGGCAACAAATTTTAGACTACTTGGTAATTTTGTTATTTCTATTTATTGACTTCTCAAATAACAGACGTAATTTTTGATACTACAACATTATAGTAAATTACAGTAAAAATAAATATTTAAATTATTCCAATCCTATAAAAAACACAGGATAGCATACAATTTTGTTAATAAAATAGACGTTAGTTATTCGTTTTGTTTTGCAGTTCGAAACTATTTAGTAAATGTTGTTACTGTGGATAAATAATCACATCCCATGAAGGTATTAATTTTGTTGTAATTCACTTAACCTGGATGCCGCAGTCCACGGTTTGTATTATTACTCTGATAAATTTTATTTTGAAATTCTGGATTGTTGGTGCTCCTTGCCGGGACTGTTAAGCTAGCTTTTTCCTTTTTTTGTGACCAAAAGTTCCTCATTGAAACATTTAGGTCTTAATTCCATTTGTTCAACAGTTATTTGCATTATGTTCCTTCATCTTACAATTGTGGCAGCCATCATCTCTTCCCTGTTCTAGTTAACTATATTTGGTTTCAAATATATTCATCGGTTTTATTTTCGACAGGTAGTTAGTTTGAGGAACACTCCTTACCTTAATTTCATCATAAACGTCTAGTTTTTTTTTTAATGGTGGTAGCTCCCAATAATACCCCCTGGTTTTTTATGTCATCTTGAATTCCGGCTATAATAATATTGTATGAGAGGCTCCTCTTCTATAGTGTCTCTGCTGTCTATTTCCTTCATTACTAAAAGGTATTGGTAAATTGTTTCATTTTTTTTTATTTTTCTTGCTATCAGCACCTGAGCGCTTTCTTTAGCAAATGCCAGGTAGTTATTCGCCTCTCACTTTGAATCATTGCCTTTTCTAATTCCTTTAATGATTTCTTTGCAAAAATAAATGCTTCGGGGTGATTACATTGCACTAAACGGTCGAATCGAGTCATCCATATCGCGGAAGCTTAGTAAGAATTTAGGTTTATTGCCACTGCAACTGGACGACTTATTATTTAGAATATCCTTTTATACTAAGATGAACACTACGATCCAATTGCCCATCTATTTAATTTAAATGTCTGTAGCACTTATTTCAGATTGCTAGGCCTTATTTACGCATCCGTTTCCTTGCCGCCCGAAAAGTAAAAGTCGCAATTGTTTCCTCGGCATCTTTTCCGACTTGTCTTTGCTACCGGCATGAAACCAGCTTGAGCGTCTACAAGTGTTCAGTGAATGTATGGATGTTTGCGCGCACCTCTTCGGCGGAGCTGCATTCCTGAAGCATGAATTAGGGATGTTTCATTATCATGCCATTGTCGGCGGAATCTACCCTTGCTGACTTACTTCTTCGCACGTGGCCCAGGACACCTTGGGGTAAGTGAAGGAAGCCTTCTTCGGGCTGTATTTAAATTCACCCGTATTCTATTGTGGACTATTTTTTCCTTATAGCAGTCAGTGAGAAGCCGTAGGGCAGAGTTTGCAAAGGTGTTAGCTGCCACAGAAAGGGACCCGATTCCAGAACGCGTATACAGGTTAAAGTTTCCCTTTTGTATAAACATTTACTGGCGACCAGTGCTCTATCGCTTCGAGCTCCGTTGAGGCATTTCGACTCTTGGAATTCTGATCTGAACTTGGGAATATACAGTTCGCCCCGCGAGCTTTATACCTAGAAGCACACAAAACGTAGTAGACACCGCTGCATCATTTGCAAATAATTGCCTTGTTTTAATCTGTGCGATAATATTGTTTCGCTGTATTGTGAATTTGTAAGTATTAAACTGTATGCGTTTTTTATGAGGTGTCTCTTAACTCTGCGGCCTATACTTTAATCACCTGCATTTTGTACCATGAAGTATTCAATTTCTGATTATACTGTGATACTAGCCTTGTGTTTGATATTGTTACTGCTACCTGTGGGTGAGTTGAGCTTTTCTTTCAGAAAAGTATGTGCTACTTGAGTTTACGAATTCTCGTTGGATACAGTTATCATTAATTGGTAAAGATTCATTGGCGCCCTTTTGGCTTTTGCTAAATACTAATAAAGTCCCTTGATGTCAATTTGACGTTTTTATTCTTTGCCAGAGTACGGACACATCATTGTACTCTGTAACTCTAAGGTACTTATGAATACGACATAATATACTTTTCTCTTTGTTCAATTTTAGTAATAATGACTAACTACTTCACATTGCTAAATTATAAGTTACGTGTCATCGTGATTCCTGAACAATGGCGTAATATCGGTAGATTAAATAAATATTATGACAATTCCGCCGAATTTATTTGAACACAATAATACCCATCACTTTTCCATTGTACGGATTCTAACATGTAGAGCATAACAAATCCTTTTCATTCGTATAATACAATAAAATACCTTCTAATATTTTTTCTGGAACTCCTATAGATATGTCAATTCAAATGTACTGCCAGCGTGACAATAATTAATTTGATTGAGAAAAGGAGGAAGCTATTTGTGTCCGTACCCTTTTAAAGAACAAATACATCAAGGCACTTTAGATACCAAGACCTAGGTAGCAAAAACCCTAGAATACGGAAGTGACGTTTGTTACGATCCGAAAGTGTCATTTCAAATTTGTACTGCTGTTGCCGTAGGTCCGGCAACTTAAAACGCCATCGGGTACTTTAGATTGCCTAAACAGTGTTTAGATAGTGACTTTTGAGTTCAGGTTGGCGCACTTTCGAAAACTTTTCGTACGTAGGCTTAGGTTGGGGCTATTTTCCGGCCTATATTATTTTTTTCGAAAATTTTGAACCCTCGAAGCTACGAGACATACATCATTTGGGGTTCGTCTTTGATAGCGCTTTATGGGCGGATATTTGCTCCGGAAGAAATTCGTCGATTATGGGGCAAATTCGGACTCATTGGTTCGATGTGTCGCTGCTCCTATCTATTTGCTGAATGATATAGTGGCTTTCTGGATGAAATAAATCAGTTCACCGTCTACGATCTGAGGTAGGACTCGATTATCACTGCTTCCACGTGCCCTTCATGGAAGATATTTCACGCACATCTAAAATTCTCTTTTGTAACCAGCAAACGACCATCAATCGTTTCCTGGTTTAACCTTTTTTATACAACTTTGCTGACGGTGAACAACCATCCGTTGCTCACCGATTTCCATTCGTCGACTTCGCGTTACGTTCGATGAGGCCTCATCGACGATCGCGTTAGCGATTAAACTGTAGTGTTTCTAATACTATTTGCGACTGTTTTTATTCAGGGACTTGTTTTGAACTTCGCCAGAGTGATTCCGTGAGCTTTTATCAAATTAAACCTTTTTTCTTGCACGACCCCGTGCACTACTCCTGCATCGAGTCTGCTGTAATAAATTGATAAGTTAATAATTTAATATTTAGGTTCATTCTGCGTCCCTGAACCTGGTGTTGGTTATACCTTTCAGTGTAGTAATGTTTTACGGTGTATTAAGGTCGTTGTTCCGAATAAATGTATTGCTTATCTTTGACACTATCCGCTATTGTTTCCTTTTTGGATATTTATTGCAACCGAAAATCTGTTACACGATACATCGCGTTCAGGTTTTGGGATCTCGGGATGGTTCCTGAACTCTGGGAGCCTTCTCGAGGTAAGCGCTAGACTTAAGTTATCTTTGACTGACCAGATATTGTCCTTATATATCCGTTCGAGTCTCCGTTTACTTGAATCAGCTTCTGGGGGAAGAAAGTGGAGCTGCGTTGCGGGTACATGCTACGCAAACACGCGCATCGCTGGACACTGTGAGTCACCTATTGCATGCGCTACGACAGCCAAACGATTATTGCGGCACAATGACGACTCTTTGTATATTATTGAATATGTTTAAATATAATTTTTACGATATTATAAAAAGGGGCATTTAATAAATTGCTAGGTGAAACCGAATTTTTAAAACTTGGTTATTCTAACTTACCCATATTTTTAGCCTCAACGACTGAATTTCATACGACTGTTATTTTGAATCGTTCTATGTACCTTTACTTTCTTATGCTACATAGACTTTACAATATGACTATTAATTCTTAACCGCCAGATTCGTTGAAAATTATACAAATACAAGCAAATTGCGCGCTACGCGCACGTGAAATAGGATACGCGAAAGGTCAACCTCCGAGCCGAGCGCTAAGATAAGAAAAACAAAACCTAAACAAATATAAACATCTGCGAAGCCGGAACGTGAGATTTTATTTTGTGCCACAGACAGACAAACACACATTAAGGAAAATTGTATTATAGATAAAAAAAGAAAAAACACAAGAGTTCAATTGAAAATGACAGTTAAAAAAGCAGAAAGCTATTACAATTTACATAAGAAAACTGAAATTTAATCATGCGATGCAGTAATGATAAAATAAAGGCTGCGAATGTAATCCACGATGCTTCCTAGAATAATTTCAGAATCCGCGAAACTTTTCCCGAACTCAATTAAAGTACGCTAAGGGCCGTGTAAACGGTTAAAAAGGGACTTTTAACAACATTATCAGCTCGTCATAATAACGCTCGTTTTCCAGCTTGCGAGCCAAACATAATGAGGATAACGCTTTTCTTTTCGGTACATTAATTACTGCGTGCGCGTTCACGGTTCCAACAATTTAATCGAATTTAATTCTTCGACGGCGAGAGTATTCCTTCGCCGATTCGAAGTCGTCTCCCTCCTTCCGGTCGTTCCCTGTCGCTCGCGCCGTGACTTACTCAAAACGCAATCATTATCTCCTGCAGAATGACAAAGGATTGCCGGAACATTAATAAAAACCCAAATTCAATCTCATCCAATTATCCGGCTGCTTACCGACGCAAAACTTTATCGGGTCGTTTGAATACTAAAATATTTGTCGAGTAATCCATCAAGAGCGCCCTGGAAGGGCTTCTCCTTTCCGTCACGTAGCAGGAAACAAAAGAGGGACGAGCTCGCTGATTTGTACTACAGGGCGTTTGGGCATCTGAAATTAGATTGCGAAAGGGTTGTTGGAGTTTGTAATAAATGGATCGGAAAAGGGTAAGAAGCACCTCATGGCGTTGGCCAGGGAGTCTATATTTTATCATAAATTACTGTTTTATAGCAATTGTTTTTCTACCAACATAATTTAATACCATATTCGTGATGGTCCTTGTTTAAACGTAGTAGTGTTGTATTAGCGATACAGAACACGAACATTCCTTATACCAGATCAGTATCGTCGTAAATACAAAAACGATGTTATATCGTCTTTCGGGATCTAACGTATTCTGGGTTCCAGGAACAACTAATACACTTTTTGTGTTTATTAGGGTAAATTGGAAATTGTAAACTAGATTTCCCAAATGGATTGTTAATATGTTAATATCTAATTTATTTTCAATAATCGTAACTGTGAGCAATGGATAGTCAAAGGATGATGGGCGAACTACAAGCAATACCACTAATTTATATGAAAGCCTCCTGAAAGTATACCTATGAAAAATTATTAACAGAAGACGTAGCCAGTAGTCACCAATAATTGAGAAAACATCAATAGAAGCAAGAATTTTGAGGTATAACTTTAATTAACTAGAAATGTGAGTGCTAGCATGGAAAAGCAAACTCCAATTTCTCTTGCCATAAAGATGTGATATAAAACTAGCCACTTTCCAATACCTAGGACACTGAAGTTAAAAGTGTCCATAACATTCTGCCGTGGTTGTGAGCTCACAGATAACTGTAGGTCTCCTATAAAGAGAAGCAATTCTGATATATGAAAAAGAAAGATGTACGACCGTATAACGTCCAAATGGATAATCAGGGCCGTAGCTACCACCGGGGCAGCCGGGGCAGCGCCCCGGGGCCCCCGAACGTAGGGGCCCCCCGAAAGAAGAGGAAGTTTTTTTACGAAATTGTCTTAAAAAATTATTGAACCAAACTGCCAAACTTGAGAAAATGAACAGCGTCAAGGATTTTGCACATCTGTTAGTAATTGATCACAACTCACTTTCGCCAACTTATTCTGATGTGTCTACAGCGTGTATTATGTTCTTGGCAGTTCCAAAACTGAAATTGATCAAGAATTACATACGAAGCACTATGGAACAGGAAAGATCCAGCAATCTAGCTTTGCTTTTAATTGAAAATGATAGAGCTCAACAAATTAACTTTGATAAAGTAACCAATAACTGCTTGTAAAAAAGTTAAAAACAGAATTTAATGTGATCTTGATTTCATTTAAATAGTATAAGGCCGACAACCTTATACTATTTTTCACACATCTAAACGCCCTTTTCGACTTCCATTTGGACGCCCATTTGTACGCCCTATGGTCCCCAGCGAATCCACGGGACCGAAGAAGAAGAAGAAGATTTGATTTAAAACTCAACCTGTGTAGACTTAGGATATTGTAACTTTCTAAGTTTCATAACCATGCTTACATGTCATACAACGGGTGGTACTCCGCCTGGTGGTTTTTACATCGCGATAGGCGCCTTCTGCGTGTCCTAACGACTACTACTAAATTAATAATAATATCCGAGACAGCTGCAGTATAAAGCTAACGCCTTTTATATTAAACTGAATGTAATAAGAAAATATGTGTTTTGTCTATTTTAAATGCTTATTTTTCTACCTTAAAAGAAAAAAACACCAAATAGCAACCCTATTCAAAAAGCTTACTAAATGAAAGTGGTATAGAGTGAAAGGGGAAAATAACGTGGGGGCCCCATAAATATTGGTTGCCCCAGGGCCCCCAAGCCTGTAGCTACGGCCCTGTGGATAATCCTTACTTCGCTGGTAGTACTATTGTACGACGTGTTTAGCTAGCTCAGATTGGGGTGGATCACGATCCAACTGTAACCTAAAAATGCCATGAAAAAAATCAGGGGGCTTAAGAAAACTTACTGCAAGACTTTTCTCACAATAGTAATCTTAAAAAATACGTAAAGATACTCATAGGCTAAGGACAATACAAATCATAAGTAAGTTTAAGTACAAAGGTTTACTGGAAATAAATGCCCAAACTCGACGAACTGAAAATTCGGGAAGACACTACAAACTTGAAATATGTTTGCATTTCCAACCCCAATTACAACATTTCTACGAATAAATAGTATACTTGGTTTATGCAATCACAAAAAGTGTATTGTGCCTTTGTAAAAAGGTATTCTTTCTTAAATTCAACGTCTTAGAGGTTAAACTATCCACCCATCCGAGACGCACTGCACTTCATGTAGTTAGTAACAGCCTCCCAGCCTATAAAACAAGGAAGAAGAAGATAAAAAGTGTTTGACTATATAAGAGCGCTCGCAATTGTTTCAGCGAAGTAAAAACACTATAATTGAGAAATCATTAACTAGAATTCTTTAAGAACTATACGAGTACATATATATTAAGAAAATTCGCGGCCAAAGTCTTTCACAATGCCTTACCAAAGCGTAAGATATTCATTATGGTACTGTTTATCGCATTGATAAAACAAGTTCTTCGCACTATCGTCGGCTTGACCTTCAATCGTCGACCATTTGCTTCGAAAGACAGTAGCAAGTTCAATCTGTCAGAATGGATCCATGCTACCAGTGATATGGTTTTTCTGAACGTAAAATTTGTAGTCCGGCAGATGGAGGGGCCGGTTTCTTCAACATTCGAAGATAACTTAACAAGTCTTGGGGGTACTCGAAGAAAAATAAACAAGCAAAGAAAAGACCTGAAAATAAATTGGACTGAACGTCAGACTACGTCATGATAAATATAGCAGTGCCATCTGTGATTGCGGGCAGCCCACAGGTGTTTAGCTACTTCCAAATACTATCAAACCCTTTTTTAATCAGACGGATGCAGTAATTCACCAAACCAATAAAAGCAAATCTGCGCTAGTAACGATTGATTTTTCAGAATAAAATAGCATCTCCAAGCCACGAAAAAATGCACCTTGCAGCATTGGAAATAAATTCAAGGCTCAAAGGTATCCTAAACTAGGAACCAGAAGAAGAAAACCAGAAAATTATCAGCATTTAGATTATTTGTAATATCTTGTATGTTCAGCTCTATTGCCACAACTTCCTTGTCACAAAGGTTTCTTGCTGTGCTATTATGGAAATGCTTTCTCGCGTTACCTGCACATCGAATTTTCTGTCAGGGCATTAATGTTTAGGTATTTTATGCAATAGGTTCCAATTTTCTGAGCTAGAGTAATGGTAAAAAAAATTGGATTACAATCAATGAGTCCTCATGTACAGGAAGAACATTTTCCTCATCCCACTGGATCGGTACTGAGTCAAATGACAATTCGACTTTGAAATAAAAATAACGTAGTAGAGTAACAAAGCTACACACAACACACTTACATACGCGTGATATGAAGATAGCACAACGAGCCATCTTGAGGCACAATTGCGTGTGAACTTGGTTTACCCTCAACCCAAAAATCCAAAATAACCAAGTATCCACCTCATAAACAATACATACTGTGATACCTGGCGCTTGAACATTTCGTAGCGCAGACTTCTCTATTTTTCAATACATTTAGATCTGGGCGTATAGAAAAGACTACACACCAATTATTTAAATTAAATTGTGCCTTAAAATTATAAAAAAATGTAGTTAGATAAACGTTATTAAATAAAAATGTATACAAGTAGGTACTTATTAGTTATTTAACAAACAAGTGTGTTAATGAGAGCGATTAATAATCGAGATATTTTAACGTGTTAACTTTGAGATTATTAACCGCCGAGTAACACACGAGTTAGTTACAATATTTTTTTGTTGATCGTATCTTATTAAATTGGAGAAAATGTAATTTTTTCTACGATCGTGTCAAAATGACGTGTTTTAATAATTTATTAAAACACGCTTTGCCGAAATTTTAATGTCAACATAACCTAGAATATCAAACACAATATGACGGAAAAAGTGTCACCCAACTAAGTTTTTACTTCCTTTTACTATAAAGGAAGTATTGGATTCACCCCAAAAATTCGAAATTGAGTTTTCAACAGATCTTCACGTTTTAGAGTTTCCTGAACCTAAAAAACATATTTTTTTCATTGGTCTGTCTGTCTGTGTGTGTGTCTGTGAACAGAATATCTCAAAAACGAAAAGAGGTATGGCGTTGAAACTTCATATATAAGTTTTTTGTACTATGTAGATGAGACAGCAAGCTTTTGAAGAAAATCGCATAACCGGAAGTAGGTGTTTACTCTTGTGATTTTTCAGTTTTTTCGATTTTTTCAAAAACGGCTCTAAGGATTTTTTTTAAACTTTACATTTTTATTACATTTTTAATGTGTATTGATGTGAGATAGGTGATTTTCCAGTTGAATACTTATAAAGTGGGTTTCTTTTGTTTTTTTTTTTCTGTTTTTTTTATTAACTCATATTTTAAATAAAACACCCGGTATATTATTACATTTTTGAATTCACCTTAAAATTCTAGAAAAAATTTGTCTCTTCAACTAACGCTCTATTTTGTACCGTTTTTGTAGTATTTGTAATTTTTGAAAAATTTTGACAAATGGTTAAAAATTAAAAATGAAATTTTTGACTAATTATAAGATCACTGTAAAAGGAAGTTGTGTGAGTGTATCACACCAGATTTTTATATTTCTGTTACGATCGTAGAAAAAATAGCGTATGATACACGTGTATAAGAGCCATTAAAGCACTAGCGACGTTAAAAGCACTCCGCTAGCGCGTCGTGCTCTTAAACTCGTCGCACGTGCTTTAAAGACGTACTTATACACTTGTATCATAATATACTATTGCATCACAAAAATTTTACACTTAAAAGTTTTTACATTAATGGTAACTTCGATTTCGTATACTAAAATCGTTAATTAATAGAAAATAATCCATCAATAGGAGGCATTACTAAACGATTATAGAAAATAAAAAAATCATTAATTAATAAGGGGTATTAATGAACGATTTAGTATGCATTAACGAAACCCATAAATAAACGATCATCGGAAAAAATTATTTTTTAGAATGACGTCAAGACTGCTCCTAAAGCACCTCTATAATACGAGCATGCTTGTCAGCCATATTGAATTACATCACAAAAGCGGCAAATTCAAAAAATTAGTTACTTTTCAGAAAATGAAAATACGTTAATGTGTATAATAATTTAGTTTTGTTGCTACATAGAATGTAGATGAAAACAAGTCACAAAACCAAGCATTACAAGAAAAATACATTTTTTTACATATATTAAAAACTTACATTACATATTAAAACTTACAATCTAGAAATTCCTGTACTGAATAAAAAGCATTCTCAATAAGAATTTTTCTCACAGCCGATGAAAATTGTCTAACAATGGGTATATTTACAATTTCAGGGTTTAATTTGTTATACAATATAGCACCAATATAAAGTGGATTAGCTCTAAATAGTTCCAGACGGTGCAGGTTATACTGAAGGTCTCCACCATAGCGAGTAGCATAATCATGATGTACATTTTGAGTTGAAAACAAATTTAAATTACTTTTAACAAACGTCAACATGTCCAAAATAAACATACAGGGGAGAGTTAGTATTTTGTTTTGTTTAAAAACAGTTCTACAGGAGTCTCTGAATTTTAGCCGATACATGCAGCGCACAGCTCTTTTTTGAAAAACAAAAACACGTTGAGCAGACGATTTGTAGCCCCAGCAAATAATTCCGTATCTAACAACGGATTCGAAATTCGAGTAGTGAAAAGCTTTTACTACTGCTGAACTGCAAATATAGGATAATCTTTTAAGAGCAAAACAGATAGAAGAGCATCTATTGCAGACTGAGTCGATGTGATCTTCGAATGTCAGAGCTAAGTCAAGGTTGACACCTAGAAGCTTGAAGCATGAAACCTGTGCAACTGCTTTCCCATCCATCCTGATCAGTTGACTAGAGTGAGAATTATTTTCAGAAGAATAAAATTGCATTATGTAAGATTTATCCATGTTCAGAACTAATTTGTTATGGTTCATATAATTCGAAATACTCCCAAGATTGACTTTTAATTCAGAAGACATATCTGTATTAGTTTTAGCAGCTGAAACAACTGTTATGTCATCCGCAAACGCACAATGAAAAGCAGATACAACTTCATCCAAATCGTTGGTATACAATAAAAATAGCAGCGGCCCAAGCACGCTACCTTGGGGAACTCCAACACTATTTTGTAACTCGGTAGACTTTGTATCCAAATAGCTGACAAATTGTTTTCTGTTAGATAAATAGGAACGCAACAGAGAATTGCATTTTCCACGCAAACCAAAACTTTCGATCTTCTCTAAGAGAATATTGTGGTCCACACAATCGAAAGCCTTGGACAAGTCGATAAATAGTGCCATAACCTTATTACCTGCATCAAGGTTTGTGTATATGAAGTTCAAAACGGATACGAGTGCGGATTTGATGCAAAGCATAAAAGGCAAAAAAACACAGGAAAACGAACACAGCTGGCAACTCAAACACGAGGTTATAAGCTAGAACAGCGAGAATAGATAATATAATAACCCACAGCGACTGAAATGTTTGACATTGTAGGGTTATGTTTTGGTTGCATCATGGCCACCAACATGTAAACGCGAAAGTACTGTTATGCAGGATTTTATGCAACTTGTGCGACATGCGTCTGCTTGTATTATAAAGGGATCTAACTGCTCCTTCATTATTTAGAAGCGGAAACGACGCTACTTCTAGCAATTGTTTTTAAGACGCTTGGCTTCTCGCTGGATTTGCAAATTTTGGTGACGCCACTAAATTTTTCAATATTTAGAACGTCGCTGGAGCCCTGGGAGCGCGTTAAACTTATGTGGCCCTCTGGCAGACTCTGCAGACGTCTTGGAGTACAGGCCTCTGGCTCGAGATGCTTTCTTTTTCCGGAAACGAAGCTGGAAAATCCCAGTTGAAACAGCTGTCGATGGCCTCGGAATGGGATCGTAGAATTTTCAAATTTATTTGTGGTGTAAAGCTTCAGAAACACTCTTATATGAACACTGACACGTTGGCAATAAAATGCAGTAGTTTTAACTTGTTAATATGCTCGTTTGTTATTATAAATTCGTAATTAAAAGTGGAGCAAATTTCTTATAAACTTCAAGACAAATTAATTTCAATTGTTCTCTTCTTTTTTAACAAACTAGCATCAGATTACTAAGTTACAGAAATAAGTTTTGATACAAAAAGGTTACAAAAAGAATAAAGTTTGATACATAAAATTAAAATTAACATTTCTTAAATCTAAATTATTGTCTTTAACCTTATAATTAAAATTGTTTCTTTGCGATTGCACACACAAACGTTATTTTAAAAGTTACTGCTATGCTCTGTTTCACTTTGTTATTAAATGCACTAATTATTGTGTTTCGCACTCTCATGTTTCTTGCCACAATCTGTTGTCAATATTTAGCAATTGCTCTCTTGCAAATTCTTTATATTCTGCTTCATATCGGTTTACCTTTCTGCTATGCTCACAATTTTCACCATCTTATCCTTTGACTTAATAAACTTAAGCACTGTTAAAATTGCAGCCAACAAACCATTTGTGTTAAATAAATTTTATGCGATTTGGCTTTGCATGTGCACATACCTTTCATTTTAAATTATTAATTTACGAGCCAATTCAAAACCCCTAGCATGCCTTGTCTTAGCGTGCCTTTCTCTACTAATTATTGGTTCTCGAATCTCATTATCAATGCATTACTATTTTACTTTTGTTTAATATTGCAGTTTTTTAAAATATCTCAACTCTGTGCTTATTGAATCAGGCAATTATCCTGCACTGCAGACAGAGCCAGGTCGTGGGCTTAATACCACTTCAATATACGTTTTTTATATTTCACCAATTGTTGGTAGTATTCTTTATCTTCTGACTTTTTACCACACTTTTTAATTTAGATTCACTAATTTGTAGAGCATCTGCGACGTGTGTATGCACTTGCACTATTGATATGAGCGGCCTGAAATTATTTGTTTCAGACTATAGTTATTTGTTTCATTAGTACAAAAAATGCATAATTTCGGGACAAATAAGACAGATTGCCGGACGACGCGCAGCGGAGTCCGGCGAGTCTTACGCGTCCCGAAAACGCATTTTTTGTGCGAATGAAACATACTATTTTTTCTCCAACTACTCATAAATTCGGTAATATGACTTATTATTTAGAATCAAACATTGTAGGTTATATTGCAGAACTGTCATGGCTCAAATAAACAATCACTATACGGGGAAAATAAACAACAACAACGGCGAATGCCGAATATTGACGAAGCGTTTGTTTTTTATTTAAAATTTAACATGTAAAACCCTATCTTGTGTCCATTTTTGTACTGGTTCAAATATGAATCGAAAAGTGTACAGTTGCCAAGGTAATTGGTGAACATCCCGAAATAACTTACTTTTTATACAAAATTATTCTACAATATGGCGTCTTATCCGTGTGGTTGGAGAAAAAAAATAATAGAGACTTAAAATCAACTCGTCAACATGTGAACTACAGCGAGACATTCTTGTTACCACTCAATGCGCTTGACATCGAATGTTTGGCGAAACTAATTAATTGTAATACTGAAAAGTTGCAGTAATTACCAGTCATTAACGACTAGTACTATTGGTTTATTAACTTTCACCAAAAAAATATTGTAATGAGGTAATGACAAATATCCAAAAACGTTTCCTTAATTGTGAATTCTAAGAATTTAAAACCAACGGCGCAGTGCATAATTTAGTCTAATAACGGAGTCACTTCGAAACTAAATCCACAGCAATGGAATTTTTAGCTCTAGAGTTGTATATTCTCTAGACATACTTTACCTGGTACTCCACATGCCTAGGAGTTGTCCATAATAATTAACAATAACAACACATCCTTAATTTTCGCAACTTACCCAAGACCACTCTGTATATAACAAATTTGAAGTTACATTGCAACTGTTAAGGTTTTTTTGTGTATTTCGAACGATAAGCTCTGCAAGTGGAATATAATTTCAATTTGTTATTTACCTAAGCATTAACCTGACTTAGAATGAAATTTACACTAAATTAAAACATTTTAATAAATTTTTTCTACAACCACCACCACCTTTTAGCGCTAGCCTTTTTCACTAAAGGTAAAGTTTTATAATTTCGCGTGTTTAAAATGAGATCAGCTGTTTACTTTTAGCACATGTGTTATAAAATGAAGAGGTTATAAAACTACAATTTCGAACGGGAAGTGAGGTTGTAAAGTTATTCCAGTTACTTCTTGCGTTAGAGGTAAAGTGTTTTTTAAATAATTAAAGCGTTATGTAATGAATAAAGTCAGATCTGTACTATTATAATTATCTTTGATAACTGACTTTGACAGTACTGGCTCCACAAACATTCACGTTTTGAGCATTTGGTAATTCTTCCAGATTATTTATCATGTTTTGTAAATGATATTTTTTCCAACAAGCTTAAAGGATATCGAGGTACCTATACATTTAGACCAATAAAATCTGGGTATAATTCGTCGCCTTAGAGTTGATATCCAAACTTAAAGTTTTATAGGGTGAAAGAGGGACTCTATAAATCGGCGAGGATTACCATACTTTCATATTTTGAGAATTCATCAAGATTAAACTGACTCGCCAATGAAGAAGTTAAATCAAGGACGTTATTGCTATTTAAAAACCACTCATAATCAATAAGTCCCGAAAAGTATCCTGTACGGAAACATCTCAATATCCTTTTGAAAAATGGTTTGACAAGTAATATGGATTTGCTCCCATCCTTTCTCTTGCATCTTGAAGAACATCAGCAGTCTTTCTCTATGACCTTTCACTTTTGCTTTTCGTTGCACGGCATCCATTTATTTCAATACGATTATTAAATTTTTGACAGAATAATGCAGAGTTTGGTATGTGCAATTTACTGCAACATTTTGAAATTATTCTCGAAATTCCTCTATGCACGCTTGCAGGAAATAAATACATTCTTCATTTTCTAATTTGGTATCATTTCGAAAATATGACTTTAGAAGAAGAATTTTAAGTTCATTATTACGGGTAGTAACACCATCATAATTCTGTACATCGTAGCAGCTAAGTATCAAATTTCAATGCTCACTGCGATAACTGTTTTAAGTCACTGTACTTCTCGTAAGTTTAGCTGTACATCCATTGTAAAAAAGTTATGTGGCACTCCTACAAACAGCCTATTTAACGCATTTAGTAAAGGAATTGTTATAAATATAGGACTTTTTCATATGGATGCGAAGGAAGTTAATATCACGTTATTAAGATACAATCCCTAGTAACAATGAGCGTATTTTCCTCTCAAAAAATCATTACGTTGTCAAAAGCTCCTCGAATAGCAGTTTCTTTTATGGATTATGGACCAATTACTGCACAGTGGGTATATATAAAGATATTTGTTGAATGGCTCACGCAGAAACACGTCGCGAAGTTTCTGCGTGGCCCTGGAAAAGTTGGCAGCGCTTTCAGTTGCGAGGGAAGCTCCCAGAAAGGAAAGTAGATAAGAACACAAAATGGGAGGGACGGATTCGTGATGAATACGCACAGTAAGCCTCCAGTGCCGTTCCGATCGATTCCCGGCAACTTTTAATGCTTTATTATTGGTACGGGAAATGCAGATTAAGGTGGAAAATCGAGAATGCAGCCGGGATGCAGCTATGTAAGCCGCGTTTGCTTATTCATAGTTGGATTTCCACGGATACACGCCTTCCCTGAAAACAGCCTGCGGAGATTTGCATAAGTTACGTTTCTGTTTTGTTTCGCTTTTTATTTTATTTTTGCAAATCGCGCCTCTTAAGAGGGAAGTTTTTTGGCCGGTGTTTCGGGCGCTTTGAGAGAGCCGAGAAGGCGCGAACCAAAGATTTATGTGTGAAGGCCACACTTTCCTGATTTATAATTCCGAATTTTTAAACTTTCGGCTATTATGTTTCACAGATTCAACACGGCTTTTACACAAAAGCACTTATATTCTAGTTTCACTTGTGAAAATAGTTTTAAGAACGATCTGTCACGACGAGGGAACTTTTCACACTGTTCGCTGGCACCTCGGTGTCTATAAATATTTCCATTTCAGTGAACTTCTGTCGGCTATATTTCGCGCAAAAAGAACAAAACGCCAAAACAAATATTATTGTGTTACGAAATGTGGCTCGAGAATCTTATTTAGCTCGTATAGTATGTAAATTGCGAAGACGTTATGTAAAATCGCTGTTAGAGGGCTCGTTGTGTCGCCATTTGATATGTTGATCGCTTATTTATTAAATGTATAAATTTGTTCTCAAAAATGGCTGCATGTCTACAGATAAAGACAAAGGATGTCGTCCTACGCAGAATGAAATATTGGCACCACAAATTTTCTACGCCACTAAACTCGGTATAATGACTTTAGGGCCATACTGATTTCGTTCTTATCAGCACAGTGTTTTTTGGGGTTTCTCGAGTTTCATGAAAAACACATATTCGACAATTTATTGTCGAAATATGCAGTTTTTAGGAACTACCTAATTTACACTATCTGCCAGGCAATAAATTCTTGCAATTGAATTTGTAATACAAACACATTTGTATCGTTGTAAATATTTGTATTTTAGCAGTCGGCTTTTATATCATCCTGTTGATAATGAAATCAACGAACTAGAAACTATTTTAAATACCGAAATTAATTTAATAACAACCATACATTTACAAACTACTGATTCTATAATTTATTGTATTTACCTTAAGTAATTTCATTTCTCTGTTACTGACAAATAGTGTTTTACTTGCTTTCCAATTCATACTCCTTATTTAATTTTTCCTGTTTTTTATAAGAAATGTGTACCAAATCTATTCGTATAAACATGTACACTGAATAAAACAAGTTAAAACAAAATATTCATCAAATAAGATCCGGTAAACGTGGATTAAATAAAGCATGCCTTCTTCGGAGACCTTTAGATTCCCCTTTTTGGCGAACTTGTAAATATAGAGTTGACAAAATATTCATTACAACTAGACAGTAGTTCTACAAGCAATATGACGAGAGACCGCTCGGGCCTGCCTCGAATTGTCGAATGAACAACATGAGATCAGGGGGTCAATTTTTGAGCGTTCGCAAGTTCGAACGGTATACGTAAGTTTGAGAAGCAAGTCATTTCCTAATTTTCGAGCACGCGCATCCTTGCGTGTGCGCAAAATTTTGTTCGCATTTTTGCGAGCGGTGTTGACAGTGGAGCAAACGCTAAGCGTATACGTAACGTGTGCAGGAGTCGTATATTTTGAGGTTAATACTTTTCATTATTTCTTCTTATTATCACTATAATCAATCGTACATGCAGAAAATTATAGACGAATTAATGAATGTCCTGCCAATACGTAATTTAGAGCAGGCGGAGCAGCGGTATCGGTTAAATATGAAATCCTTTCCGTGAACTGAATGAGAGACAGTTTATAAACATGTTCAAATTATCTAAGGAAGCATGCTCATATTTAATAGAATGTTTAGAACCCCACATGCGTCCACGGTTGCGTGCACTTGATCTAGCTAGACATTCGCACCCAGATTTTTAGCAGCATTGAAATTTTTCTGTGGTGGAAGTTATTAGCAGGATGTCGCATCTAATAAATATATAGACATCTCACAATCCAGTGTCAGCAACTGTGTCAAAGAAGTTGTCGTTGCACTAGTCCAACCTGCTATATTCAATCAATGGGTAAAATTTCATGAAAACTTTGAAGAATTAGATCAGCTGCGCCAAAAATTTTATGAAGAACATGGCTGCCCAGGCGTAATTGGGTGTATAGACTGCACACATGTTGCAATTGTACCTTCGTAGAGTTTGCACCGCGTTTCTTCGAGTCCGCCATTACTAAATCAACAATTGTTTTCTTTGTTTTCACTGAATTGCCACCAAAAAGGGAGGTTAGATTTCAGGTCTCTGGGTGACAGGTGACAAATAGCTACTAGTAGTAGTTCGAAAGTTCCACTTGATGCGACGTTGCCTAGTCGGCCATGCGCATGTTTGCGATGGGCGGTTCTTGCTTTGCGTACCCCGTTCAAAAATCGGAACAAGAAAACGTATACGTAAATTTTCACACGCAAATCTGCGTATCCGTAAATTCACGTACTTTGTCAAAAATTGACCCCCTGTGTTTGACTACGAGCAATCGATACTGATCTACACGCTTACTGCGAGAGATTCTCCAGGCCTGCGTCGTAACAAGGCGCAGTGTACAAGGTGGTTGGCAAAACGATCGATAGCGGGACTTTAAATATATCCAGTACAGGGATCGAGATGAAATTCCACGGCAGTCAAACAAAACGAAATCAGAATTTCAGATAGTTTCAGGTGCCTGATATATCCATCAAGCGGCATAACTTACCAAAAATTAGCATGGTAAGGCTTTCTCAAACAGCTACATTCATGCCTCTCCACCGAATTCCAACCCCTTCTCCTTCGTGCATAAAAAGCATTGGCTGTGTCAATTTTCAAACAATACAATTTACTAATGATTTTTTTTATAAATCAACTTAAATACACGCTACTCGATGAAATACCCGTTTTCCATATTCACCTATTGCGGTTTCTTAAACTATTTTACATTATTTATCTACTCCAGAAGACTAAAACTGAAATACCCTGCATATCGGCGTTTCTGCAACTGATGCTGATTGGCAGGCATATTTTCATGACTGTCTTGTTCTGTTCTGTTCTTCTATGTTTATATCATCAACAATTTCTTTTTTATACAATTTAATCTCGTTCTATATACATTCTCCTTCTGATTCCTTGCTTAGTTTTACTGGCCATTCTTCTGACTTCTATTGCTTCGTCTCGTTCGGTTTTACATTTATGGCTTTTTCTTTAGATAATCATTATTTTCCTGTGCTTCGTATTGGTTAGCTTGCCCATTCTTGTTACTTCACAATCCTTGTTCCCTTGATATTTTCAGTTGTGCACTGTTAAACATAAATCTGGTTCAAATCGATTTACTGTGTTCGTTACAAAGGAGAGTAAAATTCTCTTTCCCCTATCTCTCTATCGCTAGATTGGAATCGGCCCTTCAAAACCTTAAGCGGAAAAACCGTGGTCTACAAATTGCAGATGAAAGGCTGACGAACCTACGCTTCGCAGACAATAGTGCTAATTTGGAAACAGCGCTAACAAATTTGAAAGTATGCTGAGATAATTAAATATGAACTTACCATGTAAAGCTAACATATGAAGCAATAGAGACAAGATACAGATTAAGCTTGTCTGGAGAGTGTAAGGGTAAAGTCCAGAACTTCTTTCTCAAAACTCCTTTATTCAGAAAAAAGTTTGGCAGATTCGTTAACACAAAAACAAAACAATACATAGATAATCAGATAAGTAACAAACAATGTATCAAATCAACGGTAAAATTAAAAATGTATACACTCACACTTAGCCTTAGCAATGAGGTGCTCCCAAGATGCTCTCACAGAAAAAAATCTGACCGTTTTGCCGGCACGAGGTTTTAAGCAATTGCCATTAAAGTTAAGCAAGCGGTTTGCGTGGCGTCCATCTGTTGGCTTTAGGGCTATCCTTAGCCTTACCTCTATGGGTAAGATTCATAATTTACGGATGAATTAATAATACCATACATATATTTGCCCACCTAGTTCCACAAGGAACGGTGTAATAGCCTGTGGGCGTATATGGCTATAAGCTTTGAAATATGTAGCCGAAGCAGTATATCTTGATCAAATCATCTCCTGATAATAAGAATGTAGTCCAGTCCTTGAAGGTAAAAATATGCTATTACCTCAGAATTCTTTGAACCTTGACCGATTGAAGTGAAATTTTGTGAGTGGTTAGGGGATGGCTCAAGGAGCAAAAGTGACATAGCGCCGATGTGCGCTTTTACCCTGAGAGTAGATGCCACCCCTTCTCGGGGGTGGAAATTGTTCACTTAAAATAACCCAGGAAATGGATAGAGGGACAAATTCTAAGTAAAAAATGTTCTATATAGTTTTTTTCATAGATCGATATTTTTCGAGCTATTCGCGATTGAAGACTTAGATTTTTCGTGATAAAAATTCATATTTTTGGACGGTTTTTCGCGAATAAGTCGAAAACTTCGCGTTCTATCAAATAAGTTTCCATAACCAAAAATGAAGCTTAGAAAACAGCAAAGAGATTGGTTTTTTATGAATGCTCTAGGTCCAAAATAAAAGAAGTTATGGCTCGTTAAAGAAGATTTTTTTTGCAACAACTTTGTTCGAAGTAATCAACGTTAATTAACGAAAAACCAATGCATTTTTCGGGAAAAACTTATAGAACATTTTTTGTAGTGATTGAAAATACCTTTAAAATGAGCACTGTTAAAAGTCGATTGAATTATAACGAAGTGAGTTACGATGCAAAAACGGTATGTCACTCGAATTTTTGAAAAAAAAATGAGAGCTAAAACCCCCCAGCCATTCCACCAAAATTGATATTGACCATTATCCCTTTACAAATTACTTTATTTTAGTAGAATTACTCATGCAATCAAAAAGTTTTTCGACATGCTCAGACTTTGCATATTCAAAAAGTAAAGGGTTGAAGGGCTCGGGAGGGATGGTCCGCGCACTATAATGCAAACTTCTAACATTTATATCTCCGTTATTTTTTTCCTACAGAAATACAAAAAACCTAAAATGTTCGTTAAGAAAAAATCCACATTTTTGTACTATATTATTTTTTACGTTTTTTTCTTTAGTTTTAGGTATTTTCAAAATAAGCTATTTTTTAAGAAATTTGAAAAATACGTTTTCCATTTTCATCATATTTTTTTCGAAAAATACGCATTCTAATCCGCTCAAACTTTTGGATTACATAAGTAATACTAAAATAAAGTAATTTGTAAAGGGATAATGGTCAATATCAATTCTAGTGGAATGGCTGGGGTTTTATCGCTCATTTTTTTTTTCAAAAATTCGAGTGGCCCACCGTTTTTGCATCGTAACTCGCTTAGTTATAATGCAATCGACTTTTAACAGTGCTAATTTTAAAGGTCTTTTCAATTACTACAAAAAATGTTCTATACGTTTTTCCCGAAAAATGCATCGGTTTTTCGTTAATTAACGTTGATTACTTCGAACCAAGTTGTTGCAAAAAAAAATCTTCTTCAACGAGCCATAACTTCTTTTACTTTGGACCTAGAGCATTCATAAAAAAACCAATCTCTTTCCTGTTTTCTAGGCTTCATTTTTGGTTATTACAACTTATTTGATAGGACGCGAAGTTTTCGACTTATTCGCGAAAAACCGTCCAAAAACATACATTTTTATCACGAAAAATTTAAGTCTTCAATCGCGAATAGCTCGAAAAATATCGATCTATCGAAAAAACTATATAGAACATTTTTTACTTAGAATTTTACCCTCTATCCATTTCCGGGGTTATTTTGAGTGAACACATTTCCACCCCCGAGAAGAGGTGGCATCCACTCTCAGGGTAAAAGCGCACCTCGGCGCTATGTCACTTTTGCTCCTTGAGCCATCCCCTAACCACTCACCAAATTTCACGTCAATCGGTCAAGGTTCAAAGAATTCGGAGCGGAAAACCTTCAACGACTGGACTAATGTGAAATGAACATAAAGAAGCACAGGTATAACTTTAAATAACTAATGGACTTTGAAACATGTAGTAGTGAATTCGTACAGTCAACTTACGATCAAGGAAAAGTATTCTCTAGCTGCCAATACACTACTATCATATGCAATTGAAACATGAGTTACTATGAAGCTACGTACTGAAACAGCTAGAGGTGTCACAAAAGAAGATGATAAAAGCAAACTTAAAAATCGAATAAACATCAGATAAAAAGAAATCTGGGCGTAAAACGTTTAACTAACATACATAAGAAGCAAGAGCTGGAAATGGGCTGGTTACATAATTGGAAAAGGATGGATGATCAAAATTAATGCAATTCTGATTAATAATAATAATTGCTGATTAATAATAATAATTGCTGCGCCATGATTATTTCATTAAGGTTTTGTTAATAAATATCGTTCTATGTTGGTTTATCATTTCTGCTATTATTTAAACTATCTACTTATAATCTCCAAAGACGCGCTCGAACTCTGTATCACGAATCTGGGGCAAGTTGAGCATTGTACCTCCAGATGCCAGCGCATACAGCACCAGCCTCTACACCGCAAGGTCAATGAGGTTACCTACAGATAATACATACATACATACTTATAATCTTTGCTGATATTTTCATTTTTCATTAGCATTTACAATGTAGAATTACAAGGCTGGGATGAGAAGAAGCACGAAATCGTACTCAAAGATGGCACCAATAAAAATAAATGTATCAGGTTAGGTTTTGAAATATTCCAACATATTAATTAACAATAGAATTTAATTTCTTTCCGACATTTAGTTTGATTTTGACAACAATGATAAGTAAAGTTTATGCCGTTTCGGTTTAATGAAAAATTTAAGATATCACGCAACCTTGTTACGATCCGAAATCTGTAGCCGTGAAATTTTCATCCAGTTCACTGCAGATTTGGCAATCTCGAATACCGGCGGGCGTTTCGGGCCCCCTAGCTAGTCTAACAATCTTTGTATTTGAAATCCATGTATTTTTGCCTCTAAAACTTCCCAATGCGCAACTTACAGGTGGGAAGGAACTTTTTCGGTAGCCATCTTTCCGTTTTCGGAAATGGGCATTCTTCTTATTTTTGTTTCTGAAGCTACTCAACGTGTCTGGTTGGAACTTCCTATGAATGTTACGCTGTATGCGGCTTTTTCTGGTCGGAATCGTGTCTACAGCAGCAGTTTTTATCCTGTTGTTGGGTCGCCGCAGCTGCCGAGTATTTCAAGATATAGTAATTTTCCTCTTGAAGCAGCATTTCCTCAGGCCTCCCAAAATCCAAATTATAGTATTGTCCAAATTATTATAGATTTAATTAAAATGTTTTTTTCCAACTTACTTAATAGTCCATCGTATTTGTCTAGAAATGCTTTACTAGTTGCGTTTTCCTTACTTTGTTGATCTATCTGTGTTTGAATCGGCATTGCCATGATCGTTGCTTTTCAACTACTTTAAACCCCATGGAGAGACTGTGGACTCTGTTAGAAAATAAAATCAACGAAATGGGTGAGGTTGAAAAACGGACTATCCGATACCTCACTTTATTGTACTACATACGTAGAAGCTATTCTTATTTAATAAATGATATTTAATTTAATTTAAAATACAAATGTCAAACAAGAAGATCTGGAATAATGATAGAACATTAACACATTATTGCCGCTGTTCGATCAAAAGTATTCCAAATACGGTACAGGCTATTTCAAAGGATAAAGGTGGACACAATAAGTATTAATTCACGTTAAAAGATTAATATAAGTGATATTAATTTCATTATTTTATGTATATTCTTTGCTGTTTGCGAAGTCCAACCTTCCTTTCGTTTTTCTTTACGTTGGGAAGTTATCGTTCTCAGCTCGCGCCGTTGAAAAAAGATTCCGTGGTCGTTTGATATGGCAACACTCGCCAACAAGCGAATAATCGTCCTCCGCAGCCGCGTAGTCTTTCCAGCCCACAGCGCAGCTGTCAAGTTTAGATTTTCCAATATTGTATGCCTAGCAACGCTATTTGCGCGCTTGCGAGGGTAATTCCTGGGTTTACCGAACTGCGCCCATTAGCAAAAACTAGTTATTCGGTGCGGACTTCAAACGTTGTATTAGTGTAAACGGAGTTATTGATTTTTTTACATTTGAATATTCTTTACTGTCGAGGGACGACTACTTGTCACCCACTATTTGTCATTCCTTTTTTTTGTATGTGCCTTGTAAATCTTTAGAATTCGCATGACACCATTAATTGGTACAGATATAGTAGAAGTATTTGGTGATTATAGCAAAGTTCTACATTGGAAACAACCGACAATATTACCAATATTTCTTATGTGTAAGTATTGCGCTCGAGAAAACGTTTTTGCCAATCGTACTCGCGAGCTAAGTTAATTTTTAGGTTTGCTTGAGCATCAATTGTAATTTTTCATTTACGGGTTCTGTTGCTTCGCTTGATAGATTTCGCATGCTTTAGTATAAATCTGACCTTTTGCTCGCACTATCCCGTGTACTGTTCGTGCATTAACGGTAACCGAAATGTGAACAATTAGTCTTTCCGGATCCGTTTTGCATACACGCCATTTATGCCTTTCGGCGTTATTAATGTCTTCTTGTACTTCATTGTTGTTGTTACGAATAAACGTATTGTTGATGCTTGACATTAGCCGAAATTGTATTTCTGCAGAGCTCATTTATTCCGTGTGGTTCGACGAAGTGAGTAACTGTTAATTACTGAACCTGGCACCCTTATCTGTTAGATCATTTATTGTTCATGCCAGTAGATGAATTAATTCCGCACTCTGTATGCCCATTGGTCTTCTCCGACACTATGTTTGAGCTAGTTGTTTGGGTATTTTCGCTAATATTACATTTTACCTAATAATTGCTGTAACATAATTGGCGTGTAATAACCTCTTGAAAAAAAAATTCAGCAAAAAATCCATGACGATATAGTAAATACGTTGAATAAGGATACCCCTTCGTACGGAACTGCGTGTCGCTGGGTGAATTAGTTTAGGAAATGAGTAACCAATCCACGATGCTTCTCGCAGTGGACAACAAAAAACAGTCACAACTCCAGAAATGATCGACGGAGCCACGATAGAGGTAGTAGAAATCGTGGGGATATCCAAGAAATCGGCATGTTTTATTTAACAAAAGAACTGCTTCTTGAATTAGGTTTAGAGCATGTTTTCCAACGTTATGGAACTTTCTATGATATTGAGCTTCGGATACTTTCCCATCTGTTTGGGCGTGTGCCTGGTGGCCTTTTGGGGCGTAGATTTCGGTCTCTTGCTATTTTTGCGATTCTGATGTCGGAAATTCTGGACACATGGTCGTTCTAAGCTCGTCTTTGTTTTGTTCACCTAACGATGTTTGGGATGTCACAGAGAAAGTCCAGTGTTTTCATATCTACAATTTGAATTATTCCCTTAGTTTTACATGTCTCATCTCTGGTTTCTGCAGCTTAGGTTATTATCCGTCGCGGTAAGTTTCATTATACAACGCGAGGTTGTAAATATTGAAGCACGACGCGAAGCGGAGTACTTTAATAAAACCCATCACTGTAAAATGCGTAACTCCGAGTATTGTAAAGGGTGTTTTTTTAGAGGGATACAACTTTAAATTGAAATAAAACACAGAAAGATGTTTTTAATATCCATGAAATTGGCTTTATTTGAAAGATAATTTTATGGCATTTATGTTTGAATATGATTTCGGGCATGTGACCGCCGCGGCTGGCGTGTACATGACGTAATCTGTAGGTCCAATTTTCACACACTCTTCGCAGTAAATCAGGCTGTATTTCGGCAATAACGCGTCGAATGTTGGCTTCCAAGTGCTCAATTGTTTCCGGTTTATCGACGTAGACATGCGACTTTACATATCCTCAAAGAAAATAATCTAATGGCGTCAAATCACACGAAAGAGGTGGCCAGTTAAAAATCCATTTCGTGGATCTGTTGATATTATCATCGCGTCGTCTGCGTAGCACAAGACTTTTATTTGTATTTTATGTGTCCTGAATTTATGGTCTGCGTTCTTACCTTCTGTTATTATTCTATACATGTTAAAGTTGAAGAATAATCTATTCTATTGCTGTCAATATTGGTATTTTTTCTGTTCTGTTCAGGTGTTCTATTATTTAGGTACTTAAGGTAGGATTCCAATTTTTCCTTTTAGCAACTGTTTTACCTCTCTCGTGCACCATGGTGTGTTGATGTTGTTTGAATTCTTGTTTACTTTTCTTTTTTTGCAATGCTTCGTTTGCGGCCGCCTTCATATTGTATTTTATTTTTTCCCAGCTAGTTTTCACGTGGTCTTCGTTTTGAATCATGTCTCCGATCTTCTGTACTGTGCGTATGGGTCTACGGGAGAAGACGAAGAGGCTTTTATCGGCCAGTACGATCATAGCATCAGTTTTATTGGGATTTGAAAGCAATATTGTTTATCGAATATCTAAAAATGGCAAGACTATAACTGCAAAAGATTATGCTGATTTTCTGGTGCGTTTAACTGTTGTTGTTCGTTAAAAACGCCCTGGATTATTGAAAACGGGAATTCTCTACTATTATGACATTGTTTTGTGGTATTGCGGCTCAAAAATTGGACGGGTAGGTTCTAATCAGTTGATCATGCCTCCTATTACCTGTCTTCGCACAGTCCCACTACCATCTCTTTTCTAAACAGAAAAAAAAATCCGGATGGAACGTAATTGTCAGATGAAGAAATCTGTAAACGAGAATTTTGAGGGTCTTCGTGAAAACCACTGCAAGGAAAGTACTGAAAAGACTCAGCGTCGTTGAACCAAGTGCGTGCCATTCTCATAGTTTGACAGTTTTATTGCTATTTGTCATTTCTAGCTGCTAAGTCCTATTTCGAAATCGCTGTTCATATTAATGGTGCCAACTTGCTTTTTCGGCACGATCCAAGTTTCCATATTTCTTAAACACTCAGACATCCGAAAGCTCTCGCTTAGCAACCAAAAAAGGGCGACATTTGTGGAATCTCCTTTCTTAATAAGTAATTCCATTTAACTGGCCGCAAGCGTTACTTAAAAGCTAAAAATAACACGGTCTGACAGTTAAGAGAGCGAATGGAGAAGCGAAGAAGTAGAATGTCGGAGGAGTGCAGAAGAAGCAGAGGGATAATTACGGGTCGTTAATAAGCGCAAGCGTGCGTCCGTGAGATTGAGCTAATTGGGGAATGCGACGCAATTACCGGCGCTTCGCGGTCTCGGGGTGGACAAAACGGAAAAACTCGCACTAACGACCCCCATTAGGTGTGGTTACTGTGTCACCGGCCCCATTGCACCCTCTTTCAGCACGTGCGACCCCGAACGTAAAAAGTATAATTCGGGCATGCAAAACACCACTATATCTTTCGTACGCGACTTTTCGCCGTGGATTTTAAAACTTTCCATTTTCGCTTTTTATTTTGAACAACAGGTCAAGGCTCGGGGAGGACGATTCCGTTTATTGGCGATGAGCCGGGCAGACGGATGCTTTTGTACTTTTGCGTTTGCGTTTAACCCAAATGCTTATGTAAATACGGGGATGCAGGAATTGGTTCAAAAACTTTACTTTCCCCATTCGTCTTGCGAACATCCGTTTGAGACACGAGCGCTTCCGCCAGAAGCCGAATTACGACAAATACGACGTCGTGCATTCCGCGAACAGAGAAGACGCTCTCATCTATTACCCAAGTTTTAAGAGACTTGTATTTGTTTCCGGAGCAGTCGTGTCCGGCGGGAATCCTGCAGGACAACCGGCATTATACACACACGTCCCGGATCGTTCCGGAAACCCGCGCTTTATGTCCAGACATGAACAGACGACGTCGATCCATTTGGTTTCAATTTACAGCTCTACTGGCGAAATGCTTACTGTCACAATCTACAGGACGAACTTAAAATCTTCCTCATAGTTCCAAATGTTTTTGTATGTAATATTTTTAAATCTACAGGTATTTTACTATTACGTTTAACACTTAGTTAAGGTTATTACATTGAATTATGTATTACTTCTATAATATACCTCGGAAAGGATAAGCTACGGGTCTCTAGGGGCCGTAAAGCTAGACATATACGAGCCCAATCCCAAAGGTATTCACACTGATTTTCCAATTAGTGAGTCAGAACTTTTAAATGAGCTACATTAATAACAAGTGATAATCCTTCAATCTTCATTTTATTTTGAAGAACAATCCACGCCATTATGTTTTAAAAATAATATCGTTTAAATGTCCTCCTCGACTTCGTCTGACTGAATGCATTCTGGAGGTCCAATTTGCAAGTACTCTTTCACACATATCGCGTGGTGTATTTCTAATGGTGCGTTTAATGTTCCGTTTAAGGTCGGGAATTGTTCGTGGTTTATTTTTGTAAACCAGAGATTTCACATGACCCCATAAGAAAAAGTCCAAGGGTGTGATATCGCATGATCTTGGTGGCCAGTTGACATTAGCATTTCTCGAAATAACGCGTCCAGGAAACTGTTGTTGCAATAAATCAATTGTCTCACGAGATGTGTGACACGTCGCACCATCTTGTTGAAAGAAATCATGGTTTATGTCAAAATTTCGCAGATCAGGCCAGAGATATTCCGTTAGCATATTACTGTACCGCTCACCATTAACAGTAACACAATTTCCATCATCGTCTTCAAAAAAATAAGGTCCGATCACGCCTTGAGCCCAAAACCGTGACCTTCTCAGGTTAAAGAGGAGATTCTTGAATCGCTTGAGAATTTTCATCAGACCAAATCCTACAGTTATGCTTGTTTACAAAACCATTGACCCAGAAATGGACTTCATCGGAAAAGATTATTTTTTCTGCAAAATGTGGATTGGCTTCCAACTGCTGAAGAGCCCAGTTCGCGAAATTTCGACGCAAATGATGATCATTTGGTTTCAGTTCTTGGGTGATTTGAACTGTGTAAGCTTTCAGATGAAGATCTTGATGCAAAATTCTCCAAGTAGTCGTCTGAGAAAAGCCACGTTCTTGAAAACGACGTGGAATAGAGAGGTTCGGATCATCTCTTACACTTTGGCTTACAGTAACAATATTGACGTCTGAGCGGGCATCACGACAAGGCACTGCAACTGAGCCAGTTTGTTCAAACTTTTCAACTAAATGATAAAGAGTACGTTCGGTTGGGCGATTATGTTGAGCATAAATTTCTCGCAACGCGCGAAATGTCCGGCGAACCGAACACGCATTTTGATGATAAATACGAATAATCTCTAAGCGCTGTTGAATCGTATATATGCCCATATTAACTTGACAATGTACTGAACACATTTGTTATCAAGATTTGACATTTACATTCCAAATCCCGCTTGATATTGGCATTACAGTTCTGACGCGCTAATTGGAAAACCCTTTATATTACGTCACAAGATCGGTAAATGCCTCAGAACAGGCCGAGAAAAGCCAGAAGAACGAGGCCCAAGGGGCCGAGTTTTGCTATTTTTTAAGACTGTTCCAGTAAGGCATTTTACAATCGAGTCTCGTATAAGATTTTTTAAGCTATCAACTACAGGTTACAGAAAGTAGATTGGGACGCGGTGAAAATAGGAACTAATGTTAGAATCTAGTAATTTCCAAGTTTCGTATTGGTAACATTTTTACATCTATTATATTCACATTAAATTGTTAACCTCATTTAAACTAAATGACACAATAAATCAGAGGCGTACGCAACATTGCGGTATGGTATATTATCAGTTCTTTAATGTTAATAGGATTGCGGAAATAATGATGTATGTTGAACAACCAGGCTCTGCTAAACCTTATATCCCAGCAACAGCAATTTCCACACTTTAAAACACAAAGAATCTGTCATATGACGTTAGTCACTGCGCAAACGAAATCCCTCTACCCACCGTTGCTGTTTACTTGTCATTTAAAATATAACCTAACTTTGTATGTTTTTGACAACTTTCCACATATTGCCAATTCGTCAAATATGATCACAGCGCCTTTCATGACCTACCTTGACACCCAATCTACTTTCTGTGACCTGTAATAACTATAAACTACTGTTGAATATGACAAATATCGTTTTCCTAAATAAAGTGAGTAATTGTTTCTCTAGTAACTAAATACAAAACAATGTTCTATAAGTCCTAGGACCGTTATATTCATAACGGGCTTGTTACTTTGTTCTTGTCATACCAACCAACAAGTATAGAGGAAGTTGACCTTATCTTCATAGATAATGGACCCGAAAATATGTAAAAATAGGTTGGCAGCGCGAAAAATTTTATTACATGTAAGCTATTTCGCAATTTAAATGTTAACGGTTTTTACTAAGCTTAACTTTTACTGACTTAAATCCAAAAAAAGTCTAACTTCCCCATATCAATTTACATCAATTTTAATTAGGAAATGAAGAAGCCGCGTGGCGCAGTTGTTCTGCATTGATCTTCTCATTCCTTCATTCCAGGGCCGTCTTGGTCTACCCCGCTTTCGTCTCCCGGGTGGTGTCCATTTATAAACCCTTTGAAGCCATCTGTTTTCATCCATGCGAAGGAGGTGACCGAACCATTTTAATCCTCTCATCTCTATCCTATCTATTACCGTCTGTTGTGCATGCATTATCCTTCTAATTTCTTAATTAGGAATGTGTTCTCTCCGTGATATACCAGCACTGCGCCTTAAGTAGTCCATTTCTATTGTATTTAGTTTCTTCTGATTATCTGCTTTGAGTGTCCAGATTTCTGATCCCTAGCATAACACAGACTCCACCAAAGGCTTGCCTATATGTTTCTTTGTTTTATTTGTTATCTGCTTATCCCACCAAACAGAGTTAAGACATCCGACAATCTTTTTGGTTTGCTCAATTCTGTTAGTAATTTCCGCTGAACCCATTCCTTCGTTAGCAATTATAGTGCCAAGATATTTAAATTGGTCGACTTGCTGTATAGTTGCGTTATCATCAATTAGTATGGCGAATCTAGCTATGGAATTAACTACTAGGTATTCAGTTTTATTAGTGTTAATCTTTAAACCCCACTTCGTATATGCTCGGAAGAGTATTTGAAGCATAAACTCCAAGTCATACGCGTCCTGACGTCTAACGAAGTAATTAATTATTTTTCCTAAAAAAAGATGGATGAATAGACGTCATTAATACACTGTTTTTGATTAATACACTCTTTTTCATTAATTAACTGTTTTTTAAAAAAGGATGGAATAATAGATCTATTAATACATTGTTTTTGATTAATACACTCTTTTTCATTAATTAACTGTTTTTGTGATTTTGACGTTTTGATGATATTTTGCATGGAGGTTAGTTGTATTAATAAAATTTTTTGCCACAAAAAAGGATTTTGCGGTCAACGAAAAATGTTGTAATCAACTCGTTTGTTAATGGGCGATTAATAATCTCAACTATTACAGGCACTTGAATTTTAATATTAAGTCTTGGTATGTGAAATTTTGAAAATATTTAAAAAATTTAAATATTATTTTTTAGCCAAAGAGAAAAAAATAGGTGTTTTCTGGCCTTGAGATTATTCAGTTAGCTAAAAATAATACACTCTAAAAAAATCTCATTGAAATCTTACTTAATTTCCGAAAAATAGCGCTGTTTCGATTTTGACAATTTCGGAAAACTCGGTATATATGATAGGGGCTAGATAGGTTTTTAGAGAAGCACGAATTATTGCCGTCAAAAGTTTTTTTTTCAAAAATCAAAAATAAGAATTTTTCCCATATTATGCCGACCTTTTGGCGGTCACTGTATATTTATTTATAATAGTTTTAGCGTTTGAAAATAAAATAGCATATGCTATTCGGAGTAAAAGTGACTTTGTGTGCCTCCGCGTCTGGTCTCACCGTATAAAGTATTACTTTTACTCATAATAACATAATACGGACGGGGCCATAATTATATATTACAGCAATAAGATAACATGAACAACAAAATAGAATGCTTGAGTAAGAAAGAGATAACCATACGATAAAATTATTTTAGTAGGCACGTTTAGTTGACTTATGTCATAATTAAAATAAGCGTCATGCCTAATCGAATATTTACTACTATGTTTATCTCTTTCTTACTCAAGCAATACGTGTTATTTTCTTGTTCATGTTATCTCATTGCTGTTATATATAATTGTGGTCCCATCGGCATACTATTACACTAAGACGTACTAAAGATCTAACAAAAACATAATAAACGACGAGTTAAACTGGAACGTAGACGATTCGGCAATACAGGTGTACCTGGTTGCCAACTTAGTTGGGAATACCATATAAATAGAAACCTCAATTAGTGCCATACCCGATTAACAATAGTATATGCATTAGTTAATCGGAAATCTCGCCCCAGAACGGAATGTACAATTTTTATATATAATTTTATAAATCGATCCTAGACCAATATTAAAATAAGCCTGTGCAGTATGGAAAATGCTTCCAAAATACAAATGAACAAGCTTTAAATAGTACAAAATAAAATTCTTAGAGTGGCAAACAAGGCACCATGGTTTATACGAAATAGCCAAATCCATAAAAAAATGTTTGTGTTTTTTGTAGTTAGTTATGAAATTAACTCTTATCTGCGACCACTACTAAAAGTAGGCCTTTAGCGCTAGCTTGTTTCACTAAAAGTGACGTTTTATAGTTTAGCGTGGTTAAAGAAATCAGCTGTTTATTTTTAGCCCATGTGCTAAAAGGGAAGTGAGGTTATAAAACTACAATTTCGAACTGGAAGTAAAGTTGTAAAGTTATTCTAATTGCTTCTTGCGTTACAGGTAAAGTGTTTTTGAAATAATTAAAGCGTTATGTAATGAATACAGTCAGATGTGGAGTATTAATAATTACATTTCGTAACTGACCTTGACAGTACTGTCTTTGCAAACATTCGCCCGCGCGCATGGCCTACTGTGTATTATGACATAAATTAGAAGTGTCGTAGATGCAAACCTTTGTTAAATCGATATTTATGGATTAATAAGAGTAAAATTAAGGTCGTAGATAATAGTTATTTACTATACAAGTGGGATAACAGCATCATTAATATACGTGTGTGTAAGTTACAAACGAGTGCGTAGCACGAGTTATGTAAGCACGCAAGTATATTAATGATGCATTATCACACATGTATTGTACAAAATTTTATCTACGACTGCATAAAATTGAGAAAAGTGCATTAAGAGAAATGTCAGATCTTTCATTTTCAAAAATATTTTAGTAGGCAAATGTCATTATGTCATTCATTTGACACTATTTCAGTTACGTAATGAAGTCATTACACAACTCAGTTGCGTAATGAAACCATTACATAACTGAGTGGTGTAATTAGCTTCATTACCTAACTGAAATAGTGTCAAATGAGTGACGTAATGCGTTACTTATCCCACTGGAGTAGATAAAATATTGTATGCAACGCTTGCTAAAAGTCGTTTATGCACGAGACATGTTATGAATAAAGCTGATAATTATATGCACTCAAATGTACGAAAATATGCGCATATATATGCATACATTTTGTTGAGTATATGCACCCAAAGTTGTAATATATGCACAAATATGCTCTTAATTTTTTTTTAAATAAGTAAGAGTATTCTAAATAATGTAAAAATTTCGATTATTTTGTATGAGTATACTTATTTCTCCAATTTTTATTCAAAGACGTCATTCATTTTAACGTTTAACTATATAAACATGGACTGCCAACACTAACTTCACGTTGTAAGCAACATAAAAATGAGATTTCCCCTAAACCCACCAGACTGTTATTCACCCAACACTCTTGAAATGGGAAAGTGGGGGTTGCTGGTAGTCTATGTTTATATAGTCAAAGATTTTAACAGGGACTTCCCCTTTCCTCTGCTCATTTCGATTCGCACACTGCAGTCCAGCAGCAGAATATGAAAATATATATCTCAGTTGTACATAAAAATTTTATTAATACATTTAATAAAATAGTAAATTTTACAAAAAATTCTTAAAAAGTTCTTCATACATTACAAAGTATTGCTAAATATAACCAAATATGCAAAATCTATAAAATATGCTCCAAAACGTATAAATATGCAAAATATGCAAAATGAAACTTGGCTTAAACGATTTGTTTTCACATAATTAGTATACATATGCAAAAAATTTCGCCGGCATATCAATTATACAAAATATGCATTTGCCATATAATATCAGCTTTAGTTATGAAACTCAGCCTTTGGCTTCGTTTCATAATTTTCATGTCTCGTGCATAAACGTCGACTTTTAGCACTTGTTGCATAAATAGCTATTATAATCTTATTTTTACCATGGCCGTATTTTCTTAATCGAAAGAAATAATCTAATTCCGCTCCTAAATTTAGGGTTACTCCAAATTCATAATCTATTTTTACGATTTTTTAAATTGTATTTTGCTCTCTTTTCTCTGCGTTGTCAATGTCGTAGAATATTAGGTTTCTTTTAATGTTTGCCTTTTTGCAGTTTTCAAGTTGTAGGCTCTGGTGTTTAATTTTTTCATTGGCAATTAATGTTCCGTTTTAATAGTATGGACATTTTCTGTTGATATTGAATTTCCTTTTTAAAAAAATCTCTTTCACTGATACTTGCTCGGTACTCTCTATGATTGTAATTTAGTACTGTGTCGTTCAAGGTAGTTCTGCTTATTCGATAAATTATAGGCGATCAGAATGCTTCGAAACTGAGGTTGTAGCAGATTTAATTTTCAGTTTTTGATATTGTTTAGATGTATTCAATTATTGTTTCCTAGTTGTCTAGCCTAACTACGTCATTCTACACTTAAAAATGTGCACAACTCTCTTATCACTAATCTCACTTACCTCGCACTCTCTAAGGAACCGTAAAAAGCATCCTAGACTTTTTATGGAGAGGAGCTGAAAGTAGATAATTTTCTCAATTCTATGACTTCAAATTCTCAACTCCGGGCCGCGCTTATTAACCTATTAATCGTATGAGCGGTACAAATCCATCTTTTAATCCTTTCTATACGTTAATGTGTCCACGAACTCGACATGAGGATATGCCCTATAGTGTGAGCTATAGATTTAGTTAAATAGAATTAAATACTCCTTAAGTAAAGTTGTACCAAACTTCATAAATAAACTTTGGATATTTGACGTAGGTAGTTCAGGAGCTGTAGTGAAGAAAATAATTTTGTTTGTTGTATAACTCATCTAACAGGAATTTAATTTTTAGTTTCTTAAAGAGCTTTTTCAATAGTAATCTCGTGGTGTATTCACACTTTTTAAATGTGTTATCGCAGTTGAGTTACAATTGTCAACTTTATTTTTTCTTATGGGGCTCATAATTGGCTATGAAGATTATGAAAACGCAATAAAAACAAATTCAAAAAGAGATTTACAGCCAGTCTTATAAAGGCCACTAATCTGACGTTAATTTTAATTCGCTGTTAAAATCAACAAAAGCTCATCAAAATTTGTTTACTAATGAATAAAATGTCATAAGCACTAACGTTTTGATGTGCTTTTGTTTATTTTAACAGCGAATTAAAGTTAACGTCAGATTAGTGGCCTTTATAAGACTGGCTGTTAGTGTAACAAAATTACTAACCTTAGGCAAGTTAACAAATTGTTATTGATAACAGCTAGTAAATGTGTTAAATGTTTTATAGTCCTATATTGAATCACCTAATTATAAAAAAACTGGTTGTAGTACAATAATCGATGTTGAATACTATGATCATCGCCACATAATCATGTATTTGAATTCAAATTTAGATATCAGACAATTATTTTAAGATATTACACATTAAACTAATAAAATTTGTAGGTAGGTATGTACTTTTCCGTATTTCAACCACTTAATTGTAAAGTCTCCATTAACAAACTGCCAGAAACATTTCTTAGTCTTACAAAACACATAATGTAATTGGTAGCCGATTAGTTCCCCCAAAGGGAATTTTACCTTCAAGTAAATGGCTTTCGCCGTTATTAGCTTTTAGCGTACGAGGAGGAACCCAGAATCCTCAGTTCAGCTCTGATTCGGGGTTATATCGCTTTTTCTCCAAGGAGGCGTAATACCATAAGCGAAATCGAATTATCCCTGATTCTTTTTAGGATAAATAACTAAAGCCCATTCATTAAGTATTCAAAGTCAAAATGTACTTTTCTACCGTGGCGAGCAGACGGACTGCCGTAGATAGTGCACTGTGGTAAGGGTTCTCCCCCTTATGAATTTCTAATGTAATTTCCAAAGTTAAGAGATTATGGGTGTAGTATTAGTTCAGTCTCGCGCAAGTCAAGTACAGGTGAAATTAAATGCAATGCTTAAACGGTCAATGTCCGGCACAAGTCGCTAAAAAATTCATGAGCCAGCTAACTTCATCGCCAAATTACAGGCTTTCTATCGTCTGTTGCAGACTTACGCCCATCATGAGTCACTAACCTAACCTCCACCTACACAGGTTAAATTACAGTCGGAAACAGGCTCGTCTTTTTTGCTCATCCTCTGTTGGGGGACGGAAGGCCGAGATAATAATACACTATAGATTTAAGCGAAAGGTGGTCACAGAGTAGACATTTTCTTACATATTTAGCCTAGGGTGGCCATTTCCCATTCATACCAATCGAAGACGAGAATGTAAATAAACGGTACTAAACAAGAACATCATTCAAACATACTTTTATCAAATATAAAAAATTATTATAAGGAATTACAATAGATAATCAAATAACCTGGAAATAGCCGCCAAAACAGTATGTAAAATTCAATAAAAACAGTAAATATAAATAAAGTACAGATAAAGAGCCTCAATAAAAAATCAGAAATGAAAATGGTTGACTACGGAACAGTTTTTCGAAAATTGGCTGAGTGTTGTCTACAACTCCTCACAGAGGAGCATATTACAATTATTTAACTTCAATAAATTTGCTTTCGAGGTTGTGAAATTATAAAAAATAAAAAAAGATTTAGAGCAAATAATCAAATATATTCCAAACATCAGAAAATTTATAAAAACAAAAAGGAGAAAGTGCAATTCCCATGTCGATTGAAGGTTGCCTAAATCAGCCAGAGATAATACACTGCAATGCCAGAGAAGGGTTGGACGCTATAACGATACACAGAATTTAGTCCTACATGTGTTACTTTAAAGTTGAACAAGATGTCCTGTAGACCTTAATATTTAAAATCTGGACCCCAGGAACTGTGGACAAAGGGACCTTTTGAAGCGGCGAAAATTAGCGTCTTCAAACAGAAGCTTTAAATGTACCCTTGAAATATGGCACAGAGTTGTGTACTTACCGGTAAACCCTGAAATGCGTTTGCGTAATTACTAAGGCTTTTGATCGTTGCACCTTTAATTTATGTGTAGCGCTTACTGGCTGCAGGCTACTTGCCGCCGTTGGTACACACCCTCAGCAAATGGAGAATAATCCTTTGTAACTGTTCTTATGGATTTATCCAAATTACGCATAGTAGCATTTGCGGTCTATAATAGGTACCTACTGAGAAATACAGTACGTATTTGAAACGGTCCAAACATACAAGGTGGTACCTTGTGTCCTAACCTAACCTACCTTAGTAATTCAAAGCCAATTTCAAATATATAGGTTCTGTTTGCCAACAACTATATTTCAGAAACTGTGTTCTTCACAATAAAAACAAATTCTGGCGAATCGAAATTTACTTTGCGTCCCACAAGATCAAAATATGACACAGTACACATATTAGTGACAATACAGAAAAAGATTAGAGCACTAGATAAAACAGTTTTTGATAGTAATATCACGAGTTATCAACTCATGTCGAAAAAATTTGTATTTTATGGGCATTGGTTGCTTAGAAATTAAGCGAGAACAAATTGACGAAAAGAAGAGTTTTGTACGAATGATCTATGGTTGGAGAATTAAAAATACAAAATTTAGGGAAACTCTAGTTATACGTCAAATTTTACACTTGTCAGAATGACAATGACGTAAGGTCAAGCAAAGTATCATGCTTTTCTTTTGAGTGTAAGAATTCCGTTATAACTTGTGAATGGTGCATGTGCATTCTTAAACCTGTGTCCCACACATTCCTACGTCACAAACATGTTTATCTTCGCATAACGTATGGAAAGAACACTCCTTGCCACAAAATGCACAGTCACAAATAAATAGTGTTCTTTCAAATTTGACGTCGAAGTCGGCGCTGAAGAGTTCATTGTGAACGTGCAACATCAGCTGTTTCAACCGAACGTCACACTGCATTTATTGTCATTTAGTAAATTGTGTATTCCGCGAAATATCTACGTAAGTACAGTACGGTTTGTTTTAATAATTTTAACTAAAACAGAATCTCTCTTTACAGAATATCAGCTTCTCTCTAGAGAGTGTACATTCAAACATATTCTGTAATCTCAAGCTGTCAGTTATTTGTGTTTGGTAATGTAACCTCTTTACTTAAAATGGTTTTGCTACAAGAACATAAACATGTTTATGGTCGAATCCTATTTTCGTAATGGCCGTCTAGTTGATGCAGTATGGCAGTACTCAATCCATGATTGTTTTCGGGTTTCGGCAAGAACTTTCAATTCTTGCGTTGCATTATAACAGTCTTCGTAGCTTTGAATCACTGCGCAGAAATGTTTCGTGAAACTGAATCTGTTTTAAGCAAACAAGGCAGTGGTCATCCCGAGAAGAACGGCAGAAGTAATTGAAAATGTAAGATAAATTATGGAAGATACCCCTCGAACCTCTGTACGCCACTTGCCGCAACAAGTTCAGTTGGCGTTGGCACCTGCCGCAAAATATTAAAGAAAGACATCCACATCTACCTCTACCGTTGCATTCTGTACAACAATTACACGAAGCTAATTATCCTCAGCGTGTCGAATATAATTGTCAGTGGTTCCTAAACACCCTCAATGATGCCTTATTAGACAACACTTTTTTCACGGACGAGGCCGGGTTTTATTTAGATGGATACATTAATTCTCAAAACATGAGTTGGTGGAGTTCGAAGAAGTCTAATTTTATGGTAGAGACACCTTGTCATCCTCAAAAAATAGGCGTGTGGGCGGCTATTTCAAGATGTAGAATAATTGGGCCATACTTTCTTGAAGGTAAAAGTAAGACAAAAGTAGAAAATCTTTGACTGCAGAAAGGTATCGAGAAAAGATTTACGCTCTTTTTCGAAGAGCTGCATGACGATGAACTCAGGTTTGGTTATTTCTGCGTACATAACACATGATACCTTAAATATGATACGAGAATTTTTCAACAGCCGGATTATTAGTCGAAACACAGCAATACCTTATCCAAAGAACTCCATTTTTCAGCAACCAATACATGACCTAAATGAACTGCTGCACAGAATATTGAAGAAGATTGACGAAATTAATAACAATCCCAATATGTTAATAAATGTCAGCAATGGGGTTGTGCGAAGAGTTCAAGCGTGCATGAGTGAAGGCGGTGAATATTTTGATCATTTCTTATGAATTCCTTTTAGTCCAGTCAATCTGTACATTTCACCTTGCATTAAATCGGGTAGTTCTAATTTTTTTATATGTTTTATATGGTTGAGGCGTAATGATGAATCTAAGTTTTCGACCTCGGCCGAGTGCCGGAAGTACCTAAAATAACAAAAAAAACGAGAAATTTTCGACCGAAGTACGGTTTTTGTCGATTTTCATCCTGAAGCACTGGATTTTCAGCAAAAGTGGTTTTATCCTGTGTTAAAGTAGAGGAAATTTTAAACAATTTAAGACCAGAACGGTGTCTGTAGACCTAAGAGTTTTCAAGATACAGCTTTTCAAAGTTTCTACACATTTTTCACATTTTGCCACTTTTATGGATTTTAGTCGGTTCTAACTCGAAAGGTTAGTAGTAGTAGAAGACAAATAATGTTAAGCAAATCAATCTGCATTCAAATTATAATAATATGAGACGAAAATGGTCCTTGGTACCTCGTTCTGTCATAAGCTAAGCTGCATTGTAGAATTGTTGAAAAATAACTGTACCTAAAAGATATCTTCTGTATACAGGGTGATTTATAACGGGCGGAGCAAACTTCAACAGTATGTTGGGGAGGTCATTTTGAGTAAAAAATGTCAAATGAACATAGGTCGCATTCCATTTAGTTACCCAACTACAAGAGACCAAAATTTATTAAGCGGCGTGTAAAGGTAAAACCGCTCAAAGTAGCCACTGTTTCAAGCGTCATATCTACTACGTATGTAGGCCAACCATATCAAAACTTTTTTTTTGTATGATAGTCTGTAGTTTTATCTATCAAACGATATGGATTTTTTTTTTTTTTAAATTTCATTTTATTAGCAATCAGAATAAATACAGTAATTCTATGAGCTAATTTTATGTTATTAAATTATTTAATAAAAGTCATGAGGAGAATGCACCCACTGGTGAATTTCCTACTTTAGTTCGTTAAGTCTATTGGCCACTTTTTTCTTAGCCTTCTGGTTTCGGGTTCCTGGACTAGGACGTTGACTGTTATATTCGGGTGATTTTCAACAGTGTAATGATGTTTTTCAGCTTTTCTTTTTATAGAATCAGCTACTAATGGGATGTTGAAATCGTTGTGGATGGTTGCATTTGACACAAACCAGGGAGCATTGGATATCATCCTCAGGGTCTTGGACTGGAAGCGTTGTATTATTTCTATTGTTGATCGTAGATCCAGATGGGACGAATTATGCTTTTGTAGATTAACAGTTTGCTATCTATTGCAAGTGCTGAGTTTCTCCCAAGGAGCCAATATAATTTTTTTAGGCGTAGATCCATTTCTTTTCGTTTTTTTTCTTATATGAGATCTCCACGTTAAACGTTTATCGAGGTGTAAACCTAGATACCTGACTTCGTCTGCCTGAGGGATCGGTTTATTGTTTAAGTAGACTTGCGGACACGTTGAGTGTTTCATTGTAAACGTGACTTGGACCGATTTATCCTCGTTTACCTTTACTTTCCACTTATTTAGCCACTTTTCAAGCTGGTTTAAATGTTCTTGGAGTAGTTCGGTTGCTGTGTTCGGGTCTTCATTGCACGACAGGATTGCTGTGTCATCAGCGAACGTCCCTGTACTTGTTTGCTCTGTGATAGGAAGGTCACTTGTATATAATAGGTACAATAGAGGCCCGAGCACACTACCCTGAGGGACACCCGCATTAATTTTATATATCTGGGAGGTGTCGTTACCGAGTTTGGTTTGAAAGAATCGTTTGTCCAGGTAGGAGCGCAAAAGCAGGTAGTAATGGTATGGAAGTAGTTTTTTTATTTTATACAATAAACCTCTGTGCCAAACCTTGTCAAATGCACAACTCACATCTAGGAACACTGCACAACAGTAAGTTTTGTCTTCAAGTGCACCGCGTATTATGTGTGTTAATCGATGACATTGTTGGATTGTTGAATGCTGGGATCGGAATCCAAACTGGTGATCTGGTAGCCACTCACGTTGAAGTTCACTTTCATTAATGCGTTTTAATATTAATTTTTCAAGCAGCTTGGAAATTATCGGAAGTAAACTAATAGGTCGGAAGGATTTTATTTGAGTCGGAGGTTTACCCGGTTTAAGGATTAAGATAATTTGGGCAAATTTGAGTAATGATGGCCAGTATGCAAGACATAGTATTCTATTGAACAGGATTTGGAGATAACGAAGTCCTTTCTCAGGTAAGTGCTTTAATATAGTTCCTGTTATAAGGTCATGTCCTGGAGATTTTTTGTTAGGAAGTAGTTTTATTTGGGTTTCAATTTCGTGGATAGTGAAACTCTTTATTTGGGGTGATAATTGCAATGGAGTTTCTAGATAATGTTCAACCTCCTGGTCTGATTCATTAGAATTAGGTTCAAAGGTATTTTGAACGTGCAGCGCGAATGCTTCAGCCTTTTCTTTATCAGTTTTCGCCCATAATCCTGTTGCATCTTGTAGTGGTGGTATGTGCTCTTTGGGACGTTTGATCCCTCTAGTTGCCCTCCATATTGACTGATCTTGTACAGAGAGTGTGGTTGTATAAAGTTGAAAAGTTTCATTGCGAATCTGTTGAAGTCTTCTTCTTAGTTTGTTATTCAGTTGGTTAAATATAGTTTTGTCTGCAATGTTGTGACTACGCTGCCAGGCTGCCCTTGCTCTTCTTTTTTCCCTTACTATTTCCATTATTTCAGCTGGGATATTAGGTGTATTGATTTTGTGGTTGTAGGACTGAGGTGTTGATTTCCAACCGGCTTCCTGAATAGTTGTTATTAAGTGGTTAGTTGCATATTCTAAGTCTTCGTTTGTTTTTAATGCCAGGTTCATGTTAAGATTTTCATTAATATGTGATTCAAAAGTTTCCCAGTTGGTTTTTATATTGCTGAGAGTAGGTGTGGGTTGTTTGTAAAGTATAGTTGCACTTACTGAGACTACTACGGGGGTGTGATCAGATGAAATGTCGTAACTGGGAACGATGTCCATGTAGTTTGAGGACATAAAATCACTACAAAATAAACATGTATTATTCGAACCACCCAAAATAAGCAAAGACATAGTACAATGTACCCGTTGCCAGAGTTACGGACACACAAAGGGGTACTGTAATAGACCATTTGCCTGCGTAAAATGTGCTGGACCGCATGACACGAAAATCTGTCAAAAAACAAAAGCAACCCCAGCTAAATGCATTCTTTGCGAGGGACAACACCCAGCAAACTATAAAGGATGCACAATTTATCAACAGCTTCAAAATAAATACCAACCTGATAAGCAACACACAAACGTAAGACCCTCAAACTTTACAAGACAAAACTTCCCACCCCTAAGACAACAAGATAATCACCCCACTATCAACCGACCAATTCATCCATGTCCCTCCTATTCGCAAATAGTACAAAACCAGCCAGCCGAAGACGTTAGTCTTAAACAATTTCTAGATGAATTTAAAACCATGTTCAATCAACTATTACAGCAAAATAGCATGATATTAAACATGCTAACTACAGTGATCAATAAACTAATTAACTAATGGCTAAATTTCTAAAAATTGCGTTGTGGAATGCCAACGGGCTGCTTCAACGGAAGTTAGAAGTTGAAACTTTTCTACATGCCAATTGCATAGATATTTTGTTAATCTCAGAAACTCATTATACAACAAGATCACATTTAAAAATGCCCCATTTTACCATATATCACACAGAACATCCGGACGACACAGCCCATGGTGGCTCTGCTATAATAATTCGCAATACGATCAAACATCATGAATTACCAAGATTTCAAACAGATTACTTACAAGGGACCATAATACAAGTAGAAAAACTTCCAATGCCAATAGTAATTTCCGTCGCTTATTGCCCGCCACGCCACAACATATCCAAACAAATGTTCCAACCCTATTTTGAGCAACTAGGACCTAGATTCTTAGCAGGTGGCGACTACAACGCTAAAAATACACACTGGGGCTCGCGTTTAACAACTACAAAAGGTAGAGAACTATACAAACTTATGGCAGATAACAATTATAGTTTCCTATCGACGGGCAGTCCAACATATTGGCCAACTGACCCCAATAAAACACCAGATCTGCTTGACTTCTTTGTCACGATATGGATTTGATGGCAATTTATTGGTAGGAAGGGCATTAAAAAAATATTTTTAAAACACATTGCAATTTATCTCCAAAGAGTTTTTCTCCCAAACAGCTTGTCCAATCTTTGTCTTTTTTATATCAGAATTATTCTTTTTCACAGTTCTAGTGTATGAGATAAAAAATCGAATAAATTCTAAAAAAATGTAAAAAATAAGTTTGAAACTCAAGTTCGCTTTGTACGATTTTTAAGAAATTATCTCATTCGCTAGATATTAAGAAGTCTAGGACATTGGCGTAAACAAAATTTGAAATTTATGTTTCGTTTTTGAGCAAAACGTTAGACAGATAAAACCACAGGCTACGATACAAAAAAAATATTGGCTACTTTGAGCGGTTTTACCTTTACCCTCCCCTTAATAAAACTTTGGTCTTTTGTAGTTGGGTAACTAAATGGAATGCGACCTATGTTCATATAACATCTTTTACTCAAAATGACCTCCCCAGCAAACTGTTGAAGTTTAATCCGCCCGTTATAAATCACCCTGTATAGTCCAATCAAATGGTAGAAGATAGGGGAAAGTTTTGGTGTAGTTTTCATGTTTAGTTCCCATATGTTCTTTGGGTAGCTGAACACACATATCAGGTTTGCCAACAAAAATTTTGACCGAAAACGTGTTTTTTGAAGCAAAAACTGTAAAAAACCGATTTTTTTTAGTTTTTTAAAATTACCCGAAAGCTATCCATTTTTCGTAAATGTTGAACTTATATGAAACGAAAGAAAATAAAATTTTCTACATTTTATGACGTCGAGTTTTTTTTCTTCGATCATTCGTTCAGCCGCGAGAGCGCCGCGAAATTATAGTCGAGTCAAATGGTAGAAAATAGGGGAAGTTTTGGAGTCTTGATATTTGGTTCCTATATGTTTTTTGGGTCGCTGTACGCGAATATCAAGTTTTCCATCATTTAATTTATGAAGATTCATTTCATATACCATTTTTGATTTACGAAAAATGGATAGTATTCGAGTTACTTTGAAATAAACTGGGATAATTTCCTTTTTTTTGCTTTTAACACCTAATTTCGCGGCGCTCTCGCGACTGAACGATTTTATCTTCTTTCGTTTCATATAGGTTCAACATTGACGAAATTGGATAGTTTTCGAGTAACTTTAGAAAAACTAAAAAAAATCGTTTTTTAAGACCGTTTTTGTTTAAAAAAAAACTTGTTTCCGGTCAAAATTATTGTTGGCAAACCTGATATTCGTATACAGCGACCCAAAAACCATATAGAAACCAAATATCAAAACTCCACCAAAACTTTCCACTATTTTCTACCTTTTGACTGAACTACAACTTCGCGGCGCTCTCGCGGCTGAACGATTGGTCGGAGAAAAAAAAATCTACTTCATAAAATGTAGGAAATGTTATCTTCTATCATTTCATATAGGTTTAACATTTACGAAACCAGTTCTTCGGGGTTAAAATTAACGAGAACCGAAACAAGGTCGTAAATTTTGGATTTTTTTGGTTATTTGAAGTACTTCCGGCACCCGACCGAGGTCGAAAACTTAGATTCATCATTAGGCCTCAACCATGTAAGACATATAAAAAAATCAGAACTACCCGATTTGATGCAAGGTGACACCCCCTTTTGATGACAGATTGACTGGACTATTTTTATTGGAATAAATTACAGTTAAGATATTAACATTTGACGAAAATGAAGTGTTTTAATAGTTATTTACGATACAAGTGCGTAAAGCTAGTCTTTAGCCACGAGTGGGGTAGAGTTAAAGCGCAAGTGAGCGAGCGTTTTAAGCCCCGCAAGTGACTAAAGCTTTACGCGTGTGTATCGTACAATATTTTATCTACAACCACTACTAAAAGTAGGCCTTCTACAAATAACTTGTCGAACTAAAAATGACATATTATACATCAGCGTGCTAAAAGTGAAATCAGCTGTTTTGAATTTACGTATTTTAAACTGGAAGTAAGGTTATAAAGTTACTCTAGTTACTTCTTTCGTTTGTGTACTATTATAATTACGTTTGATAACTAACTTTGACAACTACCGGCTGGAAAAACAGTCACCTGCGCCGGTTATGTTCATCTCTTTACAATGACATAAATTATAACAAATCTTTGTTAAATCGACGTTTATGTATTAATAACAGTAAATTTAAGATCGTAGACAAAATATTGTAGGCAAACTCGTGCTAAAAGTGTTATAAATATTCACTTTTAGCACTTGTTTCATATATAGCTATTATGTAAGATACACTCTAAAAAACACGGTAAACAATCTGCGTATAAGTCAAGGATAAGGAAAACTGTAAAACCCTTTTACCATATCCATCTTCCAATTTCTAAAATTTGCAATGCAGGTAGCTAACAATGTAACTAGAAACTTAGAATCGTGGTGTCTACGGTACTACCATCGTATTCGTTATCGATCGCAGAGCGCATTTCTGATTGTTCCTAAAAAACAGAGGGTGCTTTTAGCGTAAGTGCGTCGAACCAGATATCGGCAGCGAAATAATAACTCGTTCTGAAGGATGCGTCGGATGCGTAGTGAATAATGGTACTACACCCGCGAACACATCAGAAATCTATTACGGCTGACCGATAAAAATGGCCGGGAGATCAAATAGCCGATTTATATCGCGGCGGCCAGGATAGTTTGTTACCTATATATATCAGAGGCGGCCTGGACACTGACGAATGACGCTGGAGCTTCGCGTCCACGGCCGACCGAGTTTTTGGTCGGTTTATTGATACGTTCTGGCATTATTGCTTTTCTTTTGAGTATATTGAAATATTGTAGAATACAGTTCCGATAATGCAGTTTTTCGTCCCGACGTGATTTTTCACGATAAACTGGCCTTTCCGCAGGCTCCAATTTTGTATGTAGACGGGAATTGACACGCCTCGGAGGCTCATTTTAATGCATTCGCCTTGCAAATGACAGCTTAATTAATTAAAAACTGAATGCACGCTTACGCGTATGCAGTCGGCAAATCCACTTCGAAGCTTCGGCACGACGTATGTGCTTTTCGGGTATTTGAGGAAAACAGCCAAATAAAAATAAAGTAACGGCGAGATACACCGGATACTCTTACAGTTCAGCTCAAATAAATTGAAGCCTCACATAAATAGTTTCGAGAAATGGAATATCTGCAAGAAGAGCGCAATGTTTATTTGCGAGCCGCTGTTCAAGTTGTCTCCTTCGTCTTTAGAAGTTCTGTGTATTGCTCACGGTTTACACAGACGTGTAATGCTATAGATTGCCTCCCCCCGAGCGGAAATAAATACGTTTGAGCCTCACACAAACAGAAATATGTAAGCGGTTGAATATATTTCCGTACACATGAGCGAGCTTTTCTGGAACGGTTATTAAATATTTCTCGTATTTTATTTCTTCTGTCAATAAACGTTACTATAATGAGGGTTGAATGGAGTTGCGTGTGCCACTGATTACCTTCCTCCGATCCTATCGGATATTGAAATTTGTTCTTCTAAGAAAATCGTTTCACTTTTCTAACCTAACGAAGGGTGGACACGGTCCCTATCTCATTAACTCTCAGGGGAATATGGCGTGGTGTAAGGACTAGGCAAGGAAATGCTTCAAGCTTTAAATTGAACAGTAGAATTATGAAAAATTGGGCGCCTTGTCGTTACTCACAACATAAAAAACAAATCTAGCTAATTAATAACACACCATCTACCTTTATTGCTTCGCCGCATACCTGTACACGGAAAGAACACAAAATATTATCAACAATAGGGGCATTTAATCAAACCCAAATAATCGCAGTAACACATGAATTATAACCATAAGCCATGAAGGCTAAAGTGACTGCAACTTACATTTGTAGGAAAATTGCCTAACAATTAAATAAACCATCAATAGAAATCAACTTCAAGGTATTTTACGCACAAAATATGCCAATTAATAGATCGGGTTACAACTCAGGATCGCCACCTGTGATATCGCATTTGACATGTGAGCACAACGTCTAAGGGACGCAGTGGAAGTGAGTTTTGGGTACATAGGTATTTCAGCAATTTGGAAATGATTAATCACTCGCTCTTTAGCGTTATTAATTGATTGATTAAAAGGAGTAATTAAACACGCTTCAATTTGATTTTTTAAGGCCTTAGCAAGAATTAATTATATTTGCGGCAACTGCCTTTGTCAATAAAACGCTGAAAAATGCATGTACTTACATTTATAATTCGATGTTATGTCGAGCGACCGTGGGGGGAAGATCCTGGTATGTTGCATCTTGACAAATAAGACTTCTAAGCATGATTTGACTGCTTACTTCATAGAATCCAAGGACGCCACTATCAAAGAGTGCAGGCAAAAAGAGGCCTAGGCAATCTGGAATTTCTGGGATACGGAAAGTTTCCTTCCCCACATTTCGTTCCCCACATTTCGTACCCCACATTTCGTTCCCGGGATATTTCGTCTCCTCACATCTCGTACCCGGAAACTTCGTTCCCGAGCGAGCTCAATTTGTCTTCTAGATTACAGGGTGTTGAAAAACGAGTGCAGCGATCGGAATACAGTTAGATAATGAAAGATATTTTAATTAAACCATTTATTACTAGCAAGATGCCCGTTCTTCGTACGGACTAAAAATGTTTGTTTCTTCTTCTAAATCTTAAATGAATTCTTGATTCCCCACTCCCCTTCATTAAATACGCTAAACTAACAAAGGCTGAAGAACAATATTGTAGGTAAAAAGGCAACGAAATTCTTCTGAAAAAAACTATTTTATTCTTCACGTACCCCCTGGAAATGTGCATGTATTTGTCGTTCCCCTTGTATAGATTGATCAAACTATAATTTTAGTATACAATCAGATAAACTCAAAAATATACGTACTTATTCGATGTTGTATTAATAAATTATAGCAGGATACCCATTTCCACCACTTGGGGTGGTTCCGAAATTCTTCTATTTTATTCTTAGAGATATTGAGAAATTCGTGAATACACACTTTACCCCTTTTCACCCCTTAGTGGCAAAATTTCTAAACATTATTTCAGCCCGTTTTATCCTAAAATGAACCCAGAAGGAAACAAATAATTTTAACCCCATACCCCTTTTCAGTTTTCCTTTTTACCGCTTCAGGGGTGAAATTTAGAAAAAGAACCTAAAACCTCTTTCTAAAGATTTGAAAAACACATCTATATGCCCAAAAAGAATGCTCCAACTCAACAAATACAGGAGATACAAGAGGTTCTATTATTCACCCCAAATGCAGATTCGCACCTTTAAGGGTTGATTAGGACAAAATTCTGAAATATGGTTTTAGACATTTGCCTTGGATACCTATGCAAGCAAAAACCAAGTTGAGATCTTATCGGGTCTAAGATATAGTGAGGAATTCGTGAAAACACAGTTTACCCCTTCTCACCCCTTTAGGGTTAAAATTTTCAAATTCCCTTAAACCGCTTTCTAAATCTTTTAAAAATACATCTATATGCCACAAAAGCATATTCTAACTCAATAAACATAGGAGATACGAAGGGTTCGTTAATTCATTCCGAATCCATATTTGCACCTTTAGGGGTTCATTAGGGTAAATTCCTGAAATACGTTTCTAGGTATTTGTATTGAAAATCTTTACAAGTAAACACCGAATCGATATCTTATCGGGTGTAAGAGATATTGAGGAATTTGTGAAAACATATTTTCCCTTTTTTCACCCCCTTAGGGGTGAAATTTTAAACAATCCCTTCTTAGCACTACCTTACGTAACAAATTTCACCTTCTATCCAAATTTCAAGTTTCTAGTACCAGTGGTTTCGGCTCTGCGTTGATTAGTCAGGGTTGTGACTTTCCTTTATATATGTATACATAATTTTATAAGATCAAAATAAATTGCATTTATTAAAAATTACCGTTTAATCTAAGTATCTTCTTTATATCTTGTATACGGCCATAATTTCCCATTTCTTAGTAATATTTTGCCGTATTATGAACAATAAGGGTAGTTTACCTGAAAAGAAAAAAGTTTTTGCTTAACTGTCAAGGCCGACTTGTTTTTGAAAAAACTGAAAATGTTCTTAAAATTCTCTACAAACCAAGCAGGAATTTTAATTCCTATAACATTTTTATGTAAAACTAAAAATAAAATTGAATTCCCTCTTGTAAACTCAATCCGGGGACATACTGTTCTTATAAGTTTATTATAATAAATAAATTAATTAAAATATGTTTCATTTTTCCAACTGCATTCCGATCGCCTGCACTCGTTTTTCAACACCCGGTAATCTAGGTGACAAATTGAGCTCGCTCGGGAACGAAATTTTCAGGTACGAGATGTGGGAAGACAAAATATCCCGGGAACGAAATGTGGGGTACGAAATGTAGGGAACGAAATGTGGGGAACGAACTTTCCGCAAACCGAAATTTCTAGCCAGCTTGCACGTAGATGCGCAAAATTGGAAGCCCTGTTATTCTTTGAGCAACCGTAGAATAACTTTAAGGACGCCGCATGGGGACCGGTCGAAATATCGAAATTAGTATGCAAAATGTAACTAGCAGAGGCATTCTTACCAAAGTTATTTACGGCCGTTCGTGAAGAAACAACGCCGCTGGCGGTTTTCGTTTATTTAAACAAGAGCGGTCTTGGCCTCCTCCTAAAATTTCAGATTCTCGAAAAATCAATAATCGAGAAACTCGACTGTTTGCTAGCGAGCCTATTTAGGAAAAGCCAAACGAGGGTGCTTCGACGAGAAAAGCCTTGCAGGTGCCTTATCTCTAACGTAGGAAGCTTTATGCGATAAACATGAATTCCTTTGCTACATTATTTAAAGATAAGGTGGTCCGAAAGAAGATGCTAATTGCTAAAACGCGCTATTGAAACGGGCCGTTACACAGTTATTTTCAATTATTATTATTTGGTATAGTATGAGTTATGTAACCACTTCTACGTTGATCTGTGTTTGGTTGCCTAAGCCCCCTAATTTATCTTTGTGCGAATTTCAAAAATAGGGACATTTATAAACATATAAGAGAGAGAGAAATTTCCGGCAGCCATCTTAGGCAGCTTGAGTGATAGATTGCTTCTGGTACTGTGTAGTTTGTTGTTTTGTACAGTTGCGGCCAATAAAAAATGAGACAACCCTTATAACAATTTTTTATCTAATTCTAGCTGCTTGAACTTGTTCTATTATATTTCATATTGCAACATTGAATATTTGACATCTGCCAAACAATTCCAAATTAGAAAGAATACGACAAAGTAGTTATGCTGTATATAAATGCAGTGACGAAAGGTGGAATAATCGCGAAAATAGACGTAACTGTCCCAATTTTTTTGGCCGAAACTGTACTTCTGTGGACTAACATTTTTTAAATGTTTGATCAGCATTGATGTATTGAATATGCAGCCGCTGAAATTTATTTAGTAATGTTAGGATTCAAAAATATTTAGAAGCAATTTACCCCTGGCCGCTCTCTACGCTCCGGTAGGTTATCTACTTTTGCATTTGTAATGTTTCACGATGTTAACATATTTCGGCCTCTTATTGCCCCGCTTAATATATTTCCATCTTGGGGCTCTGATGCCATCACAAGGAACACCTTGAGAAAGTATTCATAAACCGTTTAGGTGTACCATCCAACTATGCTAAAAAGATACTTCCTCCCGACGCCCTTCGCTCCTACAATTTCTTACCAACAAAAGGGGGGAAAGCCTCGAAACACCAAATCTTGCAGTCACTCGAGGCAGCGTCACCACCGAGTTCAAAACCAGATCTCTCTGACTTCTTTGTGGTCAGCCGCCTACAGGCTGCACATGCCAGGTACCTTCCTTTACGATTTTCATCGTGGTCGAGCCATTTCGAGTGAACGTGTAAAACTAGAAAAATATCTCGCTTGTACGCCGAACTCCTATCGTAGCGTGGTACTCACGGATTGCGGTATGTAAGCAGATGATTAAAGAATAAACCGGTTACAGCTTTGAACTTGTTGGAATTGCTTGTTTACGGCGAATTAGTTCTAGTAATTTTTAGTATTTTTGTAGTGGCCGTCATATTCTATAATTTTTAGTTGCATTCGGTTACTTAACGTAGAACACACTCAACAAAAGCCCTTGTTGGCGATAATGATATTTATGAGGGAGTACTGAGGCTTTTTTTGTTAATCGTGGAGAGCTAGTATACAGTTTGAACCTCGCAGAAAACGAAACTTCACATCCGAATGTCAGTACCCCTACTCCGTTTTTGCACTGTTCTCAATTATGGTTGCGCTAAGCGTACTCCTGCAATATTGCGAAGAAATCAACAATCAACATCCCAAAGAGAATAAGTAGTAAAAATACATCACTTTCTTTAAACTGAAGCAAAATAAGCGACAGTTAAAACTAAAAAGAAGAAAGTAGATGTTGAAAATTTTAATTACACTTCGGTGCTCTTAATAAAATGTTCGTTTTACTACAACCGAAGGAATTCAAGTCTTACTTTATTCTAACCAAATTTTCCTACACACGAACAAACCCAAGAACTAATGCTCGCAAAGAAATTTCATCAAGGCTGCCAAACTGATCAGTTTATTGCGATACATCATTTTTAAAAGCTGCCTGTCGCAAGTTCAATTTTAACGTCTGTAAATGTAACGCCACCTTTCAAGGACAATCCTTCAGTCTTAAGGCATCTTTCTAGTTTATGAAACATTTTGCAATGCAACCTTAATTGTGATATATTGTAAGCTTGGCCATTAAAAATAATTTGCCTTAATGTTTGGAACAGCACTAAAAAACCGCTAAGTTTATGTTTTCCTGCACTAAATTTATAAATCAAAAGAAAAAACGCTCCTCTTCGCGTCGTTTTTCAAAAATTAAAACCTCGCACTATAAAATGCAACCTACCGCACTAATCTTGTAGATAACTACTCCATATCAAAATCAGGACACTAGGTACTTACTAACACGTCTTTTTTATTAAGGAATGTGTATACAAAGAAACTAATAGGCAATATACTTAGCACAAGCAAGAGGAAAATAAATATGTTAAAACAAATAGTTTTAAAAATTTAATCCATTCACAAGGTTTCCTCCACCCAGTAGGCTGCTATATGTTTTTATTAGGTTGCATGCATGAGTCGTGATAAAAATCAAATTGCGACATGAGAAATCTATGGAATTTTTTACAACTGCTTTATTGACCTTGTTGCAATTTTAATGTCAAAGTGCTGAAAATTTTACGGAGGGAGACAAAAATTTAATTGACAGTGCAAGCCAAAAATCATAACCACAAATTGAAAGCCACATAACCCAATACTATCATGTCTAGTTATTTTGAATTAATTATACATTATGATAATAAAAAAAATAAATGCTTAAATTCATCTCTTTAACAAACATAAACTCTTTAAAACGTAAAAAATTCAACAAAAATGCACTCGGTCAATTACCGTTACCAAATTTCAAAATACATATTCAATGTAAACTACTCCGCGTGCTTGGAAACTTGTAAAAGCGCTACTATTGTCTAAAAAATAACTTTATTTCATACTGATGTCAAAATAGTAGTTTATGTAACTAGTCCTCAAAGCAAGGCTTTAGGGGACGAGTCGTAATGTTTCCGGACGAGGCGGAGCGAAGCGCAGCCGAGTCCGTAATATGAAGATAAGTCCTCTAAAGCCATTTGAGGACGTGTTGCATACAACGTTTTTTTGTATTAGCTCTCCAAACATTATAATATGAAGTTTCAATTACCATTAACGCGCCATTATATTAGGAGGCCGCGCAAAAATGTATTTTTCGCTCCCCAAACTGGTTACTTTGGAAACTGTCTAGGATCCTCAAAATGGCCATTTAGAAGCCTTGTACTTAAAGTCGTCATGGCAACTAATGTTTGAGTCCGCTAAAATGTTGCCATGACGACTTTAAGTACAAGGCCTCTAAATGGCCATTTTGAGGATCCTAGACAGTTTCCAAAGTAACCAGTTTGGGGAGCGAATACAAAAAATGACATTTTTCGGATTATTTATGGTACAAAAAATGGAACATTAAAATCCTAGTACTTTAAAGTAAAATTTTAAAGTTCAAGTACTTTAAAATTATACGTCAGTTGTTGACATGAAATTTTAAATGATTTACAACTTTTTATTTAAAATTCATTAAACTTGAAGTATGAAATAAACCGTTGTATTCACTACGAACGAAAAGTGTTTTTAAAGGTCCTCGCAAGTAATTCAACTTTTTCGTCTTTAAAATGCCACTTTTCGTTCTAGATAAATAAACTACTATAAAAACACCAACTTGTTTTACAAAATCCTTAAATTTGCTTTCACTAAAAGGTTTTAAAGATAGAGTAGATGTAATACAATATCACTAACAGTGGCTTACTTACTTACTTTATTACTTAATCCAATGCCTTTTTTACTGTTAGGTGTAACGCGCAAAGTAAATAAAATAGTATATTATACCTACTCATTGAACAAGAGGCTTTGCAGCACTCGTTTCACTGGAGCACTCCTGCTACAATACGTCACCGTATTAAACTGGTATAATAATATACCTTTGTGTAATGTTACTTTTGATGTAACCTTTTAGTTATGATTCCATTTAATTGTTTTTAATTTTTACTTTATGCTTGACCTTTGATATTTAAATTTTATTGTGGTAACCCTATAATGGGTATTTGCCATTATTAAAGCCTTGGTACTTAAATTTTACTTCTGATATTTTCTTTTCCCCGATACCTTCTTGTTGGTTTAGATTAGGGTTGTGTGAAAAAAAAACCCTCAGCGGTAAGATGTATTAGTGCAGCCTGCTGAATTTGTTATTCTCCCAAGATGACAGCTGGCGCCCATTTACTAACAGTGGCAAAACTCAGAATAACCCAGCCAACGTATTAAAAAGGCGTTTAGCTTTCCCATTAGGGTAAAATCTCAAAACTTGTATCCATCAGGCGAACACATGCCAGAGCACACACATATAAACGGTATAAATTTCAATTACTATGCCATGGCATATACGTGCTGAGGAGATAAACATGCAGGAACTACGCACAATAAAGCCATTGAAAAATGTGTGGCCGATGCAAGAATTAATATTTTTGGAGTCCTACGTTAACTGAATTAGCGAAAAACGAAACCCCAAATGTTTAAGCACTAAATAAGTGTTCCGTAATAGATCAAAATTCCGAATAATTCATTCTTGTGCAACAAAATATCATTTCGCGAACTAGTTACACAAATAAATATTTGTTTTTATTTCTTACACTTGCACTTTGTTTACAGATATTTAGTTTTTGTTTGCATTTGTGTTTTTTCTTCTCCTGAAAATAAGTCTATCCTCAATCTATATTCCTAATATCGGGACAAAAAATATACTCTCTATATAAATAAGTGAGTGTGTGACCAGACTGGATTTAGTATTTTCCTCATTTTAATAAGCTGAATTGTGGATATTCTCACTATTCTACACTATATTTCTTCTTTAATTCTTCCGTTATTAGTTATTAGAGACAAGAGGTGTAGATAAACATGTGAACATCTGTGAAGTAGCTTAAATTGTAAGAACTCTTGATTTAGGAAGTTTGCGTATATGAGGGCGAAGTAATCTCTTCGGCTCATTGTAAAATATCAAAGTCCTTTGTTGTTTTATTCATTCGTTAAAAAATAGTTCATTCACTTTCCAGCTAAAACGTTATTTAATTTACTGGATGTTGTTCTGGTGGCAACTTAGCTGTTAATTGATCATGCGCCGTTGTCCTCCATCGTTAAGTATTCCTTTCGTGAATGTTAAAACGTGCACAACGCCGGTAGATTAAATTTGAAGTGCTGGGTAATGGCCCACTAGTTCTTAGTTTGTAAGATCTTTTAGGACGTTCAAAACCTGAATTTCACTTATTTTTTCCAGAATCTTTGCCCTTAGTAGGAATTTAACTAGTTCCAGGTATAAGACGTTACAGCTTCTATGTAGACTATAAATATATATTGCATAATAACTGCAAGAGAAGTGCAGAATTTACTGGTAGCCAATATTCTGAAAAGAAATTTAACCTCTAAGTTTTTCAGACGCCTAAGAAATATTGAAATTTAAACTTTTGATTTTACTGGTGATATTTAATTTTTTTCTAATTCCGTGAGAAGTTATCTCGGAAATTTTTAGTTATTTCTATAAGTTGAGTAGCAAATTGTTCAACGTCCCAAGTAGTAGGACAACCACAGCAAATACAAGTCAGTTCGTAGTGCCTCATGCGGTTTTTGGGTATTTCGCCACCCTGTAAAATTAAAAATAGTAAAAATCGAACGTTTCGAGAAACAATCTGTCCTCGTTATAAACGAATTAACAATTAAAATCGAAAGTGAAGAAGGAAAACATATGGAAAGCAACCAATTTCCAGTAAACTACTTGACACTGGCAGTCGACCAACTACTTGACATGATCTTTAAGAGTCGATAGCCAACTATTATCTAAATCTACTGAACAACGCGATACGCATTGATCCTTGTTAAGTAAAGTATCCGCGGTTTTTTTAATTTTACGTCTAGCTGATATCGCTTCTTTAGATAAAATCTGTGTTATACGATTGTATTTTGTAGTTGTTATTCCAAGCATGTTCAGCAATTTTATATTTTTAAGCCTAATGTTGACTGGGTTAGTTCTATAAAATTTTCGCAAAATACCGACAAAGCATACCCACTTATTTTGTTTTTTATTATTTTCAGAATATAATTCGTTCAATTTTGATGGAATCATCATCTCTGAAATCTAGAACCTTGAAGCCTACTAACAATATAGCGACTCGCTATTATCGATTTGGTACAAGCTAGAGTCCTTTGACATGGTACGGACAGATCATTGCCTTCTCTTACTCTAACTAACTACTTGACACTGCTAAATTATAGATTATGTTTCATCGTTATGAACGTACATTGGCGTAACATAAATAATTTTATCTTCATCAGTGTTGTTATAGACTCTTAACCAAATTCATTTTAGTATCTTTAAGAGCTTCATTACCGCACTGAGTGGGGTAATGAATTACCGCACTCTTTTTGTATAAAGAAATACATTGAACTAGAATTTATTGATGAAGATAAAATATTGAACAATACACGTTTGCTTATGGCACTTAACGGGACTCGTTTGATAGCCGCAAAACTCGGCTCACCGCCTCGTTTTTGGCAATCAAACTCGTGTCGTTAAGCTGCTCATAGTCAAACTTGTATCGTTAATATCTATAACTTTATCATAGAAAATAAACATCATAACAATTCCGCTTAATTTACTTGTACACGCTAATACCCTGCACTTTTCCATTATACAGATTCAAAAATGTAATGCATAACAAAGAGTTCTCCTTAATATAATACACTACAATACCTTCTCATCATTTTTTTAACGTTTATAGATATGTTAATTGAACAATGACGCCAACGTGACAATAATTAATTTACTATCCCATCGAGAAAAAGAAGGTAGATATGTATCTCCGTACCCTGTTAAAGGACAAATACGTCAAATTAACATCAAGGCGCCCTAATACAAGCTAACTTTGGTTTATTTCATCTGTCAAATATAGTAATTTAGAAATGTCAATTGATTTTTGGTGTACTTCGTTTTATATACAGGGTGTCTCAAAACTAGTGTCCATCCTTTATAAGACTACATTATTAGCCCCTATAGAGAACGAAATCGTTTGCAGAAAAAGTATTAGACTTCTCATTTAAAAGTTATTGAAGATTTAAGTAATAGCATACTGTAAACCTAGACGGTAAAGTGATTATTTACCAGGCTGAAAGAAGAAATGGACAGGCGAGCTTTAGCGAGCCTGGACACTTCTTGGTTCATGGTTTATACATCATCTTTCATCCTACAACACCATCCTGCAATAATTTTTTCAACATACCTCTCATCCAGGTTATTATTTTGAAATTGACAGAGCTGTCAACAATAATACAATTTGAAACAATAAAGAAGCCGACCTGCGATTAATTAATAAAATTAAGCAATGGTAGTAAAAATCGCAGATCAACCCCCCTACAGTTTATACACCACGGCAGCTCTGAAAACTCTTTACTCACCGCTATGGCCCTAACTAACTCAAATTTCGGCGGCCTTGGATCGTAGGTTCAAATCATCAGCTGTGTACCCTGGAATGTCTTCAAAAAAGGAAAAGGAAATGGGCGCCAGAAATCAAAAGATTTCAAATAATAAGAGGAAATAAACTGCAAGTGACTAACGTTTAATTAATAAGTAATAAAAAATCTTGAAGTGTCAGTAGTAAATTATCAGAATAATTAAAATTCAAATAATGTGATAACAAAGTTGTGTACGTAAACTGAAGGTTGCGACACGCATAAAATCAAGAACCCCTTTCGGGTTATTTTAATAACTTTAACAACAAATTATTCGTGGGATAAGCTTATCACAGTCATTTAATAAATCCTTCTGTTCAGGCTATTGAAAATAAAAAAGCGTGACTGTACCTTTTACAGAGGGTCAATACACATCAAAATTGCAGCTTTAAATACTGAGCATAATTAAATATAAGCATAAAAATTAAATATTAAAACGAGAGCATGTATGAAATTGAACATTACATGATAACAATGGCAAAACGTATGAATTTAAATTCCAAATAATTACTGGTTTAAAATGTATAAAAGTAAAATCCCGGTATTGAAGATAATTTGAGATTTAATCCCGGAGTAGCACTAACTAACCTCGCTTCTCCAACGCTCATAAACGGCTAACAGGAAAACGCCGGCCGGGGTAACTACACCCTTCGGTTTAACATAAGGTGGTCGTGAACTGCACACATATCGTTGAAATCGACGTGGATGCGCCGAAAATTGCTGCGGAAGCATCCTCAAAAAGGCAGCAAATACGCCGAACCCAGCAGGTGTCGAAAATGCGATAAGGCAAGCGCCTTGGCCTCCAAAATAAACTCGTGGTTGAAATTGGTAATTAAGAGCTAAGAAAAAATGTAATTACTATGCGAATAACAAAACATAAAAGCGCCATCGTACCTGATCATAATCAGCCTTAGGGAAACATACACTGCTCATTGAATTAATTGAGCGCACGTAATTTGACTTGAACAAACAAACTTTAGCCACGCCGGTGACGGCGGGCCAAAGCGAGGACAGCAAGTGCGAGGTACGAACAATTCGTTCCCAAAGGAAGACTCGCACTCTGATAAGAGATAGCGCGGGTCGAGAGTTCATCGCGCGAAAGAAAGAACTCGAACCAGGTACAAAATGCGCTGGTTTGGAAAATTTACGAATTCGAAATGCAAAGGATATATAATTCAAGTAAAAATATACAGGTTAAGCCTGAAATAATTGGATAACTGGCGAAACAATTAGGCAAAGCCAAAAATTTGTTTGAAAATTGAATAGCGTTTGTAACTGCAGCGCCATCTACCCTTAGTTAAACATAACCTTCTACAGAAATCTATCTGATGTTTATTTTATATTAAAAATGTAACGAATACATTGCTAAAATTAAATTTTATTGAGCAAATATTTTTATAAAAGGGGAATTTTAATTTGCTTTGACTGATTATTGAAGCGCCCCCTCTAGAAAATGTCGAAATAGTTTTTCTTGGCTAGCCATTGGAGGTTGTTTTGCAGGGCTAGCCTTAGAAACGCACACTTTCTCGTCTCTATGGAGATGGTAAAATTCGATTTTCTAATATTGTAGGATGAAAAAGAAATTTCACAACAATGCACATGTTAGAAATAATGGTTTTATTAACTAATAAAAACAGGAATCAACAAACCTACGACCTAGATTATAAAAATTGTTCAAAATTTCGACCCTGTGCATCTAAGCAGGCTTGAGCTCTTCTACGAATATTGTTATGTACATTTTCTAAGATTAATGGAGTAACATGTCTAAATGCCTGTCGTATCCTCCCTCGTAAAACATTTTCGTTCTACGGGTGTTCTGTATACAATGGATTTTACATGTCCCCAGAGAAAATATCCAGGGGGGTTATGCCAGGCGACCTGGCTGGCCAATTAACAACACCGCCTCTATCAATCCAGTTATTTGGAAAGTTTTCATTTATCCACTGTCGAACACCAGCATGAAAATGGGGTGGATGGAGTCCCATCTAACTGTAACCACATATCCCTTCTTTCAGCCAAAGGAAAATCATCTAGCCTGTCTTCTAAAGTGTTGGAAAAGAAATCTAAGAAAGCCGCGCCATTTAATCTATTCGTTAGAAATACTGGGCCCAAACGTCGATTTCCTATAATGCCTGCTTACACATTGACGAAAAGCGATGTTGGTGTAAAGATTCATGGTTCACATGTGGGTTTTCTACCGAATACACATGCATATTGTGTTGATTAAAATAGCCGTTCCTCGAAAAGATTGCTTCGTCTTGCCATAAAACCTTTTTTGTAAAAGTAGGACTCCTTCCTAAAACGTTTAAAATCCAGTTACAAAAATTAACACTTTCATGAAAATCTCCTTCTATTAACGCCTGGGTGTTAGTAAAATGAAAAGGATGAAAATTCTCTTCGAGAAGAATTCGATTAACTGAACAATGGCAAACGCCAGTTATGCCTTCAATTTTTCTCGTTGAAATTCTGGGATTTTCATTCACTAAGTCTAAAACATTTTCTACAGCATCAACTCTTACACCTCTTGGCCGGCCTCTATCAGGTGTTAGTGGTTCGAACTGAAG